>BSBN01000816.1:5109683-5724619 GCA_027924645.1 Cunninghamia lanceolata
TACCCACTTTGGATTGCATTTCAGTTCCCCCACAATTACATGAGGATGATGAAGTGATCATGTCTCAAGAGTATGAGGAGAAGATATATAATGAGACAATCTCCCCACCCAACTGGAGCCAGCCCAAAGAAACCTCACTAGAGATAATAACTCAGAGGGTCATGCAACTAACCAAAGAGTGGGTACAGAAGGAGCTTGTTGCGCTAAAACCCCAAGGGGTGGCTGTGACCATTGACAATAAAAGGAAGAGACAAGAATTAGCAAAGGAAGAATATGATGACTTCCTTAAAGATAAGAGACAATCTCTTGAGAAGAGAATGCAAGATAGCTCATCTAAAGCCACTAAGAAGGTAGGAATGAGTATCAGTGTTAAGCTCACCCCAAAGCCATCACCACAGAAAGGGAAGGCTTCCACCTCTGTTGCTACAACTTCCAAAAAGATTGATAAGCAACCTAAGCAAACAGTAGAACAGGGCATCACTCATGAGCAGTTGGAGGAAAGTGATGATGATGGGTAGCCTTTGATAATAAAAAGAAGGAAGAGAACTCAGGAAGAGTCATCCAAGAAAGGCCAAGCTCAACTGCCAACAATGAGAGGAGCTATAGACAAATGTTCAAACATTGTGCTTAAAGGCAGAGGAGTTGAGGGATTTCAACAAAATTTACAACATGATATTCCAATCCCTAACATTATTGAATTCAAGACTAAATTAGCAAAAGAAATTAGGGAGGAAAGTAGGAAAAGAGAAGATAATCAGCCTCTAACTCTAGACAAAACAATAGACCTTTCTGATGATGAGCTAGTAGATGAGGTGTCTGCTAGCCCCATGGAGTCATTGGTTAGAAATACAATGGTAACCCCTCTAAACACCCCCATAACACAGCAAGAAAGGGAGGAGGATATATAAGAAGATAATCTAGATGCATTGGCATAGAAAATTGGCCTAGAAGGATTAATTAGCCAAGTCACTAGCCCAGCAGTTATTGATCTAACATATCAGGGCGATAATGATGTAGGTAAAGATAAAAATGTAGTCCCAGAGCATGATAAGGTAGTAGATGGTGCAACTAGGGATGTGCATATGGAAACACTTGGTCAACAAGAGGCTCAAGAAACTAAACAAGAGCATGCTGAAGGAGATAAGACAATTGATACATCTGGACAGTCAGGTCCTAATGTCATATCTATAGCTCAGAATAATAAAGATATAAACATGTCAAAATCTAGATAGGAAAGTCCAATGAAAGAGGATAACAATAAGGAACAGAGGAAGATGGATGAAGGCAAGAACATCACATAGGTAATTGAACATCTTTAGCATATTTTATACAAAGTGCATACAAAGATAGAAAATATCATGCAAATGAACATAAATAATGAAGGAAATCAAGGAAAGACATGCTTATAGGCACGTTATTTGAACAAATTTACAGTGCAGAAGTAAAATCAAAGAAGACTATTTCAATTTCATGAAAATTGAGTGATATGGAGAAGAATTGATCAAACTTATATAAATATTTGCATGATCTAGTTAAATATAGTAGGCTTTAACCTTGTTTGTTGAGAATTCATTGAAAGTAGCATAAACAGAGCATATCTGGATATGACAAACTTTAAAATAAAAATGTAAGGCCCCTAAATGGAAAACAACAATGCACATCAAATCATTGAGTAATGTTAGATGATTATGAACTAATCTATGAAGACTTGGGATTATGAACTCTCTAAATTCATCATATCTTTCAAGATGATAAAGGTTTGATTTGCATCTCTTTATCTATGTTTGTTTATGAATAACATCATGATCAACAATGGTCTCTCGATACTCCACATACTTTTTCCTGTTGGGGATCACCCATGTTCAATCAACACTTCAATCTTGAAGTCCCGCAGCTTGTTCCATGAATCAATATCCTATTCAATTAGTTGCATGTCTTGAGAAAGGATCTCATTATTTGATTGATTTCTTTACCTACTTTACCCAGGTTGTTATAAAGCTCAATGGATGAATTTATAAGTAGTGAACCTTGGGTAATCACTCTATCGATCCAGGCATCAACGACCTAGCCCTTTACACCAATTCTTTTGGCCTTCAGGAAAGATTCATTATTCATGCTAGTGCCAACAGGTTCAACCTATTTAGAAGACTGAGTTATCTTTAGAAGCACTAATTTTAGCTAATCTACTTGCACTTTGAGTTGGTCCTTTATCACTTTGTCTCTGTCATATCTATCTAGAAAGGCATTTAGTTGTGCTAGCAGGTCTTCCTTCACACTTTCATGTGTCTGTTTACCAAGATCAACTCTTGTTATGACATATTCAGTATTTTAAAATTCTATGATGCTCTTGTTGGATGAAGGCACAACAATCTCTGCATATTTGTTTCTTGATTCATCGACAAAAACCCTAGATAAAGTCTTGGCCTTCTTGGTTGCCTTTGAATTTACTAGAACTAAGTGACCGAAATCAAATTCATCAAGCAATACAACTTGCTTCTTTCTTTTTGGTTTTTGTGGCATAAGTCACAGCGGAAGGACAAAGATATCACTTTTTATCTCTGTTGTCGTAGTTTGGGTAGACATAGGTGGAACTGCAGGTTCTTGTGATTTGGGTGGAATGGGAGAATCTTGCACTGATACAGACACAAGTGGAGTATGGGTGACAAGTCGTGGTATATGTGTTTGCACTACTGAGGGATGAACATCAACATTCACTTGAGAAGAAGAAGAGCCTAAAAACTTCTCAAACTCTTACTAAGTTATTGAATCAAGCATGGATGTGGGACAATCGGACAAACTTGGCATAAAAGAAAGAGGAACAAAAATGTTATCAACATTGTACAAAGGTGGATCAAATAAAGACTCATTATCAGGTGTTGAAAGAGATGAGTGCACAGAATGAATAGACACACTTGGTGATTGAGGATTATTTGGAATAAAACGTGACTATTGTGCACTTGACAATACAGAAGCTATGGGAGTTTGTACATTTGAAACCAAAGAAGAAGAATGAGGAGGTGTCATCTAAGTAGATTCATCTTGTGGATTGTCCTATTGTTCTTGTGACTCCCCTTCATTTGTCTCCTCTTGTTCAATATATGGATGTGCAGATGTTCCTTCTTTTTCCTTCCTCTTCCCCTTATCTCCTATTTTTAAAAAAACGTCAATCTCTTATCACCATAAGGAGTATCCTCTTTATTCTTTGTTCTTAGCTCCTCTCTCTTCCCTATAGGTCCTTCTGTTTTCTCCTCCTCTGAACCTATTTTGAAAGGTTTCAACTTTATACCTTTCTTTTGCAGCCAAACATTGGTGTTAGCAAGAATTTGTTGGAATCTCTCCCTGACTAAAGTCATCTATTTTTGAGACCATTGAATTGCAGGTAGAGGGGTGTCAAAAATCTTGTTTCCCATATACACAGCCTCTACTATATCTCCCTCATTTAGCATATCTTCTGGTACATCAGAAAATTGAAAGTTTCTTACTTGGTCTAGAGAGAGTCGGCTATAATCCATTCTTCTTACATCTTCATCCATTCTGCACTCTACCTGGACATCTTCATCCATGTACACATGTGTGTAATTACCTTTAAGTTTGTTCTTCATACCTTGATAATCAAAGTCTCACCTTCTCATGTATATTTTTATCGTAATCCATTGCAGCTCAGTCTCCATGGCTTTGGCTTTTGGAGTAGTGGAAATAGAATACCTACCAATCCAAAACTAAAATTTGAATCCACCTCTATGAGATCTGGCTTGATTAATATGCACATCCATTACTTGCCTACATAATTCCATTAAGACCAACTTGTCTCTAGGATACCTGGGAAGCATGTATGGTTGCCCACTGAAGCAACTAGCTCTAATGTACGTGAATGCAGGAAATTGCAAGAAGATGCATCCAAATTTCTTCACCTATTCCCATGCTTCATCTAACACTCTCTTCTTCTCAAGGTCTTTCTCCAGTAAACATATGTAATTGTAGAAGAAGGCATCATTCACCCTCCTAAAATGTTTGATTCTTTCTGTCAGGGTGAGTTGGGGGTAGTATTGATACATAGGAATCAATCTCCTATCTCCCTCTAATGTGAGCCCTAGAAAGTGTTTCATTGATGTAGTGGCATATACCAAATACGAAGTCATAAAACTTCAAGGTTGTTGACACTTGTGACAACTATTCACATATAGAATCACTGATTTGCTTACCCCCACCATATTTTTTGATCTCCTTTTCTGATGACATGAATGTATTGAAACATCCAATCTTGAAATGTGTTTGAGGTCAGGAGGCCTTTTACCCTACTGAGAAGGGTAATGAGATCACCTACTTCTTCAATGAACTCACTCCTATAGAAGTTCTTTGGCCATATTGAAATGGTAGGATGAGGAATCTTGAGTCATCTAGTATTAATGACTCTCTTACATTTCTTAGTATGTGTGTCATAATGCTTTTGTGCTTCTTCAATGTTAAGATCAAAATAGTTTTCAATATTGGGACACCTAAAGACTGTATCAAAGAAATTAGCATCTAATTGAATAATTACATTTCCATCTGCATTAGATATGCTCTAAGTGTCCTTATCAAACCTTCCTACCATAGCCAAGATGAAATCTAGGTTTTGTGCTAACACTGGAAAAGTAGAGACCAGTTGAATACCACTATTCAATATGCATTGCATGTGCGAGGGCACTAGTTGTTGATTAACTCTCTCCAAGAATTTGGACATGTCAACATGTCCAATCTCTGTATCCTTGATTTCATCAACATTCGACTCAACAGAAGTCAGTGGAACAACACCTTGGAATTTGTACTTCATTTTCTTCTTTGGGGAGGATTCTAACATCTAGCAAATACACTACAAAAATTTGATCTTTTAGAAATTTATCAAAGTTAGAAAAAATTTATACAATCTACCTTTGTGCAACTATGGGAAAAATAGCACCTCCATGCTCAAAAATATCCACTTGCAAGATTGGGAAAAATCTCCCCTTTGAGTATCATTTTTATATTTTCTAGTGTTAGAAAAATTTAGTTTTCAGATGCAGGTCAGAGTTTAAACTCTGACCTGCTTTTCACAATGCAACAAAATGAATATGCAAATCAAAGTTTAAAGTCTGATTGGCATGTGAGATAGAACTTGGAGAAAAATAGGATGCACATCAGATTTTAAACTCCGATGTGCATCTAAGGATAAGTCTAAAAGGTGTAGATCAAAGTTTAAAGTCAGATCTACACATTGGCGTACTTCAATTTTTAGGTAAGCCAAGTGCAAACTAAAATGTCTTAGGTAATAGCTAAGCAAAGAAAAGGATGTAATGCAGGTTATAAACTCTGCATAACATCCTTTACCAGATGTTATGCAAAGTTTAAAACCTGCATCACATCCAACAAAGATGCATTATGTAGGCCTAATGGGATGGAGTGTGGGGTTTAATCACTCGTACAACATCCTGATTTGTGGATGTTGTGTGGAGATTAAACCCCACACTCCATCTTGTTTGGGTAGTATAAAATGGCAATAAAAAAACAAGGTTGTTTGGAGTTTAACCTCTGAACAACCCAAGATCATCTGATCATGTTGTTCAAAGGTTAAACTATGAGCAACCATGATCATTTAATCACAAAACAAATGCTAAGGGAGGCATAAGGATAGACTCCATAGATTAGGGTTTCACAAAAATGAGACAAAGTGTAGTACGACACACATAGGAAACAAAATGACACACAGCCAAACTATCAAATGAAAACCCTAGTTCTTAACAAAACACGGATCTTAGGAAAAGCACAAACCAACAAACAATAACAAGAACAATATATAGAAACAAAGAAAAATGAAGATGAAAGAGATTCGATTCACATACTCATGGTCGAAGTCTTGCAGAAATCCAAATCAAAGAACACTCATGATGATCTTGGGAAGCTAGGGCATAGTGGGGGGCAAGAGCAACAACGCAGAGCAACAACAAATGTGAAGAAAAAGAAATGAAAAACAAAGATAAAGCAAAAAAATATTTAGAAAATCTTTTTACTAAAACTTCCATTAATGTCGAACGTGCCAGCATAGGAGTGTAATTGTAGAAATTTTTTCCACAATTACATCCTATGTGTAAATGCAAATCTTTTTTCTGCATTTACATATGACATTCAAATGCAATTTTTTTTCTACATTTACACCCAAGTTTCAAAAAATGACTAACACTTGGAAAAAACTAAAAATTGTCAAAACACTTAAAACAAACTATGATCCAAATCGAAGAGATTTTTTGAGGGATCAATCCATGCTAGAGATGACCTAAAAATGTCTCAATTCACGTGCTTAGAGGATGTGGGATAAAAAATGGACAAGTTTCATAGGGGTTATCCCATGAATTGAGCAAACTAGAATTCAAGGATAACATCTGGCTCTAACTAGGGAGCTTCCGTCAATCATCCTTTGAAATGATCGAAGGGAGAAGAATCCCAGAACTCTAAGTTCCTTTATCCAACCATTGGGCTATAGAGTCAGGCAAAAAAATAGAAAATAAAACAACAGAACAAAAAGACCACAAAACTATACACAAAGTAAAAACTTATATGTTGCTTCACTGTGAGAAAAGCTACAGATGTTGTCCACTATGAGGCAGCAGAAAAGGTGTTCCATCTTGATATTCCAGATGAAAGATATTTTTCCATAGAACTAATGAATCACAAAAGGGCCTCTCCATAAGGAATCAAACTTTCCATGCATTCCTTTCAGCTCTCTCCTTTTGTCCCACAACAGGACTTGATCACCGATCTAGAAACTCCAAGATTTTGCCTTCTTGTCAAAAAGCTTCTTTACTTGATTGTGATGTTCTGCAATGCGATCCACCACCTTCACATGTTGTTCCTCAAGTTCAGTGAGAAACATAACATGCTTGTCAATAGAATTATCAAAAGTCTCATCTTCTATGGCCTTAGCGAACTTCAAAGTGGGCAACTCTAATGTGATTGGTATTTCAGCATTTAGACCATACAAAATATGAAATGGTGACATGTCAATTGCTCATTGGGTGTAATACGATCTGCCCACAACACATCATACAATGCTTTTTGCCACGTCCTTTGATTTTCATCAACCAATTTCCTGATGATGGTAACCAAATTCTTATTGCTCGACTCAGCTTGACCATTTCCTTGTGGGTAATAATCAAATGAATGAGCGAGAATGATTCCATACTCAAAGCATAACTAGTTATCTAATGAGAAGAAAAACAAGTAGCATTTTCTGCTACTATCTTGTTTGGCACTCCAAACCTTGATATGATATTCTCCTTTAGAAAATTACAAACTACTTTGGAAATGGAATGCTTCACTGGAATGGCTTCCACCCACTTGGTGAAGTAATTAGTTGCCATGAGAACATAACTATGCCCTACACTTGACTATGGATTCATTGCTCAGATGAAATCAACACCCCATTGTTGAAAGGGTTCTTCAATCACCACCGGCTTGAGGGGTAGGGCTGCCAACTTAGGCTTCCCCACAAACTATTGACACAACTCACACTTACGCACCTAGTTGTACGCATCTTGAAAAAGTGTGGCCCAGTAGTACTGTGCTCTCAAAATTTTGTGAGTTGTCACCGAGGCTAAAAAATGTCCACCACATGCTAAACTGTGAAAAGACTCCAATAGTTTACCTTGTGCTTTATCAACACAACACAGAAAAATTCCATCAATACTCCTTTTATACAAACCATTGTCCCATAGAACAAAGTTTGCAACCTTGAGTTTGATTGTCCTTTTCTCTTTATATGACAAGTGATCAAGACATTCCTCATAGGTGAGGAAGTGTGCAATGTTTGAGTACCATTCATCTGTTGTGCTTATGAACAGAACTGTGGTAAATACCTCTATATTTGCTTCAACTTCCTCATTAGATGTTTCTTTTGGTACATTATCGGCAATTAGCTGACACAAGCCTTTCCCACAAACTAACTTGGTGGGCTTGATATCCAGGTCATACTCTTGGATCTTAGCGATCCAATTACCTCTTTTGCTCCCAAACTTTTGTTGAGTCAAGATAGACTTAACTTTTGAATTGGGTACCAATGCAATGGTGTGAGAGTTCAAAATGTAATACCTAAAATGTTTAACAGCCTTGACTATTGCATATGCATGCTTCTCCATAGGTGAGTACTTGAGTTCATGTGCCTTCAAATGACAACTCATAAACACAATTGGAGATTCAATGCCTTCCTTGTTTTGTTGTACCAGGATGGCCAATAGAGTATGCTTGGAGGCATAGCTATACATAATGAAATCCTTGGTGTAATCCGGACAAATCAAGACTAGAGCATGTGCAATTGCTTCCTTGATATCATTAAAAGCTTCTTTTCCTTCTACACTCCAACAGAAAGTAGACTTTCTTTTCATCATATAACAATATGATGAGTCTTTTCTACAAAATCTGGAACAAACCTGCGCAGAAAAATTACCTTCCCAAAGAAGGAATGCACTATTGTCTTACTTGAAGGCAAAGTAAGATTTTGGATCGATTTGACCCAGTCAGGATCAATCTTTGTACCATCTTTAGACACAATGTGTCCAAGAAGCTTACCTTCTATAACTCCAAAGTTAAACTTTTTGGGATTAAGTGAAATACCATGCTGACGTCATCTTTTACAAACTTGTCGCAAGTGATGAGAATGATCTTGACAGTTTTTAGAAAAAATAGTCAAATCATCTAGGTAAGCAACAATGAACTTAACCATTCATCATGAAATGCTAGGTCCAATGCTCTTTGAAAAGTAGCATCAGCACTGATCAATCCAAAAGGCATTCTACAATATGCAAAAGTGCCCCATGGAGTAGTGAAAGTAGTCTTATGTTGATCTTCATCACTAACTTCTACCTGATTGCATCCCGAGAAGTTGTCTAACATAGACATCATTTCTGAACCTATCACTATTTGAAGAACTTGATCCATTACCAGAAAAGGGTAATTATCTTTTAAAAATGACTGATTTAGATTTCAAAAATCCACACAAATGTGGATTTCTCCATCCTTCTTTCTCATTGGAACAATATTGGCTATCCATGTTGAATGATGGATAGGGAAAATGATTCTAGCATTAAGCATTTTTTGAATCTTAGCAAGAATGGTACCTAAGATTTTTGAATTATACTAGCTCTACTTCTGCTTGTAAGGTAGGGATCCTGACTTGAGAGGAATCTCATGTTGAACTTCTTTCTGATGAAAAGACTTCAATTCATCATATGAGTATGCTAGCACATCAATGTACTGATGCAAAAGTGTTACAAACTTGTTCTTCTCCTCCGAAGTGCAGCATTTCCCAATATTCACTAATTTGGGATCATTTTTCGTACTCAGATTAACTTGCTCAACCTCAGTTGATGAATCTAATCTAGATTGTTGTTGTCGTTTGATATAGCGATCATGATTATCAAAAAGTTTTTCTAGGGAGACCAAACCTTTGCGAATCTTATTCCCTTTTAGCTGTAGTACTTCTTCACTAGTTTCTTGATTTACTTTAGAGATGGATTCCCGAGGAGGAGAATCACTCCCTTCAAAGTACAACTCATTGAAATTATCTACCTTTTCCAAAAAAGAAATAATTTGGTTATCATCATTGAAAATCTGTGAATGATTAGAATTATTAAGAACACTTTGTTGATAAACCAAATCAATGGTATACTTACTCCCTTGAAATCCTTATGCAAAACCATGAGAGTAGTCGATACAACCAAAGAATCTGCTCTGTTATTGTATCCTCTTGGAACCACAGAGATGTTAAAAGCATCAAAATCTTCTATGCAATCCCAAACACAATTGTGGTAATGCCTCAATATTTCCTTCTTTGTCTGGTAAAGGTTTCTTACCTAACAAATAATCAGCATGGTAGCACCCTATGAATGAATATTTTTTATTCTTTTCTTGTGAGCAACATCCATTCCTAACAACAGAGCTTCATATTCAGCGGTTTTGTTAGTATTGTCAAATTGTAACTTGAAAGAAAAGGGAAAGACATTTCCTTCAGGAGATATGAGGACTATCCCCGCTTCGGATCTAGTGGATGTACAACTTTCGTCAAATTCCAAGGTCCAAACATCACTTGAACCCCCTACCTTGGTAGTTTCAAAGTCTAAGTTCTCATCATTTGAAGATGATGAATCTTATATTACCTGGGTTGTACTTGAATCATCATCTGTTGACTTAGAGATTTCATTGGTAGTCAAGAAATAAGTACCCATACCTGATGACTCAAAAAGAATTTTAGGCTTTAGATCTTCATATTTTGTTACGGTGTACTTAGCCTATCTTTCTAGAAGAAGCTTCTGCATGACACCTTTAACAGGTATCCTAGCTTCAGACCAATCCATGTTGATCTAACCACCAACATCCTTACAAAAATTCTACCCCAGCGATATCCCATATGAAGTTGGAACATCAGCTACCTAGACAATCATTTTAATCCTCTTTTCTGGGAAAGTGGCCAATGCAAACTAGGCATCCTTGATTTGCCCTATGAGGGGCACTTGTCTAGTCTCCATAGATAAGCAGCGGCCAAAATTTTTCGTTAATGTCAACCCCAAAGCATTAGCTACTTTGGAGGGTATCACATTATTAGAAGTACCTGAGTCTATGACACAATTGCTAAGTTTATGGCCATTAACTAGCAAGGAAATATAGAAATGTTCTATTTCCCTATAGCAAATGAAGGAGTGGAAACTAGGTTTCTTTGGGTAGATTTTACTTTAGGAGCCATAGGGGTATGTATGGAAGAGTCTTGGTCGTTAGGGGCAACTTTACTTTTGACAAATTTAGCTAATCTATCAAACTAGTTAGGATTATCTTGAAGATATTCAACCTCTGACATTTGAATTTTTGTCTTCTTGGCATGGTCTATAATGTCAAAAGGATGGTAGGGATTGGCTACAGAAGACAAAATGTTCTCGCCTTGAGATTTTGCATTTAAGGAACTAGTCCTAGGCATTGAAGATGAAGCAAAAGAATCTGTTGTACTTGTTTATTTCCTATTGCATCCTTCGGTTGAAAAGGTAAAGGTGTACCCCTCTTATAAATGGAGATTGTAGGTCAAGAATCCTCTTTTGACTTATCTTTATCAACTGCTTGTTGATGATTCAATTGAGTTTGAGCATGGGTAAAAATAGCATAAGATTCATCATAGGCATCTTCTTCTTGTTTTGTTTCATCTTCAAAGTTCAGGAACCTGATGTTAGAGTCACCAGTTACTTCCTCTTCACCCTATATGAAGAGGTTAGCATCATCTTCCTAATCATGTTCTGATTGGGGTAGATTGTCTTGCTCTGATTCATAATAACCCAGTCCTACATTCACCGGTGGTGCTTCCAAAGCAAGCCTTCCTTGTGGTGGGGGAACCCTGTTTTGGTTTTGATTCCTTATAGCATTGCCTTGATAGTTAGGAGCATTTGGAAATGTTCTCCTTGGAATGTCCTTATAGGAGGGATTGGACAAAATTTGGACATCTACTTTTTGAGACCAACAACTCGTTGGCTAGATTTTGTACCATGGGATTGGTGGTACTAGTACAAGGTGCAATTGAAGAAGTCTGCCCTCTGGACCTGTTTGAATATTTTCTTATTTTCCAAGCAAGGATTAAATCATCCTTAATCTTAGTAGCTAAACTTTGGGTAGCTTCTAGATCAACTAGGGTTGCCCTTCTCAGGAGAAAACTTACCTCAGGAAACTAAGTGTTGATGAAAAAAAAAAATTCAGATTTTTAGTTGTTGGTTTACCAATAGCTGGAATTCTATTTGTTGGCTTATTGAATTTAGCTATGAACTCACACATGGGTTCATGTGGTTCTTTTTTCATGTGTGTCTTTAGCTAGTTTAAACCTTGCTTCAAATTTGGTCCGGAGTATATTCCAACCAGTAATACTTCTTGATGGAAGATGATAGAACCAATCAGTAGCCACTCCTTTAAGTGCTTCAACAAACAACCTCATGGATACATCTTCATGTTCTACTCTGAGAACACCACATGCAATATAGAAAGTTGAAATATGCTCATCAGGGTGTTGTTTACCATCACCGTAAAACTTGGGAAAGTTCTTATGTAAACCACAAGGTAGTTCATGTGAAGGTGGAGTCAAATTCAATGGCCCAAAGGCATTACTCCATGGACCTGGAGCAACCATTCTTCCTTGGTTAAACAGAGGAATAACAAACCTCTAAATTGGTGTGATAGGTAGATCTCTATGAGCACTGAAAGCTTCACTCGGTATAGGAGATTTGGTGATGCAGAAGGAAAACTCATTGTATGCAAAATATTTGATCTTGTACATGCAAGTAAAAGATCAAAGTTATGTTGTTGCATCAATTCAAAAATAGGATCTCCAAATCCTTGAGCTCTTCTGCTACATTTGTACCTTGGTTCTGCTAGAGTGTAATCTTAACAAACAATAGATCAGCAATAACAAAACTATTACAACCAATAAGGCTAGTATACTTCAACCAAAGATGAGAGGCTCTTGGTTGCATATTCTTCCCTAGTAGAGTCGTCAAAAATTGTTGGGTGAATATTTTGTTATTAGCTAACTGAGAACAAAATGGTTATATCAACCACAGTACAATGAGATTTAATCTCTCCTCTTAGAAAGGAGAGGCTCCCTTCTTATTGTTCACTACAAAAAGCAAGTACTTAACTAGATTTATGTACACTAAAAACTAACCTATGGATGGTGCCATATTTCTCTTTTTTCAGAAAGGATGTTTCTTCTTAATCCTCACAATGTATAATTAACTTAAAAACCACTTGCTAGAACAATAATAACCAATATCAAGATTGAATAAACATATGAATATTCAAAATGATACCAAAGTGAAATAACCAAGAAACTCACAAAAGCACAAAGTCTTTTGTTGCTTCTTTTTCTGACTTGAAGTTGGAACTGTATAGAATATATTGCAGCCCAAAGTCTCCACCATATACTATCAAGATAATAATGAACACAAAAAACAACTAGCATCTCAAAGTCTTCTAATATCTTCAACTCACGAACATAAAATATAAACTCCAAAGATAATGTTGTAGCACAAAGTCTCCAAAATTAGCTTTAGAACATCTCCCAGATTATCCAAACTCACACTACAATTTGATCAAATGCATAAGAAAGTACAAGGGAAAATACATAAGAACATCTCCAATATACCACAAGCTTACTTCAAGACAAAGATTGAAACAATCACTAGCTTTTCTTATTATTGATAAAATATGATTTACAACTTGAACACAAAGTTTCAAAATTCTCTTCAATTTGGAGGAGTTTCGCTTCAGTAACTAAAAGATAATATTTACATAAGAGCCCCTCTTTATTTATAGGGAGAGGATGAGAGAAAAAATAGGAAATCTACAACTACTTTGACTTATTCAAAATCAGAGTTCCAATTGACTTAGGACTCTGTCTCACAACTCCATGTATTCTAATTTTACAAAATGACATGCAGTTTGTCAATTACAATCTACAAAGCATGAAAAATAACTAAGTGTCCTTAGACACTTCTTCATCATCTTGGTCCTCCAGAAAATTTGTGTATCTCTTCACAGTTGCCTGGACTTCATTACTATCAGGCCCTGGTGTATTATTGGAGATGGTAAGCACTCAGGTGAAGGAATCTGTGAGTGTGTCAGGAATTCTCTTGTGCTTATTCAATATTTTCTGTAGCCTATTTAGAGTTGTCTAAAACTGCATCAACTTGTCAAGTGAATCCAATGTGAAGACTTTTGTTTCCACTTTTGTTTGCACCAGGTTGGTGAACTCTTGAATAACTACATCCTCTGGGAGTGTTTGCTGGTTGTCATCAAGCATATGACATGGAAGCTCTACCAACTCATCTAAAATATCTTGAGCTTTATTTTCTCCCCTCTCAAGATCTTTCCTCAAATCTAGTATCAAACCTTAAATAATATCTTTTTTGTGAATCATGGCCTCTCGATACTCCACATACTTTTTCCTATTGGGGATCACACCATGTCTAATCAACACATTGATCTTGAAGTACCATAGCTTGTTCCATGAATCAAGATCATATTCAATTAGGTACATGTCTTGAGAAAGGATCTCAAGTGTTTGATTGATTTCTTTACCTACTTTGCCCAACTCATTATAAAGCTCAATGGATGACTTTATAAGAAGCAAACCTTGGGCAATCACTCTGTCGATCCAAGCATCCACTGCTTGATCCTTTGCACCAATTCTTTTGCCCTTCATCAAAGCTTCATTATTCATGCTAGTGTCAACAAGTTCAACCTATTTAGATGACTAAGTTATCTTTAGAATCACTAATTTCAACTGATCTACCTGCACTTTAAGCTAGTCCTTTATTGCTTTGTCTCTATCATATCTATCTAGCAAGGCATTCAGTTGTGCTAGTAGATCTTCCTTCACACTTTCATGCATCTGTTTACCAAGATCAACTCTTGTTATGACATAGTTAGGATTTTAAACGTCTATGATGCTCTTGTCGGATGAAGGCACAACAATCTCTGCATATTTATTTCTTGATTCATTGACAAAAAGCCTAGATAAAGTCTTGGCCTTCTTGGTTTCCTTTGACTTTACTGGAACTAACTAACTGAAATCAAAGTCATCAAGTGATATAGCTTGCTTCTTTATTTTTGGTTTTTGTGGCATAAGCCATGGTGGAAAGACAAAGGAATCACTTCTTATCTCAGTTGTCATAGTTTGGGTAGACACAGGTGGAACTGTAGGTTCTTGTGATTTGGTTGGAATGGGAGAATCTTGCACTGATACAAACACAAGTGGAGTATGGGTGACAAGTGGTGGTTTTTGTGTTTGCACTACTTGGGGATTAACATCAACATTCACTTGAGAAGAAGAAGAACCTAAAAACTTCTCAAACTCTAACTGAGTTATTGAATCAAGAATGGATGTGGGAATATCAGACAAGCTTGGCATAGAAGAAAGAGTAATAAAAATGTTATCAAAATTATCCAAAGGTGGATCAAACAAAGACTCATTGTTAGGTATTGAAGGAGATGAGTGCTCAGAATGAATAGACACACTTGGTGATTAAGGATTATCTGGAATAAAAGGTGACTGTTGTGCACTTGACAATGTAGGAGCTATGGGAGTTTGTACATTTGAAACCAAAGAAGAAGAATGAGGGAGTGTCACCTAAGTAGATTCAGCTTATGGATTGTCTTGTTGTTCTTGTGACTCCCCTTCAATTGTCTCCTCTTGTTTGGCATCTGGATGTGCAGATGTTCTTTCTTTTTCCTTCCTCTTCCCCTTATCTCCTATTTTGAAAACAAACTTCAGTCTCTTATCATCAGAAGGAGTATCCTCTTTATTCTTTGTTATTCTCTCCTTTCTCTTCCTTACAAGTATTTTTGTTTGCTCCTCCTCTAAACCTATTTTGAAAGGTTTCAACTTTATACCTTTCTTTTGCAGCCAAACATTGGTGTTAGCAAGAATTTGTTGGAATCTCTCTCTAACTGAAGTCATTTCTTTTTTAGACCATTGAATTGCAAGTAGAGGGGTTTTGGAAATCTTGTTTCCCATATACACAATCTCTACTATATATCCCTCATCTTGCATATCTTCTAGTACATCAGTAAGTTAGAAGTTTCTTACTTGGTCTAGAGAGATTTAGATATAATCCATTCTTCTTACATCTTCATCTGTTCTGCACTCTACCCAGATATCTTCAACCATGTGCACATGTGTGTAATTACCTTTGAGTTTGTTCTTCATACTGCGATAGTCAAAGTCTCACTTCTCTTATATCTTTTTAAGGTAATCCATTGCAGCTCAGTCTCCATGGCTTTGGCTTTTGGAGTAGTAATCAACATTCAACTCAACAGAAGTCGCTGGAACAACACCTTGGAATTTGTACTTCATTTTCTTCTTTAGGGAGGATTCTGACATCTGGCAAATCACTGTAAAAAAATTAATCTTTTAGAAATTTCTCAGAGTTAGAAAATTTTCATACAATCCACCTTTGTGCAAGTATGGGAAAAAATAGCACCTCCATGCTCAAAAATATCCACTTGCAAGACCGGGAAAAATCTTCTCTTTGAGTATCATTTTTATATTTTCTAGAATTAGAAAAATTTAGTTTTTAGATGCAGCTTAGAATTTAAACTCTGACCTGCATTTCACAATGCAAAGGAATGAATAGCAAATCAGATTTTTTAAAAGTCTGATTGACATGTGAGATAGAACTCAAAAAAATTAGGATGCACATCAGAGTTTAAACTCTGATATGCATCTAAGGATAAGTCTAAAAGGTGTAGATTGGATTTTAAAGTCTGATCTACACATTGGCATACTTCAGTTTTTAGGTAAGTCAGGTGTAAAACTAAAATTTCTTGGGTATCGGCTAAGCAAAGCAAAGGATGTAATGCAAGTTATAAACTCCGCATAACATCATTTATCAGATGTTGTGCGGAGTTTAAAACCTACATCACTTCCAACAAAGATGCGTTGTGTAGGTCTAGCAGGATGGAATGTGGGGTTTAATACCGCACAACATCCCAAACTATGGATGTTATGTGGGGATTAAACCCTGCCTCCATCCTACTTGGGTAGTATAAAATGGAAATAAAAAACAAGGTTGTTCAGAGTTTAACCTTTGAACAACCCAAGATCATCTGATCATGTAGTTCGAAGGTTAAACTCCGAACAACCATGATCACTCAATCACAAAAAAAATGCTAAGGGAGGCATAAAGATAGACTCCACATATTAGGGTTTCATAAAAATGAGATAAGACATGGTACGACACACATAGGAAACAAAATGACACACAACCAAACTATCAGATGAAAACCCTAGTTCTTAACAAAACACAAAGCTTAGGAAAAGCACAAACCAACAAACAATAACAAGAACAACATACAAAAACAAAGAACAATATACATTAAAGAGATTTGATTCACATACCCATGGTTGAAGTCTTGCACAAATCTGAATCAAAGCACACTCGTGATGATCTCGGGAAGATAGGGCACAATGGGGGACAAGAGCAACAATGCGGAGTACCAACAAATGTGATAAAAAAGAAATTAAAAACAAAGATAAAGCAAAAAAAGATTTAGAAAATCTTTTTACTAAAACTGCCATTAATGCCGAACATGCCAACATAGGAGTGTAATTGCGAAAAAAATTCTACAATTACATCCTATGTGTAAATGCAAATTTGTTTTCTACAATTACATCTGACATGCAAGTGCAAATATTTTTTTTGCATTTACACCCAAGCTTCAAAAAATGACTAACACTTGGAAAAGACTAAAAATTGACAAAACACTTAAAACAAACTATGATCCAAATCGAAGAGATTTTTTGAGGGATCAAGCCATGCTAGAGACAACCTAAAATGTCTCGATTCATGCTTAGAGGACATGGGCTACAAAATGGACAAGTTTCGTAGGGGTTATCCAATGAATTGAGCAAGCTAGAATTCAAGGATAACACTAGGAGAACAAGATAGACTCAAGATCTTGTTTCCAAATTCGCCAAAACCCTTTCCAAGAGTATGCAAATCCAAATCAGTATTCCAATAGAAAATTTCCTGCAATAATTCACAAGTGTGCAATAACATAATGATAGTCAAAAGTTCTACAATAAAGTATTTTTATAATGACAAAGTCTTGTGCTTAAATATGAGGCCTTAGGAGGGAAAATATTTTAATATTAGAGGTCAACAAAGTGTGGGACCAAAATGTCGAAATCGAGGTCACGTCACCCAAGACAAGGCTGACACCTTTAAGGGATTTAAAACTCTACAAGATATAGGAGGACAATAGCACTTGGGTGCTAGGATCCTGGCTAAGTCCTCCCAACAAGTTAGCATTGCTTCAGGACATTACCAGGATCTAAACACTACCCTAGGTTCTGACATTTTGTTAACAGTTATAGTATAGTAAGGTTTAGGAAGGTTTAGAAAAGTGAAGCACTTCTCTTGAGTCGAGGGTAAGTCCAAGGTTGAAAATGGTCCTAAAAATAGACTAATTGAGTGGATACTAAAGCAAGTGCTAAGTAGAGTGTGAAATTGTGCTTGCACTATCCAGGAGCACAATTTACGACACTACAAGAAGAAAATGAAAACAATTGAAAAGGCTTGGAAAATTTTGGTGAAGTCTGTTAGTGTAAAAAGGGACATTATCAAACTAGTTAGCTTTTAGCCTACCTAGGAGAGCCATGTTCACACTAGATTAAGTCTCCACTTAGGGAATTTTATAGTTTTGTCTCACCTCATGTGGTTGAGACACGTGTCCTCACTTTGTGAGACACCTAATGCATGCTTTCTCAAACACATGTCCTTTGAGCTAGACAAGTGTTGCACCTTTGGAGAGGTAGTCAATTGTTGTGTCCTACCTCCACTACCTTGCTTATATATGTAAGGCTTCTTTATATATTTTACTTAACTCTTGATAATACCATTTGCCTTATTTTATGTGCTCGTAGCTTGTGGAAGTATATCCTGGTTCTTGCTTTCTAATCTTAGAAATCCCAACATGGTATCAGAGCCATGCTAGCAAAACCCTTCCCTTTTTGAGAAAATCCCACACCTAACCTAGTCAAGGGTTTCTCATAGAGCCAAGAAGACCTCACCATTGTGTTTGGAAGGCTTGAGATAGTTAAGAAAGCCTATCATTTTGTCAATATTGACACAAGTAAATTATTGTAATTGTTTTGCCCCCAGCCCTATGTCGTATGGTCTGTACGGAATCATATGAAAATTTTCATTTGAAAATACAATTTTTTTGCAAATCAATGTTTTGCAGGAATTAATCATGGTTTTAGGTGAGATTTCTGAAGATGTTTAAGCATTTTTGGCTCTCAACCCTTCTATGTGATTGCCTGGTTTAGGAAAATCTTCATTGCCTTCCATTGCTTGTTTATTTGGGGTTTTTTCATTTGTTCTTTGTTTTTGGGCTGACTTCCAAGTCAAAGGTTGTGGTCACCATACACGCAAGAAATTTGTACTAGTGATTAAGGTTTTCTTCACCCTTTTAAGGTGTTGTTGTTTTCTTCCTTCTACAAGTCAAAATTTGTTAACATCCTGAAGTCGCGACCTTACAAAGTTTGTTGGTTCAAATTCATAGATCTAAGTGGCCGTGAGCATTTGGGAGGTTTTATTTATTGCATGATTTAAGTCTTCTTCACACCCCACAAGTAGGGTTAATCTTCAATTTTTGCTCACAATCCTTGGTCATTTTTTCAAGTTGACTTAATCTAGCATTTGTTGTGGCTTCACTTGCAGGTTTGGTCACATCTTCTTTTCAAAGGCTAAAGACTTCAATGCACCCTTGTGGTTAAGGTTTTTTCTTAGAAAAATGATTTTGTGAGCCTTAACATTATATATTAACATTTGTAACATTATCTATTCCAATTTGTAAACTACCTGCACTTTATGTAACAATAAACATTTTATGTTAGTGTTTTTATAACCTTAACCCTTACCTTGACCATTATTGGTTTTATTAGGTCGGCATTACCTAGAATTTTATGCTACCAAATACAAAACTTAACTACTAGCAATAGATGTAACAGTTAGTGGTTAGTTAACCACCAAAACTGACATTTTATGCTAGGACAAACCGCCAGTTTTGTATAGTGCTCATAAGGAGGGTACATTTTCTTATTGCCATAATTTTTGCCCACTAAGGCAAAATTTGACAAATTTATAGTCGATATGAAGATGATTCCATCACCGACAAAGTGGTGTTGAGATGATTTACAAATTGTGTTATTTTAGAATATTTTTTGCCTCCGAATTCAAATCTATTGTGCATTTTTTGAGGAGGCATAACTTTCACCCAGATTATCAAAAAATTAGCAAACTTTTTTGACACTTAACAAAATTTAGTAGGGAATCTACCTACAATTATAAATATTAATTTTTGGATTGAAATTTTGTAAAAATGACCATGTATTCGAAACAGTCAATTAATCATCCAAACTTAACCACATTGTACCTTTCACTTGCATTTTTTTGGTGGGCCTATGTTTCAGCACCAATCATTTTGGGGGGTACATTGTGTCATGTTAAGAGCACTTCCATTGTGTCATGTCCAAAACACTTCCACACTTCTTTCATGTTGTGTCAAGAGTGCTTTCATTATGTCATTTCAAGGGCACTTCCATTATGTTGTGACCAGAACACTTCCACACTTCTTTCTACACTTTTAGTTTGGGGCGGCATACTTGAATTCCTACTTTGGATATTGTTGCACATTTGATCATGTCTCTCAAACATAATCCATTACATTTGATTATTGTTCATAATTCTCATAATAAATGGAAAATCAAATGTGGATATTGTGGGATGAAAAGGCATACAACAAAAGAATGTATGTCTCATAAAATCAATAAAATGACACTTCTTCCTAATCATGGCATTTCTCTAACTGATCAATATAATCCAACACCTATGGAAAAACCTTCCAATCTCACTCAGACATCTTATCAGGCCCACCATCATTTGGGGATGAACAATCTAGTCAGTTGACTTGCATTGATATCTCATCTCCACCATCACCTGATATCTGCTACATTTAAATCTAGAGTTGCTTCCTTGAGATCTTCTAGAGATTCCTTCCACCAAGATATTGATATTATTTTTCTAGATCCACCACATTGGGACAAATTTCATCCTGACATATCATCTATATTTGTAGAGTCCCGCATTGTAGATATGGAAGACACCATTGAGGACATTTGTCTTCTATTTGATGGCAATTCTTTTGCTACTACAAAGTTTAGAGAGGCTTCAGAAAGGGCTTCCAAAGATTCTTAATAGCAATACTTCACATGGGAGTTGGATTGTATCCATATGGCATGCATTGAAATTCCACACATTAGTTCTTTGGACAATATTGCTCTTGTTTTGCTTACATCAGCTTCTATAGTGACAAATTATGCAAATATTCATAAGTCCAAATATTTGACTCAATCATCATATCAGCACTTGTCACTTGATAGAATTGGCTTGGAGATATTTGAGAAACCTTTGAAGGCATCATGGGCACCATCTAGTTATTTGAATCGTGTATAGATTCATACTTCTTCCTACATATTCCTATCTAGAATGGGAAGATCACTTGCACACTTATGTGGTTCTCTTTCTTTCCAAGGGGAGAAATGGTGTTCAACATTCATGGATCATCTTTAACATCTAATATTGAGCATATACTAGCACTATAGGAAGCATTTTGAGGGGAGGTTGCATGGTTTCTCTTCTCATAACAGTTTTGGGAGGAAGTATTTCTTCACGTGGAGTTTATTCCTTCTCATTTTCTGGGGGGATGCATAGACCTTCTCTCTTTTCTCTCCTATGAGGGGGAACATATATTGTACATTAGTGATAGAAGTAGTCCTTGGGGGGTCATGTTGAGTCATCCTTCCATCCTCTTCTTCTTATTCACTTGTACAATTTTAATATGCATCATTTCTATTTTTGAGAGGAGTTTTATTTCCCATTGGGTTTTATCCTTTACTCCACTTATGAGAATTTTTTTGTACATGGGTACCTAACATGGCCTAGTAGTTGAGACCCATCATCTTTGTATCACTACTCCCTAAGTTACACTTAAGGGGGGTGTTAGTGTAAAAAGGGACATTATAAAACTAGTTAGCTTTTAGCCTACTTAGGAGAGTCATGTTGACACTAGATTAAGTCTTTACTTAGTGGAATTTAGAGTTTTATCTCACCTCATGTGGTTGATACATGTGTCCTCACTTTGAGAGACACCTAATGCATGCATACTTGCCACTTTGTCAAACACATGTCATTTGAGCTAGACAAGCGTTGCACCTTTGGAGAGGTAGTAAGTCACTGTGTCCTACCTTCCTACCTCCACTACCATGCCTATATATACAAGGCTTCTTTATATATTTTACTTAACTCTTGATAATATCATCTGGTTTATTTTGTGTGCTCATAGCTTGTGGAAGTATATCCTAGTTCTTTCTTTCTGATGTTGGAAATCCCAACAAAGCCAATACTAGATCCTACTTTATAGCTTTTTTAATTTCCTGAAATGATTGAGTTGACTCACGTTTCCACACTATGCTTTGTCCTTTCTTCGACATCTTAGATATGGATTTTGTTTTCTCATCAAAATTAGAAATGAATCTTCTAACAAATTCAATCCCAAAGAATGATTGAATACCTTTTTTTTGTTTTAGGCAAAGGAATTTTTTCAATTGTATCAACTCTTTCTAAATCAATTCTAACTCCATCCTTCGATACTATATGCCCTAGTAATTTTCCTCTATTACCCCAAACATACATTTCTTGGGATTCAAGGATATACCAGAATCCAAACATCTAATGAATTTTTTTCCAAATGACCACAATGCTCATCTTCTTTCTTTGAGTAAGATATCAAGTCATCTTGATATACAACCAAAATATCATTTATTATATTTGCAAAGGCCACATACATTGCTCTTTGAACTATTGCTTCTACATTTGTGAGCCCAAATGACATTCTGACATACACATATGTACACCAAGGAATTGTAAAAGCTATCTTATATTGTTCTTACTCCTTAACCTTCACCTGATTATAGCTAGAAAATCCATCCATCATGGATAAAAATTCACATCCATTCACTCTTTGCATCAATGTCTCCATGTTTGGCAATGGGTAGTTATCTTTCAGAGAAGAAATATTTAGGTTATTGAAATCTGCACATAACCTAATGGTGTAGTCACGGTCAGAGGGTTCAAAGAATGAACTACCCAGGCCATGCAGCAAAGAGTAAACACAACAGAAATAAATCAAATATAGAATGCAATAAACAATTCAAATGTTCAATATATCATGGATTCAAATGCTTATATGCCAACAACATGCAGGCTACGAAACAAGGGCTCACAGGCCTGATTTCCATATTACATCACATATGCAAGATATGGCATTAAAGCACCTATCCAAAATGAATCTAACTATTTATCTTAGGAATTATGCTAACTTCCTAATACATCCTAGAGATCTATATATATCATCTCCAAGCTCAAGAATTCCTCCGCGTCAGCCAAGGAAAGTTACAAACTCCAATGAAGGAATGTAATGTGTAGAAACAAATAGGTCAGCTTTAAACAACTAATACTCCTCCACAAACGAATGAAACAAGGTGTAGACCTCAAGTAATATTTATCTAGTCCTTATGTGCCATGTGATATGCTTCATTTAGCTCTATAAGTCACAGAAGTACTCTGGAAACTTTCTCAGGGTCCATCTTTAATCCTTCCGCAAACTTTACAAATCCCAAATATACCAATTCTTCCTTTATGAAACTACATTTCTTGATGTTTATCAGCAATTTCTCTTCTCTCAGTCTCTACAATACTTGTCTCAGGTGCCACAAATGTTCTTCTTTTGTCTTACTGAAAATCAAAATATCATCCAAGTATACAATAACAAACTTACCCAAGAATTTCTTCAAAACTTCATTCATGAACCTCATGAAAGTACTCGGTGCATTAGTCAATCCAAAAGGCATTACTAACCATTCATACAATCCTTCATTTATCTTAAAAGTAGTCTTCCATTCATCTCCTTCTCTAATTATAATCTAATGGTATCCACTCTTCAAGTCTATATTTGTAAAATACTTTGCTCCACTCAAGCAGTCCATAATGTCATCCATCCTAGGCAATGGAAACCTATACTTAACTATGATCTTGTTGATTGCTCTAGAGTCTATACACATTCTCCATTCTCCATATTTCTTTGGTGCTAACACTACAAGTACTGTACAAAGGGCTTAAACATTCTTTGATCAATCCTTTCCTTAACAATTCTTGTATTTGTCTATTCATCTCTACATTCTTTGCTGGTGTCATCCAGTGTGTTACTTTGTTAGGCAAACTAGCTCCAGGTATAAGATCCATATGATGACTGATACTCCTAATCAGTGGCAATCCTTTAGGTACATTGTTTGATATGATGTCTTCATATTATGTCAACAATTTAGTTATCTCCTCTGGATGTGATTCTTCAGTTTCTATACTTAGGGTTCCAAGCTTCTTAGGAATCAAAGTATAACACATATTCTCATATCTCAATCCATCCAACAATTTCCTTCTATCTACCAAACAGATTCTAGCATTCCCACATATTTCACTCTTAGGCTCATCTTCCAAAGGTATCAAGGTGATTTTATTTCCATTAGATATTATAGTGTAATTATTCTTTCTCCCATCATGTATATCTTTTCTTGTTGTAAGTATGTGTTAATGGGTGTTATCATTGATGTCAACATGTTTGTGTTGTCATTAGTGTCAACTATACTCTTGTTTTGTTACTTGATTGTGATGAGTTAGTTGCTTTGTATTGCATTGTATAAGTGTTGAAGATGATAAGAATATGTTCCTAATATTGAGTTTACAAGTGCTTTTTAGAAAATTTGGTTCATACTGAAGACAGAGTTGTGAAGATGTATTCTGGATTACAGGATATTGTCCGAGTTTGCTCTACATTTCTTCTGTGTTGAAGACCAAAGTGTGAGATTTGGATATGTTTTATAGAAGTGTTTGAATATGTTAAACCTAGAATTTGGTGGTCTAGATCATTGTGCAATAGAAGTTTTATTCACTAGATTGAAGACTGTGGCTAGCAGCACTTGCAGTGTGACAAGGAGAAAGTATTTTGCTCCGCATTTCTTAGTTTTTGGTCTTGCAGTTTTGGACATATGTTTATAAGGTCCTTAGTTAAATTCATTCCAAAGTATTTGTGATTTGGTGCTCTAGAAAGCAAGTTATTGTTTAGCAGAGTTCGACAGTGTTTGTTGTGAGCAGTCTGTGATATGTCTTCAAGTGATATTTGTTGTCTTAAAGTGAGATCTGTTGCGGCTAGATTTGTCAACTCCCAAGTGATTTTATGTTGTTTTTTTATGTCTCCAAATTGTTTTAATGTTTTTTCTTGATCTGTAAGCTATGATGAAGTTCTTAGAAGCATGTGTCTAAGTATTCTTGGTGTTTCCACAAGATTAGCTGACTTGGGTACTAACACTCTTTGCGGATGTGTTTCATGGATTGTAGAAGTGTGTTGAAGCATGTGAAGATGTATTTGGGTTTAATCTAAGCCGTGAAGTGTTCTTCCTTCATTCTTTTGCTTCACAATTTTGTTTAGGTCTAGACCTAATCCAAATTATGTATGTTTGTCAACCTTGGAGATTGTTCCAAAGGTTGTAGATTGTATTGCCGACCTTGATGTATGTTCCAAGGTTGATCATTGGTATAAATAAACGTAATGAATTTCTTGTTGGGAATTGAGGTGTCTCGATCTTGGTAATTCATTGTATTATTTTCATTGTATTTATTTATTTATTGCCTATGTTGTACATTAAATTGTAAATTCATATTGTCATCTTGTGGGATGTGGCACAGTGATGTGTCATCCTACATGGAAGATGACAACTTGTAATTTTGTCCTCACATGAGGAGATAGGTGTCCCAATTTGTGGTAGGAATATTTTTCCATGTGTCGGCATCTAAAATGTTGTGTAAGGGAATATTGACTGAAACAGTCATGACAGATTCATATGACAAAGTTATGACATGTAAGAGTCAGAAATATAAGATTCTATGACAGGTGAAGACATGTGTCGAAGAGCATCTTTAAAAAAGGAATCTTTGGGTGCCCCAAGGTGGACTATGACATGTTGTAATAGAATATGTTATTTATATCCTGTGGATGACAGATTCTCTTATAGCTGTAAGTTATGACAACAATGACAGATTTTGTGACAGTTGTAAGAGTCGTAAGAGCATCTGTCATAGCCCATTTTGGAAATAGGTGATCTCTTTGGGATGGGGTGTGTGGGAAAGTGTTAGAAGCATCTTACAATGTTCACCAAGTGTCCATAGGCATTGGTTTTGGGCCATGAGGCCAAGTTGGACGCCCATTCCAAGATAGAGGCAATTTTGCCTTGCATTTTCTATATAAACAGGTGCTTTGAGAAGTAGTATTATGTGATTGATAGGTACTGTTATGCTACTAGCATACCTCCAGATATAAGTGTTGAAGACTCCTGAGAACTTTCATTGCAAGTGTATTGTAAACAACATTTAGATTTGTTAATACATTGTGCAAGTTTTGTAGTATGGGGTTTTTCTCCCAAAAGGGTTTTCCCCACGTTAAATCTTGTCTCTCTCTTCTTCTGTCATTCTATGTGAATGTTGTTTGCTGCAATATCTTTGTTATTGGGTTGATGACACTATAATTGTAAGGATTTGAAAGAATTTGCACTCTACTTCCCTCATTAGATTAGTGTAGGAAGTGTGTTCTGTGTACCTTGCTTCCTTTCAGTTGGTATTAGAGCTTGATCACCTTTGGTCCTAGTTGTTGGGTAGGGGTTTTTTGGACTGATCTTAGTTTGAGTGGGAATCCTATGTAGAGTATTCTATAATCTTGTTGTAGGAAAAGAGATGGCAGGCACATTCGGAAGAATCGAGGTGGAGAAATTTAATGGCACTAATTTTGAGTTGTGGAAACTCAAGATGGAAGACCTACTTGTTGATCGTGACCTATAGGAAACTGTATCTGATGCAAAACCAGCTGCTATGGCACAAGCTGATTGGAATCTCAAAGATTGAAAGGCTAAGGGTCTCATAAGACTCAGTTTAGTTGATTTTATCCTGTTGAATGTCCATGAGGAGAAGAGCACAAAAGACCTTTGAAAGAAGTTGGGTGATGTTTATCAGGCTAAATCCCTGGTGAACAAACTTTTTCTGAGAAAGAAGTTGTATTCTCTAAAGATGGAGGATGGAGGATCTATTGTAGATCACCTAAATGCTTTTAACATGTTAATTGCTCAATTGACATCAGTTGGTGTTAAGATGGAGGAGGAGGATCATTGTATGACCTTGCTTTGTTCTTTGCCAGACTTGTGGGATCATCTTGTGATGGCTATTGGAAGCACCACATCCACTTTCACAATGGATGAAGTGGTATCTTCATTGTTATCTGAAGAGATGCAAAGAAAGGCTTCTGAGGTAGCCAAAGAGGCTATTGCGGTTCATGGAAGACCCAAGGAGAAAGGGAAAAAGAAGGACAAGTAAGCTAAGAAGGGCAGATCCAAATCCCGTGGGAGATCCATATCTCCTAGAAAGTCCAAGGCTCTCTATTGGAACTGTGGCAAAACTGGGCATTTCTGAAAGGAGTGCAAAGAGGAGAAGAAAAAGAAGAAGAAAGCTCTTAATTCAGATTCTGACAAGTCACAAGATGATGGTGATGTCTTCATTGTAGCCCTGGCCACCCATGCATCTAATGATGTGTGGTTAATTGATTTTGGTGCATCATTCCACATGACCTCGTATCGAGACTGGTTTACAAAGTATGAAGATTTTGATGGTGGAAAGGTGTACCTGGGTGACAATTCTCATCTGAAGATTGTTGGTCTTGGAAGAGTCTCAATCTGATTCCTTGATGGACGAGTGAAGGGGATCACTGAGGTTATGCACATCCTAGGCCTAGCACAGAACCTACTTTCTGTAAGTATGTTGAATGATGCAGGTGTGCAAGTTATCTTTTTGAGGGATGGATGCAAGATGACTAGATGATCTATGGTGCTTGCTAAGGGTACTTGGAGAGGTACTTTGTTTCACCTAGAGGCATGCACTTCACTATGCAATAGTTCTTCTGACTCGAAGAAAAGAGCTGCAGTCACTTCATCCCCACCATCTAAATGAGCAGTGAAGAAATCTATTGTAACTAGTTATGACGGTAGTGCACATGCTTTGGAAGCTAAGCTTCCTAGTGAAGAAATCTGTTGTAACTAGTTATGATGGTAGTGCACATGCTTTGGAAGTTAAGCTTCCTGCTAAAAAGACTATGTTATGGCATTTGAGATATAACCACATTGGTGAGAAGGGTCTGCGTACCCTAAAAAATAAAAACCTCATTGAGGGGTTAAATGATTGTAATCTTGAGTTTGACTTTTGAGAACATTGCATTTATGGAAAGCAAAACCGTGTTCAATTTTACTCTAGTTCTCACAAGTCTTCTGGTTTATTGGATCTTATTCATTCTAATGTGTTAGGTCTTGTTAACGTTCCTTCAATTTCCAAATCTGTATATTTTGTATCTTTCATAGATGATTACAGTAGAAGGACATGGGTTTATTTTCTTAGAAGCAAATTTGAAGTCTTTAGTCGGTTCAAAGAGTTTAAGGATTTTGTTGAGAATTAGACTAGTAAAAAGATTAAGTGTTTGAGAACTGATAACAGTGGTGAGTTTTGTTCTGCAGAGTTCAAGAAGTTCTGTAAAGAGCAAGGGATTGAAAGACATAAGACAACTCCCTATACCTCATAGCAAAATGGAGTTGCAAAGAGGATGAATAGGACACTAATGGAGAAGGCTAGGAGTATGCTTAGTGGAGCAAGCCTCGAACAAAAGTTTTGGGTTGAAGCTGTAGCCACTGCTTGCTATCTAGTAAATAGATCTCCTACGTCAGCTCTTGTTGGTAAGACACCTATGGAGCTGTGGTCTGGTAAGAAGCCTTCAGTTAGACATCTTTGTGTTTTTGGTTGTGAGGCATATGCACATGTGACTAGGGAGAAAAGGTCTAAATTGGAGAACAAGGTTGTTAAGTGTATCTTCATTGGCTATGGTGTCGGTGTGAAAGGATACAAGCTTTGGGATCCTATGGCTGAAAAGGTGTTGTATTGCAGAAATGTTATCTTCAGAGAGCTAACACCATCTTCTATTGTTCTACAGTTAGAGCAGATAGAAAAGATAGAGGATGTGGTTTAGTTTCCTTCTACCCCTGAGAAGACTAAACAAACAGACCCAGTGAGACCTGATGATGATGAGAGCTCTAACAGCTCTGAAAGTGCAGAAGAAGAAGCAGAACCCCAACCTCAGCCATTGAGGAGGTCTACACAAATAAAAAAGCAACCTGATAGGTTTGGTTATTCATTACTTGATTCTAGTTGTGCTTTTCCTTTACTTACTAACATTGATGAGCCTGGAACTGTGAAAGAGGCTATGGGCATGAAAGATGTAGGTTTCTGGAAGGAGGCCATGGAAGATGAGATGGCTTCTTTGGAAAAGAATAAAACATGGGACTTGGTGCCTTTGCCTGATGGATAGAAACCTATTGGATGCAAATGGGTGTTCAAGAAGAAATTTGGTTGCGAAGGGGTATTCACAAGTGGAGGGAATTGATTATGGTGAAATTTTATCTCCTATTGTAAAGTTGACATCCATTCATTTTCTATTATCTCTTACAGTAGCTTATGACTTAGAGGTAGAACAGATGGATGTGAAGACAACTTTCCTTCATGGTGATTTGGAGGAAGAGATATACATGTCACAGCTAGAGCATTACATAGTGAAACGTAAAGAAAATTTGGTTTGCAAGTTGAAAAAGTCTTTGTATGGTTTGAAGCAGTCTCCTAGGATGTGGTACTTGAAGTTTGATGCCTTTGTATTGTCATTTAGATTTCTAAGATCAAAATTAGATCATTGTGTGTACTACAAGTTAGACAATGATCGTATTCTCATTGTTGCATTATATGTTGATGATATGTTGTTGATTGGGAAGGATAAGAATATGATTTTTGATTTTAAGTCTCAGTTGGCAGCATAGTTTGAAATGAAATATTTAGGGGCAGCCAGGTACATTCTAGGAATGGAAATTAGAAGAGACAGAACTAACATAAAACTTTGGTTAAGCCAGAGTAACTATGTGAAGATCGTATTGGATAGGTTCAGCATGGCAGATTGTAAACCATTGTGTGTTCCTATTTCTTTGGGGAAAAAGTTGTCTGTTAATGATTGTCCAAAATCTCCTAGTGAGGTAGAGGACATGAGTAGAGTACCTTATGCTAGTGTTGTTGGCAGTTTGATGTATGCTATGGTCTGTACAAGACTAGACATTGCCCAAGCAGTGGGAGTCCTTAGTCAATTTATGGATAATCCTGGATGGGTACATTGGGATGCAGTTAAGTGAGTGTTCAGATATTTGAGGGGTACTTCTAAGTATTCCATATGCTATCATGGTAATGTTACAAGAAATCAGCATTCAATTTGTATTCATGGATTTGTGGATTCTGATTAGGTGGGTGACGTTGACAGCAGGAGATCCACCAGTGCATATGTGTTCATGATGTTTGGTGGTGTAATTAGTTGGATGAGTAAGCGAAAACCTGTGGTTGCTTTATCCGCGACAGAAGCTGAGTACATGGCAGCAACTCATGCTTGTAAGGAAGCCATTTGGCTTAAGAGATTGTGTTCAGATATTGGTGTCGATGCAGGACAAATTATGATTTTTTGTGACAGTCAGAGTGCGATTTGCCTAGTGAAGAAACCAATTTTCCATGCCAGAACAAAGCCTATTGATGTACAGTTTCACTTCGTGCGAGACATGGTAGAGGATGGGAAGGTAAATTTGGAGAAGGTAGACACTTTGAAAAATATTGCAGATGCGTTGATGAAGCCAGTGGGCACAAAGAAGTTTAGATGGTGTTTAGAGTCTATGGGCCTCTCGGCCTATAGTAGTTAAATCATGTTATTTCTATTGGCTCTTACAATGTGTTTGGTGCAGTGCACCTAGAGTAATCATTAAGTCTAATTTTTGTAAATTTGTTTGTTAAAGGAAAAATGAAGTTTTGAATAATGTATTAAATCCTTGAGAGGCATAAACATGTAGTGGAGATTGAAAATAGTTAATTTTTCTTAGTGGTCTGCAAGTTACTAAAGTTGTGACAGTCTAATATTAGAAAAAATAGTCCTTTTATGAAAAATCAGTCAATTTAGGCTTTTTTAGCCTTTTCCCACAATTTGGGGAGTTTGTAATAGTGAAATTCATTTTAGACATAAGGGAGAGACCTCTCTCATGAGAATGCATTGTGATTTGATGAAGTTTTGGGGTTGTTTGTTGTCACTTATCTCTATTTTTCTCTTTTTCTACAATTTTTCTGTTGCAGACCGTACCACAAACTTGTACAACATAGTTATGCCATGAAACCTATTGTATGTGATAGAGGGGTGAGCTAACTATCCAATTCCATTCATTTGAGGTCATTTCATTCATTTTTGTGAAAGTTATCACATTTTTGCTAGAAATTATCCAAAACCCTGTCTTTTGACTGCAACAATCCTGTTCCTGGCCATTGCACACCTCTGTATGGACAAATATAGGGGCAAGCCATATATTTATAGAAATAGGGTTGAGATACCTTTCTAATGGTTTTGGTATGAGGTCTTGATTCAATTTCTAGGAGATATTGCATTTTTTCTAAGACTACCTGTGTCATTCCAGCAAACCCTTGATTTGGGGGTTTTAGAGAGGTTTTTGGTTTTCCCAACCCAAATTGCTATGTTAGAACCCCAAAATGGCTGGACTAAGTGTAGAATAGTGAGTTTTCAAATGGGTCTTGTGTGCAGGAGCAAAGGACAAGTTTAAGGTGAATATTTGAGCCATTGAGCCTCTTTGTGACATGAATTTGGCAAGCTAGTGTTGGAGGAGTGAAGATTGGATCATAAAATGAGTTGAAATGAACTTAGACCCATAAAACCTTTGAATTCCATCTATTTGTACCCTATTGGATTCTCTAAAACAGGAGTGAAAAGTTTGCCTTTGAGTTTGTGGACACTTCCTTTGTAAAAGTGGGCTAATTGCCCTCTTGGACAGTAGAGACAGTCTAAATTTGAGGTGTATGTTACAAAAAAACCTACCTTGCATGTCCAATATGTTGTGTAACTCCATAATGGGTACTTGAAAAGGTAATTTTTTTGTGGGTTTGTCATGTCTTTTGAAATTTATGCTCCAAAAATCTCGCTAACAGGGCTACAAGGAGATAGGTCAGTCTATGAAGGAAATGGTACAAGGAGGTACCTTCTAAGAAATTTGTTAGTTTTGTAAGCTTGGGACAGTCAAACCTAGAAGGTCTAGGGTCCCTAGAAAGTTTGGGAAATCTCCCATGTATGCAAACCCAAAGATGGTGTTATGGTGTAGTTGTGAAACCATGGAGAATGAGTGGATAGTCATGTCATGTTTGATGTCAAGTGTTGTAGTTTGGTCCACTAGGACCTAAAACGAGTTGTTTGCCCTACCATCCCCTGTATCCTCTTCCTCTTGTGTAGTTGGTTGTGACCCCTTAGTGGTCTTTGTGTAGTTGGCTCTGCATCAAATTGGTATCAGAGCACAGTTAGTAGATTGGTTGTGATTAAGTGTTAAGAGGCAGTTTATCAAGATGCCTCCAAGAGTGAGAAACATGGCTCAAGAGATGAATCAGCTAAAAGAAAAGCATGCTAGAGAATTGAGGGAGCTGAAAGAAAGAATGGCTACCCTAGAACAAAATCATAGAAGAGGAGTGGCTCTAGGCGAAGAGATTGAGTCTGAGGAAGAAGAGGAAGCTGAGTATGAAGATGTGGAAGAAGAGTTGGACCCTGAGGATCAAAGGATGGTAAAATTGTTGAGGACAGTAAAAGAAGACAAGCACAAGATAAAGATAGATGTGCCAAACTTTGGAGGAAGCCTGAATGATGAAGAGTTGTTAGACTAGATTGCAACATTAGATAATCATTTTGAGTGTGAAGTTCCTAAGGATCAGAAAGTGAAGATTGCAAAGACCAAGCTAATAGGTCATGCTTTGTTATGGTGGGATTATCAGCAAACAAAGAGGAGAAATCAAGGAAAGGCAAAGATTGTTTCATGGGACAAGATGGTAGCAAAAATCAAAGGTAAATTCATGCCTAAAGATTATGAAGTTCAAATGTTTAAAAAGCTTCAAAGTTTAAGACAAAAGGATATGGATGTTAAGACATACATTGAAGAGTTTTAAAAGCTGAGTATAAGGTCTGGTCAAAATGAAATTGAAGTACAAAAAGTTGCTAGATATATTGGTGGTTTGAGGTTTAACATGCAGGATGAACTGGTGTTGGCAAATCCAAGGAGTGTTGAAGACTGTTATCAGATGGTAGTTAGAGTGGAAAAGAAGCTGAAAAGGAGACAAGATAAGTCAGCCAGAGGCAAAGGGTCTTTTCAAAACACAAAGCAAGTCAATAAGAGTCAAGAGGAGATGAACAAGGCACAAGGACAAAGTGTTGATTTTAGAGGCAGATTTGGTGGTGGAAGGAATGCAAATACCTTTGTAGGTAAGTGTTACAATTGTCAAGAGTTTGGGCACCCAGCATATAAGTGTCCTGAGAAGCAAAATTTTTCAAGTGATGGTGAAAAGAACAGTGAAAGAAGGACTCAATTAGTCCAAGAAGAAGAATGTGGTTCTAGTTCTACAAAGTGTGATGCTGAGATAGGAGAAACATTAATGCTGAGAGAAAGAGCACTACTGAAGACCTCCAGGGAGAAGGAGCTAATTCAAAGGAGATCATTGTTTAAGACAACTTGCAAAAGCAAGAACAAGGTATGTAAAGTGATAGTGGATTCTGGTTGTATTGATAATATGGTGTCAAGTGAGATGGTAGACAAACTAAAATTGAAGAGAGTTCCTAGGGAAATACCCTACAAAGTTTCTTGGGTGAGTGATCATCAGTCCATTTTAGTGACTGAGCAAGCATTATTTGAGTTTAAGATTGGAGCATATGAGGACAAGGTCCTATGTGATATCCTACCCATAGAATGTTGTCATGTGATACTTGGGAGACCCTGGCAATTTGATAGGTTTGTAGTTTAAGATGGAAGAGCCAATAACTTCACTATTAAGAAGGATGAGAAGACTTTTGTACTACTACAATTAGAGGAGCAGTCAAGGATAGCAAAGATGATTATGTTTGGCAAGAAGGAGCTAGTGATGTTTGAGGAGAGTGAAAACAAGGAGTGTGCAGCCTTTTCAAGGCATAAAACTATTGAGACAGCAAAGAGCGAGTGTGAAGCTGAGTTGCAACTAGTTGTGAAGAGGAATGTCTTCATGTGGAAGAAGGAAGTGAGTGAAAATGTGGAGTGTAAGAGTGTAGAGCCTATGGAAAGGCAAGAAGTGAGTGAAGGAATCTTAGTAGGGACAGTCATGTGCCCTGTAGGGATGTGGTGCAGGAGCACCAAGAGATTCAAGGAGATTCATTAGGTCCTCAATCCTTGGCATAGGGAGCCTATATCTTATGGTGATATTGTTAATAGCCCTAGATTATGTACATAGTCTCCATTTACCATCTTTTTTAGGGGCTAGGACTGTTGGAACAACACATGGGCTAAGGCTCTTTCTTACTAAACCCTTATCCAACAACTCTTGTACTTGTTTGGCAATTTCTTCATTTTGTGATGGTGTCATCTTGTAGGTCGCTTTGTTTGGCAGTGTAGCCCCAGGAATGAAATCAATTTGGTGACTTATGTCCCTCATAGGTGGTAATGCAATAGGCATATCTTCTACCATGATACGCTTATACTTCTCTAACAATTGTTGTACATCCTTAGGAACCTCTTCCTCACTAGGACCATGCAAATTAGGAGTGTTTTTAGGCTTCAAAATTAGAGCATACCTTTGGGTTCCTTCCTCCTTAAGGGTCTTAAGAAACTCTCTCATCCGGCAAAGGATCCATTTTATACTTCCTACCATTCTTGGTTATGACAAAAGAGTTTGACTTCCCATCATGTTGTGCTTGTACATCATACTGCCAAGGACATCCTAACAACAGATAACAAGCATCCATGGGGATTATATCACACAAAATCTTATCCTTATACTCCCCTATCTCAAACTCTACCCAAGATTGTTCATCTACCAAGACTTGCTGCCCCTTATTCAACCATGACACCTTATAAGGACTAGCATGAGGAAGTCTTTTCAATTTCAACTTGTCTACCATCTCAATGGAAACTGAATTTTTAGTTGAACCTAAATTAACAATTACCTTGCAAATCTTACCATAGGCCTTCCATGTTGTCCTAAACAATGTCTTCCTCTAAGGGGGTTCTTGTGTTTGAGGCACCTTCAACATGGTTCTCCTCATCATCAAACTTTCTCCATCATGAACTGGGGCTGCACTTCCAATTGGAGAGTTAACACTTTGGCAATCTTCCTCTTGAATCAATTGGTTCCTTCTCTCTCCACCATGAGAGCTTGAGGCTTGCTTCTTAGGACATTTGAAGGTTGGGTGTCCCACTTGGTTGCAATTGAAACATCTTCCGATGAAGACACTAGGACCTCTACCTGGTCCACTGAATCTACCCCTTCCATTGGGTCTCCTTCCTCTAAAGCCTCCTCTTGAACCTAGTTCTCCACTTTGTTCTTGGGAACTAGATTCCCCTTGACTTCTTTGGGACTGATTTCTGTCTCCAAAATTACCCCTACCTCTAAAATTTCTGCCCCCTCTACCTCTATTTTGTTTCTCTCCCTTCCTCTTCAACTTTTCTTTAGCCCTCAATGCCATTTGAAAACACTTATCTACTGTCTCAGGGGTCAAGATGCTGATCTCATCTTGTATACTAAATTTCAGACCATTTATGTATCTTGTAACCTTGCCTTTCTGATCTTCTACCTACCCACATCTGAGACTAAGTTTGTGGAACTCTTCAGTGTAGGTAGAAACATCCATATCTCTTTGTTTGAGGTTTTGCATCCTTTTGTAAATTTGGACCTCATAATCTATCAAAAGGAATTGGCTTTTGACTCTCTCCATCATTCTGCCCCAAGAATTAATCATGCTCTTCCCATCTTCACCCTCTCACCTTGGGTGTAATTCCACCATGTAAGGGCATCACCCTTGAGTTTAGTTTTTCCAAACTTCACCCTCTTGTTCTCACGAACTTCTTTGTACTCAAAATAATTATTCAAGGCCTCAATCCACTCCATAACCTCCTCGGCATCCATCTTCCCACTAAACATTGGGATCTCCATCAGAGCCTCTGATGAATCCTTGCCAAGTGTCTTGATGGCTTCAAGAAAATATCTTTGGTCAGCAGGTATTTCTGCCTACCATTGGGTTTCTTCTTCTTCTTCCCCTTCTTCTTCTCCATTAGACTCCTCATCTAACCTCTTTCCAATCCTCAAGGCTTTCAATTCTTCCTTGAGTACATCCTTGACTCCCACTTTGGTCATCTCTTCCATTTCTTGAAACTTCTTGGCCACCTCAGTGGTCATCCCCTTTGGAGGCATGATGCTAGCCTCTCCCTCACTCTCCTCTGCTAACATACACAAGGGATCTTCTCACAACCAATGACAAAACCTTGTATGGCTCTGATACTACTATGATGTAGAGGACAAGGAGAAGATAGGTAGTTTTAATGAATTTTGACTATCCTAAGCCAAAGGCTTACTTGATATTTGACACAAACCAACAAATTTCTTGGAGGCAGACATTTGGAGGGTTTATTCACACCTTGAATACACTAGACAAACCATTCCATGGGTCTTGGGACTTCACACATGACACTTTCTTCTTAGATTGTCCCAACTCCTTCTAGCCCTTTTCCTTGGTCTGTCAGAAGATTACTTGCAATTTAGACACTTTCAAGACAAGATCGTCATTGTTTAAGATACCCTTTTGGATGCCCTACAACATGTCAAAGACTCACTATGGGTTGTTTTGTAACATGTGCCACTTTCAATAAGACTGTCCTACTACAAAGAGCCCCAATTAGCCCAAAAATGCAAAGAAAGTACCCTCTAATGGAGTCACAGTACTTTCTAACCCACTTGAACACATCAATGACATGGAAAAACTAAGGATTTCATGGGTTTTAAGGCCTCACAGTCGACTGTGTATGAATTACACTATGTTGTTTCTCTTGGTAGCACCTAACACATGGTTTTGTTAGGTGTCTTCAAACAAACATCATCAAATCCACTTCTCTTCCCAATAATCTCACATAATACATTGAAACAAACTCAAGGTAGTCCATTCCACTGATCTAGATGGTTTTACATTAGTGGAATGGGAAGAAATATGCAATTTGTTGTCAAAACCCTAAAGTAGGGTTTATCAAACTAGTTTCAGGAAAATGCCAAATACCTATACTATACAAATGTTTCAAGAACTCAAACAAAGTGCATTAGAATCTTAATTCACCCTACTAACTTTCCAACACCATGTATTTCTGTATTTCATCCGTACATGAATAGGGTATGGCTTAGAACAGTGAACTACACATGAAAATGGGTAGAAAACTAAAATTTCTTGTTTGTTTCTCTTCCAAACTTCTTTCTACAATGACATGAACATGTTCAAGGTCCTATTCAACATATTCTCGACCATACAACTAAATGGAGAGGTAGTTTGGATCGGTGGGAGGCCACAAACTACCCTGCAACCACCGAACTGCCTTCTTTTGTCTCTATCTGCAACTACATGTGTGTTTACATGATTAAGGAGTATAACCAAATGTTCAAACTCCTTGTTACAAGAGAAAGAGCCTTTGACAAGGCCTACAACACATCATCATACTATTATTGTTCACAAGACTGCCATAATTGTCCTCAATTACAAGACAAGACTGTCCTAAATGCTAAGACTGTCCTATATGCTAACATGAAATGAGATGGATAAGAATGGTCTCAAGGACCTTATTACAACATGATCTCAAGGACCTTATTACAACATGAACAACATGAAACAAGACAAAATTCACATGAATCTCCTTGAATCTCTTGGTGCTCTTGTACCATACTCCCGGGGGTGGAAGAGAACTCAAGTCCCTTGAGAAATCAGATCAGCAACAGTAGTACCATGTTTGATAATGTCCTCTTCACTCATCCAAGTGGCATCTTTAGTAGGTAGGCCACTCCATTTGACAAGGTACTCCTTGTAAGTCCTCCTTCTAGTCTTCTTCAAGACCTTGGTGTCCAAGATGCATTCCAATTTCAAGGGTTGATTGGGTGGGAGACCCTTAACCCATTCCTTATTTCCTGCTACTATCACATCTGCCTCTGAATCTGCATCATTACCACCCCTATAAGGAAACAAATATGAGACATTAAAGATAGGAGATATGGCCAAGCCTTGAGGAAGCTCAATCTCATAAGCATTGGGCCCAAACTTGTGCACAATCTGGCAAGGACCTATCTTCTTCATGAGGAGTTTGGTTAGCTGCCCCTTTGGAAGTCTTTCCTTCTTCAAATGTGCCATGACCAAATCCCCAACCTTGTATTGTACATCTCTCCTTCTCTCATTGGCTTTCTCCTTGTACTTCTCATTGTTCCTTTGAAGAGTTTCTCTTACATTATCATGGATGTCCTTCATGGCCAATGCAAAGTCTTCACCTTGAGCACTCTTCCTCTCTAATCCATGTAGATCCCTCAATTCAAGAATGCCTCTTGGGTGAATTCCATAGACAATCTCAAATGGACTCCTTCATATGCTTCTATTGGTGGAGTCATTGTAAGAAAATTCAGCTTGAGGGATTATCATATCCCATGCCTCTCCATACTGCTTTGTAAGACATTTAAGAAGATTTCCCAAGGACCTATTCACCACCTCAGTTTGGCCATCAGTTTGAGGGTGATAGGCTGAAGTGAATGACAATTGAGTGCCCAACTTCTTCCACAAGGTAGGCCAAAAGTGGCCCACAAACTTAGGATCCCTGTCAGTCACAATGTTAAGAGGCAAACCATGGATTTTAACAATTTCCTTGAAGAATAAACCAGCAATGTGTGAAGCATCATTAGTGCATTTACATGGCAAGAAATGAACCATCTTACTGAACCTATCCACCACAACAAATATGCTATCAAAACCTCTTTGAGTCCTAAGAAGACCCAAGACAAAATCCACGCTAATACTCTCCCATGGCCTATTAGGAATAGGAAGTGGTTGATATAGACCAGCATTAGATGAAGTACCTTTTGCCCTTTGACATATACTACAACTCTCAACAAATTTTCTGATGTCTGATTGCATTTTTGGCCAAAAATAAAATCTTTTCACCTGATCCAATGTTTTATCCAGCCCAAAGTGACCTCCTAGTCCACCACAGTGCTTTTCCTTTATGTTGTTCTCCATCATGGAACACCTAGGAACACATAATTGGCTACCTTTGAACAACAACCCCTGCTGCAACAAAAACTCAGAAAAATCAGAATGATATGCATCCAAAAATTGAGAGCAAACTTCATATACCTCCTTGAAATCCTCATCATCCTTGTAAATGTGTTTGAGGGAATCAATTCCCACACTTTGCAACTAAATTTCTTGCACCATACACACCCTTCTACTTAATGCATCTGCCACTTTATTGGCCTGCCCCTTCTTGTGTTTGATGGAAAATGTGTATGCTTGGAGTTGTTCAACCCATTTCATATGCCTATGACTGAGTTTCTTCTGTGAATTTAGAAAACTAAGAGTATGGTTGTCAGTATAAACAATAAACTCCTTAGGTAACAAATAGTGCCTCCATTTTTTCAAAGCTTGCACCATTGCATACAACTCCAAGTCATAAGTAGAATATTTCCTTTTGGTATCATTCAATTTTCCACTAAAGAAGGTAATTGGTCTACCTTACTAACTCAAGACAGCCCCTATAGCAAGGTTACTAGAATCACATTCCACCATAAACAAATTATTAAAATTAGGCAAAACAAGAATGGGTTGTTGTGCTACCTTTTGTTTCAGAATTTCAAAAGAATCATTGGCTGCCTTTGTCCAAGAAAACTTACATTTCTGCCCCCCTTTAATGGTATCCAAAATAGGTGCACAAATATGACTAAAACCCTTTATAAACTTCCTATAGAATGTTGCCAAACCATGAAAACTTTTTACATCACCTACTGTTTTAGGAGTTGGCCATGATAAAATAGCCTCTACCTTTGCTGGATCCATCTTCAAATTGCCTTGGGAGATGACAAAACCAAGATAGGTGAGTTCTTCCCTCATGAAGACGCTCTTCTCCATGTTAATCATCAATTTCTCATCATGCAACTTCTACAAAACCTGATCAAAGTGATGCAAATTTTCTTCCTTGGTCCTGCTGAAAACAAGAATGTCATCAAGGTACACCACAACAAATTTGCCAATGAAATCCTTCAACACTTCATTCATCAGACGCATGAAAGTACTTGGGTCATTGGATAGACCAAATGGCATCACCAACCATTCATAAAGACCCTCATTTGTTTTGAATGCTATCTTCCATTCATCCCCTTGCTTTATCCTAATTTGATGATACCCACTATTAAGATCAATCTTGGAAAAGTATGTAGCCCCTCCCAAATAGTCCATTAGGTCCTCAATCCTTGACATAGGGAACCTATATCTTATGGTGATCTTGTTAATAGCCCTAGAATCCATACATAGTCTCCATTTACCATCTTTTTTAGGGGCTAGGACTGTTCGAACAACACATGGGCTAAGGCTTCTTCTTACTAAACCCTTATCCAACAACTCTTGTACTTGTTTGGCAATTTATTCATTTTGTGATGGTGTCATCTTGTAGGCCTCTTTGTTTGCTAATGTAGCCCCAGGAATGAAATCAATTTGGTGAGTTATTTCCCTCATAAGTGGTAATGCATTAGGCATATCTTCTACTATGATACCCTTATACTTCTCTAACAATTGGTGTACCTCCTTAGGAACCTCTTCCTCACTAGGACCATGCAAATTAAGACTGTTTTTAGGCTTCAAAATTAGAGCATACCCTTGGGTTCCTTCCTCCTAAAGGGTGTTAAGAAACTCTCTACCACTCACCAACATGACACTTGACCCTATATTCTTCTCCACACTCTCATCTGACAAAGGATGCATTTTTATACTTCCTACCATTCTTGGTTATGAAAAAAGAGTTTGACTTCCCATCATGTTGTGCTTGTACATCATACTGCCAAGGATGTCTGATGCAGAGCATCTAGGACAGTAGGAACATGATCATAAATGCACATGCAAAGATCTCTCAAGACAGCCTTTAACACCATCTCCAACTTGCTCTTAACACTCACACAATGAAGGAGGACTCCAAGACACCTTCCAAGATGCCAACTCCATCAAGGTTCCATGCCAAATTACTATACAGGGTCTGCAGGATAGCAGTCCTTATTTTACCTTCTCAAAATAGTCACAACCTTATGACTCCACTAGTAAACAGTCACACTATCTCCTTGGAGTAGTCTCCCTCTATGCAAACTCAATTTCTTTGTAACCTACCAATCCATAACATGCACACATACCAATATCTTCATTAGTAAAGCAATAACATGATGATCAAATCCATTACCTTCTTGATGTGACTGCTGCCCTCCTCTGAATTCTTGATCATGGTTTCTACAAGATCATTTCACATACCAAACTCATCTACACAATCTCCCTGCCTCCACATTCCTCACAAGGTAATGCCCTAAATATCATACAACCCATTCCATTGAGTAGGGCAAACAAAGATCAATGGAATGGGGAATAATTCATTGGACTGTAAAAAAAACCTAGACTAGGTTTTTCAAACCCTCTTTCACAAAACAATGTTTTTCTCACACCAAGAGCACTATCAAGGGCCCAAAATAGGTTCAAATCAAATCTAATTCAACCTCCTAGCATTCCACTACAACCTTGTGCTATGGCTATTCTGTACAGGTACGGATTCCTCAGAGAAACAACAAATTTGGACTGTAACAGCAGTTTTTAGATCAATGATGATTGCAGATCTAAACAAGGGTGTTAAGGACCCAAACCAATTGCAAACAATAGGTGACTCAATGCTCTAGCTAGCCAACACCAATTCCAACCACTCCCAGGCTGTACAAGTACGGAAAATTGCAAAAAACAACGATTTTCTAACTGTGACAACAATTTAAAAAAAGCAGTTATGAGGAAACTAGTGGTATCTTTCACCAAGAGCAATATCAAGGTTCCAAATAGGACTCAAAACAAAGCTAATACAATCCACTTTCCATCCAATATGCTAAGAACTTCTGGTGAGTCTGTACAGGCGCGGGTACGGCCTGCAAACAATGAAAAAAATTAGAAAAAATAGAAAAAAACATAAAATAGAGTTCTTTTTGGTATTTTCCTCCAATCTCCTTAATATTCTCCACCTTTTTTGGCTTAAACAAGCCTTATACAATGCATACAAAACATTTGGGGTCGACCAAACTACCCACCATCGTGCTTCCTTCATGATTTTCTTGATTTGAAACTGCAGAAAATGAAACTGTTGTTTTGGTTTTAGAAACTGCCTTTTCTTTAGGACAGCAATGAATGTTTTTTCTAAACACTTGCTTTCTAATCTATCTACACACCTTTCTATCCTTGACGTGCCATTATAGGCTAATAAACATGGAGAATATTAAATGAATAACCTATACAAATATTAAAATTTAATGACTCTTGCAAACTACCTAAGACAACATGGTTGTCCTAACTAGGACCTACAACATAACAAAAGATTCTTTCGACATTGGGACATAGTCCAACTATGACATGGCTTTCAAGCCTTATACATTGTGTAAATGGTCTCAGAGACCTTATTAAATAAAACAAGACAACGTGAACATTAATCAAAACCCTGAAGTCTATGATGCTCCTGCACCATACTCCCCGGCATGATGAAAACTCTTGTCCCAAGAGTTAGGGGATCTGCTCCGAATGTTCTTCAACCATGGTGGAATGTTTCTCAAGCTAGGAAACATGAACTCTCCCAAAGTTATCTTTCTCCATCTCCAACCTACATGGCTCCTGTAAATAGTGTTAGAAACACAAAACCTGTTGTGGTGTCCTTGCCTAGGACCTTGCTGCTGCAATGCTTCAGCTCTTCTCAACTGGAGGTTCTAATTCATTCCTCCTTGGACTCTCTGCTGTTTGTTTTCCTTCTTCTAGCTCCTTATAGGACACTCAATGTCCCCTACCTTAACATAACTCAAGTCCCAAGCCTGCTGCTCTCTAGGACTGTCATCCACCTTCTTGTGTTGCATCTGTGTCTGCTGTGTGCAATCACCTTGAACCTGCACATTCAACTTCAATTTCTCTCCAAAGCAAATTGTAACCTGTTCCTTCTTCTCCTCACAAGGTAAAGGAATCAATTTGAACTTTTTTCCATCTTTGTGCACTACATAGGTATTAGTATACGCATCATTAATTGTCCTTCTCGAATACTGCCATGGTCTGCCCAAGATTACATGCCCACATGTCATAGGAATAACATCACACAAAACATAATCCTGATATGGACCAATTGTGAAATCAACATAAGCCTTCTTAGTGACCATTACCTACTGCTCTTGACTCACCCAAGTGACATTATAAGGACTAGGATGATCAAAAGTTTTCAATCCCAACTTATTCACCATTTCTCAAGAAACTAAGTTATCATGAGAACCTGAATCTACAATCAACTTGCATATCTTGCCATGGCTCAAACAATTAGTTCTGAAAATAGACACCTGTGGTGGTTGCTGCATCTTACCTCTTTCCACCATGAGCATCTCTCCATCCATCATTGGAGAGGCTGACGACATTTTTAGTTCTTCTGGCTTCTCCTCCTCTTGTGCCAAGTGAACTCTTGTATCCTTTCTCTTGTCAACACCATCCTTCTTAGGACAGTTGAAAGATGTGTATCCCACCTCATTGCAGTGATAACATCTACCTGTGAACACTCCTCTTCCTGATCCAAATCTACCTCCACCTCTATATCCACCTCTCTGTTCTGTAGGCATCTCCTTACCCTTCTCATTGTTGTTCTGAACTTCATTAGTAGGTTTGCCCCTACCTCTATTTCCTCTTCCATAACCTCCTTGCCTTTCTTGCTTCCTCTTCACTCTCTCTTCAGCTCTTATGGCTAACTGAAAACACTCTCCAAGTGTTTTTGGTACTGCTAACCCAATCTCATCCTACAAGTTATACCTAAGCCCATTAAGGTATCTTGCTACTTTCTCTTCTTCATCTTCCAATCCACCTCTGATACTAAGCTTATGAAATTTCTCAGTATAGGACATAACATCCATGTCCTTCTATTTTAGATTCTATCTCATCCTCTTTGTCTGAATGGAGTAACCAGATGGAAGAAATTGATCCTTCATCATGTCCTTCATCCTACTCCAAGAAGTGATTTTTGATGCACCTCTAGCCATTCTCTCTGTCTGCACACTACTCCACTAGGTAAGTGTTGTTCCTCTTAGTTTTGTCTTTGCAAACTTGATCTTCTTTTCATCACTCATCTCCTCATACTCAAAAAAAATTTCCAGGGCATCTATCCACCCTAATACTTCTTCACTATCCATCTTCCCCTGATAGATAGGTAGCTCTATGTTTGCCTTAGTTCCACTTCCTTGGACTACCTTCAACAGTCTTACAAACTTCTTTTCTTCAACATCTAACTCATCCTCAGGAGGATTCTCATCTGCATCCTCATCTTCTTTTGACTCATTTTGTTCATCCTTTCTTGGATTCTTCTCTAATTCTTCCAATCTTGCCAAGATTGTTGCATTCTCCCTTCTTACTTGCCTCAGCTTTCTGTCTCTGGCAGCATCCTGTTCTCTTCTATCCCTCAGCTCTTTCTCTCTTGCCTCTAAGGCTTCTCTCAACTCAACATTCTCTCTTGCCATCTGTTTCTTCGGAGGCATCTTTACAACTCTCTCACAAACCTTATCTTCTTCACAAGATCCACAACACCTTCAAGGATCTACTAGCTAGCTCTGATACCACAAATGATGCAGAGCATCTAGGATAGTAGGAACATGATCATAAATGCACATGCAAAGATCTCTCAAGACAGCCTTCAACACCATCTCCAACTTGCTCTTAACACTCACACAATGAAGGAGGACTCCAAGACACCTTCCAAGATGCCAACTCCATCAAGGTTCCATGCCAAATTACTATACAGGGTCTGCAGGACAGCAGTCCTTATTTTACCTTCTCAAAATAGTCACAACCTTATGACTCCACTAGTAAACAGTCACACTATCTCCTTGGAGTAGTCTCCCTCTATGCAAACTCAATTTCTTTGTAACCTACCAATCCATAACATGCACACATACCAATATCTTCATTAGTAAAGCAATAACATGATGATCAAATCCATTACCTTCTTGATGTGACTGCTGCCCTCCTCTGAATTCTTGATCATGGTTTCTACAAGATCATTTCACATACCAAACTCACCTACACAATCTCCCTGCCTCCACATTCCTCACAAGGCAATGCCCTAAATATCATACAACCCATTCCATTGAGTAGGGCAAACAAAGATCAATGGAATGGGGAATAATTCATTGGACTGTCAAAAAAAACCTAGACTAGGTTTTTCAAACCCTCTTTCACAAAACAATGTTTCTCTCACACCAAGAGCACTGTCAAAGGTCCAAAACAGGTTCAAATCAAAGCTGATTCAATTTCTAGCATTCCACTACAACCTTGTGCTATGGCTATTCCGTACAAGTACGGATTCCTCAGAGAAACAACAAATTTGGACTGTAACAGCAGTTTTTAGACCAATGATGATTGCAGATCTAAACAAGGGTGTTAAGGACCCAAACCAATTGCAAACAACAGGTGACTCAATGCTCTAGCCAGCCAACACCAATTCTAACCACTCCCAAGACGTACAAGTATAGAAAATTGTAGAAAACAACGATTTTCTAACTGTGACAGCAATTTAAAAAAAGTAGTTATGAGAAAACTAGTGGTATCTTTCACCAAGAGCAATATCAAGGTTCCAAATAGGACTCAAAACAAAGCTAATACAATCCACTTTCCATCCAATATGCTAAGAGCTTCTAGTGAGTCCGTACAGGCATGGGTACGGCCTGCAAACAATGAAAAAAATCAGAAAAAATAGAAAAAAACATAAAATAGAGTTCTTTTTGGTATTTTCCTCCAATCTCCTTAATATTCTCCACCTTTTTTGGCTTAAACAAGCCTTATACAATGCATACAAAATGTTTGGGGTTGACCAAACTACCCACCATCGTGCTTCCTTCATGATTTTCTTGATTTGAAACTGCAGAAAATGAAACTGTTGTTTTGGTTTTAGAAACTGCCTTTTCTTTAGGACAGCAATGAATGTTTTTTCTAAACACTTGCTTTCTAATCTATCTACACACCTTTCTATCCTTGACATGCCATTATAGGCTAATAAACATGGAGAATATTAAATGACTAACCTATACAAATATTAAAATTTAATGACTCTTGCAAACTACCTAAGACAACATGGCTGTCCTAACTAGGACCTACAACATAACAAAAGATTCTTTCGACATTGGGACATAGTCCAACTATGACATGGCTTTCAAGCCTTATACATTGTGTAAATGGTCTCAGAGACCTTATTAAATAAAACAAGACAACGTGAACATTAATCAAAACCCTGAAGTCTATGATGCTCTTGCACCAACGTCCTAATAAAAAATGACAAGCATCCATGGGGATTATATCACACAAAATCTTATCCTTATACTCCCCTATCTCAAACTCTACCCAAGATTGTTCATCTACCAAGACTTACTGCTCCTTATTCAACCATGACACCTTATAAGGACTAGCATGAGGAAGTCTTTTCAATTTCAACTTGTCTACCATCTCAATGGAAACTAAATTTTTAGTTGAACCTAAATCAACAATTACCTTGCAAATCTTACCATAGGCCTTGCATGTTGTCCTAAACAATGTCTTCCTCTAAGGGGGTTCTTGTGTTTGAGGCACCTTCAACATGGTTCTCCTCATCATCAAACTTTCTCCATCAAGAACTGGGGCTACACTTCCAATTGGAGAGTTAACACTTTGGAAATCTACCTCTTGAATCAACTGGTTCCTTCTCTCTCCACCATGAGAGCTTGAGGCTTGCTTCTCAGGACATTTGAAGGCTAGGTGTCCCACTTGGTTGCAATTGAAACATCTCCCTGTGAAGACACTAGGACCTCTACCTGGTCCACCGAATCTACCCCTTCCATTGGGTCTCCTTCCTCTAAAGCCTCCTCTTGAACCTGATTCTCCACTTTGTTCTTGGGAACTAGATTCCCCTTGACTTCTTTGGGACTGATTTCTGCCTCCAAAACTACCCCTACCTCTGAAATTTCTGCCCCCTCTACCTTTATTTTTCTACTCTCCCTTCCTCTTGAACTTTTCTTCAACCCTTAATGTCATTTGAAAACACTTATCTACTGTCTCAGGGGTCAAGATGCTGATCTCATCTTGTATGCTGAATTTCAAACCATTTATGTATCTTGCAACCTTGCCTTTCTCATCTTCTACCTGCCCACATCTAAGAGTAAGTTTGTGGAACTCTTCAGTGTAGGTAGAAGCATCCATATCTCTTTGTTTGAGGTTTTACATCTTTTTGTAAATTTGGACCTCATAATTTGCTGGAAGGAATTGGCTTTTGACTCTCTCCATCATTCTACTCCAAGAATTAATCATGCTCTTCCCACTCTTCACCCTCTCACCTTGGGTGTAATTCCACCATGTAAGGGCAGCACCCTTGAGTTTAGTTTTTGCAAACTTCCCCCTCTTGTTCTTAGGAACTTCTTTGTAATCAAAATAATTATTCAAGGCCTCAATCCACTCCATAACCTCCTCGACATCCATCTTCCCACTACACATTGGGATCTCCATAAGAGCCTCTAATGCATCCTTGCCAAGTGTCTTGATGGCTTCAAGAAAATATCTTTGGTCAGCAGGTATTTCTATCTGCCCTTGGGTTTCTTCTTCTTCTTCCCCTTCTTCTTCTCCATCAGACTCCTCAACTGACCTCTTTCCAATCCTCAAGGCTTTCAATTCTACCTTGAGTGCATCCTTGACTCCCACTTTGATCATCTCTTCCATTTCTTGAAACTTCTTGGCCACCTCAATGGTCATCCCCTTTGGAGGCATGATGTTAGCCTCTCCTTCACTCTCCTCTACTGACATACATAAGGGATCTTCGCACAACCAATGACAAAACCTTGTATGGCTTTGATACCTCTATGATGAAGAGGACAAGGAGAAGATAGGCAGTTTTAATGAAGTTTAGCAGTCCTAAGCCAAAGGCTTACTTGATATTTGACACAAACCAACAAATTTCTTGGAGGAAAACATTTGGAGGGATTATTGACACCTTGAATACACTAGACAAACCATTCCATGGGGTCTTGGGACTTCACACATGACACTTTCTTCTTAGGTTGTCCCAACTCCTTCTAGCCCTATTCCTTGGTCTGTCAGAAGATTACAATTCAGACACTTTCAAGACAAGATCATCATTGTTTAAGATACCCTTTTGGATTCCCTACAACATGTCAAAGACTCACTATGGGTTGTTTTGTAACATGTGCTACTTTCAATAAGACTGTCCTACTACAAAGAGCCCCAATTAGCCCAAAAATGCAAAGCAAGTACCCTCTAATGGAGTCACAGTACTTTCTAACCCACTTGAACTCATCAATGACATGGAAAAACTAAGGATTTCATAGGTTTTAAGGCCTCACAGTCGACTGTGTATGAATTGCACTATGTTGTTTCTCTTGGCAGCACCTAACACATGGTTTTGTTAGGTGTCTTCAAACAAACTTCATCAAATCCACTTCTCTGCCCAAGAATCTCACATAATACATTGAAACAAACTCAAAGCAGTCCATTCCACTAATCTAGATGGTTTTACATTAGTGGAATGGGAAGAAATATGCAATTTGTTGTCAAAACCCTAAAGTAGGGTTTATCAGACTAGTTTCAGGAAAATGCCAAATACCTATGCTATACAAATGTTTCAAGAACTCAAACAAAGTGCATTAGAATTTTAACTCACCCTACTAACTTACCAACACCATGTCTTTCTGTAATTTATCTATACAAGAACAGGGTACGGCTTAGAACAGCAAACTACACAGGAAAATGGGTAGAAAACTAAAATTTCTTGTTTGTTTCTCTTCCAAACTTCTTTCTACAATGCCATGATTCAACATATGCTTGACCATACAACTGAATGGAGAGGCAGTTTGGATTGGTGGGAGGCCACAAACTGCCCTGTAACCACTAAACTACCTTCTTTTGTCTCTATCTACAACTACATGTGTGTTTACATGATTAAGGAGTGTAAGAAAATGTTCAAACTCCTTGTTACAAGAGAAAGAGCCTTTGACAAGGCCTACAACACATCATCATACTATGATTGTTCACAAGACTGCCATAACTGTCCTCAATTACAAGACAAGACTGTCCTAAATGCTAAGACTGTCCTATATGCTAACATGAAATGAGATGGATAAGAATGGTCTCAAAGACCTTATTACAACATGATCTCAAGGACCTTATTACAACATGAACAACATGAAACAAGACAAAATTCACATGAATCTCCTTGAATCTCTTGGTGCTCCTACACCAGGATGAGTAGAGATAAGAGACAGCCAAGTGAAGTTGGTGCAGTAGTTTGCAAGATTGATAGGACAGTGAACACACTAGTTGCAGGCCTGACAGAGGTTGGTAAAGGTAAGGTGATAGTGGATAGTGGAAAGACAACTATGCGACAGTGGTGTGAGAAAGAAGCTGAGAAGAAAGTGTTGACAGAGGTAAAGGAGAGTGAAGTTGACAGAGCACTCCATGACAGAGTGAAACACACTACAAGAAAATACAAGAGAAAAGATGACAAGAATAGTGAAGGATCAAGGCAAGAGGGACCTAACAAAGACAAACATGGAGGATAGAGACAAACAATGAAGGACAATTTTTAAGATTATTTCCAAGGGACTTGGAAAAGTTTCAAGTTAGGGTGTATGGTGCAGTGCACCTAGAGTAATCATTAAGTCTAATTTTTGTACATTTGTTTGTTAAAGGAAAAATGAAGTTTTGAATAATGTATTAAAGCCTTGAGAGGTATAAACATGTAGTGGAGATTGAAAATAGTTAATTTTCCTTAGTGGTCTGCAGGTTACTAAAGTTGTGACAGTCTAATATTAGAAAAAATAGTCCTTTTATGAAAAATCAGTCAGTTTAGGATTTGTTTAGCCTTTTCCCATGATTTGGGGAGTTTGTAATAGTGAAATTCATGGTATACATAAGGGAGAGACCTCTCTCATGAGAAGGCATTGTGATTTGATGAAGTTTTGGGGAGGAGAATGAGGAATATTACTGTTTGATGTCCCTTATCTCTATTTTTCTCTTTTTCTGTAATTTTTCTGTTGCAGACCGTACCACGAACTTTTACAGCATAGTTATGCCATGAAACCTATTGGATGTGATATATGAGTGAGCTAACTATCCAATTCCATTCATTTTAGGTAATTTCATTCATTTTTGTGAAATTTTTCACATTTTTGCTAAAAATTGTCCAAAACCCTATCTTTTGACTGCAATAGTCCTGTTCCCAGCCATTGCACGCCTCTGTATGGATAGATATAAAGGCAAGACATATATTTTTGGACAAAGGGTTGAGATAAATTTCTAATGGTTCTAGTATGAGGTCTTGATTCAATTTCTAGAAGGAGATATTGCCTTTTTTCTAAGACTACCTGTGTCATTCCAACAAACCCTTGATTTGGGGGTTTTAGAGAGGTTTTTGGTTTTCCCAACTCAAATTGCTATGTTAGAACCCCAAAATGGCTAAAATGAGTGTAGAATGGTGAGTTTTCAAATGGGTCTTTTGTACAGGAGCAGAGGACAAGTTTAAAGTGAAGATTTGAGCCATTGAGCCTGTTTGTGAAATAAATTTGGCAAGCTAGTGTTGAAGGAGTGAAGATTGGATCATAAAATGAGTTGAAATAAACTTAGACCCATAAAACATTTGAAATCCATCTATTTTTACCCTATTGGATCCTCTAGAATAGGAGTGAAAAGTTTGCCTTTGAGTTTGTGGACACTTCCGTTGTAAAAGTGGGCTAATTGCCCTCTTGGACACTAGAGACTTTCTAAATTTGAGGTGTATGCTACAAAACAACCTGCCTTGCATGTCCAATATGTTGTGTAACTCCATAATGGGTACTTGAAAAGGTAATTTTTTTGTGGGTTTGTCACGTATTTTGAAAGTTATGCTCCAAAAACCTCACTAACAGGGCTACAAGGAGATAGGTCAGCCTATGAAGGAAATGGTACAAGGAGATACCTTATGAGAAATTTATTAGTTTTGTAAGCTTGGGACAGTCAAACCTAGAAGGTCTAGGGTCCCTATAAAGTTTGGGAAATCTCCCATGTATGCAAACCCAAAGATGGTGTTATGGTGTAGTTGTGAAACCATGGAGAATGAGTGGATAGTCATGTCCTATTTGATGTCAAGTGTTGTAGTTTGGTCCACTAGGACCTAAAAGGAGTTGTTTGCCCTGCCATCCCTTGTATCCTCTTCCTCCTATGTAGTTGGTTGTGACCCCTTAGTGGTCTTTGTGTAGTTGGCTCTGCATCAGTGTTTGACAAGTGGGAGAATGTTGGGAATTAAGGTGTCTCAACCTTGGTAATTCCTTGTATTATTTTCATTGTATTTATTTATTTATTGCCTATGTTGTAAATTAAATTGTAAATTCATATTGTCATCTTGTGGGATGTGGCACGGTGATGTGTCATCCTACATGGAAGATGACAATTTGTAATTTTGTCCTTACATGAGGAGATAGGCGTCCCACTTTGTGGTAGGAATATTTTGCCATGTGTTGGCATCTTGGATGTTGTGTAAGGGAATATTGACTAAAATGGTCATGATAGATTCCTATGACGAAGTTATGACATGTAAGAGTCAGAAATATGAGATTCTATGACAAGTGAAGACATATGTCGAAGAGCATCTTTGAAAAAGGCATCTTTGGGCGCCCCAAGGTGGACTATGACATGTTGTAAGAGAATAATCTATTTATAGCATGTGTATGATAGATTCTCTTACAACTGTAAATTATGACAGCTATGATACATTCTATGACAGTTGTAAGAGTCGTAAGAGCATCTGTCATAGCCCATTTTGGAAATAGGTGACCTCTTTGGGATGGGGTGTGTGGACAAGTGTCAGAAGCATCTTACAATGTTAACCAAGTGTCCAGTGTGGGTTTTGGGCCATGAGGCCAAGTTGGATGCCCATTCCAAGATAGAGGCAATTTTGCCTTGTATTTTCTATATAAATAGGTGCTTTGAGGAGTAGTATTATGTGATTGACAGGTACTGTTATGCTAATGGAATACCTCTAGATATGAGTGTCAAAGACTCCTGAGAGCTTGCATTGCAAGTGTATTGTAAACAACATTTAGATTTGTTAATACATTGTGTAGGTTTTGGAGTGTGGGGTTTTTCTCCCGAAAGGGTTTTCCCCATGTTAAATTTTGTCTCTCTTCTTTTGTGTCATTCTCTATGTATGTTGTTTGCTGCAATATCTCTGTTATTGGGTTGATAACACTATAATTGTAAGGATTTGAAAGAATTTGCACTCTACTTCCCTCATTAGATTAGCATAGGAAGTGTATTCTGCGTACCTTGCTTCCTTTCATTTTTGTGTTGGCATGGGGATGCAAAGATACGAAGATGAGAGTGTTTGTGTTGTAATGGAAGTGAAGGTGATTTGTATTGTGCTTCAATGGAACTAAACTCAGGCATATTGTAGATGCTATTATATAAGTTCATGGTAGTGTGGTGCAGGAGCACCTAAGAGAACACTCTGGAGTAAGAAGACACAAATGATCAAAGGAGAAGCCCATGGATCAAATCAAATCAAATGGAACATCCTAGAACCAATTATGGCATATTGTAATGGGCAAAATGATGTAATAATCAAATGTCCTAAGGGTCCTGGTAAGGACCCTAGGACCAAAAAATAATGTAAGTGGGCCAATAGTGCCTCTAGAGTCAAATAAGAGTCAATTAGAAGTTTCTAAGGCTAGGAATAAGGAATAATGATCCTAATAAGATCAACCATGATGAACTATGATAATTTGGTAGAGTAAAAGTCACATAAAACAAAGTTTAATATTCAAAATTTTGAATAATACATTTGGTGGGAAAATCAAGAATGAATGGTTTTGGAAGTTTAACCATCTCCAACCTTTGGAAGTTGGTTGGAGAAGTTAGAGAGATGTCATGTAAGCCTATAAAAGGCATTTGGTGGTACGGTGGAGTCATATTAGAAGACTGGGTTGTACGGCAGGCTGCAAATAACAATAAAATTCAATTTTATCTTGTATCTCCTTCTTGTTTCTATTGGTCTTTTTGATTATTGAGTGTTGGTAAATGTCTTAGGACCTCAGTTAACAATATTAGACTTCATTTGATGCTCTAAGAAGGTTTTTGTAAGTAGTTTCATTGCTGTTTGTATTGACTGTTACAAAGAACAGCAGGGTGTCCTGTGCATTTTGAGAGGTTTCAATGCCTCGTAGGACCTTCCCATGGATGTAGGAGCCTGATACTCATGGAATAGGTCCTTGATTATATGTATAATATGATTTCTAACTTGACAAAGCAGGAGGAGTGCAAATGGGCAGGTGATCACCGTTGAAAGTCAAAGATTGCATGTGGAAAGAGCATTGAAATGGTGGCTCAGTTGTAGCAGCAGGAGATCGGCCTTAATAAGGTGATGGTTTTATGTTTGCTGAGGGTTAATATGGTCAAGGACATGGTGTTAGACCTTTGAATGAGGTCTGGAAGTGATTGGAAGTGGGAGATCTAGCAAGCCCTAGGATTTGAGCCCTAGAAAGGGGGGTTTTGTATTTAAACATGCAAATGAGCAAACCACTGGTTGAAACCTTGAAAATCCTTCATTTTTAATCCTTTCCTAAGACTTTTTTTAGGTTTGGAGTGAGGGGGATAAGAATTTGATAGGGTTCCTTTGTAAAGTGGGTGGATTAGGCCCTATAGGAAGACAGTCGGGTTGTTAGGACAGTCATATTTCATCCAAAACAATAGTATATGATTTTGAAGTATGTTATAGAACTCAATAGAGGGTACTCAGATCAGTCATTAGTTTTTGGAGTGCTTTGGGAAAGTTTGGAGAAAAGTACAAATTAGTCGCTACACAGGGCTACAAGGATTAGGCCTGGTTAAGGGGAGTTGTCAAGAACCGGTCAGAAAGGTGCATGAAACCTATTGAATATTGTTGGTTGGGGTAGGTTGAGACCCTAGAAGGTACAATAATTCATTTGAGAAGTTGGAATCCAAATTTGAGCCCTTTGGTGGAGTTTAAGGCAAGGAGAAGACTAGAGAAGCCTTATTGGTTGAAGCCACAAGTTATTTGAATCTTTTGATCTTGTTAGATTACCATTGGAGACCTGACATCTCTGCATCATAGTGAGCCAACCCTTAGCAATGAGCCACCCAAATGGTAGTGAGCCCTATTTGCAGTGACCATTTCTTTGGACAGTGAGTCCTTGGGCAGCAAGCCCTTTGGTAGTGAGTCTCTTTTGTAATTTAGTGTTGTTAACTACATTATATTGTGAGTAAACACTCACCGTGGTTTTTCCCTTTTAGGGTTTTCCATGTTAAAATATGATATTCATGTGTGTATGGTGTTGATGTATTTAAGTTTTGTTTCTACACTTCATGTTTAATCTTCATAACAGATTAAGGGATTAAAGTAAGTGAATGCGAATGTGATATTGTTTAAGAAAAGTTAAAGTTTTTGATACAACTGATTCACCCTCCCCCCCCCGCCTCAGTTGTCTTGTGCCTTTGACAATTGGTATCAGATCAGGGTTTCTTGGAAGAAAGCCTAATAGTTTAAGGTAGATCTAGGATGGTGCACAAAGATATTCCTTAGTTTGATGGATCTAACAATGCCTTCTGGAAGGTACGAATGCAAAGTTATCTTGTCTCCATTAGTTTTAATGTCTAGAAAATAGTTGAAGATGAATACAAAATACCTAATGGTGGTTCGAGGACTACAAGTGAGATTAGGGCCTATGAGATTAATGGCAAAGCTACTAAATGCTTTATCTAACACTAAAATGGTGAAAGTTGTGGATCTAGAAACTGCTCATGAGATCTAGCAAAAGTTGAAAAGTATCTATGAAGGTGATGCATCTGTCAAGAAGGCCAAGTTGTAGAACTTGAATACTAGGTATGAAACTATGCGGATCTCTAAAGATGAGAACATAACAAGTTACATACATAAGATTGATGAGGTTGTCAGTGGCATCAAGGGTCTTGGTGGAAAGATAGATGATATGGATGTTGTAGATAAGGTACTCAGAACTTTTCCCAAATCTGATAGTCACAAGGTATCTACCATTGAATAATTGTTTGATATGAATAAGCTTTCAAAAGATCAATTGCTTGGTAAATTGACTACTTTTGAAATGAGATAATTTGGTACTACTAATGGCCCTGTGAAAATTGAGACTAATTTTAAGGCCAAGGAAGAAAAGACTTGTAGATCAGATAAATATGTTGTGGAATCATTTGAAGAATACCTTGATGAGCTTGAGGTAAAATTTACTAGCAAAATGAAAAGAGGCAGCAGAAAGTTTAAAGGTAAGTTACCTTTCAAATGTTTCAATTATGGTAAAATTGGTCACTGTGCTTCAAGATGTCCTGATGTAGAACTTTGAAGATCAAAAATCATGAAAGTAAGGGTAAGATGGTAAGAAAGAGTTACTATGTTGGAGATGATGATGGTGTAACTGATGATGAACCTGATTCTGAAGATGGTAATGGTAGTGAATGCTTGTTTATTGCCCTAAGAGAAGAACATGTTTTTGCTAATCTTGCAAGTTGTGTGAAGGAAGGAAGTCTAGAAGAAGAAAAGGAGATATCTGCATCCCATGCTAAAGAGGAAAAGGAAGAATGGGTCATTGATAGCATATGTTCAAATCACATGATTGGAGATAAGAGTAAGTTTGCCAAATTGGAAAGGTATGATGGAGGACTAGTTAGATTTTTGTGATGATGCAGCTGGCAAGATCTATGAAAAAGGGTCAATTACTTTTGATGGCAAGCATTATACAAATGATGTTCTTTATGTCAAAGGCCTAAAGCATAATCTTCTAAGTGTTGGATAGATGTGTGACAAAAGATATAATCTGATATTCAAAGACAATGGATGTGATATAAGGAAAATCTCTAGAACATTAATTGTTGCTAGTAAGAAGACTCGTGGTAATGTTTATCATTTGAAAGGTACTGACAATTGTTGTTTGATGGCTTAGACAAATGAATGTCAGATATGGTATAGGAGAATGTGTCATATTAACTTTGATTATCTAGTGAGAATAAGCTCAACTCAAGCTATAAGAGACCTACCTAAGATTGTGAAGCTTGTTAATGCCATCTGCAAAGAATGTCAATTTGGAAAGCAAACAAAGATAAGTTTCAAGAGTAAGGAACAATCCTCTTCAAATCTATTGGAGCTGGTGCATATAGACCTGTGTGGTCCTACAAGAACAAGAAATCTACCAGGTGACAGGTATTTCATGCTTCTTATTGATGATTATTCAAGAATGGCTTGGGTTACTTTCCTTAAAGAAAAATTAGAAGCCATAGACAAGTTCAAGGCATTTAAAGAAATGGTTGAAAATGAAATGGATTTGAGAGTCAAGTGTCTGAGATCTGACAGAGGTGGTGAGTTTACTTCAAATGAATTCAATACTTTTTGTGAAGAACATGGAATAAAGAGACAATTGTCTGCCCTTAAAACTCCTTAGCAAAATGGAGTAGTTGAAAGAAAGAATAGAACAGTTCAGGAAGCTACTAGAATAATGATCAAAGAAGCTGACCTTCTGGAAGTTTATTGGAAAGAAGCTATTCATACTACTGTCTACATTCATAACAGAGTATAAGTCAAAGAAAATGGAACAAAGACACTTTATGAGCTGTGTATGGGAGAACTCCTACTATCAAGTATTTCAAAGTTTTTGGAAGCAAATGTTATATCAGAAGAGATGAAGAATTGGGAAAGTTTGATGCTAGATCTGATGAAGGCATATTTCTTGGGTACTCTACTAAAAGCCAAGCTTACCAATGCTATAACAAAATATTGAGGAAGATTATTGAAAGTGCAAATGTGAAGGTGGATGAAGATGTTTAGAAAGTCTCATAGCTGAATGGATACAAGTCAGATGGATCTACCGATTCAGAGAAAGTTGGAAAAAAAGACAAGGAAGTTCAAATTGAAGTGCAAGTTGTTCCAGAAGAAGAAGCTCAAGTTGAAGAACAAGAAGCTCTGGAAAGAGTTCAAAAAACCCCCATGTATGTGCAAAGAAATCACTCTGAAGATCAAATCATTGGTGACAAGAGGAAAGGAGTATTGACAAGAAAAGGAGTTGCAGAAGAACAAGAAAATCTCTGCTTAATTTCAAAGGTTGAACCTAAGACAGTTCTTGAAGCATGTAAAGATGAACACTAGGTCAAGGCCATGGAAGAAGAATTGATGCAATTTGAGAAGAACAAGACTTGTCCCTAGGCCTACAAATAAGAATGTGACTGGAACAAAGTGGGTTTTTAGGAATAAGCTGAATGAGACTGGAGAAGTGGTAAGAAACAAAGCTAGACTTGTATGAAAAGGCTATTCACAAGTGGAAGGAATAAATAATGAAGAAACTTTTGCTCCAGTGGCAAGACTAGAAGCCATTAGATTTTTTCAGACCTATGCAACACATAAAGATTTCAAAGTATATCAGATGGATGTGAAGCCTGCTTTTTTGAATGGAGAATTAAAAGAGGAAGAATATATAGAGCAACCAGATGGATTTTAGTTATCAGATAAACTAGACATGGTATGCAGATTGAAAAAGGAATTGTATGGTCTAAAGTAAGCTCCTAGAGCTTGGTATGCAAGATTAGACAAATATTTGTTACAACAGGGATTTAGTAAAGGGTCTGCAGACAGTAATTTGTATATCAAGATAGGTAAGGGCATTTGTATTTCACAATCTAAGTATGTCAAGGAGCTATTGAAGAATTTTGGAATGGAAGAATCTTAACCAGTTTGTACTCCCATGATAACTAGTTGTAAGATGAACAAAGATGATGAATCTCCTAAGGCTGATCAGAGCAAGTATAGGTCTATGATTGGAGGATTTCTATACCTAACTACTACCAGACTTGATATCATGCATGTAGTTTGTCTTATGGCTAGATTTTAGGCAGATCCTAAAGAGTCACATGTTATGGCAGTTAAGAGGATATTCAGGTACTTGAAATGCACTTTTGATTATAGTTTGTGGTATCCCAGGAACAATGACTTCAACCTTAGTGCATACATAGATGCAGATTAGGTCGGATGTATAGATGAGAGGAAAAGTACAACTGGTGGTGTGTTCTTTCTTGGAGATACAGTTGTGTCTTGGCAAAGAAAAAAGTAGAATTCAGTATCCTTATCTATTGTTGAGGCAGAATACATTGTAGCAGCATCATATTGCACACAAGTGCTATGGATGAGACAAACTCTGAAGGATATCAAAGCTGAGTATGAGGATCTAATTCCTATTTTCTATGATAACACTAGTGCCATTAACATTTCAAAGAACCCAGTGATGCATTCAAGGACAAATCATATTTCTATCAGATATCACTTTCTGAGAGAGAAGGTTGCAGAAAAAGAAGTGAAGCTTGAGTATGTGCTTAAAAAAGATTAGGTTGCTGACATATTCACCAAACCTCTTCCTAAGGACACATTTGAATATCTTTGGGAGAAGTTAGGGGTCATTGCCCCTCTTGTGTTGAACTAGATGTATGAGGAAATGCATCAGTCCAATGTCGTTCAAGAGTCATTCTTTTATGGACTAATGGTGGAGTCTACCTCTCAGGGGGAGCTGGTAGTGATACTAAAGAATGTTACAGACTAAAGGAAGCATTTAGGGTAGTTAAGAACAAGTGCAAGTATGTGCAGTGGAAAGAGATGTGTTTCCCTTTTCCATTGATGTCAAAGGGGGAGAGAGTTCATGTGAAAAACTTAGAGAAAAAGAAAGCATTCAGTGATTAGAGAGATTTCAGATGTGTAAAGAGAAAGGGGGAGTTCTAATGTAGAGTTGTGTCTTAATGGTGGAACATGATTGTTTAGTTTTTCACATTATATGTTGCCATCAATGACAAAGGGGGAGATTGTTGCAAGTATGTGCTAATCAGTGTTGTCATTGATGTCAACATGTTTGTGTTGTCATTAGTGTCAACTGTGCTCTTGTTTTGTTACTTGATTATTATGAGTTAGTTGCTTTGTATTGCATTGTATAAGTGCTAAATATGATAAGAATATGTTCCTGATATTGAGTTTCCAAGTGCTTTTGAGAAATTTTGGTTCATACTGAAGACAGAGTTGTGAAGATGTATTCTATCTTACAGGATACTATCTGAGTTTTGCTCTGCATTTCTTCTGTGTTGAAGATCAGAGTGTGAGATTTGGATATGTTTCAGAGAAGTGTTTGAAGATGCTAAATTAGGAATTTGGTGGTCTAGATCACTGTGCAATAGAAGTTCTATTCACTAGTTTGAAGACTGTGTCTAGAAGCATTTGAAGTGTGACAGGGAGAAAGTAATTTTCTCCACATTTCTTCGTAGTTTGGTTTTTGGTCTTGCAGTTTTGGACATATGTTTATAAGGTCCTTATCTATCTTCATTCCAAAGTATTTATGATTTGGTGCTCTGGAAAGCAAGTTATTGTTTAGCAAAGTTCAATAGTGTTTGTTGTGAGCAGTCCGTGATCTGTCTTCAAGTGATATTTGTTGTCTTCCAATGAGACCTATTGCGGCTAGATTTATCGGCTCCCAAGTGATTTTATGTTTTTCATGGATGTCTTCAAATTGTGTTAAAGGCATGTGCTTGATCCGCAAGCTATGATGAAGTGGAAGCATGTGTCTAAGTATTCTTGGTGTTTACACAAGATTGGCCAGCTTGGGTGCTAACACTCTTTGCGGATGTGTTTTATGGATTGTAGAAGTGTGTTGAAATGTGTGAAGATTTATTTGGGTCCAATATAAGTTGTGATGTGTTCTTCCTTCATTCTTTTGCTTTGCAAGTTTGTTTAGGTCTAGACCTAATCTGAATTGCGTATGTTTGCCAACCTTGGGGATTATTCCAAAGGTTGTAGATTATATTGCTGACCTTATTGTATGTTCCAAGGTTGATGATTGGTATAAATAAATGTAATGAATTCATGTGTTGGTGTGGGGATGTGAAGATGTGAAGATGAGAGTGTTTGTTTTGTAAGGGAAATGAAGGTGATTTGTATTGTGCTTCAATGGAACTGAACTCAGGCATGTTATAGATGCTATTATATCAGTTCATGGCAGTGAGTCAACCCTTAGCAGTGAGCCACCCTTCAACAATGACCCCTATTTGTAGTGAGCATTTCTTTAGATAGTGAGTCCTTGGGCAGTAAGCCCTTTGGCAATGAGTCTCTTTTGTAATTCGGTATTGTTACTACATTATATTGTGAGCTAACACTCATCATGGTTTTTTCCTTTTAGGGTTTTCCACGTAAAAATCTAGTGTTCATGTTTGTATGGTGTTAATGTATTTAAGTTTTGTTTCTGCACTTCATGTTTAATCTTCATAACAGATTAAGGGATTAAAGTAACTAAATGTGAATGTGATATTGTTTAAGAAAAGTTATTTTTTTTTATACAATTGATTCACCCCTCCCCTCTTAGTTGTCTTGTGCCTTCAACATTTCTATCATAATTCCATGGTCTACCCAACAATATATGACATACATCCATCGGCATAATATCTCACAATACTTCATCATGATAGGATCCAATATGAAATTTCACCAAACATTGTTCACTCAGCGATACCTTGTGTTCATCTTGAATCCATGATATCTTGTAGGGCTTAGGGTATTTCAATCTCTCCAAGTTCAACTTAGTCACATCTCCTCTGAAACTAAATTATCAGTACTTCCACTATTAATGATAACCTTACAACATTTACCTCCTGATTTGCATCTGGTCTGGAACAAACTTTTCCTTTGAAGTGGTTCCTTAATTGTCTCTACTTGAAATAATGCTCTCCTCATGACTAATGATTCTCCTTTCTCTGGTTTTCCAACTGAATTAGGTAATCCAATAGGTTCTTCTTCTACATAAGTTGTCATTGTACTGTTCTTTGTCTTCTTACTTGTACTTCCCTGATGGCATTCAAATGCTTTATGTCATTCACCTCCACACATAAAACAAGTTGTTCTAAATGTTCTCTTATCGAATCCTCTTTCATCTCTCCTATATCCTTCACTCTAGTAAGAATTATGATTCCCTCTATGGTAGAAAGTTCTATCATCTCTCTGGTATGAATATCTATCTCTATCTTCCTTCTTGAATGGGCTATCTTGTTTGTTATGCTCCACATATGATCTGTCTCCTTTGGAATATGTTCTACCTCTTTGAAATTTACCTCCTCTTCCTCATTGTCTCTACTCATGCTTCTTATTCAACTTTTCTTCAACTTTCAGGGAACACTGATATGCTTCTTCTATTGTTGTCATCCTTACCAGGCTCAATTCTTCTTGAATGTTCAATCTCAGTCCATTGATGTATCTTGCCACTTTCTCCTTGCTTGCTTCACTATGTCTAGCCCTTATGATTATCTTATGAAATTCTTCAATATACTCCTTCATAGATTTCTCCTTTTGTCTCAGGTTCTGCAATCTCTTCAATGGCTCCAACTCATAGTCAGCAGGTATAAACTGATTCTTCAACTTTCTTACCATTCTATCTCACTTTATGATATTTTATTTTCCTCTTTTATTTATATCCAATTGAACTTATTTCCACCAAATAGCAGCATGTCCTTTCAAATAAGTCTTCATAAATCTCACCTTCTCCAAATCTTCAATTTCTTCATGTTCAAAGTATTCTTCCAAATCATTTATCCAATCAATAAATTCCTTCAGATTCAAGTTTCCAGTGTAATTCAGTACTTCCACTCTAGGTCTCTTTTCAATATGTGAAATAGCTCTCAACATCTTCACTTGATCTGATTCTTCTTCTTCTTCTAGGGTTTCTTTGTTTTGATCAATGGATTGCAATTCTTCATCATCACTTTCAACATTAGGTCAAGGTGTTGACCCTCTTCTCCTGTCTTCTTCAACAACATTGTTGACGTATTTTCCTCTGTCCAGAGTCAAACAGTCCACCTTGAAAATCTCCTGGATATCCCTTAGATATAGCCCTACAGGCCTTAAAGCCTTCAAATCCCAGTAATCCACCTTGTAAAATCCTTGAGAATCTCATCTAGAGGATCCTTGCAAAAAACCTAGAAAAACCCAGAAACCTTTTGCCTTCAATGTCTTCCTTCACAGAGATTTTCCACCTCCATACTTAGTCATTTTGCATGGATATCTAATGACTGGATATCTAGATCTTAGCTAGCATCCTGGATGTTATCTTAGTATCTGAACCTTAGCTAAGGTCTCGATATCTCTTTTATGTGTGGACCTTTGTAAATATCCGGATGATGTCATCCAGATATTTCTTGTCGTTTGGATCTTCCCAATATCCATTTGTAAATGTCCTAATGACATCATTGGATCTCCTCTCTAACGAAGCTCTTTATGCTGATGACATCATTAATATATTCAAAGGGTGGAACATAAAGTGGCATCTGGATACTAAGTTGATATCCAAATATCAAGTTAATATCCTAACATTGGATATCCATGTGGATGATGGCCCCTCCATGTTGCGAAGGAAAATTTGACGGGTGCATCCGGATATCGCATAGCCCATAGACCGCTGAAGTTGATGTCATGTTCCCACTGCATGGCTGAGAGATTATGACACATGGACATCCATATGCCTATTGACCACAACTTTGACCATGGATATTTCCCTCATCCTGAGGAGTTTCTACATGATCCAAAAGGCAAAAGTGCTTATAATTTCCTCCGCTTTCATTTGGCGGGCTTTTGGGGGGATATATTCATTTCAAAATATGATCCAAATTTCATGATCTGGATTTACACATCCAGATATCAGGATGGTCACCAACTGAGGATGAATTTATAGTCTCAGCTGACAAGACAGCTCAGCGACCGATTTGAAGTGTTGCAGAAGCTTTTCAAATGCAGATATTTTGCATTTATGGTTGTAGGTGAGTGATTCATAAGCTTGCATTGAAGTCCCAAGATATCTCCCATTTGCCTAGGCTCCAAATATTTTCTACAATGAATTCTTGTAGGCTGACATTCTTTTGGTAGAGATATTTTCTAATTGAGCCCATAGGGGTGAATTAATTGTAAATTAATTAGGTCATTTGGAATTAGATGCTATATATGCATGAATTTAAGATGTAAAAAAGGTTGGAAAATAGTTAGTCTTATGCTTCTATATTCCAAACAAAACTTTCCTCTGTTGTAACTGTGTCTCTTGATCAATACATATGGTGTTTTACTTTTTCATGCTTTTAACTCTGTGTAGTCTTAGAATTGGTTATTGTTTGTGAATGTTTAATTCCTGGCAATCCATTCTTTACCTCAGTAAAAATCCCCATGATTTACGTAAGTTATCAGTTGTATTTCTTTATTTGTGCATCTTAGCTCTGTGAATATTCTTTATTCAAACTTGGTGTAGCACCTCCCCTTTATTTTTAATTTTTACTCCCTCTTCCTCATTTCCTATCATGTGGATAGGAAAGGTTTAGTCTTAGGATCACTAAATTTCTCTCATTTAGCAAAGGAACCAGCCTCTCTCTAGAGATTCAGCCTCCCTGTAGGGTCCCACACTTGGAGGTTGTCTCAATGTTTCACTAGATTGTTGGAGCCCTAAAAGCCTTCAACATTGGGTGCAAATCTATGTGACATAAAGAATCCAATCAAACTTTCATTGTTTTCATCATCTCATCCATTCTTCCAGCCATAGTGCCTACAGCAGGTATTCTCCTCAGTGGCATCTCTTCCTAGGATCCAGTGCAACTGCCTCAGATTCGGCGATCTAACTACAAGGTATCAACTGCCTCACACTCGGTGATTTGTTGACAAGCACAATTAGACTGCCACAAGTTAGTGATTGGTTCACCACAAGATCTTACAGAATGCCTTCACAAACTTCACTGCCAAAGGACTCAAAACTTAGCTCTGATACCACTTGGTGCAGTCACGGTTGGAGGGTTCATAGAATGAACTATCCAAGCCGTGTAGCAAGAGTAAACACAACAGAAAAAATAATATAGAATACAATGAATGATTCAAATGTTCAATATATCATGGATTCAAATTCTTATATTCCAACAACATGCAGGATAAAAAATAAGGGTTCACAAGCCTGATTTCCAGATTACATCACAAATGGAAGATATAGCATTGAAGCACCTATCTGAAAAGAATCTAACTAACTATCCTAGGAATTATGCTAACTTCCTTCCTAATACATCCTAGAGATATATATATATATCATCTCCAAGCTCAAGAATTCCTCTGTGTCATCTAAGGAAGGTTACAAACTCCAATGAAGGAATGTAATGTGTAGAAACAAATAGGTCGACCTTAAAAAACCGGTACCCCTCCGCAAATGAATGAAACAAGGTGCGGACCTCAAGGAAGGTCTATTTGGTCCTTATGTGTCATGTGATATGCTTCATTTAGCTCTGCAAGTCATGGAAGTACTCTAAAAACCTTCTCCTTCAGCTGACTATCTGAATGCTCTGTTCTATGAAAACAAGTGATCTTTTGATAGCGATAATTTTTAGTAGACAAGTTCAAATGACACATATCACATGACACATAAGGACCAAATTCAAATGACCTGAAATTTGGGTATGATGTAGCTGATGATGTCTAAATCCTAAGTCCTACTCCATGAGCTTTGAAATGAAAATGTAGTAGAATGTGGTATCAAATGTTGAAACTGCTACTGATTGTACTAAATTGAATTGAACTCGAAAATGAAAGAAAACAAAAAGAATGCAAATGTTTTTGGTTGATGCAAGATTGCTCTGCAACCTAGGATGCTCCTACATCACTGAATATCTCCATTTTTCTTCTTGATAGGAACTAGATTTAGCACCCAACTAGAATGTCTAATAGGTTTGAAAGTTCCTCCTCTAAGATTGACCAGTTCTTGCTACAATTTAGGAGCTAATGTAGGATTGATGGGTCTTTTCCTTTGCCTAAATGGTTTGGCATCAAGTTTGAGGGGTATTTCATGCTGAAATAAATCTTCTATATATGCTTTTAAGTCGTCATATGACCATAAAAATACCCTATTGTAATTTCTTAGCAATGCATTAATAATTTTTTGAATCCTTGGATTTAATTTCTTTTCAATGTACACATATCTGGGGTGAGGACTGGGTGCCTAAATTGACTTCTTCCAAGTCATTTCCTTTTACGATTTCAGGCATAACTAAGCTCCTATCCACCCCATCAAACACTCTTTCTAGAGCTAATAACCATTTAGGAATGGTATTATTTTCAATTGAATTATTTCATTGCCAAATATTATTTCCTTTCCATCAACAGTTTTAATAAAATATTGGAAATCAATCTCTTGACTCTCATATGCATCCATGTAGTTTAAAAATTTAAACAAATCATAATTATAATTAAATACCTACCAATGGTGAATATTATCTAGAATTGAGGGTCTCATAAATATTTCCACCTTTGTGATGCCTACTAAGGATACATCTTCTGATCTGATAGCTACAGCTGCTAGGGAATCTACAACTGCATTCTTTTACCTTTCTACCCATTTGATTGCAAAAGCATCAAACAATTCTATAATATCCAAAGAAACATTCTTATAATGTTTCAATCTTTGATTCTTTTAGGCATATTTACCTTTTATTTATGATACAACCAACTCAAAATCGCCCCCTACTATAAGATTCTTGATCTTATGCTTTAAATCTAAATTTAGGCTCAATAGAAAAGCTTCATACTCTGCTATATTATTAGTGCATTCAAAACCCAACTTGAAAGAAAATCTAAAAGTCTTATTATTAGGGGATATCAGCACAATACTAGCTCTTGCCCCATCCTTTGAACATGTTCCATCAAAAAACATAGTCCATACCTCATTTTTACTTTGTTCTTTACTCTGTGGAATTTTTGGTACACTCTTTTCTTCATCTCAATCATCATCCTCACCTCTAATATTGTCCAAATTTGTATCAATGTATCATATAGTCTCATTTAAATGAGCAAGATCCTCAACTATGTCTTGAGACCTTGGCTCCCTATCCAACCTTACACTAGTCCCATTCATTGGAATCATAGCATAGGAAGAATCCATTTGAATGCTTCATCCGATTGCAGTTGACCATCTTCTAGACAGAAGCATACTGTATTGTCGTGGTATGTCTACTACTGTCATGTTCATTTTATATCCCTTTTCTAGGTATGTAGCTAATTTAAAGTCAAGATTCTTCATTATTCCTATAATAGGGACCTCTCTTGAGCCCATATAAAAACAATTACCATAAGATCTAGTGACTTGAGGACCTAACCGATTCATAATTTGTAGAGGCATGATGTTTGTAGAAGCTCCAAAATCTATCATGCAATTTTAGACAAGCATATTATTAATTGACAATGTGACATAGAAGGGATCTGCCTAAGATGGAAATTTTCTCAATGTAGTTCCTAAATATACTTCAAGTTTTTCTCCATTATCTATTTTGCCACTTTGCTTGGCTCCTTGCACTTCTCTACTTTGATGTTCAATGTGGCTTCTATTTTTACCAGCGTGGCCTACAGGGACATCACAAATCAGAGCTAGAGTTATGTCCTTATGCTTGGCTATTCTCATCATTTCCATCAATGACAATGAAATTTTTATTTGGTTAAATACATGCACCATGCCTACTAGAATATATTTTAGTAATGGTGTATCAATTGGAATTGTAGCAACAGAAGAAGTAGGCATATGGTTATCAATAATTTGTTTGTCTTATTCCTTCTCCTTATCCTTATTTATTTTGGAAGGCTAATCATTTTTTTTATTTTGTTTTTCCTTTATAAAAATACCTTTAGAATTTACCAATACTAGACTTTCCTTTTGATTCTTCTTGCTTCTCAAATTATAATGACTTTTAACCTGGGTAATTGTTGCTACAGTCAAAGATCTAATCTCCTCATCAGATGGCCTTCTCAAGTAGAAATTATTTGTATAAAAATTCACATTATGAATATGATACTCTTCCTCTTCTTCATTAGAAAATACTTTTTGATGGTGAAAACATTTTGCATGTCTCTTATCCTCTATATCTTGTTCATGACTACCCTCTTCTTGAGAAGAGTAGTCATCTCCACTATAAAATCCTTGAGAGAATAACATATTAATATTTTGATCATCATAATCTACATTTGACTTATGGCCACCATCATTGCATTCATCACAATTTTCACAGGGGTTCAAAACTGCTAAAGCTATAGCACATTGTAATGGTGAATGTGGCATTTGGTAGGCCATGCACCGAGTATCATCTACATGGTTGACCCCTAGTCTTTTTAGAGGATCTAGAGTATCCTTATTTGTTGCTACTCTAGGATTTGGTATAACAAGCCTCCCATTGTTCCATGTAGTATTGCAGGGTTGATCTGATAATCAAGGCATATTTTCTTGCCTTGCTTCATTTGGTCTTTTTGTAGTAATGCCTTTCTCATTTATTTCTACCTTGTAGCTTAGCTCTTTGAGAGAATGCATTACCTGATCCAATTTATCCTCATGTACTGGGGCTCTACTACTCTAGGCTTTATCATTAGATAGAATCTTTACATGACTCCTCTTTGAAACTTTCCTAGAAGCTCTCTGATTGCTTTCAATATTTACAACTATCTTGTATGCTTCTCTTAATGTATGGGAATACTTATCACGTAACAAGTATCTCATCTTGGAATCACATGCATTACAGTACAATAATAAACACATGGATTCATTAGGCCTCATATATGCTAGAATCTTTGACATTAGCCTAAAAAATCTAGCATTGAAATCTGAAACAGATTCATTTGACCCCTTTACAATACTTATAAATTCATTAATGATAAAACATGGATCATTCTTGTCACCATAATGCTCTCTAAAAACTCTTTCAAATTCATCCCAAAACTCAATACTTCCATCAGGAAAACTCCTATACCAATCTCTAGCAATATCCTCTAAAGATTGAACAAACAATTTCATTAATACGTCCTCATCTTCAATTTCATAATCATCGGCTAAATTGTTGAAGGATTTCAAACGATCTTCTTCTAAAATTGCATTATTTCCTTGAAACTTTGGAATTTTTGCTCTGACTTCATTTGGGATATCATTTGGGTATCCAGGTATACCTATGAAATTCAATTGTCTATACCTATCTAGATTCAAAGGAGGTCTTTCAAGAACATACCTTATGTTTCTTGCATCTCTAGGAGGTCTTCTTCTACTAGTAGGAGTGTCTACTCTTCCTCTATTGATTTGATCAATATTTCTTGATTTTCAATTCTAACTTTTAGATCTCCCTAGGATTTCTCATCTTCAAGATTAGCCATTTCTACTCTTGGATTAACCCTTCTCTGACCAATATCTTTACCTTGATTCCTATAATGTGGTTGTGCTTTAGGTCATTCTTCTTCATACTCTTCATAATCATTCTCATCTTTTTTTCTTCAAGTTTGATATACCATGGGTTGATCATCATCAATTTCAACATAACCATCATATTCATTCTCATTTCCACGAGCCAAATTATTTGTGTACTAGAAAGGTTGTTCTGCTTCATTAGCATGTGAACATGTCTGCTCATTATACAAAGCGTTTTGTCTCACTTTTGGTGGGGGCTCATTAAATTTAGCCGTATATGTCACATTGACATGAGATTTTGCTTCTCTTCTGTCTCATTCTTTTATAAGATCTTCTATAAACTTCTAGTGTTCATGGCCATGCACTTAATTCCTATCTCCCTATTTTGATCCTCTAGAAGTAGGTATACCTAGTGTCAGAAAATTGATACCTCTTACAATTTCACACTAGGTTTGGCACCCATTTTGGATTGTATTTTCATCCATGTTTACAATATGCAATTTCCAACACTTCTGTGAGAATCAAGGCTTAATCCTCTGACATATGGCATTTGGATGGCCCAAATCACCAGGACTAGGGCACCCAGTGCTTGGGTCCTGGCAATTTGGCCCCAACAACTTATATTTTATTGTCGGCCTTATGACTTAAGTGATGCACTTTATCGGCCTCAACCCTATTGGGCCCTCGGGAAGTAATTGGGAATCGTATATAAACAAGTCTTGAACACTCATAACCCCTCCTAGATGCTTACATGATCTCTCAATGTGTAAGCTCTCTCTAACGAGTTCTCTATCTATCTACAAGATCTCTGCAAAATACTTTTTTAAGGAAGGCATTAACCCTTGTTGCATGTTTTAAGGAAGTATCTTCTTTCATCAACACCCTGTGGATGATTCATGTTGTGACATACATTCACCTAGGGTTTCATGCTCATGGTAACTCTTGTCATTTCATTTGATTACAACACCTTTGTTATATGTTTTGCCTCTACCTACCTAGGGCACGCACTCTCTATCACACTTATCTTTGTTGTTGTGGAAGTGGGAACACTCACACAGGGGCTTAACTGAGGCAAGCTCCTATATAGTACAAACATTATTCCCTCTTTCGTGTGTATAGGTCACATCAAAAATTTTAGATACCTGACAGATGACTGGAAGATAGAAGCAGTAAAACACGTCGCACATAGATTTTGTTTTCCCCAAAACCCTTGGACCAAGGTGCCTAGTGCCTTAGTCCTCTAGACCTAACCTATGTTTTTGGTAGTGATCTCCAACAGCTCTGTTCTACTCCTTTCAGGTTCTACTTTCTAGATTTTCTATTATGTTAGATCTGTAAATTTTGTTTTAGCCTATCTCATCATAAAAACCCTAGATCTAACTTACTAGCCTCAACCTTTTCAATTACAACAAAAGATAATAGTCCCCACCAACCCAACAAGGCTCTTCCTAAGGGACATCAACCTTGTCTAGATTCATTGGTGGCTCATGTCCTAAATTTTGATCTGAAAAGAGATTGACCTAGTTAGTTCATAACTAGTTAAGCCTCTCCTTTCCATCTAATATTTTGGTGAACCTGACATGTCTTACACTTTTGTAACCTTTTGTACTTAGATCTGTAGTAGTGTTTAATTAGCTAATAAAATCTGATTAAACACCTATGTTACATAGCTTCTTTAATTTCATATATTTTATTTAGAAAACGACACACTTATAGATCTCTATTGTTGTGGTTACCAAAATCTTACATTTTGGGCAAACCCTTCTAGCTTGCAACCTTCTTTTTGTTGTGTTTAATTAGATTAGCTAATTAGGCACTTCTCTTGCATATCTTAGACAAGTTATTCCATCATGGCATCTTCATGTTATTTCTCTTTAGAATCTTTGCATGCATAAATTATAGATCTTGACAAATTTTCTAAATTCATTAATCTTCATCCATATGTAATAAATCACATAGCATCCATGTATGATATTGACATTTATATGTGTTCCATATATGAGATTCTTTGTTGTATATCTGATTTTTCTAGCTTCGTGACTCTTATGGATGTATATGCTTTGATATTAGAAGATTTTACTACGTTCATCTCCATGAATTGTCATGAGAAATATAATGGTGATAGTTCTTCTATTTCTACTATAATCCATAATGGATCCATGGCTCATCCTCTTGATCTTCCTCCTTCTCTTGCATATCCAAGTGCCTTGAGTATCACCAAGGATGTGAAGACCTCTCCTCTTCCTCCTTTGGTTGCATGTCCAAGTTCCTTGGGTATCACAAAGGATGTGAAGATATATCACCTCCTCCTTTGGTTGCATATCCAATCTCCTTGGGTATCAGAAAGGAGGAGAGACCCTGTTATCTTCCCCCTTTGGTTACATATCCAAGCTCCTTTGGTGTCACAAAGGAGGTAGGATCCTCTTCTCTTCCTCCTTTGGTGGCATATCCAAGCTCCTTTGGTATCACAAAGGAGGTAAGATCTTTTTCTCTTCCTCCTTTGGTTGCATATACAAGCTCCTTGGGTATCACAAAGGATGTGAGATCTTCTTTTCTTCCTCCTTTGGTGGCATATAGAAGATCCTTGGGTATCACAGAGGAAGTAAGACCTTCTTCTCTTCCTCCTTTGGTTGCATGTTCAAATTCCTTGGGTATCACGAAGGATGTGAAGACTTCTTTTCCTTCTTTTTTGGTTGCATGTTTAATTCCCTTAGATGTCATTCACAATTCAATCATAGACACTTTTCTCAACATTACTTTACCTAATCTCTATTATGATGATCTCTATTGTAGGAATGAAACTTTTGTGAAGGAATAATCAAAGCTCTCATCAGGTTCCACACGAATACATAATCTCAACAACCATATCAACATAATTTATCTTTCTAGTTCCCAACAAGAACCTACGAAACCTAAAATTGTTTCGCATCTTCATTCTGATGTCCCAAAACAACCATCTACTCCTATTCTAAACTCACCTCAACCCCCTGGCTACATTCTCAACTATGTAAAACAACTAACTCAAAACAACAACATTGATCAAAATGTGTCGCAGCAACCTCATTATCATGTGATTGCTCACACATATAACAACAATAATAATCAAAGTAAACATACACCAACTCTCACTTCTCTCCCCCCTCCTACTTACAAAAACTCTTCTAAAAATAAATAAAAAGGTACCTCTTCTAGGGGCTTGATATTTCAGACCCTAGCTTATGTTCCTCCTCTATCTAAAACATTTACTAAAAGCAAATCATCATCTTCACAAAATTTTCTCTCTACTCCTTCTGGCTAGGTACACTTTAATGGAACATCAAAGTTAACCTATGTCTAGCTCACCTAGATCTTCATAGTTCTTTTACACTTAACATGAGTTACCTCAATTATGATCTACACTTCTTCCCTTTTGGTGCTAAGAAGTTGTTTTCGTCCATTGATGGTGACCCTACTTTAAATTTTATTTTCACTCATGTTTCATACTCTACCCTTGGAGATCTCTCTTCCTCTCCTTGTGATGTAGACTTCATTAATCACTTCACTATTGACATGACAATTGTAACTTTTTCTTATTATCTCAATGCTATGCATAGTGATGCAATATCATTTCTTCCCTTCTAATAACATAACTTTCCTTTTCATGGTTTTCCTCACCCATACTTTGGGGGGCAATAAGACAACCTGTTAAAGGGGTAGGAATTCTTTCTAAGGATCTCCCCTCCTCTTATACTTTCCCCTCTTCTTTACCTTAAAACATTTGTGTATTATATATGCAAACAATTTAGGGGGGCATATATGTGCATACATACATGTACACCCTTCATTCATTGATCTCAAGCTTTAGCCTATTGATGTTCCCCCTGCGGTGGTGTTTTTTATAGCACTCCCTGAGGTGTGGTTATCAATATGCTCCCTGAGGCATTATTTATTTTTGTGCTCCTTGAAGTGTTATTTATTTTGTGTTCCCTGAGGCGCTACACTCCCTGAAGCATTATTTATTTACAATTGTCAATAATGGTGGTCTAGAAAACACATCTGCAAGTTAATTAGTTACACATACCTTATACTTAAAACCAATTAGAACTATTATAAAAATCCCATCCACTTATAGGGACATGTTTTTCTAAGACTAGATTAAGCTTACAAATATTGTAATAGTTCCAGTGATCTGATTAACTAATTATATCTTTACCCCACAAATAATATTTCCTTTTTTTCTAGCACTAATGCATAAAATTATTTTTTATAAGTGCAATATCCAAGAACAAATCCATGAAACAACTATAAATGATATCAACTACAATTAAACCTTCCTATATTAGGACATTTACCATAGTAGTAGTGACTAACATATGTTTCTACCTTAAATCGTTATTACAAATTTGGAAGAGCCAACATAGGTGCATTACTTGTCTTCTTATTCAACTCCTCAAAATATTTTTATTGCATGTTTCCTAATTTAAATCCATTACCATTAATTTAAATTCATTACCATTAATTTTATAACATGTAAAAGAGCTTCTATGGAAGAGAATATTGAACTACCCTACAAAGCTCCTTGTTTTGGTGGCACTTGTAGATTTGGGTAGTTCACTGTGGCCTCCAATTTCACTAGATTAATTTGAATCAAACCATACCCAAATACATGACCAAGTTATACAAAATATTTATTTGTAAACTCACATTTCTTATTATTCAAAAGAAGCTTGTTCTCCTTCAAAATCTGCAATATATTTTTTAGGTGTTACACATGCTTATCATATATCCTATTGAAAACTAATAAGTCATCCAACTAGATAATCACACATTCATGTATAATAAGGGGTAGTACATCTCTCATGAGACTCATAATGTTTTTCAATACATTGCACAACATGAAAGGAAGCACCATTGATCAAAAGGTCTTGTCTTATCTTGAATATCATTTTCCCAACATCATCTTCTTTGATGTGCATTTTGTTACATACCAAATTTTGGCTTTGATTTTACTATTTACTTTTACATGAATAGAAGTGAATTTTATGGATAAATGTTTAGATGTTATGATATAATGTCAAAGTAAATCCTTGATTTCTTAAATATCAATTCATGTGATTAAGTATAATACATGTGATTGAATGATTCAAAAATTATGTTATGAGGTTTTGATTTGTTATTCATAAGATTTGTGAATGGACTAACGATGCACTAATCACAATTTGGTGATTGCAAGTTGTATTCAAGAAAACAAGTTTCAACCACTCTCCAAGAAAGAGAGAGAGTATCTTCTGAGGAGAGGAGAATAGACATTTGGTTTTGAATAGTTCATTTGTCATCTGAGTATAGTGTACCTTCAGTTAGTGAACCCTTGTCAATTAAGGTAAGTCGTGCTTATTTAAGTTGGTTTAATTTTATTTATCGACTCAACAAGTTCTCAATGTCGCTGAGAGTCTTTTTAATGTCAGCTTAGTCATTTTTTTATTAAGGCAATTTTTTGTCAAAAATGTCATTCTTTGTGCCGTAAATGGGATTACATTTGCATCTGCAATGACATGGTTGGAAGAAATTAAAAGTGTGTTTCTTGTTAATAGTTTTAACATCGAATTTCATATTTTATCTAATCAAAATCGACTTGATTTTCTTTTATACGTGAAGGGGAGATTTTTTCAACCTAATCACATATTGTGCATAAGTTTACGTCACATTATTATAGTTCCTAAATTGTTATAAATATCTATGTTTTATTTTAGATTATAATACACAAATATCTTGAGTAGAGAGTACAAGGTTGTTAGTGGGTTTTAAGAGTTAACAACCTTCTTTAATGAAGAAGCATTCTTTCTTAACCAATTCGATAACATAGGATGCTATAAGCGGGCCGTTGTATACATGAGGAGTGGAATTTAATAACCATGCTCCCCTCTACCTTGCATGCTTGACTTTAGAGCATTCGCAAGATTAATAAGTGGAGAAATCGTGGCTTAGTGGAGAGTTTTCGTAATGACTTATTAGTGGAGTCTTAAATGGACTTAAGGCTTGATGTCGATAAATAGAATACTGCATAGTTATCGTGGGAGTCGTATTTAACAATGGTCTTTATGATTCGATAGGGGAATAAAAGCATTGTATTGAAGGAGAATAACATTTTTATGGTGGAGAAGATAGTATTGTTATCGTGGAAAAAGGATGGCTTTGTTATCGAAGGGGATATAGCTATTAATAGCAGAGAATAACTTTGGCATGAGTGATAGGAGGATAGAAGTAGAGAGAGTGAACGTAGACTATAGCGTGAAAGATGCTTAACACTGCATAGAAGACGTCAGCATAGAGTTTAAGCGCAGGTCTAAGGAAGACTAGCAACATGGGTTAGAAGGACATTGTCTATCATTTTTCCCATTGTTACTTTAGTGTAATGTGCTCAGGTATGGGTCAAATCTTATTCTTAGTTTATATAGTATCATTTTAAAATCATGATTCAATGGAATTCTTCTTTATCAGAAGTTCTTCCTTCTACAAGAACGTAGGAAATAACTATAGTATTGTATGCAATATCAAAGATGTCTGTAATGATACATTAGCAAAAGATAAAAGTGTGTTTATGTATTCTTTATACATATATAATTATATTTTAGTATCCGATATACGTGGATAAGTGATAGTTTCTTCTTTCTATTTATGTTTTGATGTAAATATTAGTACTACAACTTATCCATTGTGATTACAAACACTCATGTGATAAAGAGAACCACGAGATTATATATCAGTTTTATGAAATAGAAATCACATTGTTTTTACATAAACATGGTATGGAAAATGTTGTCAAGCTTGTGGATTTATATGATAGTTTTCAAGTATTTCTCGAAACGAAATAGATAACAATGATTAGTAACAACATAGTATTTAAAAGAAAGAGCAACATTAGACATTGAATTTAAGTGGATAGCAAATTGAGATAGTCTATCACCTTTTTGGGATCAAACAAACTTAGTCAAAGATTAATCATGATTATAACCTTTGGTTTAGATATAACTAAGGATATACCCGTATATTATACTAGTCATGGTTTGAGAGATTAAAATGACCATGTAGTCATAAGAAGACTAGAGGTTATTCGAGCTTACTTACGATATTATTACCTTTCACTTTCTTTTGAAAACAAGTTTGTTTGTTATTCCAGCATGTTTGAATAGGGAGGATAAAACCCTAGATTTGACCTAGAAGAGTTAGAAATAGTTGATAACTCCTTTTTGGTTATAAATTTGAATTAACTATTTTATATGGGTCAACAACAAAGGGTTGAGAACCCTAAGTTTTAATGTTTGTATTAAACTTATCTAAAGGAAAATTGTTTTCAGTTAATGGTGATTTCCCTTGGTAGAGAATCCAAATTGTTTTATTACTAATCGACTTGATTTAATGACTCATAGAGTAGATGTTGATAAGTCATAGACCTCAGATTTTGCAAGTATGCAAAGAGGTACTTTTGAATGGATAGTCAATCCATAAAGTCTTATGGTACAAATGACAGAGTCATGAGAATCAATCTAAGTTAGGTAGTGTTAGCACTCATTTTGACCTGGGGTTGGTTTGTCATGATCAGGAGGTTTCTTCATTTGAAGCCTTTATCTTCTTGCCCATTTTTTCTAAGTGTTGGACCTCCTCAGCGTTTTTCAACTGCAGCATCATATTTTCCTGAGGAGGAGATCATCATCATCATATTTGGTTCGATGGTGGTCTGCATCATCATGTTCTTCGTCGACTGGTTTTTCATCGTCATCATCAAATTCAGTTATCGGGTGATGTCTGGTTTTTACCCTGATGATGCTGAAGAGCTATAGTGCGCTTTGGTTTGCTTGCGGGGGTGATTTCTCAAGTATCCGGTGATCTTCCATTTGTCACCTTGCGCAAACATGATGATGATGTTGCCCCATTATCCTGGAGGGGTTATTCTCTAAGTTGTTCGACCTGACTTATTTTTTCTTAAGGGTCGTCGTCATCATCATGATATTTCCAGTTATCATCCTGCTGCTTGCGAAGGTCATCATATTTTCTGCCTTCATGATATTTCGCCGGGGTGATATTTCTATCATCGGGTGATCTTGGTTATGATCATCCTGATGATGTTGTTGAAGAGTTCTAAGTGCGACCCGATATTCACTAGGGTCATCATATTTTGAACGTCAGGATGATCTTAGTCAATATCATCCTGATGATGTTGTATCACTTCTTGTTCGCTGTTTTGTCATCCTGATGATGCTGACGCCATCCTTATATTAGGGTGATATTTGTTTCTATGCCTATCTGCATCATGATATTTCTGAAGGAGGGGGTGATATTTTCATATCACCCCGATATATGTTTGTTCGAGCATCATGATGATGCTGATATCAAGGAGATATCCGCCTGCCGGCTTCGCGCATTATCTACTGGGGGTGATCTTTTCAAGCAGCATCATCATATTCAGTTATCGCCCCGATCTTATAGTGGAGCTACAGTGCAACCTGATATTTGAACATCAGGAGGATATTTCCAAATATCCGGTTGTCTTCCGAATATCATGATGATGTTAATATGATGATGACGTCATCAAGGTCCGGGGGGGGTCATATTTCTAACACTGATCATCTTGAAGAGACCTCCTGATATTTGCAAACATGATGATGATGTCATCCGGATATGAGGAGGTGCGCAGTAGGCAGATATGATGATGACGTCAGCAGGATATGATGATGACGTCATCAGGATGTTCATCGGCCAGACTTTTGTTATAAGCTCAGCAGGAGGATGTTCCTCCGAAGGATCAGGTTGTGCCGATTATCATGAAGGTTATATTTCAAATATCATGATGACGTCAGGGTGATATTTCGAACAACAGGATATCATGCTGCTGGAGGATGATGATGATGAGGTCTATACTAGTGTCGTCAGGAGCAAAAGCACCGACATGATATATGCTCATGACCTAGTATATAAAGTGTTATTGAGGTCATCGCGGGGTGCATGTGGGATATTGATATCCTGCATTTTCAAATATCATGATGATGAGTCTCAGCGGGAAATGGTTGCGATTGCAGATTTGATGATCTTCCCAAGGCCGCGGGTTGGTGCGCCATTAATGGCGATTGTTGCAGAAGTATGGGCGATGGCGCGGATGGATCCTGTACCCGACTGAGGGTGTACATCAGCAGACAGGGGCGCAGGGCTCGAGAAATCTTCCTGTCTCCTCCCCTACCTGCTGCATTCAAGTTTGGGCGCCAATCTGGTTGTGTTTGAGCGCCATTTTCCTGATACTGTGTATCTGGCAAAATTTTGGTCAACCATGTAATTAATTGCTGAGCACCTACCTGGCTGTTATAAGCAGGTGGTCTTGCTCATTTGAAAGGTTGTTGAAAGTTGAAGATTTTGGCTCTGTAATGCATAACAAGCTGATCTGGTTGCTCTGTACAGCTTACCTGTGAGTTTATGTATCTCTTGTTGTTTGTTTTTGGCATGAACCCACTGATTTCATGATTAAACTTATATGAGAAATGCTGTTTAGCATGTGTTGTGTTAATTCTGTCTCCAGTATTGCATGTATTCTTCTTCTGAATCTGGATGTTTGGTAATGTTTAGATTCTAGAACATAGAATTCCTATGTTGACTGTCTGATCTTTTAACTTCTACTCAAGGGGTAGATTAAACTGTTTTCAGGTTGAACATTGGGAAGGGTATACTGCAGTAGGGATACCATAAGTAGAGATAACCTAACACTTTGTATTGGGAGATACCTGTAAGGTAGGTATCACATATATCCCCTTGAAATCCAGTTTTAGTTGTTTATGCTGATCATTCACAGGTGTATGTCTACTGACTCCAGGCCCTGGATAGGCACCAATCATGCTTTGTTCTTGTGTTATAACCATGTCCAGCTTTGCATCCACACTTAAACTTCAAATCAAAATCTAAAACAACCATTAGGACTTTAGAGTTAGTTTTAGGAACCTCAGTCCTCTGTCTACAACTGCAAATAGGCCCAAAGCTAGCCCCTTTGCCCTTATCTTTCAGTTTTGGTCTACTCACAAGAGGACTATCTGCTTTCTGTCAGCATCCCAGCCTTGTATGCATATCCTTATGGATGTTGAGTAGGGAATACCCCCCTAGGTCTTGCAGAGCCTGAAGAAGAAGAGGAGATAAAATATAGAGTCTATCTCCTACACTGTTGACCCCCTGGCCCAGAGATCCTGTTGATCACTGATGGCTACCTTGTAGGGAAATCTGGGAATAAGCATCCAGTCTTGGAAAAAGTCAACAGAAATTGGCGACTCCGCTGGGGAATCTTGTGAAAGAACTCTGGTTTTCAGAAGAAAACAGTTCCTAGTAATAGGTGGAGACTCCGAAGTAATCTCCCAACCGGTCAAAGTAAAATTTATATGCAGGGGAGAAGATCCCAACAAAATCCTCTATTTGAAGAGTTACCATTAACAAAAAGAATGATGTATAGAAGAAAGGGAACTGTCTCAGTTAGTCATGAGGGTTCCCCCAGAAAAAGTGATGATACACAAGATAACCCTAGGCCATCAGGACAGCATGCGCCTTATTTTTCAACTGCAGAAGCTGATATTCAAGGTGCATATGAGAGGCAACAGGGTGGTAGCATGAGAATGAGGTCAGAGGTGTTCCAAGAACGCCCTTTTCTAGACCCAAGTGAAAGGTTTGAAGAGGCAGAGTCTCTGAGGGATGATGAAGATGATGACCCAAATGGTATGAGACCATCTACCTCCAGACCTAAGGATGAACAATTGGCTGAAGAAATCAAAAGTCTAAGAGCAGAACTAGAATACCTACAAGCCATGAAAATCATAGATGATATAAGGCAGAAAGTGCAAGCCTTGAGAACTGCCCAAAATGATTCAGTTCCTACTCTAGAGAATGCAAATATGCAAAGACATCAGCAAAGATATGAAGCGCAACATCAGCATCATGATGAGAGACAAAATGTGAATGATGCTAGGATACCACTGAACCATGCAGGAAACCAGAATGCAAATAGAAATGTTAATGTTAATCAGCCAAACAGACAGCCCATGCAGCTAGATAGATTCAGGCAGCTGGTGTTTGATGGTATTCCTGGGTATCCTAACCCCATTGATAAGCATCTGAGGCTGCAAGTGCCTAAGTTTTCAGGAAACAATACAGTGTCAGGAGAAGATCATCTAAAGGCCTTCCAAAATGTCATGGATAATTTTGAGGTTGAGCATGAGGATGTTTTCATGAAGTCATTCATGCAATCCTTAATAGATGAGGCAAGAGAATGGTACAGGAATCTGCCTGACCGGAGTATTTCATCATGGGATGATTTTAAAAGGATATTCAAGGAGCAATATGGTGATAAAACTGACCCTAGCTTCTTTGTAAATGAGTTCACCAGCATCACCAAAGGGTCAAATGAGCAGGTTGCAGACTTTAATGCAAGATTTACTAAAGTGTTGAACAAATTGCCACATCACATGAGGCCAAATGAACCAATGTACATAATTTTGTATATCAATGCCTTTGATGCAAAGACTGCATATGGACTAAGAGATAAAGGTCCTGCCACTCTCAGGGATGCTTTCAGAATTGCAGTAAATATTGAAAACAATAGGAAAGCATCAGGCAAGACAAATAGAAGGGATGATGTAAAAATTCTGCAGAATCCAAACAAGCCTCAGAACACTCAAGGTAGTACATCTTCTCCTGAAGATAAGATAGACAAACTGGCAAATGTTGTTAAGGACCTAAGCTATAGATTAGCTAGAAGTGAAAAAGGGATGGGTCCTGATAGGCAAGTCTATCAAAGGCAGGAAAAGAGGCCATCATTACATGATATGCCTTATAACACCAATTGGCATGATGGTAAGCCTGTATTCCCACGTAACAACACAAATCAGAGGGCTCAACATGTCAAGGAAACTCCTGATCCCCTAAAGAAAACTATAAATATTGCTGATGATGCTCCGTGGTGTATAATTTGTCAGATGCCACATTCACAGTCACAGTGCATGATTGCTCAATCCTTGTATGATAATGCTACATCTTGTAATGAATGCAATGAGCCACATCATGTGCAGGATGATGATGTTAACATGATGTCCATAGGCAATGGATATACTCTGTATGATGCTGATGACAATACAGATCATCAAGTTCAGGCCTGCCAACAGTCCCCATATGATGAAGATAATGAAGATAACTATGTGTATGCTCAGAACTCACATAATTTTCTGAGTAACTTACAACGACCTTCTGATGAGGAAATCAGAGCCTTCACAGCTGCAGCAGTTGCTCAGGTCAAAAGCAACTACAATCTCAGAGGTAAAAATCAAGTTGGCAGCCCACATCAGCCAGAAGATATTTCTGCAGGTCAGCTGGTGCATGGTCATAAAGGAACTGAACCACAAAAAAGGTAGTGGGTAAATAACAAACAGAACTTTAGATATAGAACAGGTCATGAATCTCAAGGACCAGAAAACAAAACCCCTCAGGCTGAAGATCAAAGTAGAGGTTCCCAAGACAGGAATGATGATCAGGGAACTATGAAAATGAAAACTAAATCAGCTCAGGATAAAAGCAAGATTGTGGAGCAAGCTACAACTGTTGTACAAAACTATGCTCCATTTGATATAGCCCAGATCCTCTCTCAGGTAAAGGTCTCTGTTCCACTTATGGAACTCATGAAAGTGGAAGAGATCAAGAATAGGACAATATCCCTAATCTCAGGGGTACCTTTTCAAGCTAAGCAAAATGATCAGACCCAGGGTGAGAAACATGTCATGTGTAGTGAAGAAGATGAGACTCCTGAAGTCTATTTAGGAATGACCATGACAAAGTGTCCTTCACAGGTGGAACCATTTTATGTTTCCCTGGTTATAAATGGAAAAATAATTAGAAATTGTATGCTTGACTCTGGAGCATCCACAAATGTCATGCCTTTGGCCATCATGCAACAAACTGGATTAAAAATTGACAAGGCATGTGGAAAATGTTATGCAATGGATGCCAGAGAGGTACCAGTCATTGGAATCATGAAGGATGTGGATTTCAAACTGGCAGCATTTCCTGAAAAGAAATATAAGATGAATATAACAGTGGTTGACATCAAGCCACAGTATGGTATGCTGTTGTCAAGAAGATGGGCAGCACTAATTGGTGGAAGTATGCAGCTGGACCTGTCATATGCCATGATTCCAATGAATGGCAGGGATGTCAAGCTAAGCAGAGAGCAAAGATCATCAGAGACAGTGGAAGACCAAGAAGCAAATGAACAGATATGCTTTGTAGACACTGACTGTGATAACTTCAAGTTTGTCTCAGATGATGCAGAAGACAAAAAGAAAAATGTCTGTATTGAAGAGCTGGATCAACAAGGCTTATGGACCATGTTTTTTGATGGAGCTTGTGCAAAAGAAGGTTCTGGAGCTGGAGTTGTCTTCCTGTCTCCAACTGGTAAGCTCCTCAAATTTTCTTTCTTGCTGAGGTTTGATTGCACAAACAATATTGCAGAATATGAGGCTTTACTCTTAGGCCTGAATATTGCTCTCAAACATGGGATTAAGATGTTAAGAGTATTTGGAGATTCTGAGCTGATTGTATCCCAAATCAGAAATAAGTATGCTGCAAAAAATAAAAGACTGAAGCAATACAAGCATGCTGTTTGGGATACCATTGAACTTTTTGATGCATTTTCAATTGGCTGGGTAGAAAGGTCAAAAAATGTCATGGCTGATTTCTTAGCCAATGTTGCAATAAGGCCAGATGACATCACTCTGTCAGGTGTTACAAATGTAGAAGTTAAAATTAGGCCTGCCATACCAGAAAACATATGCAGTTGGCAAGTTTTTAATGATGATAGGGATTTGCTGAAATTTTTGCACTGCATAGATGAGTATGAGAACCAACAGATTGATTTCCAAGCTTTTGTAGAGACTGTAAATGGAAAAGAAACTCTTGTAGGGAAAGAGATCATTCAGTTGAGGACTAATAAAATCCCTAGAGGGTTGGTAGCTTTGGAAAGAGCCTTTGACAATAGAGACAAAATGGTCACAAGGACATCCCCCACAAATAAGGAGGATTTAGAAGAAATAAATTTGGGGACATCTCAGGCCCCTCAGAAAGTATATATTGGTAAACAGCTCAAACCACACATAAGAAGTATGCTGATTGCATTGCTAAAAAAGTATAAACATGTTTTTGCTTGGTCATATGAGGACCTAAAAGCTTATAGGGAAGACTTATTCCAGCATGAGATCCCATTGAAGCCTGAAGCTAAGCCATTTAGACAAAGGCAAAGGCCTATAAATCCTACCTTAGCTCCCAAGATGCAAGAAGAACTCAAAAGGCTCAGGGAAGTTGGAATAATTGTGCCGATCAGACATTCAACTTGGGTGTCTAACCTTGTCCCAGTCAGAAAAAAGAATGGTGATATTAGGCTTTGTGTGGATTTCAGGAACTTGAATGTATCCTCTTTGAAGGATAACTATCCACTGCCTAATATGGAAGCTATGTTGCAGAGAGTGACTGGTTGTGAACTCCTATCCATGATGGATGGATTTTCAGGATATAATCAGGTAAAGGTAAAGGAATCAGAACAATATAAGACTGCCTTTACCACTCCATGGGGGACATATGTGTATGTTAGAATGCCATTTGGACTAACAAATGCAGGTGCTACATTTCAAAGAGCAATGGATGTTGCTTTTGCAGGGCTGATTGATTCCATCCTGGCTGTATATCAGGATGACTTGACTGCCTACTCAAAGAAGGAAGAGCAGCATTGTTTGCATCTGGAACAGATTTTCATAAGAGCACTAGAATATGGTATTTCTTTAAACCCAAAGAAGTGTGCCTTTGGAGTAGTTGAAGGAAAACTTCTGGGACATATTGTTTCCAAGGATGGAGTCAGGATAGATCCAGAGAGAGTGGCAGCTATTGACAAGATTCAAATGCCAAAAACTGTGAAAGGAGTTCAGTCCTTCTTTGGACAGATAAACTTTGTTAGAAGATTTGTTCCCAACTTTGCAGAAACTACAAGGAACATCTCCAAGATGATGAAGAAGGATGCAACTGTCAACTGGGAGAGGGAAGCAACAGAATCATTTCAGAACATCAAAGAGGCAATTAAGATGGCCCCTGTTCTTAAATCTCCTGATTTTTCTAGGCCATTCCAAGTGTTTTCATTTGCTTCCTTTCATACTGTAGCTGCATGTTTGTTACAGAAAAATGAAGATGGTTTTGAACAGCCCATCGCTTTCTTCAGTGTGTCCCTGCAGGCTTCTGAGTTGAAATATGACATTATGGAAAAACAGGCATATGCACTAGTTAGAGCCATCAAAAGTTTCAGACCATACTTGGTAGGGTCATATATAGTTGCATATGTGCCTCATGCAGCAGTCAAAGACATATTCACTCAGCAGGAGGTGACTGGAAGAAGGTGCAGATGGATAAACAAACTGCAGGAATTCAACATAGACATACAGGTTACTAAGTTGATAAGAGGACAAGGATTAGCCAAGATGATGGCACAATCAAACTTGGAAGCATGCCAAGTTAATGCAGTCCAAGATGAGAATGTAAGTGTATCAGGATCTGAATGGTACAAGGATATTGTCTATTATTTGCAAAATCTGAATTGTCCTTCCCATTTCAGTGACAATCAAAAGAGGACTCTGAAGCTACATGCAATCAGGTATGTTGTTGTTCAAGGTGAGCTGTACTGGAAAAACCCTGATGGTGTGCTGCTGAGATGTGTGGATGAGAACATGGCTAACAATGTTTTGATTGACATGCATAAAGGATTGTGTGGTGGACATTATACTGCCCAAACAACAGCTCATAAAATTCTCAGGGCAGGATATTGGTGGCCCACTCTCTTTTCAGATGCACAAAGGTTAGTAAGGAAGTGTGACCCTTGCCAGAGATTCTCAGGAAAGCTGAAATATGATGGTGCTTTACCCCTCAGAGCTGTACCTATGGATGCTCCATTCCAGCAATGGGGAATTGACTTCATAGGGGAAATTGCAGACAAATCAAGTGGGGGACACAGTTGGATTTTGGTGGCAACTGACTACTTTACCAAATGGATTGAGGCCATTCCAACTAAGAGAGCTACAAGTAAGGTGGTGACAGATTTCATACTAGAGAACATCATCATCAGGTTTGGAGTACCATTTAAGATAATCACTGATAATGCTATGTGCTTCAGATCAGGTGAATTTGTTGATTTTTGCAACAGGTATGGGATAAATCTGTCATATACATCACCATATCACCCACAAGGAAATGGTCAAGCAGAATCAAGCAATAAGAGCATCATGAAAATTGTCAAGAGGATACTAGACAAGAACAAGAGAGCTTGGGACTCAAAGTTGAACTTAGCAGTATGGGCTGACAGAGTGACTATGAAAAGGGCTATTGGGAAGTCACCTTTTGAGCTAGTATATGGTGCATCAGCTAGACTGCCCATAAACAATCTCCTACCAGTTTACAGGTTCATTCAGGAAAATGATGAGGACATTGAAGATCCCATGACAGAAAGAGTGAATCAGCTGGTTGTATTGGATGAAGACAGAAGGAGAGCCCACCAGATCAATCTCAAAAGACAACAGGATATGAAATATCAGTTTGACAGGAGAACTACAAAAAGGAAGTTTCAAGTCAATGATCTGGTGCTTATTTGGAATGCTAAAGATCAGGAAAAGGGTAAACATGGTAAATTTCAACCCTTATGGATGGGCCCATATCAGGTTTGCAATACTCATGGGGAGGATTCTTATTTCCTCCAGGCCCTAGATGGTGAAATTCTAGAATTGCCTGTGCATGGCCAATTCCTTAAGTTCTATTTTGCATAAACGACTGGTTGCTGTGCACATTTGTAAAAATATGTATATAGTGTAAATGCCTTGTACAGCTCGTGTTTTTTGGCTTTTTGTCAGGTCTGCCCGGAGATCTGGTTCTCGCTGCAGGTTTTCTCCTGCACGTCCCCATTCGGAGCCACTGTTAGCACTCATTTTGACCTGGGGTTGGTTTGTCATGATCAGGAGGTTTCTTCATTTGAAGCCTTTATCTTCTTGCCCATTTTTTCTAAGTGTTGGACCTCCTCAGCGTTTTTCAACTGCAGCATCATATTTTCCTGAGGAGGAGGTCATCATCATCATATTTGGTTCGATGGTGGTCTGCATCATCATGTTCTTCGTCGACTGGTTTTTCATCATCATCATCATATTCAGTTATCGGGTGATGTCTGGTTTTTACCCTGATGATGCTGACGAGCTACAGTGCGCTTTGGTTTGCTTGCGGGGGTGATTTCTCAAGTATCCGGTGATCTTCCATTTGTCACCTTGCGCAAACATCATGATCATGTTGCCCCATTATCCTGGAGGGGTTATTCTCTAAGTTGTTCGACCTGACTTGTTTTTTCTTAAGGGTCGTCGTCATCATCATGATATTTCCAGTTATCATCCTGCTGCTTGCGAAGGTCATCATATTTTCTGCCTTCATGATATTTCGCCGGGGTGATATTTCTATCATCGGGTGATCTTGGTTATGATCATCCTGATGATGTTGTTGAAGAGTTCTAAGTGCGACCCGATATTCACTAGGGTCATCATATTTTGAACGTCAGGATGATCTTAGTCAATATCATCCTGATGATGTTGTATCACTTCTTGTTCGCTGTTTTGTCATCCTGATGATGCTGACGTCATCCTTATATCAGGGTGATATTTGTTTCTATGCCTATCTGCATCATGATATTTCTGAAGGAGGGGGTGATATTTTCATATCACCCGGATATATGTTTGTTCGAGCATCATGATGATGCTGATATCAAGGAGATATCCGCCTGCCGGCTTCGTGCATTATCTACTGGGGGTGATCTTTTCAAGCAGCATCATCATATTCAGTTATCGCCTCGATCTTATAGTGGAGCTACAGTGCAACCTGATATTTGAACATCAGGAGGACATTTCCAAATATCCGGTTGTCTTCCGAATATCATGATGATGTTAATATGATGATGACGTCATCAAGGTCCGGGGGGGTCATATTTCTAACACTGATCATCTTGAAGAGACCTCCTGATATTTGCAAACATGATGATGACGTCATCCGGATATGAGGAGGTGCGCAGTAGGCAGATATGATGATGACGTCAGCACGATATGATGATGACATCATCAGGATGTTCATCGGCCAGACTTTTGTTATAAGCTCAGCAGGAGGATGTTCCTCCGAAGGATCAGGTTGTGCCGATTATCATGAAGGTTATATTTCAAATATCATGATGACGTCAGGGTGATATTTCGAACAACAGGATATCATGCTGCTGGAGGATGATGATGATGAGGTCTATACTAGTGTCGTCAGGAGCAAAAGCACCGACATGATATATGCTCATGACCTAGTATATAAAGTGTTATTGAGGTCATCGCGGGGTGCATGTGGGATATTGATATCCTGCATTTTCAAATATCATGATGATGAGTCTCGGCGGGAAATGGTTGCGATTGCAGATTTGATGATCTTCCCAAGGCCGCGGGTTGGTGCGCCATTAATGGCGATTGTTGCAGAAGTATGGGCGATGGCGCGGATGGATCCTGTACCCGACTGAGGGTGTACATCAGCAGACAGGGGCGCAGGGCTCGAGAAATCTTCCTGTCTCCTCCCCTACCTGCTGCATTCAAGTTTGGGCACCAATCTGGTTGTGTTTGAGCGCCATTTTCCTGATACTGTGTATCTGGTGAAATTCTGGTCAACCATGTAATTAATTGCTGAGCACCTACCTGGCTGTTATAAGCAGGTGGTCTTGCTCATTTGAAAGGTTGTTGAAAGTTGAAGATTTTGGCTCTGTAATGCATAACAAGCTGATCTGGTTGCTCTGTACAGCTTACCTGTGAGTTTATGTATCTCTTGTTGTTTGTTTTTGGCATGAACCCACTGATTTCATGATTAAACTTATATGAGAAATGCTGTTTAGCATGTGTTGTGTTAATTCTGTCTCCAGTATTGCATGTATTCTTCTTCTGAATCTGGATGTTTGGTAATGTTTAGATTCTAGAACATAGAATTCCTATGTTGACTGTCTGATCTTTTAACTTCTACTCAAGGGGTAGATTAAACTGTTTTCAGGTTGAACATTGGGAAGGGTATACTGCAATAGGGATACCATAAGTAGAGATAACCTAACACTTTGTATTGGGAGATACCTGTAAGACAGGTATCACATATATCCCCTTGAAATCCAGTTTTAGTTGTTTATGCTGATCATTCACAGGTGTATGTCTACTGACTCCAGGCCCTGGATAGGCACCAATCATGCTTTGTTCTTGTGTTATAACCATGTCCAGCTTTGCATCCACACTTAAACTTCAAATCAAAATCTAAAACAACCATTAGGACTTTAGAGTTAGTTTTAGGAACCTCAGTCCTCTGTCTACAACTGCAAATAGGCCCAAAGCTAGCCCCTTTGCCCTTATCTTTCAGTTTTGGTCTACTCACAAGAGGACTATCTGCTTTCTGTCAGCATCCCAGCCTTGTATGCATATCCTTATGGATGTTGAGTAGGGAATACCCCCCTAGGTCTTGCAGAGCCTGAAGAAGAAGAGGAGATAAAATATAGAGTCTATCTCCTACACTGTTGACCCCCTGGCCCAGAGATCCTGTTGATCACTGATGGCTACCTTGTAGGGAAATCTGGGAATAAGCATCCAGTCTGGGAAAAAGTCAACAGGTAGACTAGAATAATGAGTAAGATAAGACTCTATTGTTAAACCATTTATCAATAAACCAAGTTCACCAAGTCAAACTATGGGATGTGATAGTATCCAAGTCGAGTTAGAGGTGGGTGGACATTATGACTACATTTACTCTAAATGTCTATCTATATAGAATCTTTGGCCAAAGTAATGCATATATCTCTACATGCATTAGTCAGATCACCGTGTCTAGATTTCATAACCTATTGGTATGATCATACTTAGCTAGAGGATTGTCTAGAGTTGTGTGATCGATAGTGTTATATAGGATAAAACACCAAAACTCAAATGGCAAATACCAATTGTTTACCTTATATCTATACTCTTCGTGAAGGGTAGGACCACTTCCAATTGGAAGGTGTGTAGGGCATTACCGGTCTATGGTTGGAGGTAAACCACTCAGAAGATGCTCTCTCTCTCTAGTAGAAGACTCACCGATACTTGCGATATGGATATCAGAATTCTAGATGCAGGATACATATTGATATGTGACTTGTATTTCTTAAACTATGTAAATTTTATCAAATGCATATTTGTAATTGAAAGATGAAATGTCAAGTTTGTAAATTATTACATGTATATTCAGAAAAGTTATGATTATATGATGTATTTTGGTTCTTTGAGATTATTTTAATTCAAAAAAAAAGTTTCAATCTTTTTCACTTAATGTATTTTTATCTCTTGGTAAATATTTGTTTTAAGCCTTTTTTGAGATTTAGTATGTTACTGATGCAGAGGCATCCACACTAAAACCTTGACATACAGCATGTATGCCTAAAACCCATCATCATCATCATATTTTCCTTAACACTGTCAGCATCATCATATTTTCTCTGCCGACCGATATCCTCCTGCAGACAAACCTTCGACTCTTCGTCTGTCAGCAGCATCATCATATTCGGCTATCGGCAGCATCATCATATTCGGCAAGCGCAAACATCCTCCTGATGTTCACTGTTCATCTTACCGCCAACCTCTATCTTCATCATCATGATGTTCATCAGCAGGATATAGAACATCCGGTTCCTCCCATATATCCTGATGACGACAACCTCATGCACCCTTCCTTCGATGCTTACGTCACCCCGATATCCTGATGACGATTATCCTGATGACGATGACGTCACATGCAGCTCCTCCAATATCCTGCTGTCAGCCAAACTTAACATTATCGGCCCGTGAAGGAATTGTCAACCCGATCTTCTACCTTATGCCGATACGCTCCTCCTCGGCAACACCTGATGATGATCACCCCAATGCACATTCACTTTATGCAATCGACTGCATCATGCTCATCTCCACTTACTCGGATGACGCCCGAAGTAACTGCAGGATATACACAGAAATATCCTGATGATGCCATTGCGATGGATTTTCCAACCTTAGCGAATTTCGATCCGCCGAACCTCCTGAGGTGACCCGATCCGCTTCCTGGACAACTTTCCAGACTCTAACAACTAGCACGACCTAGCACATACCCATGCTAGGGTCCTCAACACCTTTCGACGACGATCCTGCACACCTGCATGCAAACGAACACAAAATGCAGACTAAACCCTAAACTACTGTACATAGCCATTCCACCGATTCGACGAATCAACCGGTGGAATGGATCAGCAAATCCATGCAACCACCAAAACAGTAAGTCGATCACACAATGGAATTCAAAACAGAGAATTGACACAACAGGATCTCTTTATTGATTTCAAAAGATGCAAATACAATACTCTGTCTCACTCTCTCTGTCTCTCCTCTTCGATGCAATACCAACCGATCCTACTACATAAATAGGATTTCCTGCGAGTACTACCACTCGATTCCCAGCGGCTGGGAGCTTCCAAGCGGCTGGGAGGATCCAACCGAACATACAGCATAACAGTTGTCATAACAAACTATCTAAAAATAGTAAAGTATGGTCAACATGACCTTATTACATGCATTGGTCTTATCAGACCTTCTTGGAAACATTAACCAGACCTAAAACAAACTAACTGCCTCATGGAGGCTAGCTGTCAGGTAGGTGCTCCTGCACCATACTCCCCAACAGAAAAGAACTCATGTCCCATGAGTTAGGTTGTGGAAGTCCTCCACCTTTACACTTTGTCATGTCAGTGTTCTGACCTGTTCCAGCTTTGTCCTCTGCTGTCTCTTGGCTGCTCCAAGACTTCTGAACTATAACTTGCCTTGTTGCAAGTAAATCCTCATGCCTGTCAGTGTAGGCCCTTCTCTCACATACCTTGTGTTTGTCAGGTTGTCTGACCAGAACCTCTGTCTGAACTGCCTCTTGAACTTCTGTAATGTTCAACTCTGTCTTCCTTTCAACCTTTATAGGACAAACAATAGTCCCAACTATGACAACATCCTTGTCATTCCTCTCAACTGGTTGCTGTTTGCAAACCTGTTTCTGCACCTGCTGCTGACCTCTGTCAGTCACAACTAAAACTTTCTTCAACCTGTTGTCCTTAACAACTTCTTTCCCTGCAGTGTCCTCAACTGCCTTTATGCCTGCTCCTATAGGCATCTGCACAAACTCCTTCTTTCCCACTAAAATGATTTGGGCTGCCTTCTGTACTACAGTTGCTTCCTGTAATGGCATCAACATAATAGTCTTCCCATCTTTCTTGATGGTGTAGGTATTAGCATACCCATCATACAGTACCCTTCTATCAAATTGCCATGGTCTACCCAACAGTAGGTGACAACATTCCATGGGCAAAATGTCACACAAAACTCTATCATGATATGCTCCAATCTGAAAATCCACATATGCCTGTTCATAGACAAAAAGTGATTGACTATCACTCACCCAAGATGCCTTGTAAGGGTGATGGTGTGGAATCCTTTCCAAATTCAGTTTATCCACCATTTCCTGAGATACCATGTTATCTGTTGAACCAGTATCAATGACAACCTTACATACCTTACCTTTGCTCTTGCATGTGGTCTTGAAAAGAGCTCTTCTTTGCATCATATCCTTTGATGTCTGCAAACTAATTCTCCTTAGCATCAATGCTTCTCCCTCCTCAGGATATCCATAACCGTCAGGATCCCTATCTCCTTGATAAGTGTTTGAACTTTGCACACTTTGCTCTACTTTCTCTTCTTGCACAAGTTGTACTCTCTTGTCATTCGTTCTATCATTTCTGGATGATGAACCTTTGCTTTCTGGACATTTGAAAAATGGATGACCAAACTCACCACAGGTGTAACACTTTCCTGAAAATGTAGTAGAACCTCTACCACTTCCAAGTCTGCCTCTATTACCTTTCCATCCACCTCTAAAATCAGACTGTCCCTGTCCTTTACCAGTGTCTTCTTGACCCTCATTGGTTTGCCTTGTTGTAGGGGCTAATCCTCTTCCCCTCATATTGCTGCCTCTTCCTCTCATGAACTTATCTTGTCCTCTATTCATCTTTTCTTCAATCCTGATTGCCATTTGGTAACAATCCTCCACACTCTTAGGGTTAGCTAAAACTAACTCATCTTGTATGTTCAATCTTAAGCCAGCCAAGTACCTAGCCACCTTTTCTACCTCATTCTCATGATGACCAGATCTCATACTCAACTTATAAAACTCCTCAGTATATGCCTTCACATCCATTTCCTTCTGCCTTAAAAATTGCAGCTTCTTAAACATCTGAATTTCATAATCCCTAGGCAAGAATTTACCTTTTATCCTTGCTACCATTTTATCCCATGAAGTGATCTTTGACTTCCCTTGTTTCCTTCTCTCGGATTGTACATAATCCCACCATACCAAAGCATGACCTCCTAACTTGGTCTTTGCAATCTTTACCTTCTGATCCTTAGCAATATCTTCACATTCAAAGTGATTATCAAGTGCAGCAATCCAATCCAGTAACTCATCTTCATTCAAACTTCCATTATACTTGGAAACATCAACCTTTACCTTAGGTTTATCACTCTGCACTGCCTTTAACAGTTTTGCAAATCTCTGGTCTTCAGCATCCAGATCTTCAGCTACCTCTTCATACTCTTCAACAGTATCTTCATCTTCTTCAGACTCACTGTCTTCCACTTCCCTCTTTTTGTTCTTTTCTAGGGCTACAAGCCTAGCTTGAAGTGCTTCAGCAAGCTCCTTCATCTTCCTCATCTCTCTGGCATGTTTTTCCTTCATCTCCTGCAATTCCCTTGCAGTACCACTACCTTTCGGAGGCATTTTGTCAACCTCTCACTCCTCTACCTCTGTCCTTTTGGTGACAGAACCAACTCTACCTCTGCCCTTTCAGTGACAGAATCAACACACAACAGCCCAGACCTTTTGCTGAGCTCTGATACCACTATGATGCAGAGGCATCCACACTAAAACCTTGACATACAGCATGTATGCCTAAAACCCATCATCATCATCATATTTTCCTTAACACTGTCAGCATCATCATATTTTCTCTGCCGATCGATATCCTCCTGTAGACAAACCTTCGACTCTTCGTCTGTCAGCATCATCATCATATTCGGCTATCGGCAGCATCATCATATTCGGCAAGCGCAAACATCCTCCTGATGTTCACTGTTCATCTTACCGCCAACCTCTATCTTCATCATCATGATGTTCATCAGCAGGATATAGAACATCCGGTTCCTCCCATATATCCTGATGACGACAACCTCATGCACCCTTCCTTCGATGCTTACGTCACCCCGATATCCTGATGACGATTATCCTGATGACGATGACGTCACATGCAGCTCCTCCAATATCCTGCTGTCGGCCAAACTTAACATTATCAGCCCGCGAAGGAATTGTCAACCCGATCTTCTACCTTATGCCGATACGCTCCTCCTCGGCAACACCTGATGATGATCACCCCAATGCACATTCACTTTATGCAATCGACTGCATCATGCTCATCTCCACTTACTCGGATGACACCCGAAGTAACTGCAGGATATACACAGAAATATCCTGATGATGCCGTTGCGATGGATTTTCCAACCTTAGCGAATTTTGATCCGCCGAACCTCCTGAGGTGACCCGATCCGCTTCCTGGACAACTTTCCAGACTCTAACAACCAGCACGACCTAGCACATACCCATGCTAGGGTCCTCAACACCTTTCGATGACGATCCTGCACACCTGCATGCAAACGAACACAAAATGTAGACTAAACCCTAAACTACTGTACATAGCCATTCCACCGATTCGATGAATCAACCGGTGGAATGGATCAGCGAATCCATGCAACCACCAAAATAGCAAGTCGATCACACAATGGAATTCAAAACAAAGAATTGACACAACAGGATCTCTTTATTGATTTCAAAAGATGCAAATACAATACTCTGTCTCACTCTCTCTGTCTCTCCTCTTCGATGCAATACCAACCGATCCTACTACATAAATAGGATTTCCTGCGAGTACTACCACTCGATTCCCAGCGGCTGGGAGCTTCCAAGCGGCTGGGAGGATCCAACCGAACATACAGCATAACAGCTGTCATAATAAACTATCTAAAAATAGTAAAGTATGGTCAACATGACCTTATTACATGCATTGGTCTTATCAGACCTTCTTGGAAACATTAACCAGACCTAAAACAAACTAACTGCCTCATGGAGGCCAGCTGTCAGGTAGGTGCTCCTGCACCAGTTACACATTTGATGATAACCTTAATTAAAATATAACTTTATAAAACACCTTTTCATGTTGTATTTTATTAACCAAATCATCTATACAAGGTAATATATAGTGATTCTTTATTGTTATCTTACTTGGCACTTTACAGTCAATGCATGTGGTTCACGTACCATCCTTTTTGGAGCCACTACTATAGGATAACTACGTTCTAATTATACTATGATCCAATACAGAATTTAGTTATTCCTTAAATTTATTAACCTCCACAAAACTTTGATGGTAAGTACCTATGTTAGGAAGTAGACAATTGGGTAGGAAGGCGATTTCATGTTCAATTGGCCTATGTGGGGGAAACCATTTAGGCTCCCTAAAGATATCATTAAATTGGCATATGATTTGGTCTATGATTATATTTTCCTTGTCAATATGCATTCCATGCAAGATAATAACCTCTACCACTTCCTTCTCTTGCTTGTTCCTCAACATTAAGAACATGAAATTGCCACTAGAATTGATAAGGCATCTTGCTTGAATTGCACTTATAATGGAAACCTTGGATTTTCCCTCCTAATACTTATTATGAATTATTCTTCATATTTGATTAATAGGTATTTTTTTATTCTTCTATATAAGATTTCATCCCTCCCATAGAGCTAAATTCCAAATACTATTCCATAAACATCCAAAGGTATAACATCTACAAGAACATCATCTTGAAAGTATATGGAAAACTTAAATTTGATAGCACACTAAGTTTTGACTGAAATATATACACCATGCTTCATCCAAATGAAAGAGTATGATTTTGGGTATTTCCTTGTTTAAAAACCAAGGTTTTCAACTAAACATTATGAAATCAAATTCACTTGAAAATAAGTATCAAATAATGCATCTATCTTGCATCCTTTAAGCTACAATGTAACATGAAAGAGTGTGCTAATCTTATTCTCATGTTGAGCACCATTACTTAACAAATTTTCTCCTTTCCACATAGTTGAAAATGACAAACCAATTATGCACATCCAAACTATACTTTATTTTCTTGACTTTCTTGCTACAAGAATCATTCTTGTTTTTTTATACTTCTTAAATGGTGCATCTCTAAGTAAATCTTCCAACTTGCCTCCACTTATGACCTTCCTCATCACAGTTCTTTTAATACCATTTTTCATTAATTTTGTCATTAGTCATGGTGGTGTTGACACTTTTCTTTCATTTCCACTTAGTTTTCCCCTTACTTGAGTCTCCACCTTCTTGTTTCTCTTTCTTACCATACTATTTTTGTTCAAAAGAGTTGTTCTTATTCATTCCCATCTCTATATAGTGAGATTATGCATAAACACCAATTTTTTTAAGCTTTTCTATCCAAAAAACCCTCCTAAGATGCCTAAAACACCATCCAAATTACTTCATAATCACATATTTGACCATTGCATCCCTACCAAGTTGCACCATCTTTTTTGGTAATTCACTTGTGTAGTCTTGAATTCTTTGAACATGTTTTTTAAGTAAAGAAGTGGCATTAAATTGTTCTTTCTTCCTCATAACATATTTGGGAGACTTTTTCTTCAATAGGTCCCTTAAATATTCCCATTCAAAAATAAGTGGTACTCTTCTCATTTACAACAAGGTAGTGTGAGCCTCACACCACATGAATGCATGACCAAACAACTTCAAACAAGCAAAGGAGATTTGTTTTTATGGGTCTAGTTCATGTTTATTGAATTAGACCTCCATTTGATCTAACTTGTCTCTAACTCACCATCAAAGAAATGGATTTCTATATTTTCCTCTACCCTAAAGGGTAAGTTGTTTCTCATGTTACAATTTTCTCCATTCTCATAAGTATCCTTGGGTTGTTCCTCACTTTCAATCCCCTTATTTGTGCCCAAATTTTTATTGATAGCTTCTAGTACACTTTCAAACATGTCAATATTACTCATGTGCTTGAAAATCATGTAGACATCCTCTTCAAACTTATGAAATCTATAATCTTCCTTATATGTGTGTGTGCCCCTCATGTGCCATCCTTCTCTAGATGCATTATTCCACTCTTAGATGCCTATTTTAGGCTCAATCTTTCAAATAGCCAAAACATTAAAATGTGTAGTGGGAATAAACTTATAGCCCATGAAATGTGTTGGTTCCCAAATTTGCATGCATCAAATCCTAAAGACTTGCCACTTCTTGTACTCAAATTCAATGAGATACTCAGCTAACAGAGTGGGAGATTATCTCCTATCTCCCCTACACTTCAGGTTCTGCCGCACCTGGGGGGTATTCCCTTATTCACAATTAATAAATATAGCTTTTCAATACTAGGCAGAATATTCTCATGTATACAAATCAAGATGTGTAGGATTAAAATCTGATTGGCAATACTCCTGATTTATCTTCATGGTTGAAATCAGAGAACATGAAAGACCTAAACTAAAACAAAATAAAACATAAATTGATTTGAATGATTTATCATTAAATTATTTGGTTTCATGGACCTTTTGGGCAAGCAAATCCTCAGATCGGTGCCTTTATCAGGGAAATAGAGATAGACCCATCAATGTAAATGTTTCCTCACGACAACAAAAACTTCATATCTAGAGGACCCATAATAATAGTATTACTGCCTTACAGTAACAAGTCCAAGAAAGAGTATTATTTGTGACTCTTTTTCAATAATCCCTTGATACAACACATTTCCCCCTATATTTGACCTAAAGCAATTTAATCCATTCCTTGAACAGATGCAACAAATCAGACATATCACATAGCAAATGTACATGAATGAGTTTTAGAAACCCTTAGCATCTTCACTCAAAAGAAAAATGCTCATACCCAAGGAGATAATCATAGATAACACACACAAGTGTTTTTCATATAACCTCAATCTAAATAGAAACAGTGTCATTCAAAACTTTGTTCATTTACAAAATAAAAAATATCTCTGCACCCAGAAAAATGAACCTAGTCTGCAACAAAAATTACTCCCCAAAGTGTGGTTACCTTGTATCCAAAGTCCAAAATCCCTTCTTCCTTCATCCCCCTCCTATGAAAAAGATCATCGCTTTTATAGAATAGAAGAGTTATGTCATTTTACATCTTAGTCAGTTACATTTTTGTTTTACATTAAAGATTAGGGGCCACTGGCACCCATTACAATGAAAATTCCTCGTGAAGATAACATCCTATTATTGTAACCACTTGGGAGTTCATTGTGCTTAAGCTAGCTCCTTCAATTTGCTTCCTTGAACAACCTGGGATCTAATTTTGAAAAAATGCTCACCATTATCCTTCCTGATGCTCAAAAGAAACGTCTGCAACAAAAAAAAAAATTCAATTTTGAATGCAGACCATCGATTGGACAAGATCGATGCCTTGGAATTCTTTGAAAATCCACTCGACATCATTGAAAAATCTATCACCAATGAAACCATGCCAATCAGGCAGTCTCAACAGTCAAATCACATACTGGTACTGAAGGCTGCCATGTGTCATGAAATTGTAGTCACGCAGTAGAAAGTGGGCCACCTCCTTTTGGCTCTGCGTGAATGTACCAAAGCCTCCATGCATACCCTTTCACATAGGCCTTCACCACACCACCACAGACCTCCTTTGAAACTGCCACGGGGTTGTGGTAAAATACCACATGTTGCCTGAAGCGTTCACCACACTACTGCAATCCTTCCTTGGAACCATCAGGAGGCCACAGTAAATGTAAAGCCTCACAAATAAATGTAAAAGCATTTAAACCAACTCAAAATTAAATGAAGTAAATAATCCACTTAAATACATCACAATATCCAAAATAAAAAGATGTACATAATCCACTTAGATACAACATTTCAAAGATAAGAGGCGTAATTAATCTGCTTAATCACAATATCTCAATGAAAGATAAATCTCATAAATATGAATCTCAATGTCATTAAATCTTACAAAATCGTGTGCTTAATCCAAGTAACAAGCACTATAAAATAATATACATAAATCCATTGGCAAGCATGCCATAATATATCCAATCACGTGCAATAATAATGTACAACAAGAATAATGAATCAATACACTCATTAGTCGCATGAACCAAGTGGTCCACCACCTGTGAGACGAGAGACGGGACCATGGCCCAAGTGCTTTTCCACCAACCATGAAGTAATTACACTTCCCTGAATCCCTTCATGAAACAAAGGAAACCCAGCCTTGCATGAACTGTCTATCTACCTGGAAACAATTGACAGGGGGGAACACCCGATGCAACCCTGATGTCTGAATGTGCAATTCTAAATAATGAAAAGTAGATTGTCTCACAACAGGATGTGGCTAAGATATATATAAATAAGTTTGCTAAACAATAAACATCTATTTCAATGTCATCTCGATTAGATCTAATCATTTATAAGTAACTTGGTACTATTGGGACCCACCAAATTTTGCAAAAAATTTAGGGTATTATATTGTTTTTGAAAAACTCAGATGCAAATGTCTACGAGAAGGCACTTTAGTTACTCTGTCAAAACTTGAAAGATAACACTATCTCTGAGTAACAGCGAAAGAAGAAAAAATTACTTAACTTGTTAAGTGCTCCATTGTAGTCTCTAGGTCAAAGAGGAAATGATCTTACAAATTGTTGGGTTTCTTAATAGAACTCGGGAAGATTCATCTGTAGCTACAAAAAATTCAACAGTTACCACATTGGATGTCCTAGAGATTTGCAGGGAATTTCCCTACAGCTTTTACTACATGTCTACGACCTGTTGTTGCCAATCTCAAAGGAGAGGATATTACTCTTTCCTTAGGTTGTCTGTGTTGCATTGCTTCTCTTATTTCTGAACTTGGGCCACAATCATTAGAAGAGCTTCCTCACATTATTCTATATATCCTTGAGAAGACACGGCAGTTGTTTGGATACTATAGTGAACAGGCTGGGTGGTTTTTTGAATACATACCTGGAAAAAATTGTTGGCCTTTTAGTGTTGCATTTACAATTCATCCATGTTTCAAATTTAGTAGTGGGTACAAAGGTTGCTTCTATCCACACCCTTATATCTGAAAATATCTCAATTCGTCTTTTGCTCAAGCCGATGCTTCAAGTATATGAAAAAGTAGTTAAAACTTGTGAAGCTTCTATTTCAACTATTTTTGAAATGCTAGCAGTTGCTGCAAATAAAATGGATCGGCAATCTGTTGCAAATTGTCATGTAAAAATATTTAAATCATGTCTAGTGGCTTTAGACCTTCGACGTCATCCAGAGTCAATAAAAAATGTAGTTAAAGTAGAGACAAGTGTAATTAATGCACTTGTGTCTATGACATTGAAATTGAGTGAGGCAACATTTAAGCCTCTATTGGTTTGGACCTTGGAGTGGGCCCCCGAGAACTAATTAATAAAATATCGAACTGACTTATATATATCAGAGTGACAATTTTACTATCCTTCAATATACCAATAGCATCACATTGACAAAACAGAAGGAAATGGAAGAAAAACTTGTTCTCCACAAAAGTTGGGCAAAGTGGAAGTGGTCGTGGCAAGGTGTACGGTTGTAAGTAACTATAGACCCTCTTCAAATGGTAGGCCAACAAGTGGAAGAGGCCCTCAAAGCCCTCTACCATCACCCTGACGCCCCTATTCGTAGAGATGCCAACAAATGGTTGCAGGACTTCCAGCAAAGTATGGATGCTTGTCAAGTGTCTGATGGTCTACTTCATCACCCAAACACCAATATAGTAACTCTTATATTCTCTTCTCAGACTCTTAAGGAAAAGGTCCAGCAAGACTTTGAGGAACTCCCACCATAAGCTTTTGTACCATTATGTGAACCATTGAAGAATTTGCTGAAAAGGTTTTGCAATGGTCCCAAGGTAGTTAGAACATAGATTAGCATAGCAATGGCATCACTAGCAGTTTACATCCCTGCACAAGAGTGGGGTGTCAGTGGTCATTTGAACTAGTTGAGAAATGAGTTGGGAACTACACCTAAATTTCTTCCTAGTTGTCTCGAGTTACTTACAGTCATGCCACAGGAGGCATACAGCTACAAAACTGCAACTCATCCAAAATACTGTTGACAATTTTAGAAAGAACTTGTCGCATCAGTTGAAGTTGCTTTTAATTTGTTGAATTCTTGTCTGGATTTTGAAGAACTTCATGAGCAGGTTTTAGATGCTTTTTCATCTTGGATGAGACTAAGTAATGGAATTCCAGCTAGCGAACTTGCTTCTCATAATCTAATGAAAGCACCCCTTGCCAGTTTAAATTCAGACAAGCTTTTCGATGCAACAGTAAATGTTGTTTGTGAGTTGATACGTTACACAGTTTCGGGAAGTCCTGGTGACATTCAAACACAAATGCCTTTAATTCAAGTACTTGTGCCTCATGTCATGGGACTTAGACCACGCTTTAAAGTTTCATTAAAGAGTGCCTAAGGAGAGTCTGGAATGAATCAAACAAACATAGAGGATGAAGAGGTATTGAAAGAAATGGCTCGCTTATTTGTAGAAATGGGTGATGCATATGCTGAGATGATTGCCATTGGATCTCAAGAGTCACTGATGATTGTTAATGTCATTCTAGAAGTTATGTCACACCTAGATTATGATATCACTGCAATGAGTTTCAACTTCTCGCATAGCCTCCAACTTGTCTTGACAAGAAGGGAGTATTATGTGTCTTTTCAGAATGATGCAGCTATTGATGCTGAAAAGGAAAGGAGACTGGCTATTTTCCATCCAATATTTGAGTTATTAGTGTCACTATTTTGTTTCTAAGTAACCTATCCCCAAAATTATAATCAATGGTCAATGCAGAATCTCACAAATTTCAAATGAACTAGATATGATGTTGGAGAAATGTTGATGGATGTAGCTTCAGTTTTGGGAGGCGAAAACATACTCGAGATTCTGTCAAATAACTTTTTCCAACTGGCTGCAAGAAATGTTGGGAATGATGCATCTTGGGATTGGTGGCCTTTAGAAGCTTCATTATATTGCATTTGAGACATATCAAGAGCAATTTCTACATCAGAGGGAGTTGTAATGCCACAGGTTATGGACTTGCTACCAAAATTACCTCCTCAGTCTCAACTTCTTCAAACAGAATGTTTGACCATTGCAGGATTTTCAAAATGGCTGGGAAGTGCACCTAATGCACCATCATTTCTACCTTCCATTATAGATGTTTTGATTTGAGGCATGACTACATCGCCGGATGCTTCAACTGTAGCAACATTGGCCTTGCGAAATGTTTGCAACGCTTGCAGTGACAAGTTAGCCAATTCCCTAGAAGGTCTTTTTTACGATTTATCATAAGGCTGTAAGTGGACAAAGAAATTACAAACTGTACAATGATGATGCCTTGTATCTTATTGAAGCCTTAGGTATGGTTATAACTGCTCTTCCAGTAGAGTATGTAAAGAGAGCACTGGAGTCATTATGCATGCCTGTAGTTGCTCCATTGTAGAAAATCATAACACAACAATTACAATCATCTCAATAGATGAATGCAAATCAGTATACTATTCCTATTGGTCAAATTGCAAACATTTTTAGATTTTTGAACACCCAGAAGCTGTCACAAATGCATTCCAAAAATGTGGCCCATGTTGACAGCAATCCTGCAGCTCTGCAAAATGTGCAAGTATTTTGTGAGAACATGTGGAAAGTCTATGGCAATTATTATGGGTGATATATTGCATGAGGTCCAAATGTAGTATACAGAACACCATCAATCTTGCTTTCTTTATCTTTAGGCAAACCATAGGATTCCTCAAAACAATTTAGGAATTCACATCAATACCAGACATTGCAGATGATTGTTTTCTTTTGGCATCAAGATGCATTAGATACTTCGCACATTTATTAATATTCTCAAGTGTTTTTGTGTCACTCGTTGATTGTGCAATGACCGGCATCACAATACAACATAGGAAAGCATGTCAATCAATTTTGACATTTTTAACAGATATCTTTGATGTGGCAATGTCCCCTACTAGAACTTAGTACCGCTCAGTTATTGATAATGTTATGTTGGCTCGTGGTTTGAATCTCACTAGAATTCTCATTGTTGGTTTGGTTGGAACTCTTCCTGAGTCTAGGGTTGAGGTCAGAGGAGTTATGAAACCCAAATGAAGGATAAAGATTCTAATATGTATGGTTGCAAAGATGAATATGGATGCCAGAGACAAAAGAAAGAAAACTCACCGGTGGGAGAAAGGGAAATAGCAGATCTTGTAGAGAGAAAAGTACAACAAAGGAGATTTGAGAAAAAGAAAAATGATGCGGAATACTCTGGTGGACAAGCCTGAAAATGTGGAGGTATAAATAAGAAATACAAATAGTTTAAAAATGCCTTGAAGAGATATTGTTTCTTGGAATGCAATGATTATACTGTATGCACAGAATGGTGAACTAATTTGATTTCGTGGAAAACAATCATTGATTAATGTGCAGCAAGACAAGGCCAAAATAGGAAAATCTGCAAACGAAGCAAACCCTAAAAATGGCAAACAAGGCAAAAGCCTATCGAAGAGAGATAATGCATCAGAGGACATTTTTAAAGTCTCCCCGATACTCCAAGTCTCTCCGATAGGGCTAAAGGATGAGTTCATAATGAAAAGATAGAATTTGATTTAGGGAGACATTTGTTTATCGACAGAGATCATTTAGAGTTCCCCCGATACACCGATAGTATGAGCCTGAGAACTATGTAGTTGAGATCAAATGAAATATCAGAATGACTCATATACACTGGTGACACTATTTACTGTCCCTTCGATATACCGATGGTAATTATAACCTTATCACTACATAAGTGAAGTTGAAGAAATAAAGATCGAAAGAGAATAATATTTCAGAGGAATATAATCAATAATATAAAGTACAAAGATAATATATTTTCACTAAAGATGTGAAATATTTTCACAAGGCCATTAATTAAAAATAAGATTTTGTGAGTGAGTAATTGTTTCTCACCCGAAGAATAAAATATGTTTTCCGGATTGGGCAAAAATATGAACAAAAGGATATGACCATAGTTATTATTCACATTGGACAATTATTTTCATGAGAATATGAATGCCAGGAAGATTAATTAAATGAAGAATGGAATATAAACAAAATGAAGACAAACCCTAATGAGGGATATTTTCTTGATACTACAACGGCAAAATATTTTCCCAATGGATAGTCATTTTACTCTAAGAACATTTTTGGGTGGAAATGAAGTTGTCAGCTAAAGAAGGATTATAATTAATTGCAAAAAAAATTTCTAAGATACAAATGTGAAGATTAAAATATTACCAATTTGCCTGAAGGCAATTAACTAAATGAAAAGATATACCAAAGGTTGCAACGGAAGAAATAAAGGGTTGTAACCCTAAAATCATAGACTATATATGCCAGATGAAACCAAAAGAAAAGAAATAAGTAGCAGTAGGTTAGGAGAATTATAAGTAGTAGTAGATAGGTTCATCTATTTCACTCATCCATTTTCCATATTTCAGATGCTTCTGTAATTAATGTACATATTTTGAAGCAATATAATGGAGTAGAAAATTCTCAAACAGTGATCTATTTCAGTGTTCACTTGTTGTGTTGATATTCATGCTTATATGCTACTGTGTTATCCCTAGAGTGGTTCTCTCATGTTATTTAAATTATTATATTAAGGATATATTTAATTTATCTGATCACATTTGTTGATTCAGTGTGTCCCAAATGATGAGTTTCTATAAGAAGTTGATTTAATTCCTTCCAAGTTGTTAAGTTCATTGGTCTTTGCCAAGAGTTAAAACCCTTTCAATGAAACAGTTTTGGACAGGTTTCCTTCTTGCCAGAATTAAAACCTCCTTTCAGTTGTTCATAGTAATATGGGAGAATATCACTGGGATTATTAAGAAGAGTATAGTAACTTACAGATCTACACGTTTGCATAAGGTGCAAATATTTCATGTGCCCAACAGGATAGAGTTAAGCTGAGAAGTAAACCAATCAATCCTACACATCTATCTCCAAAATCATCATTTATCCACTGACTCCATTGACCCAATAGATTAGGCACTGATCAGTTTCAAAACTCTTTACACAAATTTAATTCACATCTTCTATACTTCAAGATTTTATTAGGAATTAGAAAGCAAGCTATGCAATTTTCTCATACCTACGTGCCATAGTGAGTAAAATTGCCTCAATTAGAATCCATTTATATTTCTAAAATTGTCTTATTGATTAGGTACACTTGCCTAGGCCTGGTAGAGCCAAAAGATCGGGGGGTTTTGTTGTATAAACCTTGTCTTGTTGACCAAAAACGTATCAAGGGATTGGCACCCTCTTGTGGTCTAAAAACCTACGTTTTTGAGAACCAACAGGTACAATTCCTGAAAAGAGGAAAAGCCATCTCTGAAAATCCACATTTGGCATCCTAGCCCAGAAAGCAACCCAATAACATTCATAAATGAAAACTACTTCTTTCCCCAAGAAGCAAGAAATAAATAGATAAAATAAAGTATCAAAGTTCATCAATAAATCATTAAAAATTCCTTTCCCAAAACATCATTCAAGAAAATATCCTTTTCAATCAATAACCTATCTTTCGTTCATACAATTGCATCCATAAGTTTATCAAATTGATAGTATTTCCAATCCATATTTCAGTCATAAATCACCATATAATAGTCATTCTAGTTTCAATAATCAATCTTTCAGTGATAACTATGATATGGTCTATCTCAGCCTATTTATTCAATTTTCATATAACATTCAGAAATCTGCCTGTCATTTTGTGACAAGAAAATATAAAGCCAAAAGAAACAGTCTTCCTATCACAGTTACAATAGGAACTGTTGCAAAATTAAGAATAATAAAAATAGAGTTTAAATTCTTCCAAGGTCATTCACTATTTAATGATCAAATAAAATAGTGTTTGAACAACATAATAAGGAAATGTTTATTGTCTCTATTTCTGAGTCAACCCACTTGTTTTAAAAGAGTTTCAAATAGAACTATAGAAGTAATATATTTAGCTATAGGAAGAACATACAGTCTATTAAGAGAACTTATAAAAGATAACAATCATAATAGAAAGCTATAGGATCTAATCTCTCAGGCTACAGAATAAATAAAAGATCTATTACAGCCATGTAAACAGTGACAAGATTTCACTAATTGAATGTTCTAGTAAAGGTTGCAATTTTAGAGTGTTATGATAACAATGATTTAAAATTTTGGAGAGAACAATTAGATCTTCCATAAAGAATGGAATTTAGTCAACAATTTAATTAATAAGTAGGCCATTGTCTTCGTCGGGCCGCTCACAAGTAGGCCGCCATTGCAAACAATCAGGCCAACGTGGATTGGCAGTTAAACCAAGTCAAGCCAACCAAAAGTATGAATGCAGAGGAAAAGGACTGGCGGCAGGAATGCAATATAAGGCAAGTCACTCCTTAAGTGACTTCATTTTAGTAGGCCGTAGGTGTATAGAATTGGTCAATGGCTCAAAAAGGGATGATTCCAACATACAATAGTCATAATATAGCAGATCCTTCTCACAGTCGGGTCACCATTTGCAACTCACAACAGGAGTTTCCTTTGTAGCCAGGTCAAACAAATGGAAGTTTAATGCATATTGGAGGGTCTGATCTAAATCGTTATTAGGCAACAAGCATGACAAACACCAAATGGCTTACATACAAGCCAAATCACAATAAAACACAACAAGCGTTCACTAAAACACAACCAGAAAAAGGGTCGATAACAATGGTCTATTCTACAAAGCCTTAAAACCACAGAGATAACCAAAAAAATATTTGTTAAATCACTTTGGCAAGAGTCAACTTCTGCTGTAGTCGTTGTTATTCTTTTTCCTGTCGCAGCCTACAATTTTCTCCTTCCTTGCTTCTGTTGTACAACAAAATCTCCTTATTGTTTATGCCTGCCTCCTCTCTAAATTTTGGGTGGTCATTTTTACACTTCTGCCCTCTTTTTATTAAAGAAACTTTTCCAAAATTGGCATTAAAATTAGGTTTTTAAGACTAAAGGCTCAATTCAATTTGCATGAAGAAAACATTCAAAATAGCTCCAAATAAAATATACCTTAAACCAAATTTTAATTTCTTGTAGTTGCATGACAACATACAATAATTTAATTGTTTTAATCTTTGAAACTAAATATAATAGTGTTAATAATATAGTTTATTTATTTTTAACTAATCATAATTAAATCAAAAGCAAGAACTATTTTTAATAACATTAAAATAATATATTTATACACAACTATTTGCAATTTAATATAATTGTCTAAGTCTAATAAAGATATTGTCTTCCAAACATCCTTATTTGCAAAATAGATAACCAATATTTATTATTTATTTAAATAAAATACAAATATATATATTTCCTTATTTAAAATACAACTCGAAAAGACATTAAATTTAAGTATTCACATCATGTGTTCGAAAATGATTTTTAACACACTAATTTTTCTAACATCTAATCATCAATCACGATTAATAACCACACATCGATGCATAAAATAAGTTATTCAAAAATGCAACTACATGAGTGTGTGATCGCATCAAGGTAACCATCCCATTAGTTCTTGCCAAGTGGCTAGAACATCTCTACCTTAACCATGTTCTCGTCTTTGACGAGTACCTATATTCACTCGTACTCAACTTGGCGTCAATAGGTTAGTGTCTCCAAAAACATAGCCAAAGCAACATTATAATCATATCGATAATATTCAATATTTAAATCAATTTTCTATATCTAATTCCATGCTATTTGCCTTCACGCATATAAAATCACTTAAGGTAAAAGTCAATCATAGTAATTGTTCTCTAATCTAGATTATTAATATAGTCCATAAAAAAATGAGACGTGACATCCTTCCCCACTTGGAAGAGACATCATCCTGATGTCTTATTACACATCAAAACAATAAGGTATCATTCAACCACCAACAAGGTATCAAAGTATCATAAAACAATAACATCAACTAAAAGTATCTCAAAACAAGAATCAAACTCAAAGTATCGTAATCCATGCATGAATAAGAAATCTAAGCTATATCCTCAAATATGAAAAAGATCTGTCAATCTCCTCTGCATCCTCCCATGTGGTATTGTCCTCTAAATACTAATCCCATTGGACCTTGTATTGCACCACATCTCTGCTATGCAACTTAATGTTGCACTTCCCTAGGATTCAAATGGGCTCCACTAGCACCACTCTTGGATCCTAAACCTATAAAGTACACCAATCAAGAATATGTGATGCGTCAAGATGATAAAGCTTAAGTAAAGACACATGAAAAATATTATGGATTCCAGCAAGTGCAGGTGGTAGAGAAAGTCTGTAAGCTACATGATTTATCACTTCTAGGACTTCGAACGGTCCTACAAAATGAGGAGCAAGTTTGGACGCTTTGCCAAATGATACTGAACTCTTATGAGATCTGACCCTCAAAAAGACTTTGTCACCAACTGAGAATTGTCTAGTTGATCAACTTCATCAACTTGATCATCCATTTCTCTTAACATGTCAGGACCAATCACAATTTTGTCCTCCACCTTATCCCAACTAATAGATGTTCGACACCTATGCCCATAAAGAGCTTCAAAATGTGCCATTCCCAAAGATGCATGGTATGAATTGTTGTATGCAAACTCTACCAATGGAAGATATTCCTCCCATTTATACTTTTGGTCCATATAATACATTCTGAGAAGGTCCTCTACAACTTGATTGACTCTTTATGTTTGACCATCCATTTGAGGATGATAAGCTGAACTGAAATTCAACTTTGTACCCAAAGCTACATTAATAGTTGTCTAAAATCTAGATATCATGCGAGTGTCTTGATCTGAAATCAAGCACTCCATGCAATCAGAAAATCTCTTGAACAAACTTCTTAGCTGAGACAATAGAACCATCTGAAAGGTTACCCAGAATAAAATGTGCTACTTTTGTCAACTTGTCCACAACCACTAAGATGACATCATGTCTATTCATAGACATAGGTAACCCTTGAATAAAATCTATACTTATCACTTGCCACTTATGCTCAAGAATACTGTGTGGATACAACAATCTTGTCGGATGCACATGCTCAGCCTTGACTCTGGCATTCCAAGCATCGAGCCACAAATTTTGTCACATCCCTCTTAAGTCTAGGCCAAAAGTATAAAGGTGTCAAACCTTCAACCATCTTTGTCACTCCATGGTGTCCTGTGCATTGTGGATCTCTTCAAGTACTAACTTCCTCAACTCACCTAAGTTAGGAATATATATCCTTCCCTAAAATCTCAAAAGTCCATCTGATTCAACAACATAACCATCAAACTTGTGATCTAAGGGGTCTACTTCCAAAGCTTGATTTACTCTTGCATAATGCTCATGATCCCCTTGAAGATTCTAAATTATTTTCTATTTCAAATTAGATCTCATGGTAACTATGGCATCCAGATGTCTTCTCCTACTAAGAGCATCTGCTACCCTATTCTCCTTTCCTTTTATATACTCAATTCAAAAGTCATACTCACTAAGGAATTCTAACCATCTTCTCTGTCATGCATTAAGGTTAGGTTAAGTAAATATATACTTGAGCCCTAAATGATCTGTATTTAACTCAAAGGGCTTGCCTAGAAGATAATGCCCCCACATCTGTAGTGCATGAACTATGGTAGCTAACTCAAGATCATGCGGCACATAGTTGAACTCATGTTGCTTTAACTTTCTTGACTCATATGCAACCACTTGCTCATTCTACATCAACAGTCCTCTTAATCCTTCCCCCGAAGCATCTGTTATAACTATAAAGTGCCCATTAGGATCTGGTATGGTCAAGATAGGAGCAGTTGTGAGCTTTTCCTTTAGCACTTAGAAAGCTTGCTCACACCTTTTGATCCATTCAAACTTCTTACCCTTCTTTTGAAGTGAAGTAATCGGTGCTTCTATAGTTGAGAAACCTTCTACAAACTTTTTGTAGTAACCTGCAACTCCCATAAAACTTCTAACTTATGTCACACTCTATGGTGCAGGCCATTCTATTATTGCTTTTATCTTCTCGGGATCAACTGCAATCCCTTCTACCAAGATCACATGACCAAGATAGTGCACTTTATCTTGAAAGAATGTATACTTAGATAATTTACCATAAATATTTCTCTCTCTCAAATGTTGCAAGACAATCCTCAAATGCCTTTCATGCTCTTCCACTGATTTAGGGTATCTCAATATGTCATCGAGGAAGATCAATGTGAAATCATCTAAGCAATCTCTAAAAATGCTATTCATCAAATTCATGAAAGCTGTTGGAGCATTAGTCAACCCAAATGGTACCACTGTGAACTTGTAGTGACCATATCGAGTCTTAAAAGTTGTTTTAGAGATGTCCTCATCCGTAATCTGCAATTGGTGATAGCCGGATCTAAGGTCTATCTTCAAGAACACTGTGGCTCCTTTCATCTGATCAAAGAGCTTATCTATGAACTAGGGAGTGGGTACTTGTTCTTTATAGTAGCTTTGTTAAGCATCCTATAATCAATGCATAATCTCAAAGTACCATCCTTCTTCTTTACAAAGATAACCGATGCACCCCATGGTGACACACTAGGTCTAATGAACCCTTGATTCAGCAACTCCTGCAATTGTGCCTTAAGCTCATACAATTCTGTAGTAGTCATCCTGTAGGGTGCCTTAGATTGAGGCTCAGTCCTTGGTACCAGATCAATTGAGAAGTTAAATTCTCTCTTCGATGGTAACTCTATCAACTCCACAAGAAATATATCTCTGAAATCTCTAAGGATTGGATAGTCATTGAGCACTAGTTCTTCTTTGCCAAGGTCCTTTACTTGGACAACATAAATGGCACATCCTTTTCTCTTGGCTTTCTTCAATTGCATAGATGAGATTTGTCTAAGCTCTAAAGGTCTCTTAGATCAATTAATTTCCACTTGATTCCATAGGTCATCCAAACATTTAACAACCTTGTCTTCATAGTTTACTAGAGACTTATGTTCAGTTAACCAATTGATTCCCAGAATTACATCATAAGAGCCTAAAGGTGCTACATACAGATTTACTTACGTCTGAAAACTAGGAAGTTCTAACTCACTCCATCCTAGACACGAGTTTACTCTCTTTTCTACACTATTTCTATATTGTACCATCCAGGAGTTTTTCATATGTCCAGGTCTAATAGATAACTTAGATACTACTCTAGGATCTACAAAATATTCTGTGGCACCAATATCAATTAAAATAGAAATAGGTAGTCCATAGAGCTTACCTTAGAACTAAATAGGTGTTGCTTGAAAATTTGCTTGCCAATTATCCACTGTGGCATGAATCTGATGCTGAGGTGCTCCTTGTTGATTCTTGTGTCCCCTTTTATGTGGACATGCATTTGCATAATGCTCTCCTCCACAGTTGTAGTATCCACCCTTAGGTGCTCTTGGTCCTTCAGCTCTTTCCCTTTGATTGTTGTTTCTATTGTTATAGCCACCTCTTTTGTTTCCACCATTTCCATCCTAAGAATTATTGCCTCTCTTCAGATTCCTGATCTGTCTATTATTGCCTCGGTTGTTATTCTGTTGATAGTTCTGCTGATTATTCTATGGTTTCTTATTTGAAAACTTAGCATCTATTTGCTTACGGTAACTGGTTGCTTGCTCCAACCTCTGCTCTTTCTTTATTGCCTTCTCAAAAGTGGCATCCATAGTGAGTGGGTTATGAATGTTGACCTCAACTCCAATCTATGGCCTCAATCCCAAAATAAACTTCCTGATCTGAAATCTCTCATCTGTCTGATACTGTTGAACATACTTAAGTAAATGTGAGAACCTTTCCCAATAACTAGTTACAGACATACCTCCTTGAACCAAATTCTGAAACTCTATCATCTTCTTGTCGAAGAATAACTATGGTAACCATCTTTTTCTACACTATTGTAAGAAAATCTCCCAAGTAATTTCACCAAGTAACAACTTCTTATATGCCTTCTCATTATCCCACCATGTTGCCACTTCACCAGTCAACTGGTAAGATCCCCACAATGCCTTTGTGTGATCTGAAAGGTTTCAAAGCTCAAAGTATTTCTCCATTTCTATTATCTAGGCTTCTGCTCCATCTCCAATTGTCTTTCCATCAAATTTTAGTAGTGATACTTTCTTGAGGTCCTTCCCCAATTCTTCTACAATCCTTGCTTGATTATTATCATTAGCTCCAACTTTAGGAACTTGGACTTCTATCCTTGGATTCTCATTTTGCACCTCAACCCTTGGGTTTTCATTAGCATTCTGTACTCTAGGATTTCCTCTAATCTCCTACTTAAGAGCATTCATCCTCATGTCCTATTGAGTCAAGAGAGAAAGAATACGGTCAAATCTTTCATCTTGATCATTACTAGCATCTCCACAATCTCCTGCATTTCGACCACCACGAGCACCTCCACTTGATCTTCTACCTTGACCACTTCTTGATAAATCACTGCGATTAGTGTTTCTAGTATTCATAACAGATAATATGTATCAAGTTTGCAACTTTAGCACAATAGTCCCAAAAAGAAAATAGAGGCCCTAGTGTTAAACCTAGAGCTCTGATACCAAATGTAAAGCCTCACAAATAAATGTAAAAGCCTTTAAAACAACTCAAAAGTAAATGAAGTAAATAATCCACTTAAATACAACATCACAATATCCAAAATAAAAAGATGTAAATAATCCACTTAGATACAACATTTCAAAGATAAAAGGTGTAATTAATCCTCTTAATCACAATATCTCAATGAAAGATAAATCTCATAAATATGAGTCTCAATGTCATTAAATCTTACAAAATCGTGTGCTTAATCCAGGTAACAAGCACTATAAATAATATACATAAATCCATTGGCAAGCACGCCATAATATATCCAATCAAGTACAATAATCATGTACAACAAGAATAATGAATCAATACACTCATCAGTCGCACGAACCAAGTGGTCCACCACCTGCGAGCTGAGAGACAGGAACATGGCCCAGGTGCTTTTCCAACCAATCATGAAATAATTACACTTCCCTGGATCCCTTCATGAAATGAAGGAAACCCAGCCCTACACAAAATGTCTAGCTACCTGGAAACAACTAGCAAGAGGGAACACCCGATGCAACCCTGATGTCTGAATATGCAATTCTAAATAATGAAAAGTAGATTGTCTCACAACAGGATGTGGTAGAGATATATATAAATAAGTTTGCTAGACAATAAACATCTATTTCAATGTCATTTTGATTAGATCTAATCCTTTATAAGTAACTTGGTACAATTCTCGAAAGAGGAAAAGCCATCTCTGAAAATCCACATTTGGCATTCTAGCCTAGAAAACAACCCAATAACATTCCTAAATGAAAACTACTTCTTTCCCTAAGAAGCAAGAAATAAATAGATAAAATAAATGATCAAAGTTCATCAATAAATCATTAAGAATTCCTTTCCCAAAACATCATTCAAGAAAATACCCTTTTCAATCAATAATCTATCTTTCGTTCATACAATTGCATCCATAATTTTATCAAATTGATATTACTTCCAATCCACATTTCAGTCATAAATCACCATATAATAGTCATTCTAGTTTCAATAATCAATCTTTCAGTGATAACTGTGACAGGGTCTATCTCAGCTTATTTATTCAGTTTTCATATAACATTCAAAAATATGCCTGTCATTCTGTGACAGAAAAATACAAAGCCAAAAGAAATAGTCTTCTTATCGCAGTTGTAATAGGAACTGTTGCAGAATTAAGAATAATAAAGAACAGAGTTTAAATTCTTCCAAGGTCATTCACTGTTTAATGATAAAAGAAAATAGTGCTTGAACAGCATAATAAGGAAATGTCTATTGTCTCTATTTTTGAGTCAACCCACTTATTTTAAAAGAGTTTCAAATAGAACTATAGAAGTAATATATTTAGCTACAGGAAGAACATATAGTCTATTAAGAGAACTTATAAAAGATAACCGTCATAATAGAAAGCTATAGGATCTAATCTCTCAAGCTACAGAATAAATATAAGATTTGTTACAACCATGTAAATAGTGATAGGATTTCACTAATTGAATGTTCTGGTAAAGGTTGCAGTTTTACAGTGTTTTGATAACAACGATTTAAAATTTTGGAGAGAACAATCAGATCTGCCATAAAGAATGGAATTCAGTCAACAGTTTAATTAATAAGTAGACCATTGTCTTTTCCAGGCCACCATTGCAAACAATCAGGCCAACGTGGATTGGCGGTCAAACCAAGTCAAGCCAACCAAAAGTATGAGCATAGAGGAAAAGGACTGGCGGCAGGAATGCAATATAAGGCAGGTCGCTTCTTAAGTGACTTCATTTTAGTAAGCCGTAGGTGTATAGAATTGGTCGATGGCTTAGAAAGGGATGATTCCAACATACAACAATCATAATATAGTAGGTCGTTCTCATAGCCGAGTCGCCATTTACAACTCACAACATGAGTTTCTTTTGCAGCCAAGATGAACAAATGGAAGTTTAATGCATATTGGAGGGTCTGATCTAAATCGTTATTGGGTGACATGGATGACAAACACCAGGCAGCTTACATACAGGCTGCATCACAATAAAACACAACAAGCATTCACTAAAACACAGCCAGAAAAAGGGTCGATAACAATGGTCTATTATGTAAAGTCTTAAAACCACAGAGATAACCAGAAAAATACCTATTAAATCACTTTGGCAAGAGTCAACTTCTACTGCAGTCACTATTATTCTTTTTCCTGTCGCAGCCTGCAATGTTCTCCTTCCTTGCTTCTATTGCACAACAAAATCTCCTTATTGTTTATGCCTGCCTCCTCTCTGAATTCTAGGTAGTCATTTTTACACTTCTGCCCTCTTCTTTTTATTTAAGAAACTTCCCCAAAATTGGCGTTAAAATTAGGTTTTTAAGGTTGAATTCTCAATTCAATTTGCATGAAGAAAACATTCAAAATAGCTCCAAATAAAATATAGCTTAAACTAAATTTTAATTTCCTGTAGTTGCATGACAGAATACAATAATTTAATTATTTTAATCTTTGAAACTAAATATAATAGTGTTAATAATATAGTTTATTTATTTTTAACTAATCATAATTAAATCAAAAGCAAGAACTATTTTCAATAACATTAAAATAATATATTTATACACAATTATTTGCAATTTAATATAATTATCTAAGTCTAATAAAGATATTGTCTTCCAAACATCCTTATTTGCAAAATAGATAACCAATATTTATTATTTATTTAAATAAAATACAAATATATATATATATATATATCCTTATTTAAAATACAACACACCATTTAAATACAACTCGAAAAGACATTAAATTTAAGTATTCACATCATGTGCTCGAAAATGATTTTTAACACACTAATTTTTCTAACATCTAATCATCAATCACAATTAATAACCACACATTGATGCATAAAATAAGCCATTCAAAAATGCATATGCAACTACGTGAGTGTGTGATTGAATCAAGGTAACCATCCCATCAGTTCTTACCAAGTGGCTAGAACATCTCTACCTCAACCATGTTCTCGTCTTTGATGAGTACCTACATTCATTCGTACTCAACTCGATGTCAATAGGTTAGTGTCTCCAAAAACATAGCCAAAGAAACATTATAATCATATCAATAATATTCAATATTTAAATCAATTTTCAATGCTTGTATATCTAATTCCATGCTATTTGCCTTCATGCATATAAAATTACTTAAGGTAAAAGTCAATCACAGTAATTGTTCTCTAATCTAGATTATTGATATAGTCCATAAAAAAATGAGACATGACAGTAAATAATATATACACCACTTGCACTCCTTATACCGCAATATTGTAAGCCTCACTTGAGACTGTTGCAGGGGGCAGTGACTATCTCTGCCTTTGCTCCTTAGTGTGTTACCACCGGTCATCACCTTACCTATCGCAGGATTGCGGTGACATATTATATGCCTCATGTTCATACCACCAGCCCACCACCCTATCTTGAGACCGTCATGGGACCACGGTAATGAATTCTTATATATCGCAACACCACCAATAGAACTTCTACATGTTGTGGCATAGCGGTAGCTGCTTCCTTTCATTCTTTTAGTTCCCGCACACTCACCAAGACTATTTGAGTGACCTGCGGGGCTGCGGTAATAAACAAAAACACATCAATGATAAAAAAATATACATATTTTTCACATGGACCATGATATGGGAGGCTTTTGAATGACTTTTGGAATAATTTTTTAAAGGAATATAGACCCCTAAGGTGGACTTATGGAAGGAAAAATGTATGAAACTGAGTGGGACTATGAAAATTTTGAATGGTCCCAACAATGGCTCTTGCTTGGGGATGTATGCCCCTTGTGGGCATAGAAAGAATCTAGATCTTTGGAATGTAGACCATGTGCCTAATCCATTGACATTCTATGTAAATGCTCCATCTTGCATCAAAATTCATACCTTCAATTTTCATTTGGTGTCTCGAGGTCACCAAAGATGAAGAACCAACACTTACCTCTATCAAATATCATGTTTTCATCAAACTATTTCATGTCAAATTTAAAAGCACCGTGTTCACTAAAACTATCATGGGAGCATATCATCATTGTGCCACCTTCATCGTGCTTTTGTTGATCCATGTTGAAAAAAACTAAAAAATCCACATAGATACTATCCCTTTGCATACATGGATTATAGTTGTGTATCAATGAAACCATTTTTGTCCCAAAGTAAACCATTGGAATCATCAGATAATGAACAGCTATTCAAGGATATGTTATCATCATAGGCTTTATGTTCAAATTCTTCTATAACTTGATGCTTACTCTTATATACTAACCTAAAAGGTGTATCTAGCACAAATTCCTAAAAAAGGACAGCTTCCAAATGATTATGTACCTTACCACAAATCAACTCCTCAACCTCTCCATGAATGATCAAAGGCTCACCCAAATCTAAATCACTTGTGTCTTCCTCATCATGTGTGGATATAACAGTGGTGGTTGATTCACTAAGTGCATGCTTAGCTATTCCATCCTCATCTATGACTTGAGTCTCAAAGGGGTCTTCCTTTGCTTGCTCATCCTCTATGCATTCCTCCCTTGGAATAAATAGAGATATAAGTTATAACTCCCTTTGTTGCCTTACACGATCTAGTTGGTTGACACATTCCTTGACCTATTGTAAGTGTTGTCTTGCTTGGGAAGCCAACAACTTTGCCTCCCTAGCTTTTTGTAACCCTCCATCACATATATTTTGTATCTTCTTAACATCTTCGACCTCATTCTCCTCATATGAAGTAGTTACTATCTCTATTATATCCATATGAATATCTTGTTCACACAAAACAGAAACCTCCATCTCTGCTTCATACAAACTATCATGAACAACTGGGACATACTCACTTATGAATGCATCATACTCAATATTATTATCAGAAGTTGATCCATCTTACTTGGTATCTGTGTATTCCTTTGATTCTTCAACAACACTGCTACAAGATACAACTTCATATATATCCTTTATCTCATGGTATATGCAATCTACATCTGCATATTTCTTTCCTATGGGTTGATCACAACCTTTATCTTTGTCATTATAAGATGCACCTATTAGGGTTAGCCAGCAGAAGATATCAATTAAATACAAATAAATATTAAACAGAAGAATGAAAATACATAGAAATAATAATAGTGAGAGATAAATTTTAACGTGGTTCACCCAAACTCGAGCTACATCCACCAATAGAGAGTCCAATATTATTATCTAGTAAATCAAACTGATTACAACCAGCAATCCTTGCAACTCAAAACCATTGCAAAATGCTACAATACATCAATGAAAACCCTAACCCTTAGTCGCTTTTATCAAGCCTTATATCAGTTACAAAAATAGGGTTTTTTTATGTCAACCAATAGAAAAATAACTCCCGACGCCTTTATAAAATAATAAAATTTGTTTAAGGTTTCAGGGGCATTGCCCCTGAGCCACTGCGGGGGCACTGCTCCTTGACCCCGTTAAATAATTTGGGTGGAAACTAAGCCAATAAAAGTGGGGTAAATTTAACCTCCGAGTCTGATTAGGCTCAATATAACAACAATCTCCCACTTGGAGACTGATCATAACACTGTTGACCCTGTAGCTCCCATTGGAAATAAGCACCCTAGACTCTGTTGTTCTAATTTTATTATTTTTTAGTCTTGAAGACCAACCGAAGCTAAAGAGGAGGTTAGCTTCTCCTTGTTACTGCCTTTGTAAACATATCCACTAGATTTTTATCTGTATGGATCTTTTACAGCCGTAATTGTCCATCATCCAACACTAACCAGATGAAGTGATACCTTAACTTTATGTGTAAGGTAGAATTATTTGCAAGATGTATGGCACTCTGACTATCTATATACAAAGAACAGTTAGCCTATTATTTGCCCAATTCTTCCATGAAAGATTGCAGCCATATCATATCCTTGCTTGCCTTTGTTGAAGCTACATACTCTTCCTCCATGGTGGATAAAGCAACCACCTTTTACAACCTAGAGATCCAACTCACCGCAGTCCCACCTACAGTAAAGACATAACCTGTAGTACTTTGCTTGGTATCAATATCCACTGCCAAATCAAAGTTCACATAACTTGCTAAATTAGTATTAGAGCCCCCAAAACATAAGTGCTTATTGGATGTACCTCTCAAATATCTGAGAATCTATTTTATCGCATTCCAATGCTCCAATCTGGGATGACTCATATACTTGCTTACGACTCCTACAACATGTGCAATATCTGGTCTCATGCATACCATGGCATACATTAAACTTCCTACAGCTGAAGCATATGGTACCTTGGACATTTTTTCTTCCTCCTCTTATGTCTTAGGACACATCTCCTTAGTCAATTTTAAATGACTAGGCAAAGGTGTGCTGAAAACTTTTGCATTCTCCATATGGAATCTCTGCAACACCTTTTCAACATAATCAGCCTAAGATAGAGTCAATTTTATGTTCTTCCTATCTCTACAAATTTTCATACCAAGGATTTGTTTTGCTGCCCCCAAATCCTTCATAGAAAATGATTGTGCTAACTCTTGTTTTAACTCTCTTATGTGATCCATGTTAGACCCTGCTACAAGCATGTCATCAACATATAAACATAAAATAATGTAGTTGTCATTATCCAACCTCTTAAAATAAACACAATGGTCAGAATTACACCGGCCCTAGCCTTGCTAAGCCATAAAACTATCAAATTTTAATACCATTGTCGAGGTGGTTGTTTCAAGCCATATAAACTCTTCTTCAATTTGCATATCAGTTTCTCCTTATCTTTGACCTCAAATCCTTGTGGTTGTTCCATATAGATCTCCTCCTCCAAATCACCATGGAGAAAGGCAGTTTTCACATCTAGCTATTCCAAATGCAAATCTTCAGCAGCCACAATACTTAAAATAGTACGAATAGAAGTCATCTTGACAACCGGAGAAAATATCTGATCAAAATCAATATCTTTTTTATGTGCAAATCCTTTTACAACTAATCTGGCTTTAAATATTTTCTTACCTCCATCTTCCTCTTTTAGCCTATAAACCCATTTGTTTGGTAAAGCCTTTTTACCTACAGGCAACTTACATAATTCCCAAGTCTGATTTTCCAGCAAGGAGTCCATTTCTTCTTTCATTGCAAGCTCCCACTGAACCTTTACATCCACCTACATAGCTTCATCATACCCTTCCAGTTCACTAGCATTTGTTAACAAAGTAGAATACAAAGAGGAAGAAAACCTTTCAAGAGGTCTACTTAGCCTTGTTGACAGTCTAACATTCACTGGAGTTTGTGGTATTTCTTATTGTTGTTGCGGAGCATGAGGAACCACTAGAACATCACTATTTGGAGTATCATCCAGCACCACATAATCATTTTCTTTCTTCTCATGTTGTTGCTATTGATCTTTGTACAACACCTTCTCATTGAATATAACATCCCTGCTTCTCACAATTTTTTGATTTTCAAAATCCCAGAGCCTATAACCAAATTCATCAATGCCATATCTAACAAAGGTATATTTTTTTGATTTTGCATCCACCTTGGTTCTATTTTTAGAATCTACATATACAAATGCTTCACATCCAAAGGTTTTGAGAAAAGAATAACTCACCTTCTTACCTGTCCATGCTTCCTCTGGAATACCACAGCCCAAAGGAATTGAAAGACCTCTATTAATTAAATATACAGTGGTGTTGACAGCCTCTACCCACATGTTTAAAGGCATTCCAACATGCAATCTCATGGTCCTTGCACACTCCATTATTGTCCTATTTATGTGTTTAGCCACTCCATTTTTCTATGGAGTCCCTGGAACCATTTTTTTCCTACAAATTCCATTAAAGGAACAATAATCCTCAAATTCTTTGTTGCAATACTCACCACCATTATCAGATCTGAGACATTTTAATCTTTTACCCATCTCATTCTCAACCAAGCTTCTCCATTTCTTAAATGTTTCAAATACATCAGATTCTTGCCTGAGGAAATAAATCCAAACCTTCCCAGTTGCATCATCTATGAATGTAACATAATATCAAGAGCCACTGAGAGAAGATACCTGAGCCAGTCCCCATACATCTGTATGCACAAGCTCCAACTTTTCATCTTTCTTTTGCTTCCCATCCTTGAGAAAACTGACTCTCTTTTGTTTTCCATACACACAACTTTCACATAAATCCATATTAATACATTTCAGACCTGGTAAAACTGTCTTAGAATGAAGTATGTTCATAACTTTTTCATCATATGCCCAATTCTGTTATGCCATAGTGTTGTCTCAAAACCTGCAGCAACTATTTCAGTCTCTTCCTACGAACCTACAACAAATGTTCCTGAACCTATTTGTTTTTTCTCTGCAATAGCTAAAGTAGAAGGAACAGTATGACCTGTACAAAGATATAAGGTGCCTACTTTCACATCTTTTGCTACTATTAAGGCACCTCTTGAAACCTTCCAATTTTATTAGTAAATGTAACAATGCAACCTTCATCAACTAGTTGCCCTACTGAATAGCCTTGGAATGTGCCTTACCTCATGTAGTAGCCAATGATTCCCATTCTGCAACTTAATCTTGATTATTCCCTTTCCAACAATCTAATAGGGTTCTTTATCTCCCAAATAAACTAGCCCAAAATCCCCTTAAAAATAATCAAGAAAATAACTTCTATGGGGCGTAGCATGAAATGAGACCCCTGAATCTAAAACCCTTGAATCATCAACATTATCTAGGGAAAGAATCAAAGCATCATCTTTAGATTTATTACTTACCACATTTGCCTCCTTATTGCCTTCTTGTTTGTCTCCTTTATTCTTTTCAAGACCAACAATCTTTCTTCAGATGACCTGGTTTCCCATACTACCAACAATCCTTATGTCCTCTGGATTGGGACCTCTTGTCCTTTGATTTTCCTCATGACTTCCCAGGACCTCCAGAACCTTTTCCTCTCTCCTTTGATCTGCCCCTACTTTCTACATTCAAAATGCTACCTAATGTGGAACCTCCTGAGCTTTTCCGTCACATTTCGTCACTAAGGATAACACTAACAACATCAAATTTTAAAGTATTTAAACTAGAGACAGATTTACTTATAGCCATTACCAAGCTATTCCAGCTTTTTGGCAAAGAACATAATATCAAGAGAGCCCTCACCTCTTCATCAAAAATTACTTTTACAGAAGTTAACTGACTGATAATCACATTAAACTCATTTAAATGATCTATCATAGATCTACCTTCAATCATTTTAATATTAAACAATATTTCATGAGAAATACCTTATTTGAGGCTGAGGGTTTTTCATACAATTTATCCAAAGCTTTCATCAGACCATCTGTTGTCTTCACTTTCATTATATTGAATGCCACCAATGGTGCCAGACACAACCGAATGGTTCCCAGTGCCTTTCTATCCAGAAGATTCTAATCCTCATCAGTCATTATTGCCAGTTTCTTGGCTATTCCTTCCAACAACCTCCATAAATCCTTCTGATAGAGATAATCCTCTATCTGCATCTTCCACAACTGATAGTTTTGCCCATTGAATTTATCTACCTTCAATTTACCCTCATCCGCCATTGCTCCCACTCAACCGTGAGACTCCCACTCAACTGTGAGACCTTCTTGCAGATGATAATTGAACACTACCCGCTCGGATAGCACTTGTCAGGGTTAGCTGGTAGAAGATATCAATTAAATGCAAATAAAGATTAAACAGAGGAATGAAAATACATAGAAATAATAACCAGAGACAAGTTTTAACGTGGTTCACCCAAACTCGGGCTACATCCACCAACAGAGAGTCCAATATTATTATCTAGTAAATCAAACTGATTACAACTAGCAATCCTTGCAACTTAATACCACTGTAAAATACTACAATACATCAACGAAAACCCTAACCCTTAGCCACTTTTATCAAGCCTTATATTGGTTACAAAAATAATGTTTTTTTATGTCAGCCAATATAAAAATAACTCCTGACACCTTTATAAAATAATAAAATTTGTTTGAGGTTTCGGGGGCATTTCCCCTGAGCCCCCTGCGGGGGTGTTGCCCCTCGATCCCGCCCTGTATCATGACAGGGAGCGTGCTAGGGGTGCTACCCCTGGACCCCGCAAGGGGCACTGCCCCCAAACTCCCGCATGGGGCATTGCCCCTTGACCCTATTAAATAATTTGGGGGGAAACCGCGTCAATCAAAATGGGGTAAATTTAACCTCTAAGTCTAATTAGGCTTCATATAACAACAGTACCTTCATTTCCTGCCACAATTTCTTCATCTTTATGTATTATGCCATGACTTTGCTCAATATCATAACTGCTAATAGTATCTTGAGACATAACTCTTCCTACACAATCATCTTTGCCTCTTTCCACAATCCCAATCCAAGCAAATATTTGATCAAGATTTTGAGGCTTCAGTTCCTTTGGAAAAGTACTCAGACCTAATTCATAAACTTCACAAAAAAATCAACATACAAAGAATCCTCAGGTCTGCAATATTCTAGGATTTCTAACAAAGTATTCATGAATCACGTATACAGAGCATAGGATGATTCTCCTCCTTGTCTCTTCAATGATTGAAAAAAAAACTTAGGATCAGTAGTACTTGCATTCTATTCACAAGTTGCTCGAGACTCTTCGTGATTCACATGAGGCAATGATGAACAAACTGGAACTGCAAAAATACATTCATTTTGAAAACCATTCTAGTTCTTTGATTTACATTGCTCATCTGCATAAGATGCTTTACAATAACCAACACTTGCATACATGTATCCTATTGGTATTCCATATTTCTAATTATTTTCAATATCTATTGCAATTTTATAAGCTTGATGAAGTGTAGCAAGCCCTTTATCTCTCAGCAAATAAATTATTTCCTCATCAAATGCAGCCAGATAGATTACCAGGCACAATGCATCATTTGGTCTCATATATTCAAGATTATGTTTGAGCCATTTTGAAAACCTTAGGTTAAAGGCTAGAACCAACTCATCCTTCTCCTTTTGAATGCTCATAAATTGTGTAATTAATGAAATCACATCAGTCCTATCACCAAATTGTTCTAAAAATGCAATCTCAAGACCTAGCCATGAATAAATAGAACACAAAGGTAAATCTGAAAACCAATCCCTAGCATCATCCTTCAATGACTGAACAAAAAGCTTCATGACAAGATCTTCAGCCTCAACCTCATAATCTCCTATCAAATCATAGAAATCTTGCAGATGTTGATTTGATGATTTAGAATGCTTTCCACTATATTTTGGTAAATACTTTATGATTTCACTAGGGATAGCACTCGGATAACCATGAATACCATTGAAATTTAGGGCTTTGTATCTTTCAACAGAGAATAATCTTTTATGAGGACATGACAAAGATTGTTGTTCTAATCTAATCATTTTGAATGATAGAGATGAAGCACCTAGGAATATATTGCATCTTCAAACAGGTTCAACAACAAAGTCACCACCTCTCCAAAGAGGACAAAACATCAAAAAGCCAAAAGCTCCTGCCTAATCAATTGTATTTTGGATTCACTTCGCCAGCAGAGCACCTTTTAAAAGACTTTAAACATGCTGCAACACCTTCCTTCTCCAAGTATGAAGACCTTCAATATCTGACCTTGATGATCAAATCATGATAATGGATTGACTCATTTCAAATGGATAACTAAGCCTTTCCCCAGTAGAGTTGCCAATTCTGTTGGTTCCCAAATCTGCATGCATCAAATCCTAAATACTTGCCACTTCTTGTACTCAGATTCAATGAGAGACTCAGCCAATAGAGTGGGAGATTATCTCATATCTCCCCTGCACTTCAGGTTCTACCGCACCTAGGGGGGTATTCCCTTATTCACAATTGATAAATATAGCTTTTCAATGCTAGGAAGAATGTTCTCATGTATGCAAATCAAGATGTGTAGGATTAAAATTAGACTGGCAATACTCCTAATTTATCTTCATGGTTGAAATCGGAGAACATGCAAGACCTAAACTAAAACAAAACAAAACATAAATTGATTTGAATGATTTATCATTAAATTCTTTGGTTTTCTAGACCTTTTGGGCAAGCAAATCCTCAAATCGGTGCCTTTATCAGGGCAACAGATTCAGACCCATCAATGTAAATGTTTCCTCATGATAACAAAAACATCATATCTAGAGGAACCAAAATAATAGTATTACTGCCTTACGTAACAAGTCCAAGAAAGAGTATTATCTATGACTCTTCTTCAATAATCCCTTGATACAACACATTTCCCCCTATATTTGACCTAAAGCAATTTAATCCATTCCTTAAACAGATGTAATAAATCAGACATATCACATAGCAAATGTACATGAATGAGTTTCATAAACCCTTAGCATCTTCATTCAAAAGAAAAATGCTCATACCCAAGGAGACAATCACAAATAACACACACAGCAAGTGTTTTTCATATAACCTCAATCTGAATAGAAACAGTGTCATTCAAAACTTTGTTCATTTACAAAATAGAAAATATCTCTGCACCCAGACAAATGAACCAAGTATGCAATAGAAATTACTCCCCAAAGTGTGGATACCTTGTATCCAAAGTCCAAAATCCCTTCTTCCTTCATCCCCCTCCTTTGAAAAAGACCAGCCCTTTTATAGAATTGAAGAGCTATGTCATATTACATCTTAGTCGGTTACATTTTCATTTTACATTAAATATTAGGGGACACTAGTACCCATTACAATGAAAATTCCTTGTGAAGATAACATCATGTTGTTGTAACCGCTTGGGAGTTTATTGTGCTTAAGCCAGCTCCTTTAATTTACTTGCCTCAAACAACCCAGGATCTGATTTTAAAAAATAGCTCACCATTTTCCTTCCCGATGCTCGAAAGAAATGTCTGCAACTGAAAAAATATTCAATTTTGAATGCAGACCATCAATTGGATAAGACCAACACCTTGGAATGCTTTTAAAATCTACTCAACGTTGTTGAAAAGTCCATCGCCCATGAAATTGTGCCAATCAGGCAGTCTCAATAGTCAAATCACATACTGGTACCGAAGGTTGCCACGTGTCATGAAATCACAATCACGAAGTAGAAAGTGGGCCACCTCCTTTTGGCTCTGCATGAATGCGTCAAAGCCTCCACACATACCCTTTTACATAGGCCTTCACCATACCACCATAGACCTCCTTTGAAACTGTTGCAAGGCTGCGGTAAAATACCACATGTTTCCTAAAGTATTCATAGCACTACGACAATCCTTCCTTGGAACCATCGCAGTGCCGTGATAAATACATATATACCACTTGCATTCCTTATACCGTAATACTACAAGCCTCACTTGAGACCACTGTGGGGATGTGGTGATTGTCTTTGCCTCTACTCCTTACTGTGTTACCGCCAGTCATCGCCTTACCTACCACAAGACTGCGGTGACATATTATATGCCACTCATGTTAATACCGCCAGCCCGCCACCCTATCTTGAGACCACCGCGGGACTGCAGTAATGGATTCTTATATACCGCAACACCGCCAATAGAACTTCTGCATGTTGCGGGGTAGCGGTAGCTACTTCCTTTGGTTCCTTTAGTTCCCACACACCCGCCAAGACTATTTGAGTGACCTGTGGGGCTGCGGTAAGAGACAAAAACACATCAATGATAAAAAAATATACATATTTTTCACATGGACCATGATATGGTATGCTTGTGAATGACTATTGGAACAATTTTTAAAAAGAATATGGACCCCTAAGGTGGACTTATGGAAGGAAAAATGTATGAAACTGAGTGGGACTCTGGAAATTTTAATTGTCCCAATAGTGGCTCTTTCTTGGGGATGTATGCCCCTTGCGAGCATAGCAAGAATCCAAATCTTTGGGATGTAGACCATGTGCCTAATCCATTGGGCTGCTATGTAAATGCTCCATCTTGCATCAAAATTCATATCTTCAATTTTCATTTGGTGTCCCTGGGTCACCAAAGATGAAGAACCAGCACTTACCTCTCTCAAATATCTTGTTTTCATCAGACAGTTTCAGGTCAAATTTAAAAGCACCATGTTCACTGAAACTATCATGGGAGCATATCATCATTGTGCCACATTCATCATGCTTTTGTTGATCCATGTTGACAAAAACTAAAAAATCCACATAGATACTATCTCTTTGCATACATGGATTATAGTTGTGTATTAATGAAAACATTTTGTCCCAAAGTAAACCATTGGAATCATCAGATAATGAACATCTATTCAAGGATATGTTATCAGCATAGGATTTATGTTCAAATTATTCTATAACTTGATGCTTACTCTTATATACTGACCCAAAAGGTGTATCTAGCACAAATTCTTGAACAAGGATAGCTTCCAAATGATTATGTACCTTATCACAAATCAACTCCTCAACCTCTCCATGAATGATCAAAGGCTCACCCAAATCTAAATCACTTGTGTCTCCTTCATCATGTCTAGATATAACAATGGTGGTTGATTTACTAAGTCCATGCTTAGCTATTCCATCCTCATCTATGACTTGAGTCTCAAAGGGTTCTTCCTTTGCTTGCTCATCCTCTATGCATTCCTCCCTTGGAATAAATAGAGATCTAACGTATAACTCCTTTTGTTTCCTTGTACGATCTAGCTAGTTGACACATTCCTTGACCTGTTGTAAGTGTTGTCTTGCTTGGGTAGTCAACAACTTTGCCTCCCTCGCTTTTTGTAACCCTCCATCACATATATTTTGTGTCTTCTTAACATCTTCCACCACATTCTCCTCCTATGAAGTGGCTTCTATCTCTGTTCTATCCATATGAATATCTTGTTCATGCAAAACAAAAACCTCCATCTCTACTTCATACAAACTATCATGAACAATTGGGACATACTCACTTATGAATGCATCATACTCAGTATTATTATTAGAAGTTGATCCATCATACCTAGTATCTATGTATTCCTTTGATTCTTCAACAACACGGCTATAGGATACAACTTTATATATATCCTTTATCTCATGGTATATGCAATTTGCATCTGCATATTTCTTTCCTATGGGCTGATCACAACCATTATCTTTATCATTATAAGATGCACCTTCATTTCCTGCCACAATTTCTTCATCTTTATGTATTATGCCATGACTTTGCTCAATAACATAACTGATAATAGTATCTTGAGACATAACTCTTCCTACACAATCATCTTTGCCTCTTTCCACAATCCCAATCCAAGCAAATATCTGATCAAGATTTTGAGGCTTCAGTTCCTTTGGCAAAGTGCTTAGACCTAATTCATAGACTTCACAAAACAAATCAACACACAAAGAATCTTCAGGTTTGCAATATTCTAGGATTTATAACAAAGTATTCATGAATAGTGTATACAGAGCATAGGATGATTCTCCTCCTTGTCTCTTCAATGATTGAACAAAAAACTTAGGATCAACAGTACTTGCATTATGTTCACAAGTTGCTCGAGACTCTCCATGATTCACATGAGGCAATGATGAACAAACTGGAATAGCAGAAATACATTCATTTTGATAACTATTTTGATTCTTTGATTTACATTGTTCATCTGCATGAGATGCTTTACAATAACCAACACTTGCAGACATTTATCCTATTGGTATTCCATATTTCTAATTATTTTCAATATCCATTGCAATTTTATAAGCTTGATGAAGTGTAGCAGGCCCTTTATCTCTCAGCAAGTAACTCATTTCCTCATCAAATGCAGCCAGATAGATTACAAGGCACAATGCATCATTTGGTCTCATATATTCAAGAATATGTTTGAGCCATTTTGAAAACATTAGGTTAAAGGCTAGAACCAACTCATCCTTTTCCTTTTGAATGCTCATAAATTGTGTAATTAATGAAATCACATCAGTCCTTTCACCAAATTGTTCTAAAAATGCATTATCAAGATCTAGACATGAAGAAATAGAATACAAAGGTAAATCTAAAAACCAATCCCTAGCATCATCCTTCAATGACTGAACAAAAAGCTTCATGACAACATCTTTAGCCTAAACCTCATAATCTCCTATCAAATCATAGAAATCTGGCATATGTTGATTTGCTGATTTAGAATGCTTTCCACTATATTTTGGTAAATACTTTTTGATTTCATAGGGATAGCACTTGGATAACCATGAATACCATTAAAATTTAGGGCTTTGTATCTTTCAACAGAGAATAACCTTTTCTGAGGACATGACAAAGATTGTTGTTCTATCTAATCATTTTGAACAATAGAGATGAAGTACATGGGAATATTGTAAGGCCTACTTTATCTCACCTTCTATTTTTGCTAATGATACTTATCGTATGGACATTATGATGGACATGTGGAAATTTGGGGACTGTTGATCCCGTTATTTAGACTTTCATTACTATATCTTATGCTTGATTTAGTTAGATGGATTATGATATATTGATGTTATAGGTGCATGTTAGATTACATTGATTCTATGATGTTTAATGCTATATTGAATTAGATGCAATTGAAATGTTTAGTGATGACTAAATTTATGAAATCTGATGTAGTGTATGATCCTGATTATATTTTGAGAAATGTGAATGAATTGAGAATCATGTAAATGTAAGCATGTGTTATAACTAAGAATATATGTTCTTATTTAATCTTGTGAGTGTGTGTGTAATTCATTTCACTTCGGCTATATATATATGGTGCTATTAATGTGTTTGTGTAGGTGTGCAGGTATTTTCCATGGCCCATGGAAAATTGGAGGTCAAACAAATAACCCTATGTATTAGCCATGTAAAACTGACCTAGTCCCTAAGGTGGACTAAGGTCATTTGTGATTGAGTATGATGCAATGTGTTGTTTTTTAATTGAGGATATTTTTGTAAGGTCTCACCTTTTTATTTGATCTCCTTGAAGTGTTGTAACATTGTAATGTTTGGTTTGCACAATTTTGGTGATAATTATTTTTGAGCCATTTTTATGTGGATTTATGACTCACCTTGTGTTCATAATGGTTAACTAATGACCCTTGGTCATACCCATAGGGTCTAGGGTCAATTTGGGCATGTTAACCCTTGGTGTAACCCTTTTTTGGTCACCTAAACTTGGCCCTTGAGTAAAGTGACGAAATTGGAGATGGGAGAGGTGGATGGCAAGTCACCATACCACCTTGACTAAATCCACCTCCCTAGGGTAAGTCTACCCTTATCTTTGAATGATTGGAAGCTTCCAAAGCCTCCATGCTCTCACACATGTGGGAGACCATTTGTGGGAGAGTGTGTGGCATAGTTGAAGGAGAAGGTGACAAGTGTCATCTTCTCATCCTTGTGAGGACTCAACTTGTGGGATCCCCTCTCCCAATACTCTCACACTTGTGTGAGAGAATTTGTCAGAGAGTGTGGATCAAATTGAATGGGAAGGTGACAAGTGTCACCTTCTCATTCATCAAGGATTGTGAGATAATCCTATTTATCTCCCTCTTTGTGAGAATGGAAGGGTTCTTTTTGGTTCTTTCTTTTGAATTTCATGATTATTGATTTTGGGGAAGGAGAGCTAGACTTGGAGAAGTGGAAACTCTTCGAAGGATTTTGGAAGCAAGCTCTTGGAGCTCTTCATCAACACCTTCCATTGCTTGGAGCTTGAAAGGTAAGCTCTCATGGCATTCAAGCCTTCTTTAATCTTGTTTTGCTTATTATTTGCATGTGAAAATGTATGTATGTTATTGAGTTTTGTTTCTTTGGTGTTGTATGGGTTTAGGGTTGTTTTGGTGAGCTCTCCATATGAGAGAGCTAACCTTGTAATGGGTGGGAGAGGTGTGAACCTCTTCAGGGATAGCCTTCATCTTATTGAGGTTCTTCGGTGGCCATAGGCCTTATTGAGAAGTTTATATGATATGTATATGGCAAGAGTGTCTTTGAAATATTTTTCGTATAATGAGTTTATAAGGCAAGAGGCCTTGAGATTTGAGTATGTTTTGGTTGAGTTATTGTGGTTTCCCCTTGAGTAGAGAGTTGTCCACTCTCTCACCCACTAAATCCATACTTAATGGATTTGTTTTGTGTGTATCCTTGGGAGGGAGTTATTGTACTTTATGTGAGTGTTTATTTGTATTCGAATCTCTTGTTTTATGTGTGAACCCAATTATTTGGATGGCCTCCTTGCTTGGGGGGTGGCTTGCTTGCAAGCCTAAGGTTGGGAGGTGAGCTCTCTATGGGCTTGGAGAACTTTCTTGTGTTGTTTTGTAGGTTTTAGTGGCTCTTGGAGGAGTATTTGAAGTTTGGGAAAGTTGAAAGAATAAAGGATTTCTTGTGTAATGTAAAAGTATGGCAATATGGTTGTCTTGGCCTATTTTGGGCTTGTAGTAGTGTTGTAGTTATGAGAGTCAAAATCTCTCTTAAGAGTCCTTGATGTATTTCAAATACCTTGTAATATGTTGTGTTATTCCAATGATATGTATATTTTGAGTTTCAATATTTTGTTCCTATGGAAATATAATTTATGGTGTAAAAAGAAAATATCTCTCTCTCATTTCCATAACTTTCATTTCTAAAGTATATCTATGCTTGTGAAGAAAATAGATTAAAACATGTTTACATTATTGTGTGACTATAGAGAAGAAGAAAATATATTTATATAGGTGGTTTATTGGATTTTTGGTAAATATGAAAATATAACTATTTATTTTTAATTAAAATACATATGCCTATGTTAGTATGATGTTGTTGGCAAGAAATAAGTGGGTCATTTTATTGGTAAAGTAAAAGTTATAAGATTGATTTAGGGAGAAAATTGTTCATTGTATTAATATTTTGTGAGACTTTTATATATAAAAATGGTATATGTTATTTTAACTTATTGTTTTAAACCCTTTTTATTCTCTATCAAAAACCAGAGGACAAATATATATATATATACAAAGTGTTAAGCTATGTATTATTTATTAAATGAAAAACTTTTTAAAAAAGTATGCATCAAAACATTTCTAAGGTTTTATGTTTGATCGAAAGTTTTTATGAAAGGAAAAAATTGTTGAAGCAGTATTGCCACCGCCCTGTGTAGAGGGCGAGGAGGGGGACAAATCCCCGTACACCCCTCCACAGAGCTGAAGGCTCTGTTGGGGGGGGTGGGAGGCCACCCTTCCCCCCTTTGGCCTGCGAGCGGGGGTTTGGGACCCTCATCCCACACATAGAGCTAAGGCCCTATGGGTGGGGCGGGAGCCCCGCCTCCAATCCAGTTGTGTCACTCAAGGGTTAAACCCTAGTCGTAGCCATTCAAATGGGCACTGTCACTTATTTTTTAACCTCTACATTTTATTTGTTGTGCCTATGTAATATATGATTCGGCCCTACAAACAACAATGCCTATAATGTGTATCATATATATATCATTGTCCTTAACATACAATAAATCTAAATCATAGAGAGGATGTATAATATATATCCTCTCTGTGATTTAGATTTATAGTATGTTAAGGACAGAGATATATATATATATACACCACTGTGCAAGGGTTAAATTCTCTGTGAGTATTATTTCAAGAAAAAATAGAGACTTAATATAAACCAGAGAGCATGTCTCTTACAAATAAAGAGAATAACATTTTGAGCTTAAATAGAAAACCATTTTTAGAATATTATAGAAAAAGATATTAGAACCTGTCCATGGAAAAAAAAGGTTAGAAAATAAAACAATAGGTTAGAAAATAAAATAAACCAACTTGTAGAAAACATGAGGAAATAATATATGTTAGGAAAATAGAATAGACTAGTTTAAACAAACTTATTCAAAAACAAAATTAAATAAAAATCCTTTTAGGGAAAGTACCTTCCCATTTCCCTTGCCTTGGAGACCTGAAAACCAATTTGGATAAAAGCTAGTTGTGAGGAATGAGTTTTTAGGTTGCTTTTGTTGGAAATAGTCTGGACAACTAAGAGGGGGGGTGAATCAGTTGTCCCTAAACTTTAACCTTTTCTTAACCTTTTAAATCTTCTTTATAATCAGATTTGTGATGAAAACATTTAAGCATAAATCAACATATGAGCAGAAACAACATGAACACACAACACCAGAATTTTGACGTGGAAAACCTGGTTAAGGGAAAAACCACGGTAGGGGTTAACCCACAAAAATGCGTACCCTGTTAAAAGTACTTAAGAAAATAGAAGGCACATGCCTTCGGGTGCACTGCCCAAAGCTCACTACTCAAGAAGAGGCTCACTTCCTATAAGAAATTATGATTTATACAGAGATAATGAACTGAGAAATAACATCTACATTCATGCCTGAATCAGTCCCTTTGAAGGCTCAAAACTTCTGCTCTTCTCTTCAAATTCTTCTTCACTGACTCTTCACTCTATACTCCCTTCGCTCTTCTTCTTCTCTACTCTGCTTTTGATCCCTTCTTCAGATTTAATTCATTATGTACAAGGATGCTTTTCAACAACTCTTCAATAAGTATTTAGATGCTTCATCAACCTTGGAATGATCAATAATGTCAGCTAAACTTGATGTGGATCTTCACACTATCGGGTAAACACAACTGAGACTTGAATCTTTTCTACAATCATGCCACACTTCATAAAAATGCTCTTAGATCATCTGCAACATGCTAGGAACATCCGGTCGGCCAAGACTAGGAAGAACATCAACCTCAAAGAAGAAATCTTCAATCAACTAGCTCAAACTTCAATGAGGACTTCCAACATAGTAGCCACATGATCCAGAGATCTCCACAAGCACATTGAAATTACCAATAACATTCACTTTAAACCAAATTACCAGAATCATTTGTATCTTCCTCCAGAACCTCAAGAACACTATCTGCCATGACTGTCAAACTAGAAAGATAGCTTGCGGACCTCCAAACCATGAATCGCTGGAGTTGATGATACATATTAATTTCCCAGACATGCCTCTAGAACTGTAGATCATCATTGTACATTATCAGAGCAATCCGGACCTCTTTCCTGTCACTCTGTCTTTCCTGAATAATGTAGGAACCGATTTTACTCAAATGGCTATAACTTCTTCAAATCTTAATGTGAACATCTCAAATCTTAACTGAAGCTTCTTCAAACAAACCTCTGCATAGCCATATGGTCTACATATATTGATCTAAATTAATTTTCTCAACATCCTCAACAGTCTGGTCTTCTATATAGACAGCAAAATAGGATACAGTTGACACCAATGGCAACAAGGATATGTTGACATCAATGACAACACCACTTAGGCACATATTTGCAACAATCTCCCCCTTTGTCATTGATGGCAACATATGATGTGAAAAACTAAATTTAACAATCAAGACAAGAACTTCTCCCCCTTTCTCTTCTCACTTCTGCAACTACTTTCTTTATTGCTCCCCCTTACATCAGCAACTAGTTTTTCACATGACTTCTTTCCCCCTTTGACTCAATGGAAAAGGGCACATATTTTCTATCTTTTCTCCCTTTTTGCTTCAGACTGATCCCAAAATTTTCATACTGACTACTCCCCCTTTGAGTAGTACCTCATTAACATCAATCCAGATCACAAGATATGAACGTGAATTACACCAAACTGATGCACCTTAGTGCATCTTAGTTCTGATCAGGAGGGGTGATAAACCCTAACTTTTCTCTAAGATACTCAAAAGTATTTTTGGGAAGAGGCTTAGTGAAGATATCTGCAATCTAATCTTTGGAAGACACAAACTCCAATTTGACTTCATTCTCATTAACTTTCTCTCTCAAGAAGTGAAACTTGATAGATATATGCTTTGTCTTTGAGTGCAATACCAAATTCTTGGAAATGTTTATAGCACTTGAATTATCACAGAAAATTGTGACTAGCTCCTGAAACATAATTCTGATGTCTTTCAGCATTTGCTTCATCCACAGAACTTGAGAACAATTATTTGTTGCTGCTATATACTTTACCTCTGCAGTAGACAGAGAAATTGCCTCTTGTTTTTTGCTCATCCAAGAGACCAATCTTCTTCCCAAGAAGAATGCACCACCACTAGTACTTTTTCTGTCATCCACATCTCCTACCCAATTAGCATTTGTATATGCATGAAGAGTGAAATCATTGTCCTTTGGATACCACAGTCCATAATCAATTGTCCCCTTGAGATATCTAAAATTTCTTTTGACTTCCACAACATGGGATTCTTTTGGATCATCTTGAAATCTGGCAACTAGTCCAACTGCATTCATGATGTCAGGTCTGGTCTAAGTCAGATAGAGTAATCTTCCAATCATCGATCTATACCTTTTCTGATTTGCCTTTGGGGAGTCATCATCTTTGCTTAGCTTGCATACGGTTACCATAGGAGTACCTATTGGCTTTGAATCTTCCATTCCAAACTTCTTCAACAATTCTTTCACATACTTGGACTGAGATATGAAGATACCTTTATCTGACTAAACAATTTTTAGACCTAGGAAGAAGTTCATCTCACCAAACATTGACATCTCAAACTCACTTTTCATCTGATCAGCAAATGCTTTGCACATACATTCATTTCCACCAAAAATGATATCATCAACGAAGACCTCAACAATTAGAATGTCCTCATGTTTTATCTTGAAGTACAGATTACTATCAATAGTACCTTTACTAAATCCTAGCTTAAGCAAATGCTTATCCAATCTGGCATACTAGGCTCTTGGAGCTTGCTTGAGTCCATACAAGGCTTTTCTTAGTCTACAAACCATATCTCCCTGATCAGACAACTAAAATCCTTCCGGTTGTTCAATGTAGACTTCTTCCTCCAAATCTCCATTTAGAAATGTTGATTTGACATCCATCTGATAAACTTTAAAGTCTTTGAAAGTAGCAAAGGCAAGAAATAATCTGACTACCTCTATCCTTGCCACCGGAGCAAAAGTTTCTTCAAAGTCAATTCCTTTGACTTGAGAATTACCTTTACATACCAACCTTGCCTTGTTTCTTACAACTTCACCATCTTCATTCAGTTTATTCTAGAAGACCCATTTGGTTCCAATCACATTTTTTTCCTCAGGTCTGGGAACAAGATCCCAAGTGTGATTCTTTTCAATTTGCACCAATTCTTCTTCCATTGCCTTAACCTAGTTTTCATCATTGCAAGCTTCACTTACTGATTTAGGTTCAATCTTTGAAATCAAATAAATCTCTTCTTGATCTTTAGCAACTCTTCTCCTAGTTCGAACACCTCTATTTTTATCTCCTATGATTTGATCTTCAGGATGATTCATTCTTACATACCTGGGGGTTTTAAGAATTATTTGAACTTTTGTTTCTTGAATTGGTTCCTCATCTTCTACACTAATCTCTTGAGTCACTGGAGTTACTAGATCAATCTAGATCTGAGTCTGAATTTGATCTTGCCTTCCTTGACGTTGACTTTCATCTTGATCATCTAAATCATATCGGCAATACTTGGAATGACCTTCTTTGCTTTCATCAACTTTAACATTAGCACTTTCAACAATCTTTTTCAACCTCTTGTTGAAGCACTGGTAAGCCTTAGTTTGAGTAGAGTATCCCAAGAATATTCATTCATCACTTCTTGCATCAAACTTGCCTAAATCCTCATCTCTTTTGATATAACACTTACTACCAAAAATTCTAAAATATCTTACAGTAGGAGGATGACCAAACCATAGTTCATAAGGAGTTTTACCAGAATTTCCTTTGATCTGCACCCGGTTAAGAGTGTAGATAGCAGTTCTCATAGCTTCCCTCCAATAAACTTGAGGAACATTTGTTTCCATCATCATGGTCCTGGCAGCTTCTTGAATGGTCCAGTTCTTCCTTTCCACAACTCCATTTTGCTGAGGAGTCCTTGGTGCAAATAATTGTCTTTTTATCCCATGCTTTTCACAAAAAGCATCAAACTCACCAGAAGTGAATTCTCCACTCCTGTCAGATCTCAGACATTTCAATTTCCCACAATCTCATTTTCAACCATCATCTTGAACACCTTAAACTTATCAAGAGCTTCTGATTTTTCTTTTCAGAAGGTTACCCACATCATCCGGGAGTAGTCATCAATTAGCAACATGAAATATTGGTCTCCTTGCACACTCCTAATTCTAGCAAGACCACAGAGATCAGATGCACCAGTTCCAATCTCCCACTTGAACCTTGTTCCTTACTTTTGAATGAAATTTTGTTCTATTTGCCTAATTGACATTCTCTACATATACTATCAAGTTTCACAAGTCTTGGAAGATCTCTTACATCTTGAGTGGAACTTATTTTGACAATGTTATCAAAATTTACATGACACATCCTTTTATGCCGTAACCAACTTTGATCTGTTTGAGCAATCAAACAACTTTTTCCTGAACTACTTAAGTGAAAGATGTTACCTTTAGTCTAAGTACCAAATGCAATTTCAATTCTAAAGCTTTCAAAGATTCTATATTTTCCATCCTTGAAATGAAGATCTTAACCCTTGTCAACCAACTGTCCAACACTAAGAAGATTATGGTTTAGTCCTTCCACATACAGAACATTATTGGTCATGTTCTTACCATCAAAAGAGATGGATCCTCTACCACGGATTCTACCAACTGAGTTGTCTCCAAATTTCACAAGTCCATAATTTTCAAAACTCAAAAACTTACTCTTGTATCCAGTCATATGATGAGAACATCCACTATCAATCACCCATTCATCATTTTCAACAACTTGAATAGCCAAGGCACTTTCTATATTTACACAGCTAGTAGATTCGGTAGACATTGGATCTTCTTCTTTAATAGAAATGAACACCCAATCACCTTCTCCATGATCAGATTCATCATCTATGACTCTTTCTTCTCTAGCTTCTTGGACATAGTAACAATTCTTCTGACCCTTGTACCTGTTAGGGTTTGGTTTTGAAAACCTCTCCAGACACCTTGAGGCAAAATGACCAATCTTATTACAAGTAAAACATTTGAGTGGCAACTTTCCTTCATACTTACTGGATCCTCTTGGCATCCGTTTGGCAATGAGAGCTTCAAGATCTACAGTTTCTATTTCAATATCTTCAAGATCCTTTCTTGTCTTCACAAATCTATTTGATCTCGCAGAAGAGCTTTCACCTGGATCGTATCTTTGCTTTCCATACACACTAGCCTTGAATGCATATTCAGACTTAGGAAGAGAATCACCAAACTCACTCATTTCAAATGCGGAAAGCTTGCCAACTAACTGATCCCTTGTGACTGTTGTTACTATCATGATTTCTTCAATGGCTATAGCCTTGTGCTTGTAAGCTGCAGGTAAGGATCTGAGCACCTTGGCAACAATTTCTATTTCATCCAATAGTCCACCTACATTTTTGATACCGGTCAAAAGTTCATTCACTTTCTACATGTAGGAAGTAATGTTTTCATCTTCACTCATTACCAATCTTTCATATTTACCCTTCAATCTTTGTAGCTTGGCACATTTAACATATTTGTCACCTTCATACAGATTTTCCAATTTACTCTAGATCTCATAAGCAGTTTGCAAATCCAAGACATTTGCCAATTCAATATCAAACAGGGCACTCAATAAAGCTTCTTTGGCTCGAGTGTTGCATTCAACATCTCTGAGTTCATCTATATTTGAAGGTCCATTCTTCAGAATCTTATACACATTCTTGGTTATTGTCCAAAAGCCATCACCCATACATTCTAAATGACACTACATGCATACCTTCTAGAGGGAGTAATTTGTTCCATCAAATCTCAGACTTTCCTTCTTGTAGATCGACATCTTGGATCTCCTCAAGTGGTCAAGCTTCTTTTAGAGGAACTTGGCTCTGATACCAATTGTTGGAAATAGTCCAAACAACTGAGAGGCAGGGGTGAATCAGTTGTCCCTAAACTTTAACCTTTTCTTAACCTTTTAAATCTTCTTTATAATTAGATTAGTGATGAAAACATTTAAGCATAAATCAACATATGAGCAGAAACAACATGAACACACAACACCAAAATTTTGACGTGGAAAACCCAGTTAAGGGAAAAACCACGGTGGGGGTAAACCCACAAAAATGTGTACCCTATTAAAAGTACTTAAGAAAATAGAAGGCACATGCCTTCGGGCGCACTGCCTAGAGCTCACTGCTCAAGAAGAGGCTCACTGCCTATAAGAAATTATGATTTATATAGAGATAATGAACTGAGAAATAGCATCTACATTCATGTCTGAATTAGTCCCTTTGAAGGCTCAAAACTTCTGCTCTTCTCTTCAAATTCTTCTTCACTGACTCTTCACTCTATACTCCCTTCACTCTTCTTCTTCTCTGCTCTACTTTTGATCTCTTCTTCAGATTTAATTCATTGTGTACAAGGATGCTTTTTGACAACTCTTCAATAAGTATTTATATGCTTCATCAACCTTGGAATGATCAACAAGGTCAGCTAAACTTGATGCAGATCATCACACTGTCGGCCAAACACAACTGAGACTTGAATCTTTTCTACAATCACGCCATGCTTCATAAAAATGCTCTTAGATCATCTGCAACATGCTAGGAACATCCGGTCGGCCAAGACTAGGAAGAACATCAACCTCAAAGAAGAAATCTTCAATCAACTAGCTCAAACTTCAATGCGGACCTCCAACATAGTAGCCACATGATCCAGAGACCTCCACAAGCACATTGAAATTACCAATAACATTCACTTTAAACCAAATTACCAGAATCATTTGTATCTTCCTCTGGAACCTCAAGAACACTATCTACCATGACTGTCAAACTAGAAAGATAGCTTGCAGATCTCCAAACCACGAACCACTAGAGTTGATGATACATACTGATTTCCCAGACATGCCTCTACAACCACAGATCATCATTTTACATTATCGAAGCAATCTGGACCTCTTTCCATTTACTCTGTCTTTCCTAAATAATGCAGGAACTGATTTTAATCAGATGGCTATAACTTCTTCAGATCTTAATGTGAACCTCTCAAATCTTAATTGAATCTTCTTCAGATAAACCTCTGCATAGCCATATGGTCTGCATATATTGATCTCCATTAATTTTCTCAATATCCTCAACAGTCCGGTCTTCTATACAGATAGCAAAATAGGATACAGTTGACACCAATGGCAACAAGGATATGTTGACATCAATGACAACACCACTTAGGCACATATTTGCAACAGCTTTTATAAACCTCGTCCTAGGGTTTTGGTGCCCTAAAGTTTAGGAGGATGATTAGTGAACTTTAATCATACTTAATTTAACTAAACTCACTTAGTGAGTGGGAGGGATTATTTTATTTTGATTTTGGTGTGAGCGTTATTAGATTTATTGAATTTATTTTATTTAAACCCTTCAAACCCTTTTGACAAGTGCATGATTTAAATGTTAGATTTAATTTAATTGAACCCTTTTGTTATTATGATTAGTTTATTGCCTTGAATAAATTTTGAAGCATAGGAGCATTTTAATTTATTTAATGTATTTAGTTTTGATTTATATTTTGAAAAGGTTTTAGTGAAAATTAGTATTTTAATTTATTTTTACCTCTTCCATAATTAATGAGACGACGTTATGCTATCGAAATGTTTAGAGAATTATTTCCTTTTGTCCCATTATGCTGTCAAATTTTTCCTAGATTATAGACAGGAATTTAATTTAATTTAATTTGAATATTTACTTTTATGTCTTAGATAATTGTTTAAATATGTTAAGTTTCAGTATCATGTTAGTTGCATTAATTTAATATTATTTTAAGTTAGTAGTTTCTTCTAGAGTTAGATTCTAATTCATATCGAAATCATACCACCTCATCTAGTTAACTTTAGGGTTGAATTCTGAAAAGGAAATCAACCCTCTTAACGTCGCTCCTTGCGACGCACACCCCCTTAGTGGCTATCATCGCGTAGGGATTACGGAAGGAGTTTTGAATTATCCCATTTGTGATTGACTTCCCTACCTTTGGGCGACATGCTTAATGTTAGTTATGGATGCAACTACGTTATGTGCGCATGTCACCGAGTGCACATGTTGCACGCAAGGGGGTTTTAGAGTCAAGTGGGAAAAAAAATTTATAATTCATGTCATGACCACATGACAAATGTGAACATGACATGTGGTTATCGTGTCATAACTACATGGTGAATGCAGGCATGACATTTGGTATCAGAGCTCAAGTTTAAACACTAGGCATTGAGGGTGCATTATTTATTCCGCAATTTTGTTTTAATTTTAGGCACCTTGTTCATGTAGGATGCCACCTAGGTCTAGGAGAGGACGCTCATACACTAGTGAGCCTAGAGGAGCTGGTTCATGAGTTGCTTCACCATCTGAGGGCTAGATTCTGGAGGCACCTAACATTGGGTCCCAGATACTTCAGGCGTTGTAGGTAGTTTTGGCAAGATTATCACCAGTCGTGGAGGGACTGCGTGTTGAGATTCTAATGACATATGAGGATCATGCACCAGCCCATAGAGAGTGCAATAGGAGTCCACCACCACATCATGAGGATTGTGAGGAGGAGATCGTAGTGGAGTCAGTTCAATACGATCCCTTTGTATATGGATAATGGGATGAGGTGGAGGTTCCAGTTCGAGGACACCGTGACTATGGAGACACCATTAGGGATTTGCTTCAGCTAAATCCACCTACATTTGTGGGTAATATAGAGGGAGTTGAGGCTAAGGCTTGGCTCATCATCTTAGATCAGTGCTTTGTATTGCATCCTTATGGGAGCAACACAAAGGCACAAGTCGCAATCCATTTGCTGCGTGACGTTGCAGCGACATGGTGGCACACTAAGGAGTGCAAGCATCACCTCTCCTTAGACACTCTTTCTTGGAGCACATTTCTTGAGCGCTATAAGGCATGATACCTTTCAGAGAACTATAGACAGCACTGCATAGACGAGTTCCATGACTTGCAGTAGCGGGGGTCCACCATGGCATAGTATGAGAGCAGATTTGTAGAGTTGTCATGTTACACTGAGTATCTCCATGATGAAAAGCTTCTTGTCAATAGGCTTATCAGAGGCCTAAATCCTGGGATATCAAGACCAGTACACATGGTGGATACCCAGACTATGAGCGAGGCCATCGAGAAGGCGTATATTGCCGAGGAGATCCATGGGTGGAGCCACGGGTCACGTCCACAGTTTCAGGACCGTAGCTAGTATCAGGGGTAAAGCTTTTGTAAACCCCCACCACCTTAGAGGGGTAGTTTTAGTTTTGCATCCTTACCTCCTAGGCCTCCATAGCAGCAGTAGTGTCATCATCAACAGTAGAGGTTTAGACCACCACAGAGATCACAGGGTGGCCACAATTGAGGATGGCACTCACAGGGTCCGCGTAGAGACTAGAGTCAACAGGCACGGACTGCAGGACCCACACGATCACAATCATCCTTTAGAGGTTCATAGAGTAGTACAAGACAGCCTGGAGCTCAGTAGTCTAGCAGGACTCAGTCAATGCACATACATACAAGAGGGCCTTGTTGTGTATGTGGTGGCACAGGGCACTTGACTAGAGAGTGTCCACAGGGTTTTACAGCAGGAGGACAGCGTGCCAGTGGTTCTGAGCAGACAGTTGGAGATGTGGGTAAATCCCACTGTGTATTTGTTGTGGTTGATAACTACCAGGCTGACTTTCAGGCCTCTGTCATTGAAACACCAGGTGCTATTAGAGATGTTCCTATTACTATTTTGTTTGACTTTAGAGCTATAGACTCCTTTATTTCTCCATTGTTAGTGGAGCATTGCAAGTTGGTGGCCTCTAGGAAAGACTTTAGGTGGGAGGTCGAGTTAGCCATAGGGGCCAGGATGGGAGTAGATTCAATGGTTCGAGATTATGACCTAGCACTTGGAGCCTTCACTACATTTGTAAACCTTAGGGTCTTATGGAGTGGTATTAGGCATGGTTTGGCTTGTGGCTCATAGAGCCAAGCTTGATTGTCATCGGAAGGGAATAGGTTGCCTTGACGACCATGGCACAACAGTAGAGATTGTGGGAATTCAGAAGCCCACAGCAGTTCGTATGATTTCTGCTAAACAAATTAAGTGTTGTATGCAGAAGGTTTGTCAGATGTTTGTGATCACGGTTAGTGATAGATTAGAGGATGAGCCAGAGGCTTCTCTTGATGACCATCCCATCCTTAGGGAGTTCGTAGATGTTTTTCCACCTGAGCTTCCTGGGATGCCACCTCACAGAGAGGTAGATTTTCACATAGACCTTGTACCTAGTGTCGAGCTAGTGTCTCGTGCACCATACAGGATGACTACACATGATCTTACAGAGCTCAAACTTCAACCAGAGGAGTTTCTAGAGAAGAGGCACATCTGACCTAGTGTCTCACCTTGGGGCACACCGGTCATCTTCCTAAAGAAAAAGGATGGTTCTCTTCGACTATGTATGGATTAGAGGTAGCTGAATAAGGTGACGGTGAAGAACTGTTATCCTTTGCCTAGGATCGATGATTTGTTTGATCAGATGCAGGGAGCCAAGGTGTTCTCTAAGATAGACCTGAAGTCTGGTTACCATCAATTATGTATTATAGAGGTGGATATTCATAAGACTGCCTTTCAGACTCACTATGGTCATTATGAGTTCACCGTGGTGCCCTTCAGTTTGACGAACACCCCTACAGTGTTCATGAGTCTCATGAATGGGGGTTTCACACATACCTAGATTGGTTCGTGATCATATTCCTCAATGACATTGATATATTCACAGACTAAGTAGGAGCATGAGGAACACTTGTGCTAGGTTTTATAGTGTTTGAGAGATCATCATCTTTATGGCAACTTGGCGAAGTGTGTCTTCTTTCATACAGAGGTTTAGTACTTGGGTCACATTCTATCTGGTGATGGTATCTCAGTAGATCCATCGAACATTAGAGTGATTAGGGATTGCCCAACACCTACCAGTGTCACAGAGGTTAGGAACTTCATGGGATTAGCAGGTTATTATTGCCAATTTGTTCAGGGATTTTCTAGGATAGTTCATCCTATCACTTCTCTTCAGCGGAAAGGGAAGAGCTTCTTGTGGATAGAGCAGTGCAAGAGGGCCTTCGGGGCCCTCAAGGAGCATCTCACTAACGCTCCTATTCTAGAAGTACCTAATCCAGTAGCAAATTTCATGGTATGCACTGATGCATCTTTAGAGGGACTAGGTGCGGTCCTTATGTAGGATGGTCGAGCGATCACGTATGATTCGCAAAAGCTTAAAACCCACAAGTTGAACTACCCTACACATGATATGGAGCCTGTAGCAGTAGTTCACATTCTTGTTAGATGGAGACACTTCCTTCTTGGATGTCACTTTGAGTTACACTCAGACCATCATAGTCTTCAGTACATCTTCACGCAGCCAAATCTAAATGCCCTCCAACGGCGTTGGATGGAGTTCTTATGCGAGTATGACTTTGATGTGCATTACATCAAAGGGAAGGAGAACATGGTTGCTGATTCCTTGATTTGGAGGTGATACGAGATCTTGACCTTGACTTTGAGTGTGGAATTGAGAGGGCGCATATTGCAGCATCTTCCAGAGGATGAGTGGTTCCTTGAGGTTCAGGGAGAGATTCAATCACAAAGGGCCCTTAACGGAAAGTTTGAAGAATACTCTCTTGAGGCAGATGGACTTCTACAACATCGACATTACATCTATGTTCCCCTTGCAGGTGATCTTTGTTTAGTGGTTTTATCAGAGGCTCATAGAGAACCTTATGCAGCACATCCTGAGGTGAAGAAGATGCATGCCAATTTGAGACAGTTGTATCACTGGGCAGGGATGAGGCGTGACATAGTAGATTTTGTAGCTCGTTGCCTTGAGTTCCAAAGGGTCAAGGTTGAGCATCATCATCCAACAGGACTTCTTTATCCCCATGAGATATCGGAGTGGAAATGGGACACCATTTCCATGGACTTCATAGTTGGTCTACCTTTGTCATCTCACCAACATGATGCCATCATGGTGATGGTTGACAAGTTGACCAAGGTAGCACATTTTTCACTGGTATGTACGACATACAATGCACCTGCAATGGCAAGGGTCTTCCTAAATGATATAGTGAGACTTCATGGAGTTCCTCATTGCATCATATCAGACAAAGATTCAGTGTTTACATCAGCTTTTTGGAGAGCATTACAGCAGGCGGTGGGTACTCAGCTCAACTTCAATCGGCATATCATCCTAAGATAGATGGGCAGACTAAGAGGGTGAATCAGGTTTTAGAGGACATGCTTCGCATGTATGTGATGGATCACCAGTCTAGATGAGAGGACTATCTGTATCTAGTTGAGTTTGCCTACAATAATGGGCATCATAGCTTGTTAGGTATGCCTCCCTATCAAGCCTTGTATGGCAGACCTTGTAAGACTCCTTTGAGTTGGGACCGCATTGAGGACAAAGTTGCTATTGGACCTAAGTTGGTACAGGACATGGAGTAGCAGGTTACTTTGATTAGGCAGTAATTGTAGGAGGCACAAGATCATCATGTCAAGGCCAAGAGATTGGATCGGAGCTTCTTGGTTGGTGATAATGTGTTCTTGAGAGTGCGGCCACATAAAAGTCCAATCCATTATGGAAAGGGCTCTAATCTTTCACCTAGATTTGTTGGACCATTTGAGATTCTAGAGCGGATAAGACCTGTAGCTTATCATCTTGCTTTGCCACCTAGCCTTTCACGCATCTGCAATGTCTTTCATATATTTGTGTTGAGACGTTATATATCTAATATGGCTCCTATTTTGGATTGGGATGCCTTATAGATCAAGTCAGATGGGAAATTGGCTTTGGAGCCCATTCATATCTTGGCTCCATCAGATGTTGGGCCTTCAAGGTCGAGAGCTAGACCAGGTCAGAGCTCAATGGGACCGCTATGATGAGGTCTCAGCTACTTGGGAGGATGTTACACATTTGAGGACACTCTACCCTCACCTATTTGCTAACTTCCAGGGGGAAGTTTAGTCATAGGGGGGAGGATGTGAGGCCTACTTTATGTCACCTTTTATTTTCTCTTATGATACTTATCGTATGGACATTATGATGGATATGTGGACATTTGGGGACTGTTGATCCCTTTATTTAGACTTTCATTACTATATCTTATGCTTGATTTAGTCAGATGGATTATGATATGTTGATGTTATAGCTGCATGTTAGATTACATTGATTCTGTGATGTTTAATGCTATATTGAATTGGATGCAATTGAAATGTTTAGTGATGATTGAATTGATGAAATCTGATGCAGTGTATGATCTAATTGTATTTTGAGAAATGTGAATGAATTGAGAATCATGTAAATGTTAGCATGTGTTATAATTGAGAATATATGTGCTTATGCAATCTTGTGAGTGTGTGTGTGATTCATTTATATATATGGTGCTATTAACATGTTTGTGTAAGTGTACAGGTATATTCCATGGCCCATGGAAAATTGGAGGTCAAACAAATAACCCTATGTAATAGCCATGTAAAACTGACCTAGTCCCTAAGGTGGACTAAGGTCATTTGTGATTGAGTATGATGTAATGTGTTGTTTTTTAATTGAGGATATTTTTGTAAGGTCTCACCTTTTTATTTGATCTTCTCGAAGTGCTGTAATATTGTAATGTTTGGTTTGCACAATTTTGGTGCTAATTATTTTTTAGCCCTTTTATGTGGATTTATGACTCCCCTTGTGTTCATAATGGTTAACTAATGACCCTAGGTCATACCCCTAGGGTCTACAATTTGGGCATGTTAACCCTTGGTGTAACCCTTGTTTGGTCACCTAAACTTGGCCCTTGAGTAAAGTGACGAAATTGGAGATGGGAGAGGTGGATGGCAAGTCAGCATCCCACCTTGACTAACTCCACTTCCCTAGGGTAAGTCTACCCTTATATTTGAATGATTTGGAAGCTTCCAAAGCCTCCACTTGCATGAGACCTCTCCCCTATACTCTCACACATGTGTGAGAGCATTTGTGGGAGAGTGTGTGTCATAGTTGAAGGAGAATGTGGCAAGTGTCACCTTCTCATCCTTGTGAGGACTCAACTTGTGGGATCCCCTCTCCCAATACTCTCACACATGTGTGAGAGCATTTGTGGGAGAGTGTGGAGAAAATTAAATGGGAAGGTGACAAGTGTCACCTCCTCATTCTTTAGGGGATTGTGTGAAGGTTGTGTGGATGAAGGAGAAGGTGACAAGTGTCACCTTCTCATTCATCAAGGTTTGTGAGATAATCCTATTTATCTCCCTCTTTGTGAAAAGGAAGGGTTCTTCTTTTTGGTTCTTTCTTTTGAATTTCATGATTATTGATTTTGGGGAAGGAGAGATAGACTTGGAGAAGTGGAAACTCTTGGAAGGATTTTGGGAGCAAGCTCTTGGAGCTCTTCATCAACACCTTCCATTGCTTGGAGCTTGAGAGGTAAGCTCTCATGGCATTCAAGTCTTCTTTAATCTTGTTTTGCTTATTATTTGCATGTGAAAATGTATGTGTGTTCTTGAGTTTTGTTTCTTTGGTGTTGTATGGGTTTAGGGTTATTTTGGTGAGCTCTCCATATAAGAGAGCTCACCTTGTAATGGATGGGAGAGGTGTGAACCTCCTTGGGGATAGCCTTCATCTTATTGAGGTTATTTGGTGGCCATGGGCCTTATTGAGAAGTTTATATGATATGTATATGGCAAGAGTGCCTTTAAAATATTTTGGGTATAATGAGTTTATAAGGCAAGAGGCCTTGAGATTTGAGTATGTTTTGATTGAGTTATTATGGTTTCCCCTTGAGTAGAGAGTTGTCCACTCTCTCACCCACTAAATCCATACTTAATGGATTTGTTTTGTGAGTATCTTTGGGAGGGAGTTATTGTGCTTTATGTGAGTGTTTATTTGTATTGGAATCCCTTATTTTGTGTATGAACCCGGTTATTTGGATGGCCTCCTTGCTTGGAGGTGGCTTGCTTGCAAGCCTAAGATTGGGAGGCGAGCTCTCCATGGGCTTGGAAAACTTTCTTGTATTTTTTTGTAGGTTTTAGTGGCTCTTGGAGGAGTATTTGAAGTTTGGGAAACTTGAAAGAATAAAGGATTTCTTGTGTAATGTAAAAGTATGGCAATATGGTTGCTTTGGCCTATTTTGGGCTTGTAGTAATGTTGTAGTTATGAGAGTCAAAATCTCTCTTAAGAGTCCTTGATGTATTTCAAATACCATGTAATACTTTTTGTTATTCCAATGATATGTATATTTTGAGTTTAAATTTTTTGCTCCAATGGAAATATAATGTATGGTGTAAAAAGAAAATATCTCTCTCATTTCCCTAACTTTCATTTCTAAAGTATATCTATGCTTGTGAAGAAAATAGATAAAAACATGTTTACATTATTGTGTAACTATAGAGAAGAAGAAAATATATTTATATAGGTGGTGTATTTGATTTTTGGTAAAATTGAAAATATAACTATTTAGTTTTAAGTAAAATGCATATGCCTATGTTAGTTTGATGTTGTTGGCAAGAAATATAAGTGGGTCATTTTATTGGCAAAGTAAAATTTATAAGATTGATTTAGGGAGAAAATTGTTCATTGTATTAATATTTTAAGAGACTTTTATATATAAAAATGGTATATGTTCTTTTAACTTACTGTTTTAAACCCTTTTTATTCTCTGTCAAAAACTAGAGGACAAATACACACACACACATAGTGTTAAGCTATGTATTATTTATTAAATGAAAAACTTTTTTAAAAAAAGTATGCATCGAAATATTTCTAGGGTTTTATGTTTGATCAAAAGTTTTTATGAAAGGAAAAAAAAATTGTTGTGGCAGTATTGTCACCGCCCTGTGTAGAGGGCAAGGAGGGGGACGGACCCCCGTCCGGTGGGAAGCCGCCCTTCCCCCCTTCGACCTGTGGGCAGGAGTTTGGGACCCCCATCCCACACATAGGGTCGAGGCCCTGCGGGAGCCCCACCCCCAGTCTGGTTGTGCCTCCCAGGGGTTAAACCCTAGCCATCACCATTCAAATGGGCACTGTCACTTTTTTTTAACCTCTGCATTTTATTTGTTGCATCTGTGTAATATATGATTCGGCCCTACAAACAACAACCCCTGTAATGTGTATCAAGAAAAAATAGAGACAATATAAACCAGAGAGCATGTCTCTTGCAAATTAAGAGAATAGATTAACATTTTGAGCTTAAATAGAAAACCATTTTGAGAATATTAGAGAAGAAGATATTAGAACCCATGCATGGAAAAAAATAGGTTAGAAAATAAAATAAACCAACCTGTAGAAAACATGAGGAAATAATATATGTTAGGAAAATAGAATAGACTAGTTTAAACAAACTTATTCAAAAACAAAATTAAATAAAACTGCTTTTAGGGAAAGTACCTTCCCATTTCCCTTGCCTTGGAGACTTGAAAACCAATTTGGATAAAAAGCTAGTTGTGAGGAATAATGAGTTTTTAGGTTGCTTTTATAAACCTCGTCCTAGGGTTTTGGTGCCCTAAAGTTTAGAAGGATTATTAGTGAACTTTAATCATACTTAATTTAAATAAACCCACTTAGTAAGTGGGAGGGATTATTTTATTTTGATTTTGGTGTGAGGGTTATTAGATTTATTGAATTTATTTTATTTAAACCCTTCAAACCCTTTTGACAAGTGCATGATTTAAATGTTAGATTTAATTTAATTGAACCCTTTTGTTATTATGATTAGTTTATTGCCTTGAATAAATGTTGAAGCGTAGGAGCATTTTAATTTATTTAATGTGTTTAGTTTTGATTTATATTTTGAAAAGGTTTTAGTGAAAATTAGTATTTTAATTTATTTTTACCTCTTCCATAATTAATGAGATGACGTTATGTTGTCGAAATGTTTAGAGAATTATCTCCTTTTGTCCCATTATACTATCGAATTTGTCCTAGATTATAGACGAGAATTTTATTTAATTTATTTTGAATATTTACTTTTATGTTTTAGATAAATGTTTAAATATGTTAAGTTTCAATATCATGTTAGTTGCATTAATTTAATATAATTTAAATTAGTAGTTTCTTCTAGGGTTAGATTCTGATTCATATCAAAATCATACCACCTCATCTAGTTAACTCTAGGGTTGAATTCTGAAAAGGAAATCAACCCGCTTAGCATCGCTCCTTGAGACGCACACCCCCTTAGTGGCTATTGTCTTGTAGGGATTGCAGAAGGACTTTTTCATTATCCCATTTGTGATTGACTTCCCTGCCTTCAGGCGACGTACTTAACGTCAGTTGCGGATGTAACTACGTTACGTGCATGTGTCACTGAGTGTGCATGTTGCACACAATGGGGTTTTAGAGTCAAGTGGGGAAAATTTTTTATAATTTGTGTCATGACCACATGAAAAATGTGAACATGACATGTGGTTATCATGTCATAACCACATGGCGAATGTGGGCATGACAAATATATTGCAGCTTCAAATAGGTTCAACAATAGAGTCGCCACCTCTCCAAAGAGGACAAAACATCAAAAAGCCAAAAGCTCATGCCTAATCAATTGTATTCTGGATTCACTTCACTAGCAGAGCATCTTTTAAAAGCCTTTAAACACGTTGCAACACCTTCCTTCTCTAGGTATGAAGACCTTCAATATTTGACCCTGATGATCAGATCATGATAATGGCTTGACTCGTTTCAAATGGATAACTAAGCTTTTTGCTAGTAGAGTCACCAATTATGTTGGTTCCCAAATCTACATGCACCAAATCCTAAAGACTTGCCACTTCTTGTACTCAGATTCAATGAGAGACTCAGACAACAAAGTTAGAGATTATCTCCTATCTCCCCTGCACTTCAGGTTCTACCGCACCTAGGGGGTTATTCCCTTATTCACAATCAATAAATATAGCTTTCCAATACTAGGCAAAATGTTCTCATGTATGCAAATCAAGATGTGTAGGATTAAAATATCAGACTGGCAATACTCCTAATTTATCTTTATGGTTGAAATCAGAGAACATGCAAGACCTAAACTAAAAAAAACAAAACATAAATTGATTTGAATGATTTATCATTAAATTCTTTAGTTTCCTAGACCTTTTGGGCAAGAAAATCCTTAGATTGGTGCTTTTATCAGGGCAACAGAGTCAGACCCATCAATGTAAATGTTTCCTCATGACAACAAAAATCCAGAGGACCCAAAATAATAGTATTACTGCCTTGCAGTAACAACTCCAAGAAAGAGTATTAGTTGTGACTCTTCTTCAATAATTCATTGATACAACACATTTTCCCCTATATTTGACCTAAAGCAATTTAATCCATTCCTTTAACTTATGCAACAAATCAAACATATCACATAGCAAATGTACATGAATGAGTTTCAGAAACCCTTAGCATCTTCACTCAAAAGAAAAATGGTCATACCCAAGGAGACAATCATAGATAACACACACAACAAGTTTTTTTCATATAACCTCAATCTGAACAGAAACAATGTCATTCAAAAATTTGCTCACTTACAAAACATAAAATATCTCTGCACCCAGACAAATGAACCTAGTCTGCAATAGAAATTACTCCCCAAAGTGTGGATACCTTGTATCCTATTTGCCCCAATCCTTCTATCCAAAATTTAAAACCTTCTTGCAAAAATTAATCCTCTGTGTTGAGTCATATTTTTTGTTTCAATTCATTTAGGGTTGTGTTGCATACATTTAAATCATAATTCGGTATCATAGCGTCTTCCCTCGTCTCATTCTCTCGACCATTTAAATCTCCAAAAGCAATTTTTATGCCAAGGCAAAACTCACAGCTTAGTAATATTTTATTTTGCGTCTATTTTCCATTTTGGCTAAGTCCGCGTTAATTTTTGCTTCTCACCAAGTCCATCTTGCATTTGCTTTTGATCCTCGCCAAACTCGCACCAATTTCTCCTTTTTGCTAAGTGTGCGCAACTTGTGAAGTTTGCCTAAGTTGTTCACATCCGCTTTTTACCGATGCAATAAGTTTGGCATAATAAAGTCTACATTCACTTGTGGCAGCCGGGAATTAAACGTCGTTTCTATTATTCAAATCACAAGTTGTACATTTTTTTTCTTTCGAAGCAAGTAATAAAAGTGGGGGGCATAAATTTATGAGCATCCAAGGTGTTAAAATTCACTTATTACTTGCATGAAAAGCTGGTTGCAGTTTTTGTGTCCACGATCATCTCCTAAAAACAAGGGAATATTCTTTAGTTTAAATAAAATGAAGACCTCCCTGCCGGTAATTATCATTAACGGTGATGAATGTTAAAGTTTAAACGGCATCCAAAGCCTCAAATCTCTTACTGCACCCCGTTGGTTTTGCCTCTCAAATTATGTATGGATGACACGTGCTAGAAAAGGTGGTGATAAACGACATCCATAAATCTGCAATAGTCCACAGGTGTAGAAATCATGAAATTGAAACATTGAAACATCAAACTTGTTGTGCGCCATCATAGGGCAACATGGCATATACAGGAATTTGGTTATCAAGAAAAGTTTTCACCACTATCACCGTCCCTCACATAAAGGCAAAAAATATGTCTCAAGCAGCTACCTAAAATGCAGGCTTAAAGAAATCAAAACTCGTAGTTATCAAGTTAATAACCATCTCTACCAATGTGCGCATGCTAAGAATGGTTATTGTTGGTAAATAAATAGTTCGCAGTCCTTTGTATAATGCTTGCCAGTTATGAAACCTCGTCAGAAGCCAGTCACTGAGAGCTCTATACGATGGAGGAGTTGGCGACACTATATGTGCATAGCTCATTTGCTACGAAATGGCACACAGGAATTCGATACTTGTAGAACATCATTATGCCGCGGTCTGTTTCTAAGGAAATGTGGATTCGAAAGTTGACTGACCTCAATCATACAGCAATTACCTTGAATCACACATAGCTTCGCATATTGGCGTGGTGTCTGTGTCAGATGAATGTTCTTGAAAGGAAAGTCTCTATGCTCGTCACCCATAAGCCTCGCAAAACCAAGGTGCAAACATGCTCGTCGCCATCGTTCTATCACCAGCTCTTTAAAATAAAAGATCTAAAGGTTATCAACATGATTATCATAAGCTCAAGTGAGATACATCTCATAGAACATGATTTTAAATCGCTGACAGAAACAAAATTCATAGTTATTGAGAGATAATAACGACAACACATGTTCGATAGTTAGTTAGAGATCATTAAAGTACAGCTGTTAGAAATCATTTGTTGCTTGGCACAAGGATATTCATTGAACATTGTTGAAACAGAATTCTATTGTCAGAAACTAGATACATAGTTGAGGATTGTAAGATGCTTGATAGAATGCCTCCAAGTTTTGATCGACAAAACCTTATCTCTGCAAAGGGATTGTTTGCATGTTATACTCATTGTTTTCTGTGAATGCAAGTCCCAGCTGATGTGGGTGGAAGATGTGAAATTACAAGCCAATACATGTGAATTATTCCACAGATTGGTTTATTTGTCATACAAAGGGTGTAGGTTTGTGAAGAAATACAGAAGTATGGACACCGACAAATACAGTTCTCTTGCAATGCAGTCATGTCTATTCAATGAAGATGTCTGAGTTTAAAGCCAAAATTCCATGACCTCCTTACAAAGCATCTTTTGAGCCAATGAAGGATTGGTGCAGTCTTTTATTTGTTTGAAAAGGTTTTAGAAATTTACAATTGGTGGAAGGCATAGAGAATGCACACAAACTTTTTGACAAAATGCTTCGAAGAAATGTGGTCTTATGAAACCCAAATGGTTCGTTGAAAAGGCATTAAAATCTTTTAAAGCAAATGTAATTGGGAGATACAAAGCCATGTTCCACAAACTGTATCCAGCTTCCTCTTGACATTTGCAGAAATTGGAGTTTTAGAGAAGATATGGACGTCAATCAAAACACAAAGAGTTGAATTTTTGTTAGAAGTTAATGCCTCAACTGTCGCGGAAGATATGCAGTGGATCATATTCATGCAAAACATTGAAGCATAAACATGGCCCTAGAAGAAACGTATGCAAAATGTGGGAGCGTAGAACAAGAAATATATGAAAAACTAGCAAAACTGTATATCGAGATTAAAATGACAAGGTTTATTCCCAATACAAATTTCGTATTGTGTGATGTTGAGGAGGAGCAAAAAGAAGAGTTTATTTACTACCATAGTGAGGAGTGGGTATTTTCCCCGTCAAATTCTACCACCTCTGCCTACAAATCATGGAAACATAGATGAAGACAAATGAACTTTGTGACAACAGTGTCCGTAAATTGTGGTCTTAAGGAATGTAATGACTGCAAAGTATATGGGCATCGATTTATTGAAAGGGTCTGAAACATTCAAGTGAATGCATAGGCAAATGTAGATCAAGACTCCAATACTTTTGCCAGTATACTCAAGATGTGAACATCATTTCAAGGTTATCAAAGATGAAGTTGATGGATTAACCCCTTCATTATGCCTAAGAATAACCCCCATACTTACTTAATGTGCCCTGGAGCTTTCCCAGGCTCGTCCTCAAGCACAAGATGAAACCTTCTACCTATTTAGTAGCGCCTGTGGACTATTCATACACATATACTCAGACAGGGTTATGTGATTCAAGAAACAAGATTATTCTATATCCGTGGAGTTATGATGGTGCAAAAGAGAAGCAATTTGCTACAGAAGAGACCCTATCTATGGTTCTCATTAAGATGAAAGAGATTGCCGAGGCATTTCTTGGAAGTATAGTCAAGAATGTTGTTGTCACAATCCCTGCTTATTTTAATGATTCTCAGAGGCAGGCGACAAAGGATGCTGGTGTCATTGCTGGGTTAAATGTAATGAGAATAATCAATGAACCAATTGTTGCTTCCATTGCCTATGGTCTTGACAAGAAGGCTACTTCTGTTGGTGAGAAGAATGTTTTGATTTTTAATCTTGGTGGTGGAACATTTGGTGTGTCTCTTTGACTATTGAAGAGGGTATTTTCAAAGTTAAAGCCATTACAGGAGATACCCATTTCAAAAAGATGTCAACATTCGGCGAGGCTGGATCACCACAATGGAGTAGAACAAAGATGGAAAGGACTTAGCTAAATGCACAACTTGAAAGTTACAAGTTCTAATTACCTTTTTGTAAAAGTGACTTATGTCACTTGTTGTAACTAAAAATAAAGGTTATTATTTTTCCAAAAAGGTAGTTATGAAGTAGTTGTCAGGTAGTTACAAAGTGGTTACTAGGTGGTTATGGGAAAAAGCCTATAAATATGAGGCTATTTCAAATGTAAAGGGAGGGTCTCTTTAGAGAGAACTTTTGCAGGGGGAACTTATGAAACTTCTTGGAACATTTTTTTGGTCTTACACATTGTATAGTTTACCTTTGAAATTGTATAATTTCGAAAAGATAATGAAGAAGTGCATTTCAGTTTGTATGTTCTTGATGTATTTCTGAGTTATGATTACTAGTTTCTCGTATGTCAAATTGGTGATTTTTCTATGTATTTGTGTAAATCAAAGTTATCCATTGAAGCATGCAATTGGGGTGATGAAACACAATCATGTCTCGGTATCCTGATTTGAAAGTGTTAAGGTACATTATCTCTTCATATGTGGAGATTTGCCATCCTTCTTCATCATTGTTGCACATATGTCATGAAGTTTAGGAAAGTGGTTTCTAGCTTTGTGGTGAAACCCTCTCATACTTTTATATAAGATTGTGAAACTCCTGTTGGTTTTCGTACATCTACCACGAGGGTTTCTACATGCCCATTTCTCATGTTATTTTCTTTTTCTTCCTTTTTGTACTTTTAGGATAAAAGTACACAAAAACCACAAATACCCCTATCATACGAGGGAGCTGCCCTTCTCAAACGCAGAGGAAAGTTGTTAGTCCAGTAACAACTTCTCCAACTGTTGGGACTATTTAGTCACCACTCTAAGGGCAACGAGTCATTTCCAAACGTTATTTCATGGTGAAAAATCTGTTTACCAACATATCCAAACTCTAAAATCCCATTTTCCTTCATCCCCCTCCTATGAAAAAGACCAACCCTTTTATAGAATAGAAGAGATATGTCGTATGACATCTTAGTCAGTTACATTTTCATTTTACATTAAAGATTAGGGGCCACTAGCACCCATTACAATGAAAATTCCTTGTGAAGATAACATCCTATTGTTGTAACCTCTTGGGAGTTCATTGTGCTTAAGCCAGTTCCTTCAATTTACTTGCCTCGAACAACCCAGGATCTAATTTTGAAAAATGCTCACCATTTTCCTTCTTGATGCTCGAAAGAAACATCTGCAACTGAAAAAAAATTCAATTTTGAATGCAGACCATTGATTGGACAAGACCGACGCCTTGGAATGCTTTGAAAATCTACTTGGCGTCATTGAAAAGTCCATCGCCAATGAAATCATGCCAAGCGGGCAGTCTCAACAGTCAAATCACACCCTGGTACTAAAAGCTGCCATGTGTCATGAAATTGCAGTCACGCAGTAGAAAGTGGGCCACCTCCTTTTGGCTCTGTGTGAATGTGTCAAAGCCTCCATGCTTACCCTTTCACATAGGCCTTCACCACACCACCGCAGACCTACTTTGAAACTAGTACGGGGCAGCGGTAAAATACCACATATTGCCTGAAGCGTGCACCACACTACCGCAATCCTTCCTTGGAACCATCGCGGGGCAACAGTAAATAACATATACACCACTTGCATTCCTTATACCGCAATACTATAAGCCTCACTTGAGACCGCTGTGGGGGTGCGGTGACCATCTTTGCTTTTGCTCCTTACCGCGTTACCGTTGGTCATCACCTTACCTGCCACGGGACTGCGGTGACATATTATATGTCACTCATGTTCATACTGCCAGCCCGCCACCCTATCTTGAGACAGTCACGGGACCGCGGTAATGGATTCTTATATACCTCAACACCGCCAATAGAACTTCTGCATGCTGCAGGGTAGCGGTAGCTGCTTCCTTTGGTTCCTTTAGTTCCCGCACACCCACCAAGACTATTTGAGTGACCTATGGGGCTGCAATAAGAGACAAAAACACATCAATGATTAAAAAAATATACATATTTTTCACATGGACCATGATATGGGATGCTTGTGAATGACAGTTGGAACAATTTTTAAAAGGAATATGGACCCCTAAGGTGGACTTATGGAAGGAAAATCTATGAAACTAAGTAAGACTATGGAAATTTTGAATGGTCCCAACAAAATGATTGTGTATACAATGTTTTAGGTGTTTCTATCCTACGTAGATACCAATTTGATTTGTAAACTAAGTGAGATACTCTCAAAAAACTCAACCAATTAATCTCTTTTTTCTTCTCAAAAACACCTCCTAAGTTATGTTTTTGTGTTGTAGTTCATCCACTTAACATACATGATTTTCATATAGTAATACATCACCAAACATGGAAAAATAACAGCAAAAACAAGGAAAATTGTAATACAATGACTAAGACACAAGAGTTACATTGAGAAACCCTACAAGGAGAAACCCCTAGCAAGAGAGAGATAATAGATCCTAATCTCCACTATGGAATAATTCAAGTACATTATAGTAACTATTCTCAATAAATCAACAATGATCCAACATCATTTTAGAACTTTACAACCTACAATATCATCGACAACTCATAAAACCCCATTGAACTATGACACACTTGTAAATTCAAATTCCATTAAGGAAAACATGAGTAGAAGCCTTTACTCCTTGTTCAAAAATGTATAATATAGACTCCCATGCTCTCCTCTAGTGCCAAAACATACAAACCAATGCATAGATGTTGAATTGAATCCACTAAACCCTTCACATTTTAGTCCCCTATCCAAAATGTGATGTTTTCACAACTTCAAATAGGGTTCATTTTTATATGTTATGGTCAAAATAGTTTTTCATGGTTGAAACATTTTTACATAGTATATGATGCTTTTGTCACCTATGGAAAGTGGTAATTTCACCAAGTCTAAAAACACCAAGTTTTCATGCTTGTAAATCTATCTTTATTCCTTTGGATACTCTAGATCATTCTAATTCTTCAACTAGCCTACATATAAGTTATTTGACCACTAAAACTAAAAAAACTCATCTCCATATTAAGGCAACCCAAATTATCTCTCCAACTAGGTGAACAAACCAATCACTAATCATAACTTGGATCAATTTTTCACATTGAACCAACAGACATGGAGTGAAGAAAGGAAACCCATAGTAGTATATGGCCTACAAATGTAAGAACAATTTTATGAACTCTTCCTAAGACATCTAAATTTGTTTCTTTACATGCTTTAACATCCTTATTATGATGATATTGATGAGATTCATTGCTTAGATACATAGTATATCTATCATGTTCATTTTTTCTGTATTTTATTCCTTTTAACACATCACGGATCAATGATCGATGCTCTAATTTACTTGAACCTAACCTAGTTGACAAATTTGGGAGGTGTATAGGAATTTAATCTTGTCCATCACATGTGTTTGACATTTATGTTGATACTAGTAATCTTGGCTTATTTAATGCATGATACAGGTGTCTAAAAGTCAAAACCACTTGTTAGATTAAAGACAAAATTTGCATACTCCATAATATTATTTATTAGTGTTTTTTATTTAACTGTGTGATAATTTGATGCTAGAAATTCTCACATGGTTAAATCTAGAAACACTAATGAACACTTGTTAGATATGAATGCATCATAAGATGATGGAAGGATCCATAGGGTGCTATTGTAAGAAGCCTAGCTAGTCTCAACTGAATTTTTCCCTTCGTTGTCTAGAATTTTCTAATTTTGTTTTCTTTTGTTTGGCTTATTGTTTTGATATGGGTATTTGTTCTATGTGTTTAATATGCCATTTAGATGAAAAATTTCAAATATAACATGAAACAAAGACCAAATGATGAAGTTATGATCAAATTATATCAACCAAAACATGAGAATGACATACCCGAAAAATGTTAATTGCTTCTTATTGAATGAACAAGCTGATTACAAAGAGATAGTTGGTTATAGCTTACAATTAGATAGTCTGATTTAAAAATCAGATCACATACAACATGTAAAATGGCCAAAGTGTGTACCAAACTCTAGCCAAATGGATGAAGAATGAAATCCTATGAAACCTTGATGAAATACCCTTCAATCCTTGACTGAAATAACATTGTAGAAGCATTGTTGGAGGTCTGATTAGGTCTAATATACACCTGTACTTGACTAAAAATAACCCAAAAATGTTGAAACTCGTCAAATATTGCAAATATAGCCCAAATCATGAAATCGCCTAGCTTAGATAGGTAGCGATTTGGTCCAGCTTGACCCCTATGCTTGAAATATGGTGAAATATGCTTGATATCAAGTCTGAAACTTAATTTCCAGCCACCTGTGATAACTTGTTATGAAATTCCAACCAACCCACAATACAAAACTCCTCAAAATTGGAGTGCCAATATGCCAAAATGAAGTGATTTGTGTCTAGAAGCCAAATATCATCAAAGTACAATCAAATATGCGTTATTCTTCCTTGAACCTGCAAAAACAAGTCTTCAAAGCCCTACCTCCATTGGAACATACCAATTAAGCTCCATGATGAACTCCATGTGATTTCACCTCTCATGGTGGAATGGGATCATCACCAAACCACTAAATTTCAAGGGAACATCACCTTGAATCAACTAAAATTCACTTTCAGCCAAGAGAAAACTCTCAAACATAAAATTTGCTAAATGATCAATAGTTGCAAAATGAAGCCAAATGCCTCTATTTATCCTCCTCTCTCCATAGGCGTCCCAATTAGCCAAATTATGAAAACTTTCAAGTCCACCAATGAAATGCATTTTTCAATTTGACAATTTTAAATGAATTGCGCCTCAAACACACCTTCATTTAAAAACAATAAAATAGCAATATTTTATTATTTTTTCTTTTCTCCTCAAGTCGCCCTCATTTAAAAAAATATTATTTTATTTATTTATTTCTCCTCCTTTTCCAAGCGTCGATTTTCTCCAATTAAATAATATTTTTTATTATTTTTTTCTCCTTATTCCTCGGGTGGCGATTTTGGCTTTAATTAATAAAATATAATATTTTATTAATTTTATTTTCCTTTCTCTCCTTGGCATTGGGAAAATAATAAAATAATAGATAAATAAAATGCAATCAAAGGTTGCATTATATTTTTCCTTTTTTCCACCTTTTCATCTTTTTCAATCTTCCATTTGTCCAATGTTTATTTTTCCCATCCTTTACTTTTTTCACCCTTGGCTTGAAAATGATATTATTTTGGCTTTATGAAAAATATCATAAAATAACACTAGCCAAAATCTAAATAAAACAAGTATTGAGCCAACATTATAGTTTTTCATCCTTCAAAGTCCAAGCTCAACCCAAACACAAGTCTAGCTCAAAAAGGGGACATTACACCAATGAGTGAAGAAAAGGCCATTCAGTTTGCTACTATGCATTTGGAGGACTTAGCCTATGATTGGTGGCATCATGGACTTGTTTCACAATGGCATGATATGGTCACTTCGTATGATGAGTTTACACGTAAGCTCATTAACAGGTTTGACAGGAAAGATGTGGAAGTCTACTACAAGGAATTGGCACAATTGAAATGGGTTGGTAGAGTGGACTCTTACATCAATGAGTTCCAAAAGATTGTAGTCATGGTTCAAAAAATGCCTGAGAAGAGAGTTACAATGTTTGTTGAGGGTTTGAATGATAGGATGAGAGGATTGGTGAAGGTACATAAGCCTAAGACTTTGGATGATGCTATAGAGCTTGCACTTGATTTGGACACCTATCCCACATCATTTCAAAATCAAAAGAAGAATAGGAATGAAAACTCAAGTCATCAATCCCATGAGCAGCTCACTCCTAAAAAGAATGAAAAAGGTACATCAAAGATGGATTGTGAAGAAAGAAATGAACTTCAAAGGAAAAAGTTGTGTTTCAATTGCAAAGAACTATGGGAAATTGGTCATAGGTGTCTTGGCAAAGGCAAGGTGCATTACATAGAGGTAATTGATGAGGTGGATGATGATACTAATTCAGAAAATGATAACGGATAGCCAACACTAGAACTTGAAAATGATGGTAACAAAAGTTCTAGGATTTCTTATCTTTCAAGGGCTTCAAGATATAATCCATTCATCTTTGAGGGCACATTGTTTGGTTGCAAAGTTATGGCACTTCTTGATAGTGGAGCTACACATAACTACATTGATGAGGGTTTGGTAACGAAAAGAGGTTTGCATTGTGATGACTTTGAGGGCTTTGATGTGACTATAGCAAGTGGACTCACTATTCATTGCAAAAAGAAGGTGAACAATCTTAACATTCTATTTGGTGAGTATACACTTTGTGATGAATTTTATGTACTTGACTTGAAGGACAATGAGATTGTGCTTGGCATGCAATGGCTACATTCTCTACAACGGGTCATCCAAGATCTACAAGCTATGGAGTTGAGTTTTCAACATGATGGGAAACAAATTATTATGAGAGCACTCAAGCACACTTTGCCTCATCAAATAGCAGCCAAATCTATGATAGTTATGGGCCATGAATTGTTTCATGAGGACATATGTGATTCACATGTAGAGAGACATATTGGATCAGCCCTTGATGGAGAGTATTTGAGGTTTAAAATGGATAACACTATAGAATGGCATGAGATCATTCCTGATTTGTTTGAGAATAGCAGCACTTTATCCCATCATTCTCATGAGATAGCAGCCCTTATTCATGAAGAAGTTAGTGTTGTTATATCTCCTATTGAAGGCATTCAAGTTAGACATGAAGATGTTATGGAAGATGCTAATAATGATATGAACACATGGATAGCTGAAACAAATTTGCATGATGCATTAGTTCCCATTGGAGACTAGAGCGGCCTACTCTTAAGTTGACACAACATCATTTTAATGATGCTTTCTTATTGGAGCATGTGGATGTGTTTGGGGCGGTTTGGTACAATGGAGATGTATATATTCTTGTTGAGGATGGGTCTAATGATAGTCTCCTATCATCATGCATTATGGATGGCACTTTTTGTATCATTTTAGATGATATTTTTAGTTTGTATGTCGTTGTTTTGATTTATGACAGTGAGATAACAGGGTTGGATACACTTTCATTTGTGCATGTGTTTGACATCCATCCTATGTTCATGCTACACCTCCATGGTAGAGGGATTTTGAGCTATGTTGGCCCATTGTTTGACATCAACATCTTCATTATTGGGTTGATTGATTACTTCATGATATTGATTTATCATTGGACGTTGAGTGATGATGAGTTTGCATCATTGTACGACAGTGGAAGCGGTCCCAAGATCTTTTACATCAGCATCTTTGAGGAGATATATGTGAGTATGTATGGAGAACCTAGATGGATTTGGGATCCTGGTATTGATTGGTACTTGTGATTGCTTGGGGAAACCAATCTTAGGGTGGGAGGACTTGTAATGTCCCCTTTCTGAGCTAGACTTGTGTTTGGGTTGAGCTTGGACTTTGAAGGATGGAAAACTATAATGTTGGCTCAATACTTGTTTTATTTGGATTTTGGCTAGTGTTATTTTATGATATTTTTCATAAAGCCAAAATAATATCATTTTCAAGCCAAGAGTGAAAAAAGTTAAGGATGGGAAAAATAAACATTGGACAAATGGAAGATTGAAAAAGATGACAAGGTGGAAAAAAGGAAAAATATCATGCAATCTTTAATTGCATTTCATTTATCTATTATTTTATTATTTTTCCCAACACCAAGGAGAGAAAGGAAAATAAAATTAATAAAATATTTTATTTTATTAATTAAAGCCAAAATCGCCGCCCAAGGAATAAGGAGAAAAAAATAATAAATAATATTATTTAATTGGAGAAAATCGGCGCTTGGAAAAGGAGGAGAAATAAATAAATAAAATAATATTTTTTTAAATGAGGGCGACTTGAGCTAGAAAAGAAAAATAATAAAATATTGCTATTTTATTGTTTTTTAAATGAAGGTGTGTTTGAGGTGCAATTCATTTAAAATTGTCAAATTGAAAATTACATTTCATTGGTGGACTTGAAAGTTTTCATAATTTGGCTAATTGGGACACCTATGGAGAGAGGAGGATAAATAGAGGCATTTGGCTTCATTTTGCAACTATTGATCATTTAGCAAATTTTGTGTTTGAGAGTTTTCTCTTGGCTAAAAGTAAATTTCAGTTGATTCAAGGTGATGTTCCCTTGAAATTTAGTGGCTTGGTGATGATCCCATTCCACCATGAGAGGTGAATTCGCATGGAATTCATCTTGGAGCTTAATTGGCATGTTTCAATGGAGTTAGGGCTTTGAAGACTAGGGTTTGAAGACTTGTTTTTGCAGGTTCAAGGAAGAATAAGGCAGATTTGATTGTATTTTGATGATATTTGGCTTCTAGACACAAATCGCTTCATTTTGGCATATTGGCGCTTCAATTTTGAGGAGTTTTACATTGTGGGTTGGCTGGAATTTCATAATAGGTTATCACAGGTGGCTGGAAATTAAGTTTTAGACTTGATATCAAGCATATTTCACCATATTTCAAGCATAGGACTCAAGCTGGGCCAAATCGCTACATATCTAAGCTAGGTGATTTCATGATTTGGGCTATATTTGCAATATTTGATGAGTTTCAACATTTCTAGGTCATTTTCAGTCAAGTACAAGTATATAACAGACCTAATCAGACCTCCAACAGTGTTGCTACAGTGTTATTTCAGTCAAGGATTGAAGGGTATTTTATCAAGGTTTCATAGGATTTCATTCTTTATCCATTTGGCTAGGGTTTGGTACACATTTTAGCCATTTTACATGTTGTATGTGATCTGATTTTTAAATTAGACTATCTGATTGTAAGCTACAGCCAACTACCTCTTTGCAATCAGCTTGTTCATTCAATAAGAAGAAATTAGCATTTTCTAGGTATGTCATTCTCATGTTTTGGTTGATATAATTTGATCATAACTTCATCATTTGGTCTTTGTTTCATGTTTTATTTGAACCTTTCCATCTACATGGCATTATAAACACAGAACAAATACCCACATCAAAACAATAAGCCAAACAAAAGAAAACAAAATCAGAAAATTCTAGACAGCGAAGGGAAAAATTTAGTTGAGACTAGCTAGGCTTCTTATAGTGGTATCAAAGCTCTTTTCTACATAGTTAATATAGTAAATATCCTATTCAGGATATTACAACTGCCACACCCCATCCACCTTTCCCTTCAACCTTTTATGGTGCCTTCATCTCCTAATAGTCACTCCTTCCCTGCATACTAAAAAAAAGAATAAAATGAAATGTTTCATTTAATGTTTTTCTATTATGAGCAAAAGCTTTTTTTAAGGGGTGGTGTATATTAGAATATGGAATGTTTTGTGTATAATATATTAGATTAAATATTGTGTTTAGTATAACATATATTATAGTATATAGTATAATTATGGTATATATTAATTGGCATATATAATCATTTATATTATGTGTATAAAAAAGAGATTATATTTAATGTAGTATAATATATTTTATGTGGGATTTGTAATGCCTCTGGCACTTGAGATTATTAGCGATGATGTTATATTAGACCATCGATGTGTTCTCGATGGGGTTTTGTCTTGGTATCCAGACTTTTGACTATGGATACATATGTTATGACTTTACACGTTGGACTTCTAGTGTTTCCATTTCACTCCTTTTGTTATATATATTAAATAGGCATGATTACTATATTTGGATTAGCATTCTAAAGTATTATTGATTATTGTATCTCTATGACTGGGTAATGTTCGTTGTTAATGATTTCTATTAGATGTGATGCTTAGTTGATTCATATGATATTATGCCACATTGGGTGTTTATGCTTTTCTTCGGCTATTTTATATGGTGCAAGTACACCTAATGTTTCACCTAAGTATGCAAGTAACAGGTTTCCCCAATGGTGGTTATATTGGAAATGTTCGCATTGGGTAAAATTTGTTTGTTAACCTTTATATCACTTAATTTGAGTATGATATGAATCCTATGTATCCATGTGAGAATCTAGATCTAAATTGGTGGTAATTCTAGAATCAACATGTTATGTGCACACTGTAAACTAAATGGCCATTTATGTGTGTTTGTTTTATCTTCTCTCATTTAATTTTATTTATTGTAAAATGTATGTTTATCATGTTCGAGAAATATATAATGCTTCATAGAGATAGAGAAAATAATTGCTAGTGAGTTATATTTCTAGTTAATTAATATCTTGTATTGCATTATTGAAATATATTAACTCCACCTTGTGATTGGGTAAAATAAATTATTAGTTAGTTAAAGGAAAGGAATAATAGTTATTGTTTTAAGTTATAAAGATTTCTTTTATTCCTATTTCTTTCAAAAGTCATATTAGAATATGAGAAAAAAAAGAGCTTTTGAGAGTATAAAAGGGAAATTGACTTGCATTTTTCATTTCACTTTTTAAAATTCTTGTTCAAACCTCTCCTTGATCTTTGGGAAAAAAATTTGGAAAGGTTGAAAGGAAGGATTTTGTGTGCTGCTTGGAGGGGATTTTGCTTGGAAAGGATCAAGTGTTGTGTGTGGTCAAGATTGTGGAGGAAACTCTTCTTCAAGAACATCCTCTCATTGCTTAAGCTTGTATTGGGAAGGTATTTCCCTCATTTACAATTTGCTTTTGAATTTGTTTTCCTACATTGACATGCCTACTATAGGTGGTTGCATATGGCTTCCATATTGTCAAAATTAATTTGATTCAGATGCAAAGAAATTGTATATTTAATTTGAATGTTTTAAATTTCCAGAGTGTGCAAAATAAAGCCATGACTATGAAAAAAATTGGTTGGAATCCTTTTCTTCAAATTTTATTTAAGAACATTGTTGTTGCTCATTTTAGGAATAAGAGGGTATGATTAGAATTTGTAATTCATTATATTTTGGAGGTTAGAAATTTAAGGTTACAACCAACTCCATTAATGGAGGTTTTGGAGATATTTTATGGTTTTGGTGCTTTTGAAAATGTATTAAAAATACATGTAGGCCATAAACAAATGTTTTATTTTGTGGAAAGATTAGTATCCTTCATGATTTGGAATTATGCATCTTTTGGCACTGTGTTGTAAAAATAGTTGCATTGAATTTCGTGTCACACTTAAATTTTTGGAGTGGTGGACTTTTAGGATTGAGGTATAGAGTAGGAAAGGAGTAGGTTCTCATTGGTTTCTATGATATAAAGAGATTAATGGACATAGCGGTTGGAGAGTTTTAAAACCAAGTGATAACATAATCTCATTGGGTTAAATAAAATATGATTAATTAAGATATCCACGCCATGACAAAATGCCTTATATGGGTTTGATCTCAGTCATGAAGGACATGTCACAACTCTTGGAAGTTGGTGAATTCCATTGAGTGCCTTCGTATGAGGAAATTCTACTCACAAACTCTGCATGGTAGTCATGCTATTGTGATGACACTCCTTGTCTTACCTCTAAGATCCTCGTCCTTCCCTATTGTCAAATTTTACATTTGATGTGATTTGTGATTATTGACATATGCTTATGTGACTTGTTGTATTCTTATGTATTCATGTGGATGTGGTGTATTTTGTACATGTTGAGTGGTGTGTGTGTTGACATTTCTCCCTTGTATTGTGTGAGTGTGTATAGTACCCATGTGACCATCTCTCAATTCAGTGTGTCGGGCCTAAGAGGTCCACATGGTTGGGCCGCGTTGTACCACCATTGGGTATTACATGAACTTACAAGTATGGTTGGAGGACATGTCAAGAGTTTCTTCTATTGGTGACATGGTGAGTCTTTTAGTGATAGATGTTATTTCTCCTTATTTTATTTATAACCATGTAGTTTCTTTCTGCATGTTTTCAAAGCAAGAATCACTTTTTTTTTTCTTAGGAATTGTGTCATTCAAGAGGTCCTCGTGTGACTAAGTTAGATCCCACGATTCATTGAACCTTTAGCCCAAACCAATTTTAAACAACATAAAAATCAAAGAAGTTATGCCTCATTAAACGAGAAACTAAACCTTTCTATTTTTATGCCTTAGCTATTTTTCAACACTCTATTTTACAAGGCAGACTACATAGTCCAAACTGCATGCAAATCAAGTTTACCAATCCAAACTACAAGTTGTAGTCAGTCTCTAAAGCCTGAGATTGTAGGAAAACTAGAGTCTGGAGTCTCGTCACACATTGCATAGTGCAAGGTTACAATAGGTATATGAAGTCAAAAGTTGTAGGAGGTCTAAGGTTTAGAGTTTCTTTGCAATTTGCACAATTGTAAACTACAATTGGACCTCAAAGCTCGAAGTCGATCTAAGCCTAGGGTTTGGAGTCCCTTTGTATTTTGTAGACATGTAAACTTTAAATGGTTCCCAAAACTCAAAGTTGCTTTAGGGCCAAAGTTTAGAGTTGGTTTGACATTTTGCATAATGCGATATGAAAATGGACTCTGAAGTCTGAAGGCCAAGCGGGTGCTACAGATTGTGAATTGCAAGATGAAGGTCGAAGCCCGAGGGGGTGTTTTAGGTTTTGAATTGCATCCCAATACCGAAGTCCGAGATTGTTGAACCTTGTATAAAATACAACTCGGGACAAAATCTGAATTGCAAGTCCTAACTGCAACACTGATTTGCATGGTCGTAGGGAAAGTCTAACCCAATGCAAGTCCTTCCCTAAAGTCTAGACTTCTAGCATTTTTGACTCTTTACTTTCGTGGTCTGAGATATTAGAGGGGTGGCCTATTAGAAAGGAAGTAAGGGTTTTTCAATGGCTTTGGAAATCTTGACTCTCCTCCATGCCTCATTTTCTATGTCAACCATGGTGTTTTGGCCCATGGTGTTGTTAAATCTTCCACTTTTGTCACCTTGCAATGTGCATTGATGTGTGTGCCAAGTGTGTCATTATAGGTTGTTATGACACCTTGGGCATGTAAAAGTGTAGTGTGGCTTGCTTAATACCACTTTTGTCTCAAAAAACTTGTCCAATCAGTTGTTAACCATTAATGTCTTGAGCAAAAGTTTGAGGCATTACAGGATTTCTATATATGCTTTCATCTTGATTCCTAGGCTCTCACCCATAAATAGGTATGAAGGTCTGGGGATTGTTCAAAGTGGAATTATCATCAATTCTAGTTGGGTAGGATATGCATTGGAAACACACCAAACCACTTTAAGCGGATAATGAGTTGGGAGAATTAAGATCAAGAAGTTTTAGCACAATCACGAAATCAAGTGGGCCCCGCCCCCCTCCAAGATAGAGATAGGGCTATAGCTAAGTAGGTTCCCCCCCCTCCCCCCATATAGAAAAGGTAGAAGGGGATTGTTAGCTTTTTGGCCAAGGTACTCTCATTAAAAAGATTATAATATCCTTAATAATAATGGTGTATATAGAGCTATACATATGTTAGAAAGGATAGACATAAGATTTTTATTTTAACATAAAGTTTAAATCATATTGTTAAAATATGTATAATATAGTTATAGGAAATACTTTGTTTAAATCAAAAATATTATATTATAAATTATTAGTATTATATCTTCAAGAGTATCAAATTATCAATGGGTATAATAAATAATTCATTATAAAAAGGAAAATAACATAGTACTAGTGCAGGTGGAGGTTGTTGTGAATGGTACATCTGTTGTTGGACAGCGAGCTCCTAGATGCCCTCAGAAGTCCTTTGTTGCAGTTGTTGGCTCAGGAGCTCAGACCCGCCCATCCTAGAGTGGATTCCGATCATTCCCTTGTGCTCGCTCTTCCCCGATTGTGGTTTGTGGCTTTGAGGTCACAGAAAATGAGGAGTTCTATCACAATAGAGGAGTGATATGCAGATTCAATGGATTATGGCCATCTCTATCCAATCTTTACAAATGGGTCATGGAATCATGGAAGTTGTTTGTTGAAGGTAAGATTGAGCTTTTTCCTAGTGCACGAGGTTTCTTCATTGTGACTTTTGCTTCTTCTAAGCAACGAGACTTAGTGCTTGATGGCAGGGTTTGGATGTGGGGTAAGCATTCCCTATCCATCAAACCCTGGACTCTTTCCTTCAATCCCCTCACCAAGCCACTTAATATCAGACCAATTTGGGTCCATCTCCCGAATCTCCCTCTCCAGTTTTGGGAGGATTCTTTTTATGAGGGCATCGGTAATATTATCGGTCGTTTCCTGAAGGTAGATTCTACTACCTCATTCATGGAGCATTCCACGGTTGCCTGTATCTTAATGGATATTGACATCTCCAAACCCCTTCATGGAGATCTGTTATTTTGTTGGTAGGGGATAGGCCCTAGAAACAATTGTTAGACTATGAGGGTATCCCCTTCATATGCAAATGTTGTTTCACTATTGGTCATTTGGTTGCTAGTTGTCCTCTCTTGCGCCGCAAGGGCGTTATAACTTGGTGGAAGGATGCTCTCCTAGATCACTTGATTATCAGTGCATCTCAGGAGGATGGTTTTTCTTAGGGGCATGATTCCTCTCAAGAGGATGAGCTCCCTTTTGAGGCAGTACTTGAGGGGGTGGTGGCGGTTGAGGCTACAGCGAACCTCATGACTTCTTTGGATTCTTTTGATCATCTCTTGGCTCCCATGTCAACTCCTTCTGTTCCAGGCCGGATTACTACTTCATCAATTCCTATTTTTCTTCGGTATTGCCTACTTCTGGCTTGGCATCTCTACGTGTGGAATCTTTGGCTATGGCATCTACTGAGGTTCACCGTGAAACCTCTTTAGTTGCAGCTTCGGGGGAGGATCCCCTCTCTCCTTGTTTTGCATATTTTGACTCTGAGCTTTCTTGGACTGTGGTTCAATGTAAAAAGAAAGGACTTCCCAACTTTCTGGCTGTTGTGCACCCTAGAGTTAAGGGAGTTAGGTTTGTTAAGTCAAGATCTAGTGTTGTGTAGATCCTTTTGTTGGTTTTTTCAGTCGATTTGTTGTGCCTATGTTGTCGTTCTGTTGTTTTTGGCCTGCTTGGGCCTACTTGTTATGTTCTGGGGGCTTGCTTGTAAAGGGATCAGAGCCCTTGTTTCCTACTTATCTTAATCAAAAATATAGTACCATTATATTAATTGCATTTAAATATTATCAAACCGCAAGTAAATGATGTTGATACATCTCAATTTTACTATATTTATGTAGTGTCATAGTGTATTTATATGTAAGGTAAGCATTATTACTTTTATGAGTATTTAACATTCTAGGTTATATTATGTATCGTATATTGTAAGGATTACAGAAAGATATGTATATGTTAATCAAATACATTCTCAATATTGATGATATAACATATTATATTCGAGAGACATAATTTATGCTCTTACTATTCTATATATTCAAAAAGCTGTTACAATTAGACAAACATTGAGATAGCCTTGGTTGGATTATGTTTAATGCATTTGTTACTTTCTTTACATGTCAATAAATTCAGTAAAGGATAATATCTCTTACCTTCTCTTTCTACTCTTGAGTTAAATTCTAGAAAAAGAAGAAAAATACCTTTACTTATAAGTCATTATTATAAGGTGTAATCAATTGAAAATTATTCCTATTAAATCTTCTAAAATTTGTCATGAATAGATCTTACAAATATTTCATTGTTGCACAATCTCTATCCATGTCTCTCATAATTGAAAAGGAAATTATGCCTATCTTATATTGTTTCCCTTAAAGGCAGTGAATTGAAAAGATAGTGTAGGTGTGTGCATTGTGATGCTACTTAAATGAATGAATGAGGAGAATTAGTTAAGTAGATGATTGGATTGTTTTTTTACGATTAAAATGTTTGCTTCAAGGAGTTCCCCCAATTATTGCCCAACTTAATTATCCAAATAAATTGCCTACTTAAAGGAGTTTCTCAAATACACTTATATTGGTTTTATGTTGAGGATAGACGTGGTCTTTTTCATCTCTTAAGACATTGGAGGAGCGGTCATCATGGGAATGCCACTCCCTTGTGATGTTAGTTTTATTAACACCTTACCATCTCCATAGTGCTTCCATCATTGCTAGGGTGTGCTACATGGGGATGTGTGCCACTCAATTGCTCTTCATGTATTCATTGTCCTCCTTCCATCCCTTGTGCATTGCCAGCATATTCTCCCATGCATGTTTGGTATCATGCAGCATTATATATGGTGATAGCACGTGTGTGGTGTGAATTATCATTGTATAGTACTTTATGTTCAAAAAAATGTTGGTTGCACTTTCGGAATTTTTGTCAATGATTGGGATTATTTGCATTACAATGTGTGCATCACAATTGATCTAACTTAACTCTATGGAAATTCAGGCTCATTCTACTCTAGATTATAATTCACTTTGAGAATAAAATAATTTACTTGTTTATATTAAGCATCATGGGAAGAGAGAGTAGGCACATTAATGGTAGGTGCAATAAATTAAATGTACATCTAAGTGGAAAATAATTATTGGAATTTAAAAATCATTTGTTCTCTCATTTGGGCATTTGTAATGTAGGGCTAGCTATGGGTTCAAGGATTTCTCAATTAATGAGATTCATAGTTCATTTACTTTTTGTAAGACAATCAACGACTATCAACCCATCAATGATTAGAAATGGAACCCTCTTCGAAAATGGTGATTAGTTGATCAAAGGAGACCCTTTTATTTAGTGATCACCCATTTGGATATTTGGTTTCTCTTTGTTTCCTGGTTAACCCAAATATCCAATAAAAAGTCTCTTCAATTATCTTGGGGCCCACTTGTGCATATAGGATTACCTCATGCATTGGATAAATTAAATCAATAATGATCAATGATTCAATCTTTACTATGGGGTCCCTTTTCTTATAAGGCAATCAAGCCATCAAAAGAGGTATTTATGATCAATTGTAGGCCCCTCACCTCTAACAAGTAAATATTGGCCATTAGATACAAGGGATCTATGATGTCCATTTGCCCAATGTCATCAAGTAGGTCCCTTATATTTCATCAAGTTACCTACTCGTCCAATACCTACAAACCCAATAGCGCCTATGTTGATTAACTTCATTTATGTGTCCATTTAGATTTGGGAAATGCTACTGGCCCAATCAATCTACAAGGGCCCAATCAAATACTTCTCAACCCCTTTTGATCACTCACTTGACCTTTCTCATTTCATAAGGTATTTGTGAAGAGAGAAACCTTCATCAACAAGTCATTGCCTCCTTTGATCACCTATTCGAACTTAGGTTGTTCAATTTAAAACACTAAGCTCAAACGAGTAACCAAATTTATTGTGTGCCAAGTTTCAGCTATTGGCTATGTTGCACCTTTGATACAAACAACATGAACCCTTAGATGAAAGGGTAATTACCTTGCCAAGAAATACCTCTGAGTAGAAAAAAATATGGCGTCTGAGCGGGAGACTAATGCTGAGCGGGAGATTGATGTTGTGTGGGATGCATTTACGCTTGGCGTCGCTGCGCTATTGGGGACGTTGTGCCTGGGCACAGTTTGGTGCGTGACGCCCTTCCCGCGGTCCCAAGTGTCCAGATCACGGAGGACCTGTATGCCCTCTTTCTTGGGGTTGCTTCAGGTCCTGACGTTGGTCCTGTCTCTGCCTCTGTTCGCATCCAGAATCCCTTTGCTGCAGGAAATCCTATGGGTTCAGGTCCTACTTTGAATGCCACTTTTCCGAGTGCTCAAGGGCAGCCTCAGAAATCCTTTTCAAAGGCAGTGAATAACTCGGGAACTCAGCCCCGCCCAACCCAGTGTGGGGCCTCTCAGCTATTGCCTTGTGCTAGATCATCCCCGGTGGTGATGTGTAGCCAAGTCTCAGAAAATGAGGAGTATTATCTCAATCATGGGGCAATTTGCAGGTTCAATGGTTTGTGGCCATCTCTTCCTAATGTTCACAGGTGGGTCATGGTTTCTTGAAAGCCACTAGTGGATGGTACGATTGAGCTCTACCCCTATGCAAGGGGTTCTTTATTGTGACTTTTGCTTCTATGGAGCAGCGAGACCTAGTGTTCAACGACAGGGTTTGGTTGTGGGGTGAGCATTCTCTCTCCATCAAACCTTGGATTCCTTCATTTAATCCTCTCTCCGAGCCACTGAATATTAGACCTATTTGGGTTTGTCTACCGAATCTTCCTCTAGTTTTGGGCGGATTTGTGCTACAAGGGCATTGGCAATGTGATTGGTCACTTCTTGAAGGTAGACTCTACTACCTCTATGATTGGACACACTACAATCGCTCGCATTTTAGTGGATATTGACATCTCCAAACCCCTTCATGGAGATGTAGTTTTGATGGTTGGGGACAAGCCTTGGTCGCAACAATTGGACTATGAAGGCCTCCCCTTCAGATGCAGACGATATTTTGCTATTGGTCACTTGGCCTCCGGTTGTCCTCTCTCACTATAAGGGTGTTGTGACTTGGTGGAAGGATGCTCTCCTTGATCACTTACCGGTTAACACTTCCCAAGAAGTTATTTCCTCTAAGGAGGATAGTTCCTCATAGGAGGATGAGCCTTCCCAGGAGCCTTTGGTCGCCCCCCAGGTGGTGGCGGACGAGGCTAACCCCCCGACTTCTTCGACTACTCCTGATAGACCTTCAGCACCTTTGTTGGCCCCTTCTGCTTCAGGTTGGATCGTTGCTTCGTCGATTCCTCCTTTTTCTTCAACGTTACTGACTTCTAGTTCAGCGTGTGAGTTCTCTTTGGTTGCGGTGTCTGTTGAGGGTCCCCTCCTCTCGTCTCGCTCTGAGGATTTGGACTTGGAGTTTTCCTAGAGAGTGGTTCAGTGAAAAAAGGTCTCCCCAAATCTGTTGCTGCTTCACAACCGAGGGTTCAGGGAGTTAGGTTTGCTTCAACGAGATCTAGTGTTGTGTAGATCCCTTTTTTTTTCTACAGCAGGGTTGTTGTTTGTTGCTTTTGTGTTGTTCTTGGCCTGCTTCTGGCTTGTTTTGCTCTGCCCTTGGGGCCTTTGTGTAAAGGGATTGACACCCTAGTTTGTTGCTTATCTTAATCAAAAACATGAACCCTTAGATGACATTTATCACTAAACCCAATCCCTAAAACTACCCTATATAGAGTTAGTCATCCTGGTAAAGTCTATCAGCACACAACAAATTTTGGGAATTCATTGTGGGATATTTCATGGACCCATAGGTTGAACACCTCTTACCACCAACATTGCAGCAATATATATGATAGGTTCCAAAATTTAAATTTCACTTGCAACAAACTAATTCTTCTATAGTAATAAATCATGTAGACAATCTTGGGAAAGAATTTGTGAACTATATTTTTAAGCTTCAAAGATAGTGATGTTATATTTATGCTATCATCATTTTTTTCTAGATCAATGGGGGTTTCAACAGGTCCACTAACCATGATAAAATATACTCATGAATAAGAATGAAACAACCAATGAGGAATAAAACCCCTAAAAATCAAGTTGAAAGTTATACTATATTAAAAAAAATACATATTTCATCAAAGATACATGGGTAAAAACTTTAACAACTAAAGGGGTTGCCTCCTAAGAGAGGTAGGGCATGAGATTCACCTACTTCCCAAATCTCCTCTACCCAACATAGGGTTGTATAGACAATCACTGATGGAGTAATGAAGTAAAATAATAGCTACAAGAATTGTTAGAGCAAGATGTGATACGTCCTAGCACTTTGCCATGTGGATCACTCTTGGAGGATGTGCATAGATTATTGAGCTCTCAATAAGATCACCATAAGAACAGATATCCTCTCCCTAGGATAGATGACCTACTAGACCAACTACAACATGCTAAGTATCTTGCCAAATTGGATCTAAAATTAAGATATCAAGTGAGAATGATGGAGTAGGATACATGGAAAACTACTTTCAAGACCAAACAAGGTTATACAAATAGTGGTTCTTCCTTTTGGCTTATGTAATGCGCCTAGTACATTTATGTGCTTAATGAATGATGTATTGAGAAAGTTCATATAAACATGTGTCGTAGTGTATCTAGATGGCATTTTTTATATTTAATACGTGGGAGGAGCATTTGATGTTTTTGAGAGAGATTTTGTAAGTGTTAAAAGAAAAACTATTGTGTAGCTTGAACAAGTGTGAGTTTGCCAAATAATCATTGGCCATGTGGTTGGAGGAAGTGAGCTGAGAGAAGATCCCACAAAAGTGATGGAGTAGGATACATGGAAAACTACTTTCAAGACCAAACAAGGTTATACAAATGGTGGTTCTTCCTTTTGGCTTATGTAATGCACCTAGTACATTTATGTGCTTAATGAATGATGTATTGAGAAAGTTCATATAAACATGTGTCATAGTGTATCTAGATGACATTTTTTATATTTAATACGTGGGAGGAGCATTTGATGTTTTTGAGAGAGATTTTGTAAGTGTTAAAAGAAAAACTATTGTGTAGCTTGAACAAGTGTGAGTTTGCCAAAGAATCATTGATATATCAAGGCCATGTGGTTGGAGGAAGTGAGCTGAGAGAAGATCCCACAAAAGTGAAATCTATCAAAAACTAGCACAAGCCAAAACAAGGAGTTTTCTAGGTGCTACACTATATATGTGTAAGTTCATTCCATCCTTCTTTTCCATAGCTACCCCTTTACATTTAGTTACAACATTGGGTAAGCACTTTCATTGGAGTAGTGTACATGATAGAGCTTTTGAAACATTGGAGGATAAGATTTGCAATGCTCTGATGTTAGCCCTACCTAATTTGCAGCTATCCTTTGAGGTTGAGATGGATGCTAGTATGTCATGGGAGTCATCTTATTACAAGGTGGTAAATTGGTATGCTACCATTCAAAGGCCTTCACTTCATCGATGAGGGACTACTTGATGTATGGCAAATGCAATAGTCCAAACAATCAAAAAATGGACACTATTTACTTGGCAAGGAAACCGTTGTGCAAATGGACCACAAACCTTTACAATATTTACAAGCTCAAAAGAAGTTGCAACAGGCACAACATTACAAACGGATAGGTTTTCTACAACAATTTCATTTAGTGATCAAATACAAAAAGGGAAGTTCAAATGTAGTTGCAAACATGTTGTCTAGGCCACCTATTATAAAGCCCATATTATCTCTTGCTACAATCACACAATTGATGCCCTTTACTAGAGAAGCCTATGAAGAAGAGTATGAGAAAGACTCAAATTTTAGTGAGTACAAACAACTCTAAGAATAAGGGGTTGGAAAAGTGGTACATGACTTCTACCTCAAAGAAGGATTACTTTATAAGCTTAGGCAAGTTATGTGTGCCAAGGGCACAACGCCTTCTACTTATGAGGGAGGTGCGTATCTCCAAGGTGATGGGTCATTTTGGTGTTGGAAAAACGGCTCTTTTGCAAAGGCATGTGTATAGGCCAAAGATGCAAGTAGAAGTTGCAAAATTCATTAGAGGATGTATGTTATGTTGCACTTACAAATCCAAGATGCAAAGAAAAGGAATGTGCACACCTTTTCTAGTACTACCTAATAGATCGTGTGAAAGTGTGTCCGTGGATTCCATGGGCAGATTACCAACTAGCAAGCATGGGAATGGCTATTTATTTGTTGTGGTGGATAGGTTTGGTAAGATGTGCATCATATCCCCATCCAAGAAACCATAACTAAAGAGACCACAAATTTGTTCTTTAATGAAGTTTGGGTGCACTGTAGGCTACCAAGATCAATTGTATCAAACTAAGATGCTCGTTTTATAAGTCTTGATCCACTTTATGAAAAAAAAATTGGATATTAAGCTTCAAAAGAGCATAGTGCTTTATCCCCAATCAAAAGGACGAATGGAGGTGGTGAATAGGACATTGGTATAACTCATGGATGGATACTACAATAGGATGCCAAAGACTTGAGATGGGTCCTTACCGTATATCTATCACTCATACAACAAAGCAATTCATTCCTCTACAAGCCAATCATCATTTGAGGTATGTTTGGGATATCTACCAACTAGTCCACTTGATATTGCACTTGAACATCAAGGTGAGCAAGAAGGATTTGACTCAAAAGTGACAATTTATTGAGAGGATCTATGAGATCCAACTTAGAGTTAACATGCAACCAGAAAAGACTCAATTAAAATACAAGGAGGCATGATTAGCATCATGTGGAGTATGGTCTCCAGGTTGGAGATAAGGTATAGTTGTCTAAGCAAAGAATGAATGCAAGGACCAACCAAGAAGACTAAACCTCTAAGGTGTAGGCCATTTACCATCTTAGAGGCAATTGGGGAAAATGCATTTAGATTGAATCTCCCTCCTTGCATGAAAATCCACTTTGTTGTTAATTGTGAAGATTCCCAGTTGTACAAACCATCCATGTTGGATGAAGGAGAAGAGGAATTGGTGCTACCTTCAATGGAAGATCTAGTCTATGACAAGAAAATAGTACTTCACGAGAATGTGACACTACAATGAAAGCAAAGAGAGGCCAAGGGGTTCCCAAGTCTTGTCAAGTGGGACTCAAAGGAGAAACCATGGACAAAGCTCATGGGTACTCCAAACAAAGGATGGGGACATTGTTTCCTCGTCTAGTTTCTCAATAAGCTTTTGAGGGACTAAAAGCCTCTCTATGAAGGTATGATCCAAAAAGGATCAAAGACGTTTGCAGCCTCCAAAAAGGTGATTACTCCAAAAATTGAATAAGTGTAACTACTTGTCATTTTGTCATAAATGGTCAATTTCATCAAGTAGAGACTCTAAAATTGACGATGATCAAAAGCATGATCATCAAGCAATTCTATGATTAAGCAACAATCTTGGAATCAATATTGGCGATTACAGAAAACCCTAGGTGATTCTATGAATAAGCAACAATCTTGGAATCGACAGTGACAATTACAAAAATGCCAAGGCGATTATGTGATTGACAACTCTCCTCGATTAGCAACAATTCTATCAAACAAAGTCCAAAAGAGAAATGGCAAAGGAAAAGTCCAACTCTTCATATAGCATGATAGTCGAGCTATTCTAGTGCACAAGAGTAAGGCTCAACATATAAAACTGAAGGAAGAAGAGAGAATAGGTTGTTGGATGAGTAAGGAGCACTAAAACATCTTTTCAAACCCTAGCAAAATTAAAACATGTCATCTGCTCTAATACCATATAACAGAAATCAAACACAGAATGATTACAAGGATATTCAATAATGAAATAAGAAGCAAACACTTTCTTATATAGGTAACAATGAACTAAAAATAGACGAAGCTAAAAATAGTGACTAAGCTCAAAATAGCAGCTAAGCTAAAAATAGAAACTACACTAAAAAAAAAAACTAAGCTAAAAATAACAAAAACTAGTTAAAGCATAAAATCTAATCTAAGACTAACCTATATTAAGTCCTTCGTTAAAAAAACTTTATTACAAAAGTATTAAATATCTCAAATATTGAATGCTCTAATTTTCTCCACAAGTTTTAACATCCCCCCAAATGAAAAGATCTCCTCTAAGAGCTTTGTATTAATCATTTGCAAAGAAACATTAAATTCAATTTAGTTATTGTAGCCATGTACAAAACAAATTAAAAACCTTTAAGGATGAAGACCAAAAATTAATCACGGAAATTAGTAGGTCCTTAGATAAGAGTAGAGTACTCTTGCTTGGAAGGCACACAACACGTGGTTTGACCATATGAACAAAAGAAATGTGTGCTTTCAAAAAAATGACACCAATTCTCACTCAAAATAGAGACAAAGAAACTACTAGTTTGACCCAACGATAACTGCAATATTTTTGCACAATCAAACTATTAATAATGCATAATCCTCGTTGGAAAAAAGATATGCTTTAAAAAGCAACTTCAAATAGCTAAGAAGTTGCATTACGAGACAAAGGTATCTTTATAAACCTAGGTCTAGAAGTAAGATGTGCATGTGACGTCCCTAAAAGTGCAGTCCAGTGGAAAAGAGAATAAAAATCTAGAGCAACACAGCTATACGACAATAAATTTACAATTACTTTTTTTTTAAATTGACTTTCTGACTTTTGTCATTAGCTGAGAGGCAAGACAGGGCAAACGCCTGACACTGTGAGGGGCAACGATGAGAGGTCCCTACAAGTGCAATCTAGGGGAAAAAGAATAATAATCAAGAGCAACACATCTATTGATAGATTTTCAATTACAACAAAAAATTTTGCCTTTTCCCATAAAACAAGGCAATCCAAAACTGTGAGGCTAGACCTGCTCTTTGGACGAAAGAAAAAAACAATCATGAGCATCCTCTATTCGCTGGAACAATTTCAGGTTGGACAAAGAACTTCAACTTTTGGCAGAATTCCTAAGTCAACCAGTGCTATAAGTTGGACGTTGATTAAAGTCATGTTGAACAATAAAGCATCATGATGAGATTTTCCATGCATAGTCGCAATTCTCGAGATGCATGGATCCATTTGACACCTTTCTTGAGACGAACTGGATCCTTCAAGGATCTTAATTAGGAAGGTTCAACCTACCAGATCATAGGTCTTGATAATGTCCAACTCTATGATCACCCCTCCCTTTTGCAACAAAAGAACGAATTAACTAATATGCAATCATAACCCAGTTCTAAATCTACTTGCTCTTGACGAATTCAATCTCCTCTCTCTATTATGGAGGGAAGGAGAAAGGATTTGTGTAAACTTTTCCACAATTACCTTTGAAATAATGTCGTAGGCCATATTGCAAAGTGAATTTTGGACAATAGACCCAAGATCTAGCCTTCGGTATTTCCAGGTATTAGAATGAAAAAGGTGTAATTTAGATCAAACAAAAACCTTTCTAGATTTAAGATTTCATTTACTGCTTTGAACGCATCCCCTTCAACAGTTCCCAGCAGAACTTGTAAAAAAGCATAGTGAGATGCAATTACGACTTTAGTCAGGAGGAGACTGAGGTGAGACAAACTTTTGGATATCAATGTGATCAGAAAGGAATTGTGCGGGACAGCAACCTAAGCAATTAGTCAAAAGGTTGTTGCTGATTACTGTTAAGAGAAACCTCCTATGAGGAAAGTACAAAAGCCAAAAAAAAAAATGATTGCCTTGATGAACATCTTGTGAAAGATTTGTGCCATGATGCCACTGGGGGATCAACCTCTTTATCACCTAAAAATTAAGAGAATTATTGTAAATCCTGCCCTTGATTGAGCATGCCTGCAGCTACTGCTTCTTTCAGTGGCAATGTATTTCTGTTTCCGTTACATTTCTGTTGCGATATAAATATAGATTTTTCAGCAAAATAAAAATCAGCAACTGTCATACTTTTCTCTAGTTCCCTTTTTGACCAATGCCATTTGAACGTTAAGAGTCTTTAATTTCTGGGTTATCTTGGCCTGCAGTCTCTCTTATGGGATGATGTGTTTCTGTGATAAGTCTACGATGGGAAGAGTGTCATTCTTAGTAACTATCATAAAATCTACTATCAAAAAAGAAGATGCCTGAGTCTCATAACAAAAAAGCATAAGGTGAATGCAGCTTGGTTTAAAAAGATGAAATCCAAAGCAAAAATCTAATACTTTAAGGTGCATAGAAGCAAAAATTGCAAACCAACGGCGATTATTCGTGATTAATCCTGGCACGAGTCCCATGCCATGCCGTTCTGAACTGCCAAAAGGCACAGCAGTCAAACCTGGTGTTTAACCCCAAAATATCGCCAATTTTTTTTAAATGCTGGGATTTTGGAAAAAAGGGCAATTTATTAAACTAAACACAGATCTGATGAAAAAAATGTCATTATTTCTTATTTACTGTTCAGTTTCTTTCCCTCATTTTGACAATCATTGGATGGAAAAATCAGAGCATGAGGATACTGCAATTACTTTGGCACAGAAAAATCAGAGCATGAGGAGATTGCAATTACTTTAGCACAGAAAAATCAGAGCATGAGGAGACTAATTACTTCAGAGCAGAAAATTCATTTTTAAATTTGCCACATTTTTCCCATTTTAAACCTGAGTAATTGAACTCCATTTATGCTTTTGCCACTGTCACTACCTTGTAAATGGAATGCTACTATAATCAGATGACAAGGTTCTATTTTTTAAATGGCTACAAACTTTTAAAGAATGAAATTTCAATCAGAGTGCCTTCTTTTGTAAATTAATATTTGGATCAGCGTCCCTTCTAATGACTCCAAAATTGAGGCAAACCTTTCATTGGATAGGCAAACCAAGTTCACACATGAAAGCTGCATGGAAATAATCCAACAGAATGCCTCAATGCACATTATAATCTAGAGATTCACTTTAACTTGCCTTTCTACACATAGCATGGATGCATTTTGATTAAGAACTACACGGTCTAATTCCAATATCTTGATATTTCTCAAACCATGGATAAGGGCCATGATACTTGTCATGCCTTATTCACATTCTTGGTAGGTAAAGAGATATAGCAGGAGTATATTTACAACACAAATCGAGTTCAGAAGAAACATCAAGAGATGCGGCATACATGTCATACTAATATATACAAGTAATTAAATGGTTTACAACATAATAGTGGAACCAGAAGTGCCAAAAGATCAAATATTAGTATATTAGTATTACAGCAAAGAGCAAATTGAAAACACTAAAGGAAATAATGCCAAGCAACCAAATATAACATTGATGCATTGAAATGGTCCCAAAATGAATGACAGACTTATTGATGATGGTACTTTTGCCCCTTGAGAATTGTCCAAGCTCTGAAACAACAACAAACACAAGCGTGTATCATTCAAATAATAAATATAATATGAAAAATAGGGAAGAGGAGAGATATCTGCAGGCCATAAACTTGCCTTGGTAGATCTGTACAAAAAAATAAAATGAATATATGTTTTGTCACAAAATGATAGAAATATACTGCATTTCATTAATTTAGTAATATTAGAGTGAACGCATATGCTGAAAATATGTACCACGTACCTCAAATCACTTTAGTTTCCTACAATCTTCAGGTAAATGGGGCTAAAAAGGTTTAAAACCTAAATTTTAAGCACTCCCTTGTGATTATATTTCCATATCAATCTAGGCTAATTGAGACAAGGATGATGTTTTTGAAGAGATGCTAGGTGAGTGAATTAAAACATGGTAGAGAATGAAACTGCATTAATTCAGGATTTTATTCACACAACCAGTTGATTTCTCAATACATTACAATGGCTTATAAAGCCTTTGCTTTCCCTTACTTACAGCAAAGTAACTCCCAAAACAACTAGTTATTGTTTTATTTATATCTTAACTTAAAACTAACAGCTAATTTATTTTATTAATATGTAATCTAAACTATATACTAAACTAATGATGTAATAAATCCAACATTCTGGCCTTATTACATCAATCCGAACGAGGGACGAAACACTGCAAGGACTGAACACAGCAGCCCTTCTGGAAACTTTGATGAAGTGCCTCCACCAATTTTCCTCGCTCACCCAGGAAACACCAAATTGAGTCTGTCGGCGTATCTCCTAACTATCAAACCTGAAAAACCTTTGTACCACACGAGAGAACGTAATCCCACCCTCCATGCACAATGAGAGAACACAACTCTCCTCCGAGAGTCCACAACTCCACCGAGTGTCAATAATCCCTCCTCTAGTGCTGCATCTGAGAGAACAACTCTCCTCCTCTGAGAGTCCACTTTCCATCAAAAGTGTCAAAATCCCTTGAGAGAACAACTCTCCTCCGAGTGTGTCAAAATCCCTCCTCCTGGGAACACAACTCTCCTGCTTCATCACAATCAAATTGGCCAAGAATCTAGTTCATCACAACAGGTCAAAACATTTTGACAAGAAATATCGTTTCAGAAGAAAGAGGTTGAATTGAAGTATGTAAACACTCAAGAACAGTTAGCCAGTATCTTTACTAAAACAGTTGCAAAATTTTAGTTTTTGAAACTCCGAGATCAACTTGTTAGTCCGGTCAGCATCAAGAGGGAGTATATTGCATTTATGACATTGGATCGTGCTTCTACAGGTTGCCGGAAATTTTGTTTGGGTGCAGATATTTTTAGCGAATTCTATTCCAGATTTGGGTGCCACTTTTGCATCAGTTCAAGACTATTTTTAGGAAGTTTTTTATAGGTTTTTATTTATAAATAAGTCACTGTTTTTAGATGAAGTTAGTTGCTGTTTTTAGCATAAGATTTTTGGGTATTTTAGAAGCTATTCTTAACAGCTCAACTAGCTGTTTTAGGCACCCAGTTTTAGTGATTTAAATTTCTATTTTTAACTGTGTGTTAGTTGCATGATAAGCGATTTAATTCAGTTGTTTTATTGTCAAATATTTTGGGGCTTTGTAACTCTATAATAATTGCCCAATTATGCTATTTGTAATGAGTCGATTAAAAAGTGTGTACATGTTTTTTTTTGTTGACAAGTAATAAACAGAGTTTGTTTGCCCAATTATTAACTGTGTATGGTGATTTGCTTTCTACCGTAAGTTATTTATTTTGGTGAATAACATATGCTGCAAATAACTGTTGTCTCTTGCTGAGAGTGAATTTTTCCATTGGCTTGAATTGTGATTGAAAAAAATTATTTATGGGAAGAAAACTGACACAGCGTAAATGTAATTAGTTGGTCCTAAAAATCTGTTTTTTTAAAAGAAAAGTTTTTTTTCCCAGGATTCACCCTTGGGTATGCCAAGGGCTCATCCCTGGGACAGTGGATACATTCCGGGTACATCTCAGACATGCCCAAGACAAACCCCCAGTCTCGGATAAGACCTTACGTGTACCTAGGAGGAACCAGACCAGGGACCCATTCCCAGTCCGGTTCAGTACAGACACATCCCTCGAAATGGGAGAACCCAATAACATAGATTCCTTTGGTGCTCATATGTCACATGTGATTGAGTTTTGCATCAAGGGTTCAAGTGTATCTTCCAAATCTGTGTGAGAAGTTTCAAGGGTTGAAGCATCCTGCAAAGGCTAAAGGGCTGTGACAAAATTTAGCTTTAACATCATTTACAAATTAAGACCCAAAACTATCACATACATTACAGTACAACATTCAACAAACCTGTATAATTGTTCGAGCAGGACAATCAGAGCAATCTGATGGTTTAATACCATAGATGAAAGTCGAATAGTGACATCAGCACGCATCTTCACTTGTTGGCCATGACCATATGGACCTCCTATGCAAAACACAACAGATGATGATCCCTGCAAACAAATTTACTCGTCAACCTAAGAAAAACAAATTGAGGGAACAATCGATTACAACTAATTTCAATTCCATAATGACATGAAGATTTCCAAAGTTAAAAAATATCAGAACATTAGTAGCTCTAATCAATACGATCAAGAAATTGTGGAAGTACATGCAAGAGTCATACCGTTGACCCTGAGTCCTCTATCAATTTAGCTAGCTGCTCCGATGTAATATCTTTACCATTCTCATCTAAGAGCACAACCTGGGGACAGCTAAAACTCAAAAATTAAGGAAATATTGCTTAACACTTACATGTATCTTCCTCAGTCCCTGATTATAAGAATGCAGATAGAAAAGAATGATCCTTCCAAACAACAAGAAAGATCATCAAGCAATACACTTTAAAGTAGTTCCTTAATCAACTGAGGATAAAAATATAGCAGCTAAACCAATGGTATTGCATAGAATTTAAAAAGGGTCAAGGACAACATAATGAACTTTTTTTCACCTCAATTACAGAGAAGCTCTACTACTGTACCCAATCTTTTGGAGTGATGCGCTGCATAACTTTGGTATCTTCTCCTTTAGTCTGTGCTTTCACATCACTGTTCCAACCACAACACTATTTTTTATAATAAATGCATTTGTATATGGTTCAATAGAAACAAATGCTAACTTCAGATCCCCGTTCATGTGAATGAGACATTATCCCAATATTCTTAACATGTGAATTTAAGCATGCCTGGTTTTCATTGGATTTGATCTAATTTGAATATCCTCAACACTGCAATATCGTCGAAGTTTCTCCATATAGTCATCAACCACCATTTGCACCCCATTGGATCTGTTCTTCCCCACCGTGAACAATCTTATTGGAAGTGCCTTCTGCACCATTAATACCTTACAGTCAAATGTTTGTAGTTTAACGTTTACCTTTGAAGAACAGAAAATGCATTTTGTCCAAAAGACAGTAGGTTACATAAACAAGAACACTAACAAAATGATGACCATATTAGTAAATTTATGTTATGTTCGGACAGAGAACAGCAGTGACCAGCAAAAGCAATGGGAAAGAAGGATGTGATGATGAACTATGTTTTCTCAAAAGCCACAGAATGCATCCTAGAGGAAACTCAGGAGTGAAAAACTGCAGAAGAAGAAAAGATCAAGGAAAGTACTCAAGGAGACACAAGGATTGTGATGGTCAAGAATGAAGTAACATATACAGGAAGCCCTGAAAAGGAAGGCGTGGAGGAGATAAAATTTAAATGCAAACAAGGCCGGAAAGGTATACACAGTCATGCAATTCACTGATAAAAAGAGAGTATTGGACACAAGCCAAAGCAAACGAGAGTGAGATAGCATATATGTCAAGATTAAAAATTAAACAAATGTCGAGATATGTTGTACCCATAAAAAAAAATTGTATTGTGTCAAATTTTCAGCTAAAATCTTGTTGTTTCTTAACCAGTGATCATGTTTTAGAGCTTTGTTTTGTTGGTCTTTGTCATTTTTGTCCTCTGTAGTCCTTTGCTTTGCAGGAATAACGAAAAGAAATCTCAGAATGCATCTGTCAGAGCAGAGAAAGGTCAATAGATGAAAGGCTTGTGAAAATTCGTCAAGATTTGAAAGTATGTTCTCCAGTATAATGAAGGCAATCTAGAGGGAAAGAAAACTCACATTGCTGACCATTGATACAGAAACACTTGTTTTTTAACAGTCATGATAGAATACTTCACGAGAGCAACGCAATTGCACAATCAAGGATCTTATGTCACAATTGAAGTGAGAATCCCACGATTAGGAGACACAAGATGGCATAAAGAGAGTAATAGCTTGACAAAGGCATTTCATGGTGGCAACATTAGGTGAATCGTGCAACCAGGACAGCTCTTGCCAATGGATGGGTGAGAATCTTGCAATTACATGTTGAGTGACAACAAACAACATCGAAATGCATGAAAGTGTTTTAAGTGGTGCCCATGGGTGGAACCGCAACTAAGAAGAAATAGAGGCAAAACTAGCATAGTCACGCAACTGGGCACTGAAACGTTAGCAAAAGACAATATACCTGCATGGCTGGGCATATTAGTTGTGGCAACTAGCATAAGATCATGCAACTCAAGGTTTTAAACAACATGGAGATATGAATCATGTGATCAGGATGTTTGAAATGGCAAAGGCCACTAAATCACGTGATTTGGAGATAGGTGTTGCCAAACATAGTAAAATCATGCCTTTGTTTCAATCGGCCTTCATGGAAAGAAATCACACGACATAGAGCTGATTTTGGAACATTTAAGGCACGGAGCAAAATGGTAATTGATAGTCTTGATAGGTTAATTACTACCTAGGAAGAAAAGAAGCAATCTGTTGTAGTTGAAGGAGTGCAGTTGAGTTGAATTTTGTGATGGAGCTCATGAAAAAGCATCCATCAATCGTATCATTTATGATATGCATTGCAAATGAAGATAAACATTTGGAGTGTTTTGTTGATCATGCAAAGTATATGACCTTAGATCTTTCAAAGAATAAGTATGTTAACATTCGTGCAATTTTGGATTACTTATGCAAAGAGCTGACAAACATCTTGTTCCAAAGGTCCATAATACTAATGTGGATAGAAGTGTGGATTCTATTCATGCCATAATATCCAGTTGTTTACACAGGCAAGCAGGACATGAACACCTCTATGATCAAGCAACAAATACAGTCAAGTTTGTAGATGAAGAATATCATATTCGATGTATTGCAAATTTTCTTAGCTCAAGGGTTGTATTAAAGCTTATCCAAAGACAAGGATCTTTCTGACATCTCATGGCACTTGTAAATATAGGCATATCTATGGAAAAAGCCTAGCTAGTTGATATAGTAGATATTGATGGTAAGCTTATTTCAAACCCCTGGGAATGGTTTTCCATTCTGCCGATAGGAATGGTTAGGGTTTGATAAAGTCATCGGCAGAAGAATGGTTGGGGTTCTAGTGTTCTTCAAATGGTCTAACAGGTTCCAAATGAACGAAATGTTTCAAAATCACAAAGGATGTTCATGTGCAAATTGCTATTTTTAGCAATAGCTATTCCATAGTTCTATTTCTGGGCAGAGGGTGAGGGGTCTATTTTTCGATGGCTTTAGTTTGAAGCTAAGTTACTGGATCTGCCTGGTTACCAGTCAGATCTGAGTCCAGTTTGAACCCAATCAGCGATCCGGTCTGGTCCCTTCGCAAATTCCTGCAGGGTGTGGCTAAAACAGGACAAGTTCATCCTGGGCGAACCTAGGAAGGATCTGGGAGCTGAAAAATAAACTTAATTTTGAAGAGACCTTATTTAATATTTTAATTTTATTTTATTATAATTTTATAATATTACTTGAACGCCCCTCTTGGTGACATTATGATCCTCTTAATGGGTGCTTGGGTTTATCTTGTGTTAATTTTAAAGAAGGGACACTACAAGCATTTACTTAATTGTGTGAAACACTAGTACCATAAGTTAGAAGTGCTCAAGATGATAAAGGCCCTATTGTCCTTTGCAAAGGAAATGTTGCATTTCCCCATGATAGTCAGAACATATCCATGAGAACAGTAAAACCCCAATAGAGCTCCAGTCGGAATGACATCATGTTCAAATATGGAAAATTATAATTTCGTTCGAATTGAATATCCTTCAGTAGACAACACAACACAATTCTAGACAGCATGGATTCAAAAAGAAAAATGGGTGCCATGATCATTTTTTTACATCACAATTTTTTTCATATGCACTAACTGTTTCAGTAATTCTTGCACCTGGACATTTACTTGCTTCCTTCTATTATTCTAATATGCTCATTGTTGCAACTTAATTTAACTGCTTTGTTTCCATCACACTGAGCTTCGAAAGGCTCTCTCTTACTTTCAAAAGCGAATTTCTAATCCCAATGTTCCAGCATTAGGCTTGTGACTTTTCCCAAATTCCTGAAAGAATCAGTCTGATGATATGTGGTGCTACAAAGTGAGTTTTGACCCATCCACCAGGGTTGAGACCATATTGTGTGTGGCTACAAAGATGTGGTCAGCTGCAAATTCCAGGTGAATTTCAACAAAAGAGGCATCCCTCGCACTTGCCAGCTTAGCCAAAGAGAATAAGTGATTTTCTATGGATACAATGCAGCCCTTGAGGAGAATGTTCCAAGTATCAGAAAGTAGTCTCCTGCACCCCTCCAGCTAAAGAATCCTTATATAAATTACATATTTTTATTTTATGGTAATTTTACTCGTCTGTTAACTTTAAGTCATCTTGTTGATGACCAATTTACACAAGTAATCATTTCATCTATGGTTACTCATTTCTTCCTTGTTAAGGTAGAAGGGTTCACATTGTAAATGTGATGTTTGATACATGTAAGACTGTTCCAGGTTGGAAACCCCCCCAGGCAATAAGGCAGCCTATAACACAAGCAGACATATGGCAAGGTTGTGGTGTAACGAACATAGTTATTCCCAAAGCTTAGCCCGTAACACCAGCAAACATATAGCAATGTTGTTGTGTAATGAACATAATGATTCACAAAGGGCAGCCCATAACACCAGCAAAGATATGGCAAGTTTGTCGTGTAATGAACATGGAAATTCCGAGGTTTCATACAAAACATTGTAGCTTGATCGAGCTTAAAAGTCTTAATTACATGGCCCAAATTTACCAGCACACAGCATTAAAGGCAACCAATGACCTCATCCAAATTTAACAAATTAAAAAAATAGAATAAGCTAATAAAAACCAATAAAAGTAATCTTCCCCACTAATGGGGGTAATCGATAAAAAGTTTTGTCAAAATAAAACATTGGATTCCTTCAAAGTTTAAAGTGTTAAGGTGAATTTTGATGGTGCAGCTAGGGGTGATTCAGATCCTTTTGAGGTGGGGACCCTCTTTTGAAAAGCAAATGGTAGTACTAGTTTTATTAGAGTGGTCTCATTTTTTATGGGTCGTAAGTCAAATAATGAAGCTGGAGCTTTGGCAGTTTTGCATGGGATGAAGATGGTTGTAGCATCAAATCTGAAACACCCATTGGATTCCTCCAAAGTGTGAAATGTTAAGGTGAATTTTGACAGTGCGGCTAGGGGTGATTCAGATCCTATTGAAGCGGGGATCATTTTTTTTAAAGCAAACAGTAGCTTTATTAGAGGGGTCTCGTTTTTTATGGGTTGTAAGTCAAATAATGAAGCTGGAGCTTTGGCAGTTTTGCATGGAATGAAGTTGGTTGTAGAGTCAAATCTGAAACACATGGAGGTTGAAGGAGATTCCTTATTGATTGCTAATGACCCGAAGCATGCCACACTCCAAGATTAGAGGTTGAAGAGTATAATTGACAAAGCTCTCCATCTTGAAAAGAAATATGGTTTTAATCATTGCTTCAGAAAAGTCAATGCGGTGGCAGACAGATTAGCAAATGATGGAGTAGACTCGCTCCCCTTCTCATCCAAAATTAGTGTTCTTCCAGAGGAGTGGGATATCATCCTGCTGCTTGCTAAAGATGCCCCGGTGGCAAAGATCATATCACCCCAACTTTACCTCCTTCAAAGGTTGAAGGGTAATAATTATTCTTTGTGTCTGGGATCATGGTAGACCTCCATAAGCATGGAATTTATTACCACTCATTTTTTTGTGGTGGCTTGGCACATAACCATATTGGCTCATGCACCAAGTCTTTTTAATCCATTCCCGACTTGGCTTCTTGGCAGTCTTCCATTTTTGTTTTCATTTTTTCTTATTTTGTTGCGGGTGGTGGAGCTTCAATGGTTTCTATGGTGCAGGAGGGTTCCATGAGGGATTCTCCTTATGCAGGAGCTCTCTGATAGTTGTCTCTATAATACCTTCTGTTGATGTAAAGTGCAGATAAATAAATAACAAATTAAACACAGAATGCAAAACAAAACACAGAACAAGAACATGGATTTACGTGGTTCATCAAATGGTTACATCGGGGAAGCAAGGGAAATCTCCTTTGTATTATCTTTGTTTTTACATAGTACATCTACAGCAGTATGTTAACAATGTATATTACATTATCCATATGAGAAAACTATCTCCGAAGGAAACTGAAAGGACATGTATATTGGCAGGAGAGGAAAATGTCATCGGAGACTGTTGGACTTCACATTCCAACAATCTCCCACTTGAAGTCCAACCACTGCTGCAAGAAGGCTGCTCATAGATGTTCCCCTACTTTAGGCTTATTATCACATTTTGACAATGCCAAGAGAAGCCCTACAAAACTCGAGCTTCTTCCTTGAAACAATCTTTGTCAAAGCATCCGCTGGATTCACCTTTGTATGAATCTTTTCCACTTTCAGTTTGCCCTCTTTGAGAGCACTCTGGATGAAATGATACTTCAGCTCAATTTGCTTGGTTCTATTATGAAATGTTGCATTCTTAGCCAAGTGAATAGCATTGTTGCTATCACAAAAGAGAGTGAAAGCATGTTGTTTGCATCCCAATTCACCCAACAACTGCTGCAACCATATCATTTCCTTAGAACCTTCAGTAAGAACAATGTATTCGGCTTCGGTAGTTGAGAGTGCAACCACTTGTTGCAACCTAGAGACCCAGCTAATCGCTGCCTAGCAAAGGTAAAAACATAACCAATAGTTGATCTCCGTTTATCCAAATCACCGGCCATAACAGAATCAACGAAACCTTGCAGCAAATACCGTAGAATCCACTTGACTGCTTGCCAATGAGTTTTACCCGGATTGCTCACAAATCTGCTCACTACTCCCACTACATGAGCTATGTCAGGTCTAGTGCATACCCTGGCATACATGAGGCTTCCAACAGCTGATGAGTACGGAATTCCCTCCATATATTCTTGGTCTTCTTGTGTCTTGGGACACATTTCAGCGGATAAACGAAAATGATCAGCAAGTGGGGTGCTTACAACCTTTGCACCACTCATATTGAACATGTCCAAAACCTTATTAATGTATTTTTCTTATGACAATCTGATCTCTCTTTTACGTCTATCCCAAATTAGTCATACCAAGAATCCTCTTCGCTGCTCCCAAATCCTTCATTGCAAACTTATGAGCTAATTGTTGGTTCGAATCACGAACAACACTCATGCTAGTGTCAGTTACTAGCATATCATCAACATATAGCAGCAATAAAACAAACTCACCATTTTCCAACACTTTATAGTAGACACACGGATCAAATTCGCATCTGGTGAAGTGTTGCTCAGCCATGAAAAAATCAAACTTGAGGTACCACTGCCTCGGGGCTTGTTTGAGCCCATACAAACTTCTCCTCAACCTGCAATACAAATTTTCTTGTCCTTCTTTCACAAATCCTTCAGGTTGCTGCATATATAATTCCTCATCTATGTTGCCATGTAGAAAAGCAGTTTTAACATCAAGTTGTTCTAACTCGAGGTCATACACTGCTGCCAAACCCAAAACTGCGCGAATGGTGGTCATCTTCACAATTGGTGAGAAAATTTCATTAAAGTCTATCCCCTTTTGCTGATCATACCCCTTCACCACCAATCTAGCCTAATATCGTTTCTTGCCTCCCTCTTCTTTCAATTTGTACACCCATCAATTTTTCAATGCTCTTCGATTGGGTGGAAGACTCACCAAGTCCCATGTGTGATAAGCTAATAGCGAATCCATTTCTTCCCTTATTGCATCCATCCAATTCGCACTATTAATGTCTTTGCAGGCATCTTTGAAAGTAGATGGCTCTGCTTGATCAGAGATTAGCAATTGATGGATGAAGTCATCAAATTTCACAGGAGGTTTTTTCTCCTTGGTAGACCTCCTCAACTAAGGAGCTTGTTCCTGCAAATTACCCTGTTCCTAGGCATTGCCCTGTTCAAGATAGGGTTGTGAATTCAATTGAGTCTTCAAATTCAAATCTTCTTGTTCCTGTACCAATGTTAGCGCATTCCCATGGCTACCCTACGCCAGATTTGACACCTTCAGATGTGAATGACTACCATTCAAATGTGAATGTTGTGTGGGCTGCATTGAAAAATATGAAAGAGGCGGCTGATTTTGCACAAGCTGCACATGTGAGGAAGAGACTTGCGGCAAATTTTGGATTGACTTCCTCAAGATGTTATGAGGCTGCGTGATATCATGTGAAATCTGCATTGAATTATTCAAAAGAATTCCCACTTCAGCAAGTTGCGTTGAAGTTTGCAAAGGCAGCAAGGGATTTAAAGGAGGGTGCGCTATGTTTAAATTTGGCATAGGCTGCATTGAAAAATCCAAATGTTGCGTGGGATGTGAAGGAGGTGCTGAAGTAAAGGAAGGGAGACTAGGTTGCATGGAAGTCAAAGAAGTTCCCACAGGCTACAGACATGTATTTGGAGTTTGAATAGACTATGTCAAACATGGAATACTTGAAATCTAATTTCCCTGTATGCCTGTGAAAGATGGCAGATTTAGAGGCAACGTGGAGGAAGAATTCTAAGGCAGAGAATGTGAATGTAGATCACTGCCACTTCCAATATCATCAACTGGCACATATTCTTTTGCTTGTGTCCCATGTGCTTGCAAACCTCGAAACACTTTTTCATTGAATATCACATCGCGACTACGCACTATCTGTTTGGCAATCGGATCCCACAACCGATAGCCATACTGCTCCTCTCCATAGCCAACGAAAATACATTTTTCGATTTTGCATCCAGTTTTGTCCTCTTCTCCTTGTGAACATGAGCAAACGATTCGCAGCCAAAGACCCGTAGATGATTGTAAGAAAACCTTCTTCCCAACCATTTCTCCTCCGAAATGTCAAAATCCAATCGAAATGAAGGGCCTCGATTCATGAAGTACACCATTGTATTAAGAGCCTTTGCCCAAAATTCTTTGCCCAAACCTGCATTAGAGAGCATACTCCAAGCTCTCGCCAAGATTGTTCGATTCAACCTCTCAGCTGCACCATTTTCTTGAGGGTGAATGGAACAATTTTAATATGATGGATGCCATTATCTGCACAAAAATTGTCAAACTCCAAAGAGCAAAACTCTCCTCCATTATCCATTTGCAAGCACTTTATTTTATTCCCGGTTTGATTTTCAACAATAGCTTTGAAAACTTTAAATTTGCTAAATAATTCTGATTTCCTATTTAGCATATAAACCCAAACTTTGTGAGTGCAATCATCAAGAAAAGTAACAAAATAATTTGCCCCTCCAATAGAGGTTACCTCCGTAGGACCAAACGCGTCCGAGTGCACAAGTTCCAAGGGCCTTGTCTTCTTATCATGTCTGGTTTTAGAAAAAGCGATCCACCTTCGTTTGCCATAGATACAATGCTCACACAACTCTAAATCAGCAGATTGCAAACCTAGAAGTTGATCCCTTTTGAGCAAGATTTCAAGTCCTTGCTTGTTCATATGCCCTAGCCTCTTGTGCCAAAGCTTCGTCCCGTTGTCCACAAGTGCCATCGCAGCTCCCACTTCAGCGTGGCACTCTAGCACATACAAAGTGCCCAATTTGCTGCCTCTTGCAATGACTAGGGCTCCTTTGGTCACCTTCCAAGTATTTGAAGAAAAGGTGATGCTACACCCTTGAGCATCAAGTTGTCCCACTGAAATCAAATTCCTCTTGAGCTTAGGAACATGTCTCACATCCCACAACAGCCACTTATTTCCATTCTTTAATCTCAACATCACATCACCTTTGCCAATGATATCACATAGTTCATTGTCACTGTTGTGACCTAATCACACATCGCCCCATTGCAAATGGGGACCCCCCTTTTTTTGAGCTCTGATGATGTCTTTAGTTTATTGCATGATGAAGTCAGTGGTGTTTGAGTCCTATAGTCCCCTGATGACCTGATCCTGATGTTTGAGACCCTGAAAATGACTAAGTCTGGTAGCCTGAAATCCTGAAATCCTGAAAAAATGACTAAGTCTGAAATCCTGAAAAAATGACTAAGTCTGAAATCCTGAAAAAATGACTAAGTCTGAAATCTGGTGGATCCTCCAAATTCTATATTCTGCATGTTAAATCCAGTGGATCTGAGACCTATCTCAAACATCCTGAAAGGTATATTGAAAAATATTTAAAGTATAAATATATTTTTCAATATACCTTACGCTCTGGGACTTCCACCTCTAGGCGCAAATTTACTCCAGGAAGTTAGGCGCATTTTCCTACCTCTGCCAACCCAAATCAGCACCTAAGACTGAGACTTCAATGTGCGCCTAGAGGAGAATATACTTATAACCAACCTCAAAATGGGCGCCAATGGAATTGATACAAATGACCTTAAGCATTGAAAATTTGACGAGGAAAACACATTATGAGTTTAGGCGCCCTTCATGCTTCATATCACCAATTTTGGCGCCTTGGCAACAAAGTAGATGAATAACACCTCAATGAGCGCCTACGGGTGATGTAGTCATACAAGGGTGCAAACAAGTGTTAAAAGCCTTAAAATATCAAGGAATAATCCAAATTTGAGTAAGGCGCATTTTCACACCTTGATCATCATCTAAAGCGCCTTGCAAAGGAGGTCTTGAGCAACATAAACCTTAGGCGCAATGTCTTGCTTTTACAATCATCTTTGAGCGCCTTAGAAACTAAGTCCTTATAAAGGTAAACTTAAGCGCCTAGTAAGGTGGGTTGGACTCCACTTGTATCCTGATGACTTGGAATCACAAAACCTTGAAGAGAACACCTATTTGACCTTAGGCGCCATTTCCTACTCAGAGCATCACACATGAGCGCCTAGGCATGAGGAAGCCCTAAACCATGTAATTTGATGTTATATTGATCCAAACCTTGAAGAAATCAACTATCTAAGTCAAGGCGCCATTTCCTACCTATTCAAACCTCAGATTGCGGCTAAGAGGAAAACTATGTTTGAATCCATCCACATTGAAAGTATTGAGTTTGACAAGATCACAAGGGTATATACAAGTTATGAGTTCATGAAATTTTGAAGTAAAAGGTTACATCCAAGTTAGGCGCAATTTCTTGTTGCTATGATCATCTTGATAGCTTAGAAAGTGGATTGTTGTGAGAGATGAGTTTAGGCCCCCTTTTCTCCACTTCTAAGCTATTTGGGCGCCCAAATAACAAGTTCAAGACATTATCTAACCTTACGCGCAAATTTGCTTGTCCGTAAACCCATTATGGCGCCTAAGCATGACAAGAGTGTCTAAATCCATTCAACGTGGCGCCTTGAGAAACCTAGCTTTCCTTGAAGTTTAGAAGGTTAGTTTAGCATGTTGAATTGCCTATCTTGAGCTAGGCGCCTTATTACACCCAAATCACTATCAAAATGCACCTCCAAGAGATCAACATCACTGAAGGTTATAAGGCGCTATTTCACAGTTCAATCATCATAAATAGGCGCCTTGTAAGGAGAGAGCTTGAGGACATGAAATTGGAGGTTCTTCAAGTGTCAAAATCATCAAAATTTAAAGAAATAGGCTAATTGAGCTAAGGCGCCTTGCTTGTTACTCCAAACCTCAATGAGCGCCTTGGGAGAAATTGCATGAGATGACCTTTTGGAGTGGGCGCTTGAAAGATAGAAGTCATTCTAAGGCATGTCTCATCATTTAGAATTGCAAAATTGCAAGTATAAAGACATTTAAGTCTAGGCGTACTTTCCATCAGTACAAACCTATTCTGGCGCCTAGGAAGAAATTGCATTGAAAGACACCTTTTGAATGAACCTCTTAAAAGTTAAGGGAGATTGACCTCTTTAAGCCATTACAATTGTTTGAAATCATTTAAAGTGATGAATATGGGACCAACTTGTGTTAGGCGCCCTTTGCTCCTCTTTTCACCTATATATGCGCCTAGATTTGAAGTAAGATTATTGCATGTTTAAAGAAGACTCCTTTGTGTTATAAAGTGTTTATCATAAGGATTGATGTGTTCCTTGGTTTGTATTGCAGGAAGATTGAAGGAAAAGAAGTATCACAGAGGTAGGAGCAAGAGCTTGGAGTCACCTTCAAGGAGGAGTCATCATGTAGCTGTTTCAAAGGAGTCATTCACATTCATTCATGCCAGAGAGTTAAGATGGGAAGTAATCACTGCCAAAGAGACATCACTTCAAGAGGTAGCTGCTCCAAGAGGTCACAACAAGATCCATCACAAGTCTTCTTCATCAATGACATCATCACATCAAGTTCAAGTATGCTTCATCGGTTGCATCATGTTCAAAGACATTCATCATACTTCAAGTTCCTCTCAGTCTTCAAGTATCAAAAGAGTCTCTTACTCCATGAAGTATACTTCAAGGCATTCATCCTTAAAAGTCCTTGAAGAGAGATCTTCTACTCCATGTCATCAGTGAAGCTTCATCATCTACTCCGATTCATGAATCAAATATCATATATCATACTACTTACAATGAACAAGGTAAGATCAACAAGATACATCCCAGGTGTTCGTCATCAAAGGCAACCACATCGAAGACATCACACGAAGATGATACAATTTGGGAATATGCCCAAAAGCAAAGTGAATTAACAGTTGAAATCCACAAGTTTGCTAAGGTGGCATCTACGTGGCAAGTACACATCATCATCAAATCATAATCAGCCACATCATTCAACCGCATTCAATGTATCTACAATAAAGAAGAAGCCAAGGGATGCCTATGTGGAAGATGCTTCAAAAGATTCCATCTTATCTTATCTTCTTGGAAAATGTGCCTTCATTGCCTCTCATATGTGCTAAAAATAACAAGTTGTAACTACCTATTGAGGTGGCATGATCTGAGTCCTTGGCTATATGAAATGATCCTAGCCATTCGTTGTATTCTAGACTCTATATAAAGGCCTTGTTGCCTCATTTGTAATTTATTAGAGACTAGAGAGTAGTTCAATTTGTAGACAAGTAGGAGTAGAATAGAAGAGACTATCGAAATTCTCTGAGAGAGCTTGAAGTTGTTGTAAATATTTCTCAAGAGTAATGCAAAAGACAATGGAGTTCATTTGGTGTTAAGTGTTGTCTTGTGAAATAGCATGGTTTCTTGTATCTTGAATTGAATGAAGAGATGTTTCAAGTAGATTAGAAATAGATTAGAAGCTCTTTGATGTTATGTATGTTGTATTGAATGTTTGATCAACTCCTAACTCATGCTTTTGACATTCATCGCCGATGAAGCATTGTGTAAAGCTAGTCTGAGCTTTATTTGCTTAAGTTCGATTGTCGATGCTTGTTTGAGCTGCGTCGTTCAATGGGTGCTTGTATAAGCCTTCATAATTTGAAAACCATTCGCGTACCTTAAGAGATTGCACCAACTTCATGTAGTTGTAGGCATCCTTGGCGAAGTGGAGTTAAGTTAATTCAGGAGTTTGTCTATTCAAGCATCATCATTGCCTCATTGACCTCAGATTAGTTTTCTAAACCTTACCTTTTTTCATTTTCTTTATCATTGAAACCTTGTACATACATCTTCCACACTGCTAGGAGAGATAAGCTAAATGAAGTATGAAGATGTCTGTGTAAGTCCCTTTGTGTTTATCAGCAAAATCACATCAATCCATTGAGTTATCCATCACAAATCATAAGAAAAGGAACCTTGGAGTTACTTCACTGGATCACATAGTTCAGCCTTTGAAGGGCTTTATTCAAGAGAGGCTTGGATACTTAGTGTTTTCACTCTATTGTTGACTTGTCGAAAAACAAACATCAACAGTCACCAAGGTAGACTCTCCCAAGTTTACCTTCTTGATAGTTTTGAAAGACTTCCCAGCATGAGGTTCAATGAAAAGAAGCACCGGAATCCAATACCCACGAATCAGTTGTAGTTTCACTTGTTGCTAAGACTAAAGCCCCTCCATCCTCTACATATGTAGTGTTAACCTCATTGTCTTCTGATTTTGTGCCTTCTTATATGACCAGCAGTTCTTCTTGATGTGTCCTTTGCCACAAAACCAGCAACCTTCATTTCTTCCTCTAGACTTAGATATCTTTGCAGATTTTGATCTCCTATTATTATTTTTGCATCTTTCTTGAGATCTCCCTCTATTACCAAATACCAAAACATCTCCCGAGGAGTTTTCTTGATTCTTCCTCCTCATGTCTTCGCTAAGAAGAGTGGCAAGAACATCATCGTATTTTAGTTTGTTTTTACTGGACACCAAAGTGTTGATTGCCATCACTACTCCTTCCCAACTGTCCGATAGAGAGCACAACAATAAGATGGCTTTGATTTCATCATCCACCTTTATGTCCACAGAAATCAATTGGCTGATTAATGTATTGAATTCATTCAGGTGATTTGTCATATTGCCTCCTTACTTCATCTTTAAATTATACAATTTTTTCATGAGGAAAACTTTGTTTGAAGCTGAAACCAACTCATACATATCAGACAATTTGTCCCACAATCCTTTCACAGTCTTTTCGGATGCAACATTAAATAACACATTGTTGGATAGAGAAAGGAGAATTGTTGATCTTGCTTTCTTGTCTATTCTCTCCCACTCCTCATCATCCATCTTAGTTGACTTATTGGATTTGCCTTGCAGCGCGATAGAGAGATCTCTGAGTCAGCAACGATTCCATCTGCATCTTCCACACTGCAAAATTCTGTCCCGAGAATTTTTCAATTCTCCATTTATCCGCTTCTTCCATCTTTTTGGAACAAATTCCCAATCAGCTCCTTCACCAAGCTCTGATACCAATTGTTGATGTAAAGTGCAGAAAAATAAATAACAAATTAAACACATAATGCAAAACAAAACATAGAACATGAACACAGATTTTACGTGGTTCACCAAATGGTTACATCCACGGGAAGTAGGGGAAATTTCCTTTGTATTATCTCTGTTTTTACACAGTACATCTACAGCAGTATGTTCACAATGTATATTACATTATCCATATGAGAAAACTATCTCCGAAGGAAAGTGAAAGGACATGTATATTGGCGGGAGAGGAAAATGTCATCGGAGACTATTGGACTTCACATTCCAACACCTTCAACATTCTCGACGTCTCCACCCTGCATCTAATCAAATTAGTTCTTGGAGTCGATGAGCTGGTTAATTCTGGAGTGTTGACCACCCATGGATCGATTGCAGAAGATTTTGTGGAGAAATTATTTATTCAAGTTCCTGATGTGACTATTCAGGAGTGGGTTTTGAGTCAGGTCCCCTCTGATGACTTGTTCGTGCTTGATGATTTCATGGAGAACTGTACGGAAGGTGCTACAATGGGCTTTGTTAAGCCGATGGATTTTGTTCATCTGAAATGTGATGTAGATGCCCTGGCTAGGAAGCAAGCAGACTTAGCATTATATTGCCATGATTTAGCATTAGGTATGGATAATTCGAAAGCTGTTGTAAAGGAGGAAAATCTTGAAATAAGCTGTACTTATCACCTCCTGTTTCTTGCTAAAATTGAATTTTGTCCTACTACTAGGAAGAAGATTGTAGAACCAGGTGTTTCAGTCTCCTCTAAGGAGGATGTTAACCCGGGCTCTTACACTTCTTGTCTCTGTTTCTGCTTATGGGGTTTAGTGTTATCAGTTTAGAGGGGATCTTTCGGCCTTTTGTCTCAAGCAGGTATATTATTTTTGTTTCCCCTGGTTTGCTGTTGGTGTTTACCAATTTCCGTTTATGTATTTCATATTTTCTTTTGAAAGAGGACACCTATAGAACCTTCACTTACCTCATGGTCTCATGCAGTTACTTGCTGCTTATTTTTTAGAGAAACAAGTCTTGTGGAAATTCTTTTTAAGCATAATGAATAATATGGAATCCTCTCCTGAGATTATGGAGCAGTTACAGTTTAGCAATTAGAATTTTAGCTATAGGAGCTGGAATTATGCAGTCACAGCTTAAACAAAAATGTGCCACATGGCTGCAAATTTTTTACTTCCTCTTTGTTTTTTAACATTTCTCTTCAATTTTTACCTCCAAAAATGTGTTATATGGCTGTACATTTAAGTAAAAACAAAAAGATTTATTCCACATTTACGTAAAAGCAAAAAAATTACAAATAAGCAAAAAAATTAAGAATCACTCAAAAACAAGCTCCCAAAAAAATTGAAGTCATTACTTAAAAAAAAAAAAAGCTAAGCAGCTGCATGGAACCCTGTTGTTAATCTATCAAAAAAATTTACCCCCTATTTGATTTGGTATTCGTTATTTAAGGGAAACAAGGCGTATCAATCAACATCTCCTAAATTACACAGCTATATTTTTACCATAAAGAAATCTACATTTCCCAAATAAATTTCACAATTTCCATCCCAACAATCAAATATTAAAAAAAAGTATCCAAAACTGCTATCTGGTTAAATTTTATAAGCAAAATGCATGAACAGTGAATTTTTTAAGTAAATTTAAGATGAAAATTTACCACAGACCGAGCAAAACATTTCGAATTCGCCTCTCCTGTAAGCGATAAATGGGTGGAAACTCGGTATATTTTTAAAGAAAATTGCTGTCATTAAAAAAGAAATAAAGTCAAACTTTTCATTGCAGGAAAAAATAGCATCAAAATTTACCTTTTAACACATCTTTTGGGTGACCAGAATTTCTTTTTGCGGCCAACGGATTTATAGCTGCTGATATTGATTTTGTGGTCAGGCAAAACTCCATGTTTCGCAGTGAATCAGGACTGTAGGCACCCTTTAGGCCCTGAAACCCTAAACCTTACCCACATTATTTGTGGGAACGTAACTTCAGAGGAGAAAAGCGCATTTCCTGCCTTCACCCTCTTGTTCTACATTTAATTTTTTTGTGAAAATGTAATATTCTGATATTCAATTTGTCTTATTTTTTGTATAAGTTGTTTCAAGTTGGCCCAAACTAGTATTTTTCCTTTGGAGGTTCAAAATATGGAAAACTATTGTTGGCCTAGGCTAATTATGGAAGAAGAGTTAAATAGAAGAAAGAATACATGGATAAAATAGAATGACAAGTGGTTAAAGAAATGGGACATTAATATGCAGGAATGTCCACATACCAATGATGAAATTAAAAAATATGTTAGAGAAAAATTTAGGAACATCATGTGGACTAATCAAATGGGGCGCAAGAAAGCTTACTATATCAAAGAATTCAATCCCACGTGGGATCATGAGGAAAAAGCCTACATAGGAGTGGATATTAAGTGGAAAGCAAAAATGTTGATTGCACAACTTAGAACTAGCTCGCATCATCTTAGATGTGAAACAGGCAAGTGGTTGATTCCCAAAGAGGAGTGGGAAAAGAGAATATGTCTTTTTTGCAACAAAGGTATGGTGGAGATGGAATGACATTTCACCATGGAGTGCTCAACATACAATGACATTTGTACTAGCTATGAAGACACCCTGAAAGCCAACAACTTAAGCACCATATTTGAAGAGGCAAGAACTGCAAACTTTTTGATAAAAATTCACTGCAAAAGATCCAATCTTGAGAAGAGGCTGCAAACTATTTAACGAGCTTTGCTACCCTATTTCTGATTTGGGTTGTGTGTGGTTCTGGGTCCCATAGGTTGTTGTGGCCTCATGAACGTTATTAAAATCTTTCATTCATTCGTTCAAACATAAATATAAACATAAATGGTTTGGAATTTTTTTTTTACACTCAATTCCTATGTTTTGAATTTGATGGGAGGTGGGATTGCCTTGTTTTTTTAATTCAAAACTATTTGTTCACTTTCACAAGCCAATCCTCTCAAATAATTTCACCACTATTCATTGACTTGCACGTCAAGTACTTTGAACTGAGTACCAAGGATATTGTATTTAAGACAAGCTCCATGTCATTAGTACATCATTAGAAATCAAGGATCAAACCATTGGAACACATCAAATCAAAGCATTAGAATCTCATTTTCATTACATCAACACTTGCACCAACATATACTATACTTTGGTCTATCATCAAAGCATCTTGCATCTTTGCATGGTGTGTCTTCCCATCTTATTTATCAACAACAAGACTTGACTACTATCAAGGAAGTTGAAAGCATGAACCTTTGTCTATAGTAGGGCCCTGAAGAACCTTCTCAACACCACCGAGTTTTAGACACAAGTAAAAGTGTGAACACATAAGTTTCAAAAGTCAGCAACAGTAGCACAAAAAATTGCACCATCGAGACTAAACATTGCCAGAGAACCAAACCATGCATGACTTAATCCACAAGCATAGCAAACTTTCTTGGCAAATCTATTAAGAAATTTCCTGGAAATAAAGGCAACAATCAATTAAATATCATACCACTTCAAGGGGTGACCTCCAAAAATCAAAATATGAGAATTATGATTGTTTGGAAGAGCCTTTATCTTCCTTATTTATAGACATAATTAGGTAGGGACACACTCCATCTTAATTAGGTTAGCCTAAGGAATTAACTAGAGCTAACAAATTAAAATATTAAGTTTAAGATTGTCATAAGTGCTTAACCTTATTACACTTAGGAAGATAGAACATTAGGGGCATAACATGTCCATCCCCTTCAAAAAAGCATTGTTTCTATATGAATTGCTCATCTTTCCATGTTGCGTGTTCAACTAGTAGATTCTTCCACTTGATTAGGAATTCAAAAATAGCTCAATTGTGGAACGACTTCACACATTTCTCTATTACTACCTCAAGTTCCAAAATAAACTTCCCTTCATCTAACTCAAGTGATTATGGCTGGACTGGAAGCTTGTTGCCTATTACCTTCTTCGAGCAAGAGACACGAAATATAAGATAAATTTTGGAAGAGGGTGGAAGTTCCAACTTATAAGCTACACTATCGATCTAGTGAAGAACCTTATAGGGACCATAAAATTTGGGTCCAAGCTTGATGTTCTCATGTTTCTTAAGTGATATTTGTTTGTAAGACTGTGATCAAATGAATACCCAGTCTCCCTCCTCAAAATGCCTCTCACTATAGTGTTGATCTGCTTGTTTCATTCTATTCTATTAAATTCTCCTTAAGGATTCGAACCATTTCTTATTGGTATTGAATATGATCCTCTTATGCATGATATTTGGAATGGCCCTATAAATAAGTAGTAGATGGTGGGGGATATCTATAAATAACATCAAATGGAGTCATCTTTGTTGATGTGTGAAAATGATGTGTTAAACCATCACTCTACCAATGAAAGTCGTTTGGACCATTATGCTTGTTTGTTAGAGGCAAAGCAACATAGATATCCTTCCAAACACCTATTCACAATTTATATTTGGCCATCTAATTATGGACGATAAGATGAATTATGTGCTAGTTTTGTGCTCCATGTTGTAAATAAGTTTGCCCAAAAGTGCTAGTGAAGATAGGGTCACGATCACTCACAATGATTTTGGGAATACCATGAAATTTTTGTACCTTTTTTGATGAATACTTATGCCATATTACTAGCTTGAAATGGATGAGAGAGTCCACATAAATGTGCATGCTTAGCGAGTGTATCCATAACCACCAAAATTGCATTGAGGTTATTTGTCTTTGGCAACCTCGTAATGAAGATCGTTGGTATTTCCTCCCAACGTTGTGCTAGAATGCCTAATGGTTGTAAGAGACCTGGGGTCTTGATTATTTTTCCTTTATTTAGTTGGTGTAGACCCATGAAAATGGTCACACCACTTCCCAACTTCATCTGCATAATTGGTCAACCTAAATTGAATAATTATCCATTTCACCCGACACATATATTAATTAAATAATTTTTAATTATTTAATTAATATTTTTCTCATCCTGTCCTATCACCAAAAATCACTAATCATCCATTTTTCCTCTAATATAGTCCAAAAAACAAATATTTATTCTAAAGACTATAGTTCTTATCCATTCCAAAGAATTAAATAAATATACCTATTTATTTAATTCCTTATTTTTATCCACTTCTGATTACTTTTAAGTAATCATCATTAATTTTCTCCTAATCATGTGCACATGGGTTAATTTAAATTAACCTAAGACTACATCTCTCCATGTTTCTAGAAGTCCACTTACCATTCCATGTACATGACAAGTGGTACTTTGGAAGCATGGGAAAATCTTCCAAATAGTTCCATTTGTCCTCTCATCCAATCCATGTGTCACTATTCACCCAATTTAAACCTCCATGTGGTACTATTCCTCCTATTTGAAATTCCACATGTCCTTTCATCCTAATTTTAAATTCTTCACAAAATCCAAGCCTTACCTTTTCATAAATGAGTCCTTACACATCATCCACCTACTCAATCTTGGCCATCCACCCATTCCACCCTTGATCTCTCCTTGTATTAGGATTAAGGTGCCATCAACCTTGTAAATCCTATGAAATTAATTACTCCTAATATTGTTTGTAAATCATTCATAAGGGGTGAAGTATTCACCGAGTAGCGATCTTGTTTCAGCAACATGTTTGATCCCAATACCCAATGGATGTTGGTTATCCAGGCGGTTGCAGGGGGGTACCCGCTTGCGGGGTCCAAGGGGATGGCCCCTCGGTAGGGGGTCTGGGGGCAAAAGCCACATTGTATATATAAATTACCATTGTAAATTTGGACCATTTATCATTAGGTCACAGATCTAACAGTGGAGATTTTGTTGGCTTGTCTTGCCCTAAGAGGCAAGCCGTTTTATAAGGATATTGTATTACGACTGAGGATGAGAATTTTTTACAGGTACTCAGGTTCTGCCAGATTGAGGATTGAAGAAGAAGAGGAAGTGCATGTATTGTAATCACATATTTGAAGATAATACAACTTGAAGCCTCTTTTCTTGATGGAGTTTTTACTTGAAATGGTTTTCTCCATGTTACATATTGTGTTATGTGTTTAGTTCTTAATGCATGTTATTTATGTGTAGTGGGTTTTATTTTTGTTGCAATCTCCATTGATTCTACATTGTTTAGAGGACATAAATTAGGTTAAAATCAAATATTCGTTGTGTGGTTTGCACCTCCATTTCTAACAGCTTGAATCTTGGAGCTCCACTCTCATGCAATCTCCTTTTGGCACTTGTCTGTCTCTCCTTGCTTGAGAGCTCTTAAGCAATGTGAGCCCTTGATCTCCATAATCAATCCTAGCCCTCCATCTTGACCTCCAAAAATCTATAAATTGGAGCTCACCCCCCTCATTTTCACAACACTTTTGAATGCAAGGAAATTCTGCTTCTACGAGCACTTAACATCACTTAGCTATTAGCATAAATCATAGTCAATTAGGACATATCAAGAGCTTTGCATAATCATTTAGTGTGCAATTAGGATAATTAATGTGCATTGTTCTTTAGTCTAATATTGAGGTTGTAGTTGTTTGTGAATTGAATAGGTTAGAATTAATCTAGCTTGTTTATCATAGTTTACATTCAATTGCATATAGTTGGCATATCAAACATTTGGCCACAAATTTCTTTACATCACTCTTAAGACCTTCCAAAAGAAATCTTGCCTTATACATTGATAGGTCTTTAAGAACCCCAAATGTCCTCCTATTGGTGAGTCACGCATTTGAGACAATATGCTAGCTTTCAACTGAGATTTTTACACAAAAAGAGAATATCTTTGTACCATAAGGAGTTTCCTTTCCAAACATACTTATCTAAAGAAGATGGGTCTTGTTGAAGTTGTTAAATGAGCTTATTTGTTAGAAGATCATGTTGCCACTCTTCTTGTGCAACTTCTACCCATTCAAATTGCAATAAAGAAACCACACAAATTGTTGCTTCTTATTTTTCATGTCGAGAAAGGGCATCAATTGCAATATTCCCTTTGCCCTTTTGTAAATATTTAAAGTCATACCCTAGTATCTTGGTGACCCATTTTTGTTGCTCCTCTAAAGATAGCCATTTGCTCCAAAAGTATTTTAGACTATCATGATCTATCTTGACTTTGAAATGTCTTCCCATTAGATATTGGTGCTATTATTTAACTACATGAATTGTAGCTAACATTTATTTCTCATATACGAGCCTTACCAAGTTCTTTCCTTTGATTAACTCTCAAATGCAAATGGATGCCCTTGTTGCTTTAGTACTAGCCCAATGCCATGTCCAGAAGCATCACATTCTACCACAAATGTCTTAGAGAATTTTGGGTAGCTAATGTAGGAGTGGAAGAGAGAGCTTATTTTAGTTGTTGGCATGCTTGGGTGTCTTGCTCTGACAATGAAAAAGAATCTATTTTCAACAATGTTGTTAAGAGTGATGCTATGCAAGAATAGTTGCAAACAAATCTTCTAAGTATCCTGTTAGACCTAAGAATCCTCTCAAACCTTTGATATTTTTAGGTTTTGGCCACTCTTTTACTATTGCAATCTTATTAGGGTCCATCTTAACACCTTGTGACACCACATGTCCTAAGTATTCCACTTCTTTCACCCCAAAGACACATTTGGATTTTTTTTGCATACAGTTGATTATCTTCTAATGCCTATAATACCTTCTTTACATGTTGTAAGTGTTATCCATGTTTTGGTATGAATGGGGATGTCATCAAAGAATACCAACACATTTTTTTGAAAAAATAGGTAGAAGATTGAATTCATGAGGCTTTGAAAAGTTGATGGAGCCTGAGTGAGACCAAATGGTATAACTAAGAATTCATGATGATCCTCATGTGTTCTAAAGGAAGTCTCATGTACATCCTCCTCCTTTAGTCAAATTTGATGATAGTTGAATGTAAATCTAACTTAGTAAAGGAAACAACACCATTCAATTTATCAATAACAAGAATAGGAAAGTTATATTTGAGAGTGATCTTGTTGAGCTCTATATAATCTAGGCACATTCTCCATGACTCATCTTTCTTTTTAACCATAACCACTATAGATCAATAGGCACTTTTTTTGGGATGAAAAATGATTGAACTTAGCATTTTATTGACTAATTTTTTTATTTTTGACTTATGTTCATATGGATAGTGATAAGGTTTAATGTTAGGAGGAACACTTCAAGTGGTATTAATTCAATGGCATATGATCATGGTCTCTAACTTGAGGTAGACCCTTGGGTTCTTGAAAATTTTGTCAATGGTGTTGAATGGTCTCTTGAAGCTCTAAAGGATCTTGAGTTTTCATGTCTCATGATTCTAAAAGTGTACTTGTGCCATTGTGCCATAAGATCCTTTCTTCAGTAATTTCTCCATCCATTTGTACTAAAAACCATGAATATGTCCTAAAAATTGAAGAACTTTGTTCTCAACTATTTAAGCCATTATACACTCAAATTTACATATGCTCCCTCAACTGGGATGGTAAACATTTCTAAATCTAGCTAAAAGTTTCCCATTGAGAGTTTTATATGATGGCATTTACCACCACAAAAGAGTTCTTTCCCACTGACTATCATGACCTAAAAACTAGAGATTGGATACACAAAACAATTGAGCTCATTAGCCAATCTTCTATCAATAAAGTTGTTTGTACTACCTATATCAATGAACACTATCACCTTTCACTTTTTGATGTAACCAACCACTTTAAGTGTTCATGGTGTTCTTGTCCCATTCAATACATGTAGGGAGATAATAGGGATTTATTCCTTAGAATTTGCATTCTCAAGTTCCACATCTAGTTCTTTTATAGCTCCTCCCTCTTTTACAACCTCATTCTCGATAATCATTAGTATTGTCTCACTATTGTCAAACTTATGACCTCTAGACAATTTCTTATCACAATTCCAACATAGACCTTTTCCTCTTTTCTTTGCCTCCTATTGAGAAGAGAACTTAGTAATTTATCTTAGGTTAAAAAAAGTTTGCCACATTTTTGTCAACATGATTATTGATTAGTCACATTTCTATCTCTCCATTATGTGGTTTGACCTTGCATGGCTCTTCTAGTGGAAAATTTTTATTCAATATGTAGTACTCGTTGCATAGCTTTCCTAATAATACAAGGTTACAATAAACAAACATCATGCTTAATCCAATCATATAGTTTGTTGATGTAGAATTGTAGCCTTTGATAAGGTATCACATCTTGCATTTGAATTACCAATCTCATGTGATCAAGATTATATTCAATTATAGATCCTATTTGTTTCAAAAATTTTGATTAGGTGAAATAGCTTCCCTTGCATGGTTTCTCATAGTGGGCTGCTAAGTCATTAGTATTTTTTCTGCAACTAAGTGCATGCCCTTGCTTGTCACTCATCATCCACTAGTACCATTGGCAAGGTTCAAATTCTAAATGTAGTGAGGTCATGCCAACCATGTCATTCTCTTCTATATTATAAAGATTAAAATATTCTTCCACGAGACTTATCCATGAAGTTACATCTGCACCATCAAACTTATGAATGTCTCTTTCAGGTAGGTTCAATATCGGACCTTGAAAAGGCTTCCCTATCCCTTGATTTTGTCTATCGGGGTTGTGCCTATCCAAGTGGTTTGGCTTGGAATTTAATCTCAACAATAATTCTTGTTTAAACCTATCTAAACCCTCATATAAAGATGTTACAAATGGGGCAAACGAATTATCCTTAATAAAGTTTGCTATTGTTTCATATCCTAGTGTAATTTTTTCCTTGATTTTAGGTGGTGGACAGTAAAGAGAGTCACTAGACTTAGTATTTATAAAAAGGTTATATAATTCAAAATATGACATGGCTTCTAATGTGTTTGTTTTCCAAAATCTACATTTTTTATTAGGTAGGGGAGGAAAGTGTCTAGTGCAAGTTGTAACTATATGCATGTGAAAGTGAACACAAGAAATAAACTAAAACAATATTAGTCTACTTCATTCACCTTCAAATACACATCAAATTGAGAAAATAAGGAATGTATAACATAAAAAAGGAAGTTAAATTACTTAACTACCATGCAAACCTTGTTGTTTTGATGTGCTCATTTGATGTTGTGATGTAGGTAGCTCCTCAAAATGTCAGCATTACTTTGCAATTCATGGAGTCTTGAAAATGGCTAGGATGATTGGCTATTTATAAATTATTTGGATGATGGATGAAGGGATAGGATTGATTGGAGAGATCAAAGGTTGAAGATTGATGAGAGACTTGGATGCATGAGCACTTGCCAAGTGTCTTGATTTGGTTTGTGGATGAGGGATATCCTTGGATCAAGGAGGAATCAATGGTGAAAAAGTGGTCTTCGAAGAAGGGGATGGTGAGGATCAAGTGAGGACAAAAAGGACCTTTTGTACAAAGGAATTGCCCATCACTTTGTAAAAGCTCCATGTGGGGTTGTAAAAAGGCCATACATTTGTACACATGGGGGGTTGTGAGGGTTTGACTAGGATTAGATTAGGGATAATGGAATGTGCAAGTGAGGGGTTAATTAATTAATTAGGTTTAGGCAACCAAATCAAAAGTGTAGAAAAAAGGGAATTAAATAAATAGATATATTTATTTAATTCATGGGATGAGAAAAGGGGATATTAGATAAATAAAATTTATCTAATGTTAGACTATAGGGAAAGGTTGATAAATGATTAATTAATCTTTTAGGCTAGGGATAAGTACGGATGGAGGGACAAATGAACAATGAAAAGTATGTGAATAGTGATTTTAATAATAAAATATTGTTTAATCATGATTTGAAGGGGAATTGATCAATTAACTGTCTAAACATGTGTTTATTCAGTTAATTGTGAAGAAAATGCAGCTTAGGGATGTTTGGGGATGGTTTAGGGATGTCTTGATTGTAGATGAATAGTGACAAGATGATGAGTGGGCAATTTTAGGTGTCTACAATAATCATTAAAACTTAAAACATGAACTATAACTAAATATGATGTCCCTCCTTTGACCAAACTTTGGCCACTAAATTATAGAATGTATTTTGTCTCTAATCAGTATTTTCATGAGCTTTCCAAAAATGTAAAATAATTAGAAAAATTCTAAAATTTGTGGCTTGAAGAGAAAATTAATGAAAAATCATAAAACCACAATAACTCACCTAAAATGATCACATAAAGCTATTTTTTTAATGTAGCTTACTTGGATAGATTACTCAAAACCCTAAAAAATCATAGTCAAATTTGCAATAGTTTGTAAGTTACAGTGAGAGCAAAATTATTGACTCAAATCGCTACTCTGATACCACTTGTTAGGATATTTCTTGGAAATAAAAGCAAAAATCAATAAAATATTAGACCACTTAGAGGGGGTGACATCCAAAAATCAAATAATGACAATATGAATTTAATCTTGCAAATTATGATGGTTTGGAAGAGCCTTTTTCTTCCTTATTTATAGACATAATTAGATTGGGACACACCCCTTCATCTTAAATAGGTCGACTCAAGGAATTAACTAGAGGTAATAAATGAAAATATAAAGGTTAAGCATGTCCAAGTGCTTAACCTTATTACACCTAGAAAGATAGGACATTAGGGGTATAACAAGATCTATAATAGTGTAGATAATGTTGATTCAATTGTACAAATTAGATTTCAATCATCGATTGCATTCTATAGCTAATCATCCTTCATTGACTCCCTAAGATCAACAAAACAAAGCTAAGCTAGTATAATAATCTAATTTCCAATTGTATTTATAATCTCATCCTTTTATTTAAGTTTGATTTCTATTTTATTATTTATATCAATTAATTAGACTCTAAATTAGGATAGGGTTACTTTATTTCCTTAAATTTTGGTGAGCCTCGACATTCTGAACCCACCTAGGGTTTTGCCCTAGGCATCCTTCTTCTACTTTATGATTTTTAGCTCTGATATTGATCTTTTTTTAATTTGATTTATATTTGTACATCTATTGCTTTATCTATAGTTTATCCCTTCATTAATTTTCACTTTATTGATCCATTATTGTCTTACTCATGGATGTATTCTCCTCAATTCTAAGCAAACTCACTATCTTTTCCATTATGATCTATGATGACGACACTTATTTCATAGCATATTATAATGGACAATGACTTGTGTGGTCATGTTCCATCTCTTTTGATTAACCATGATTGTGCTATAATCAATTATGATGATATCATTCCTACATCTCATGAAAATCCTTCCTTTAGATTATTTGACACCTTCATGCCTGGTGAGGCTTTACTTTGTTCTGTTTCTCTTGTTTAATTTCATATTTTTCAAAGACATTCCTAGACATCATCTATGCTTATGATTATCTTTAAGATCTGAAAGCATTAAGAATAGTATATGATATGTTGATAAATGATTATGTGTGGATTAATGATTGTTTATAAGATGTGATAGTAATTTCTATTAATTATGGTAGTTTGTGATGTATAAATATTATATGGTGAAACTAACCCCTATGTAGCAAGTACACGGTTACCTGTGATGGAGACCATCTGTCAACCTGCAGCAAAGGAGGTGTTTTATCTACAGTTGAGAATGTAGTGGCCCGCAGCCAAAGAAGAAGGATCCCAAACTGAGTGGGCATGGTTTAAACCATAACTCCTTCCACTCCTCGATGGTTTTGTCTTTAACAATTGACATAGTCATAATAATTAAGAGGAGCTCAGATCGTGGTTTGTGTTTTGTTTTCAATTATGACTATCTTTATAGTGAATAAGAAGAATCATAGTAGGACTATGATATCTTATTATCTTTGTAGTTGTTAGTTTCCTACTTCTAATCTGATTAGAATAATAATAAAGTCTTCTTCCTATGTTTGTGGGGAGAATAGATGAGTATAGGATAGTTTTTTAGAAGTTCAATCCAATTAGGAGACTCGGATCCTATCTATATATGTTAGATTTTGTAAACGACAGGGGGAGGAGAAGAAATTGTATTGTCAAGTTTTGTTATTGTATTGCATCTTCAGAATTCAATAAAAGAATATAGATTTGGATTCAGTCAATTGGTAATTGATACAAGAAGTGATCTGATTTAGATTTTGTTGAGATTACAGTCACTCAAGCAAGGGCCACTTGAGGTAACTGTAGTTCTCTTGTTAGTTTATATTGTTAGTTGCATTATTAGTTCATGAAGTTATTATGGTTTATTGAATTAGAGAATGTTTAAGGTGATCACTGACTTAGTACATACATTGTTTCTCTATTGTGATTTACATAGACTATTTTTCTACTGAATGAAGTATTTATTGTTCCTTAACAACATTACCTACTTGCAGCACTTGTTGTTCTTTGCAAAATAGAATTTCTTTCCTTCTTCATAGTTTATTTCTATGCACAACTTCTAGATTAAACTCAAGAATCCTTGACTGTACATACAATACAGGCACCATCCAAGAAGAATACGATTCCTTGGTTTGACATATTCAAATGTAACACATTATAGCCATTAGGTTGATTGATAAAGGATTTGAAAGTCCATTGAGTTGTGTGCATGCCCTTTCTGCATCAATTTATTGGTTAATAATGAAGTTAGACAATGCCTATACCAAATCATTCATTGTTTATTTGTTTATGTGTTTTATGTCATAGTTAAGGGGTTTATCACCTTTTTAATGAAAAACCCTTCTATTTTAGGATCTCTAAAATGGAATCAAGTGCATAGATTGTCTAACACATGTATGGAGCTCACTAAAATATCAAAGTTTTAACCCAACAAATTCATTTATTATCTAACTTGAGAATTTTTAGAAGAAGTTTTTTTAAAATTAACGAGAAAAGAGTAAGGAGAAAATAAAACTTTTAAATTAATTGTAACAAAAGATATCACGAATTGAAACTAATAGCATGATACATACAATAAACCTCTTTCAAACAATAATAGCTTTGCTCAAAACCATTTGAAATGGTGTTAACTGATATAAGATTTTTATAAGCTTTAATTCAAATCAAGCATCTAAGACCATTGATTTCAAATAAAACTTGGGATATTTACAAGAATTAAGGAACACACATTAAAATAACTTTTCTTATATCAATATATTCTGATAATCCATTTCATAAAGACACACATTTGCTTCAAACTGACCACACTTTGATTAAAACAATCAAATTTAAAAGCTACTAGAAAATCTCATACGTACTTCAAATCTCACAACTCACAACCCCTTTTACAAATTTGATGTCCTAATTTATAATCATCTCAAAAGTGTATTTAGTTACAAATCCTTATTTGGCATCTTAACTTATTGAGTTCAGTTGCAAAATTAACTATAGACTCTATGTCTCATGGTGACCTTTAATTTTCTCATGGTTTTTCAATTTTTAAATATTATTTAGTGAACTTTCATTTTAAGAGGTCAACTAAATTTTACTTTCTTAAGGTGTTCACTTTTACTTAACATGGATGCAATATAATTTATGCTTCATCTCAATTGGCCTTGTTGATTTAACCTAACTTAATAAAGGTATCACAATTAGTTTCATACCACCTACCAAAGTCCTCCATTATAGAATTTTGGTTGTGATTAGGCAATATAAACTAGGTTTAATAAAATCATTAGGTCTACCTTTATCCATTATCTACCTTTGTGTTGATTGTTGGGTCACACATGCCACAAGTTTGCATCTTGCAACACTAGTAATTCAAAATTAACGTGCTACATGCCCTCATCTCACATCCTTGGTTTATTGGTAGAAATGTTTAGGCTTAGGAGCCAATTTGAGTTGATTATCCAATTAACCCAAGTTAAGATTTACTCTTTGCAATAAGCCACAGTTAAAATTGAGTTGGGCATTAATAACACACAAGCCTTAAAATCACTTTGCATACTTGGCGGATGTGGAAGGATTATGAAAAATGGGTTACCTTGATTGACACCAAAATCATTGTTGACATCTAATTTGCCTTCGATGTCATGTTTTTAACTAATCACTCATCTAGACCCAATTTAACATTTCATTCCAAATAAAACAAATCCAATCATATTTAATTTTTGTTCTTGGTGGGATCTATCACCAACACTTGTTGAATGGTAGATCGACAATAAATAAAGAAAATAATTGATTTATGCTATTATATACAACCTAGACATGACAAAAAAATAGAATTGGGTTTTAACAAATGATGCAAATGCTAAGGTTAGGGGTCCCATTTAGGGGATGCCTCATGTCACAACTTGTGGAATCGCATGCGTGCACGTGCGCGTGCACACACACACACACACACCAGATGTAATATCAACAAAAACATTAAAATAGGAAGCAATGAGCAGAAACATGTATTTTTATTGATTTTATCGGAGGATTACATTGGTTACATGGAATTGCACCCTTATTACACACACTCTTATGTGAGCTCCATAACTCCCATGCTTATGGTCCACACGTAGGTGGCCATTGCTCTCACACTTAACCAAACTTAATGGAACTCCACCAATCACATGTCATGATGTCCCTTTGACTAACATTCCACCCACTGACTTGCTTTGGCTTTTGTAATGGTGAAAAATTAGTTTAACCAAGAATGTTCTTTGTTTTCTAAGTTAAATGTTTTCATGCCACTACTAAGATAAAACTAGCTCTATAGAAGAAGATATTTTGTTGCTTTTCCATAATAGAGAGAACAAAATCAAACTAGAATATTCAAACATGCTTTAAACTTGTAAAATGATATTTTTCACTGGGCTAAAGCATACAACTAAATGAGAAACTATTGATTTACAGGAAATTGAAACACAAATCTAACAAACTAGATTCAAAATCATAAATAGTAGAAAGAGAGGAACCTATGACTAGGAGATAGAAGTCCTATCTAGGATGCTAGTGTGATGCGTGGACATCTACATGATGCACTATAGTCCAATTTATGTGTTGTCATCCTAAACACTAGTACAATATGAATTCAAGAATTTAAGATTCAAAAATAGAAAATAACCAAAAACAGGACACTTCCTATTCTAAACTCATGCAAACCTTGGATAGAGCATATAATGGAATTCAAATAATAAAATTTAACTAAAATGAGTTACCGAAAATGAACTCCATTGTTGCAAGTAGATTTGCTCCATGGATTATGATCTAGTTGCTCCAATGATGCTCCAAATCCCAACAACATATACTTATATTTTTTAGATGATTAATTTGCATAGGATAGTGTGCCAATTTATATATTTTTGGCAGGGAGGATGGATGGTGGAGATTGATGACGACAATGGAGAAGAAATGAGAAGACTTTCCTTGGATCAAGGAGGCAGTGGAAAAATTGTTACAAGGATTAACTGAATTTTGTTTCTTATGTTGTTCAAAAAATATAAGTGGGTAATAAATGGAGGTATTTGCATGGGAGTTTGAAGTTGTTAACTTCTTAATACAATTAGTATATTTATTTTTTAAATGGAGGAAAGATGATAAATTAAATAGTTAACCATTTTGTTAAGGTAGTTAACTTCATTAATTTATTTTATTCAAATAATTTATTTATTAAAAATGGTGAGAGAATATGAGGTGGAAATAAAATAATAAATTATTTAATTGCGTGTGAGATTAGACTAATTAAATTAAAAAAAAATTTAATTAGTCACTGATGAACTAGATTAGTTTTAAGGAAAGATTTGAAAAATATATTAAAAGAATGGAAGACCAAGCAACAAAAGCTGCACCAAGATACAAAAATTAGAGGGGAGAGGGTGATAAGCCAAAAATGACAAAACCCCAAAAGCCACCAACTAATTTAAATTTCCATGTTAGCTAAAACACGGGTTTGTTCATTAACCCGAAAAATACATTCATTAGTATCAAGAGAATTACTATACCAATGAACACCTAAGGGCATATCAGATCTTGTTTTAGCAAGGAAATCAACAACTTGATTCGTGGCTCTACCAACATAAATAGGGAAAACATCTTCAATATCTTTCCACAAAAGCTTGATTTGAGAGGCTATAAATTTTAGCCTCCAAGAGTTCAAAGTAAAGTTCAAAATAGAATCAAGAGCACTAACCATGAGTTGAGAATCTGATTCAACAATAACATGTATGTGGCCATGGCAGACATCCCACGTAGAAGCAAACTTTATGGCTAAAGCCTCAACTTCATTGTTGGTAGTCGATCCTAGGCCATTCAGTTCCCAATATATAATGGCTCCCTTATGATCTCTACAAACAAAGCCAGAGCTAGCTTTGCCTAGGTTATCTTTAGCAGTGCCATTCATGTTAATTTTGATCCAGCTGATTGGAGGAGGTTCCAAGTAGCTTTGGATTTCATAACAGGCACCTTTCCCACTAAGTCAACTTTAGGATTTTTGTTCTTCATGCCATTGGCAACCATTGTTTCTGTAATCTTACTCCAAATAATTTGCCAAACCTGTTCAGCCGTAGAGGCACTATCCTAAAAAATTTAGTTATTTCTTTTAAGCTAGATTTATCACTAGATGAAATTCAAACCCAGCTTCCAACCGACATGAAGAGCTTCAGACTTAAATCTGCCTTTCTTCCATATTTCCTAAATGGTATGCCTATTAAGAAAGTTGCCAATCCCCTAGGCAACTTGATCCTCTTCCTCACTTCCAGAGAGGAAACGAGTAGCTAAAAGATTAGAACTAATATGAGCAAATTTTGGAGGGACAGGAATTGGCCATTCATCCAACTTCTTGAGTTGCCTAAACTTGTAGGATTGGACTGACAAGAGTTAAAGTAACATTCAACTTTGATCCAACCCCTAGTTTCCATTTTAGTTTTAACATTCTATGATTCAGGGAATTGGACAATAATAGGAGGATTTTGATCCCAAGAGTCAGTCCAAAAACATGCTTTGTCACCTCTCCCAATTTTCCAAAACATACCATCTTTCAAAACTAGGGAACCTAACTTGAGAGTTTGCCAAACTAAGGATCTAGTGCCAGAGATGGGAAGGCGACAGAGCTCATTCTGATTTTCATCTCTCAAGTATTTTCTAGAAAGAATCCAACTAAAGAGGACAGTAGGTTGAGAAATCCATCTCCAATACAATTTTCCAACCAGAGCTTTATTGTTGAGATCCACCCTTCGCAGACCCAAGCCGCCTTTTATCTTGGGTTGGGTGACTTTATCCCAACCAACTAAATCCCACCTTCTTTCATCTTTAGCACCACTCCATAAGAATTTTTGAGCTATCTTGTCTAGTTCTTTTTAAATAGTGGAGGGAGCAGCAAGGATAGAGAATTTATAGATAGCCATTGCCTAAATCACAAACTGCAAAAATACAAGTCTTCCACCATAACTTAACCATTTGTTGGACCGGTGATTAATTTTACCCCAAATTATCTCTAAGAGTTCACGCCACACAGTCATCTTTAGCTTCTTGTTCAGTGTAGAGGGATTCCTAGATAAGTCATTGGTAGCTCCATTTGTAGGAAACCTAAAATAGAAAGAATTATGTTTTGGTTTACTAGATCTACGTTAAAAAATACTACTTTTGATTTTTTATTATTAATGACTTGGTTGGTAGCTTTAAGATAAGTAATTAGAGTTGTTCTAACCATTCTAGCTTCTTTGTAGATTCCCAAGCCCAAGAGACCTATGTCATCAACAAATTGAAGGTGACTTAGGACTTCCTCTCCAATCTTGAATCCAAAAATCAGACCAAGCCTTCTTTTTTGAAGAAAAATTATGCCCAGGCCCTCAGCAAGAATGAGAAACAAATAAGGAGAACAAGGATCAACTTGATGCAGACCACAAGAAGCTCCAAAAGGATGAGAGGGGAGGCCATTTATAAGAATGGAGTAGGTCGAAGAAACAACACAACTCAAAGTCTAGTCTATCCAAGCTTGGGAGAAGTCGAAGGCATACATCATTTTAGACAAAAAGGACCACTCAACCATGTCATAAGCCTTTGACATGTCCAGTTTGATAAACATACTAGATTTACTAGATTTATGCATTGAATGAATAGCCTCTTGAGCCAGGATAACTCCATCTAATATCTATCTACCCTTGACAAAACCCCCTTGCTCAAGGGCCATAGTTTTGTGAAGAAGAGGTTTCAGATGATCATCTATCACAGAAGTGAGAATTTTGTAAATAACATTGCATAAAGCAATAGGTCTAAAATAAAAAATGTGTATCCCAACCTCCTCTTTTAGAATAAGGGTGAGAAAAGTATGGTTCATGGCTTTGAGCATTCTCTTATTGGCAAGGGACTCTTCAATAAAAGTGATAATATCCTTGTGAATAAGGCTCCAAAAGGACTAAAAAAACTCAATAGGAAAACCATCGGGACCAGGAGTTTTCCCGATGCTCATATTAAAAACAACTTTCCTCACTTCTTCACTATCAATGGGCTTTAGGAGAGCATGATTGTCTTCTTCAGAAATAATAGAGGGGATGGCAACTAAGACTTAAAGTTGGGCCTAAAGGTCCTAGACTTCACTGGTCTTGAACAAATTAGCAAAGTAATTTGAGGAAAACTGCTGCTGCTCAGGGATGGAGTTCAAGGTCTAACCCACCACATCCTGAAGAGAATCCATCTTATTCCCCTACCTTCTACCACAAGCTGACCGGTGGAAAAAAGTAGTGTTTCTATCCCCTCCAAAAGCCAAGAAATGTGAGCACATTGTTTCCAATAAATCTCCTCTTCGTTATCAATAGATTCAATAGCATTGCAGAGGGCATCATCTTTATCTTTTAACTTATTAGAAACAATTCCTTCCCAGAATTGTTTTTTAACTTCATCCCTTTGACAAGCAAGGGAGATCTTTGATTCTGAAAATCAAATTTATTGTTACGCGTCCATCCTTTTAGTTGATATTTGACATGATGGAGCTATTTGTGAAGTCTGAACATAGCAATACGAAAAGGTGGTCTACCCTCTTCCCACCATTTAGGAATAAGTTGTTGATGTTCTACTTTTAATAGCCAATAATTTTCAAATTTGAAGGGTTTGTGGACTTTACCTATTTTGATGCCTCCATCAAGAAGGATCGGGGAATGATCAGAGACAGGGCCTTCAAGGATATGAGTAGTTAAATTCCACTTCACAAAGGCCTCCTTTGAGACTAGAAATCTGTCTAGTCTCACCTTCCTGGAATCAAGAGCTTTTCTTTTGTTGTTCCAAGTGAAGTTGATTCTAGGAGCTTTTATGTCTATTAGATGCAGGGCCTGAAACTGAGCAATCATATGACAATACCCAATGTCAAGAGAAGGGGAGCCACCTTCTTGATCTCTAGAAGATAATTTGGTATTAAATTCTCCTACAACAATCTAGTCTAAATCTTCTTTTGAGAATCTCATACTTTGAAAAGCAGTCCATTGACGAATTAGGCATGCAAAATTTTGGTCACCATAAAAGTTAGTAATCAAAATATTCTCCTTAGTCATATTATTTCGAAAGAAAGAAGTGAGAAAACCCCTCTAGGAAATATGTTCGAAATTAGTCCATTCAAGAGAGTTCCATAGGATGATAATCCCTCCTGAGGCACCTCGGGTAGCCACCACCATATGACCAACACCTCTCCATAGTTTGTTGACAAGTTTATCAATAACATCCAGAGACATTTTGGTCCCCTAGGTAAGCAAAAAATTAGTATTATGATTCTCCAATAATCTGCGGACAACAACTTGATGGATGCTACTGTTTAAACCCCTAATATTCCATGATTGTAAAATCATTGTTTATGGGGCAAGTGCAAGTCAAGAGGCCTTACCAATCCTTCATTGACGAGTTTTTCTCCTTGAGAAGCTATCAATTCTCTAGTTGTTTTTTGGCCTGGTCCTTGAGAGCTATCATTCTTCGGTCTCTTTTCTATCTAGGTAATCCCAAGAAAAGGCTTTTCCCTACTCTTTTATGCTAATTCCATGATAATTTCTTGAACTGAAGGTTGTTCCTGGGAGCAAACTATCATAGCACTTGCTATTTCGGATTGAGAGAAGTCATTGTTCTTTATTGCTAATGCCTCGTTGGGGGTAGTCAGTACAAGAATATTAATTTGAATTGAATTATTAACAAGGTTCTGAACTAACAAGTCTAAAGATTGCTATTCTTCCTGATCCACCAGGGTCTTGAAAATCTCATACCTATTGGAAGATTTGGGTTGTAAATGTTCCTTCCCTTCTTTCTTCTTTTGTCTCTTGTTTCTTTTTGGCTATTCAAACCCATCCTATTGGATTTCCTTGCCTTTCTAGGGATTGATTTGTTCTTTATCTGCAATTTGTTTGCTCTTTGTATTGTGTTTGATAAAGTGGGAGAGGACTCAACTCCAGAGATTGGATTAGAGGGACAAAGATGAGCTAGATGTCCATATTTATGGCATACTCTACATCTAAAAGGCAAAGCCTCATAGTCTAATTGTTGGATCCAAGAAAGATTTCCTATTTCAAGTTCAACATATGTAGGTAAGGGTTGACTGAGATCCATTTCCACATAAAGCCTAGCATAAACTACAAAGGTTCCTTTCATTATATCTCTAGAGACGCCTAGGAACTTTCCAAGAGAGTTACCTATGATTTTCAATACTGGTAGAGACCAGTATTCCATGGGTAGGGCATACATTCGGATCCAGATAGGGATAGCTACAGGTTTAATCCTAGGATCAAAATAAACTTTCCAAGGTTGGATAAACAACCTAGAAGGTCCATGACTTCTTTTTTCAGACTCAAAAACTCTATTTCTATCAAAGATAGAAAAAAAACTAACATTGAAATATCCATTGCTAATAAACCAGAGGGAGTATTCACCGTGGGGTTCCCAATTTTTCCTTATCCATGAGTGTAGAAAATTTAAAGATGGGCGAAAACCCATAAACTTACATATTAGGCCATGATTAAACTGTAAGAGACATTTTCTTCTACTAAACCTTGTAAGATGCTTATCTTTGGTCTCGTAGTGGACTAGGGAAAGTAGTCATTGATTTCATGGTAGGAAGAGGGAAGACTTATTGTTGCAAAAACATTCTTAGCACTCAATTTCAGAGTGCCGAACAACTCAGGAGGATGGTCTTGTTTCAGCAGGTCTACAAAAGAAGATGGCAGGTCAGGAGGAGCATGGAAGGATGACCCTGATGAGTGTCAGGTAGCACCCAGAACAATACACCTTTTTACCTCTCTTTGCCACCCCTTTTATTCTGTTGTCCTGGTAATTGCACCATAATAGACTGATAAGATTTGTTTTAATTACATTAATGAGAGATGAATTGCCAAAGGTCATGATTTTTGATTGAAGGACTAATGTGCAGCAAACTAATGAAAATGTGCAGAAAAGTCTCTCCTTTTACATCTACAGGTGTAGTTGTATGGGGAAAGGCAATTTTAAGCATCTCCGGAGATGGTCCTAATAATCTCCGGAGTTGACATGAAGGATACTACACCAGACTCCAACGTTTTCCCAATGTGTTGGAGGTATTTTGAAGCAAGGGAGCCAAAGGTGGATCATCTCTGAAGCCATATATGAGCTATGGGTGCATCTCCAGAGCTTCTAGCGACAGCACATGTCTCTAGAGCCTCTTGGCGATAGCACACGTCTTCAGAGCCTCTCTGGAGCCTCCCAGTGATAGTACAGAGTCTCTGACGCCGCTATCAGCACCTCTAGAGACAACTACAGTGCTCCGGAGATTACTCAGCCAACACCAGAATGATCAAGTAAAGACTCTAGTTGATTGCTAGGGATCTAATTTCTCTTTAATTGATTTTTCATGAGTTCTTAAAGACTTATTAAATACCCATATTTTAGGGCCTCGCTGCCCAATTGTTATTTAAGTTAAGACTCTGGATTTAGTGGGACTATTGTGTTGACTTATTCCCAGACTGGATGCTTATTCCCAGATTTCCCTACAAGGTAGCCATCAGTGATCAACAGGATCTCTGGGCCAGGGGGTCAACAGTATAGGAGATAGACTCTATATTTTATCTCCTCTTCTTCTTTAGGCTCTGCAAGACCTAGGGGGGTATTCCCTACTCAACATCCATGGGGATATGCATACAAGGCTGGGATGCTGACAGAAAGCAGATAGTCCTCCTGTGAGTAGACCAAAACTGAAAGATAAGGGCAAAGGGGCTAGCTTTGGGCCTGTTTGCAGTTGTAGACAGAGGACTGAGGTTCCTAAAACTAACTCTAATATCCTAATGTTGGTTTTAGATTTTGCTTTGGAGTTTAAGTGTGGATGCAAAGCTGGATATGGTTATAACACAAAACAAAGCATGATTGGTGCCTATCCAGGGCCTGGAGTCAGTAGACATACACCTGTGAATGATCAGCATGAATAGCTAAAACTAGATTTCAAGGGGATATGTGTGATACCTGCCTTACAGGCATCTCCCAATACAAAGTGTTAGGTTATCTCTACTTATGGTATCCCTACTGCAGTATACCCTTCCCAATGTTCAACCTGAAAACAGTTTAATCTACCCCTTGAGTAGAAGTTAAAAGATCAGACAGTCAACATAGGAATTCTATGCTCTAGAATCTAAACATTACTAAACATCCAGATTCAGAAGAAGAATACATGCAATACTGGAGACAGAATTAACACAACACATGCCAAACAGCATTTCTCATATAAGTTTAATCATGAAATCAGTGGGTTCATGCCAAAAACAAACAACAAGAGATACATAAACTCACAGGTAAGCTGCACAGAGCAACCAGATCAGCTTGTTATGCATTACAGAGCCAAAATCATCAACTTTCAACAACCACAAATGAACAACACAACCTGCTTATAACAGCCAGGTAGGTGCTCAGCAATTAATTACAATGTTGACCAAAATCTCGCTAGATACACGGTATTATGAAAATGGCGCTCAAACACAACCAGATTGGCGCCCAAACTTGAATGCAGCAGGTAGGGGAGGAGACAGGAAGATTTCTCGAGCCCAGCGCCATCATCCGCTGATTAACACCTTCAGTCGGGTACCAGATCGACCCATGCCATCGCCCATACCTCTGCAACCTTCGCCATTAATGGCGCACCAACCCGCGGCCTCGGGAAGAACATCAATTCTGCATTCGCAAGCATTTCCCGCCGAGACTCATCATCATGATATTTGAAAATGCAGGATAACAATATCCCACATGCACCCCGCGATGACCTCAATAACACTTTATATACTAGGTCATGAGCATATATCATGTCGGTGCTTTTGCTCCTGACGACATTAGTATATAACCTCATCATCATCATCCCTCAGCAGCATGATATCCTGTTGTTCGAAATATCACCCTGACGTCATCATGATATTTGAAATATAACCTGCATGATAATCGGCACAACCTGATCCATTGGAGGAACATCCTCCTGCTGAGCTTATACCAAAAGTCTGGCCGATGATCATCCTGATGACGTCATCATCATATCCTGCTGACGTCATCATCATATCTGCCTACTGCACACCTCCTCATATCCGGATGACGTCATCATCATGTTTGCAAATATCAGGAGGTCTCTTCAAGATGATCAGTGTTAGAAATATGACCCCCGCGGGACCCTGATGACATCATCATCATACTAACATCATCATGATATTCGGAAGACAACCGGATATTTGGAAATATCCTCCTGATGTTCAAATATCAGGTTGCACTGTAGCTCCTCTATAAGATCGGGGCGATAACTGAATATGATGATGCTGCTTGAAAAGATCACCCCCAGTAGATAATGCGCGAAGCTAGCAGGCGGATATCTCCTTAATATTAGCATCATCAAGATGCTCGAACAAACAAACATATATCCGGGTGATATGAAAATATCACCCCCTCCTTCAGAATATCATGATGCAGATAGGCAGAGAAAAAGATATCACCCTGAGATAAGGATGACGTCAGCATCATCAGGATGAAGAAACAACGAACAAGAAGTGATACAACATCATCAGGATGATATTGACTAAGATCATCCTGACGTTCAAAATATGATGACCCTAGTGAATATCGGGTCGCACTTAGAACTCTTCAACAACATCATCAGGATGATCATAACCAAGATCACCCGATGATAAAAATATCACCCCGGCGAAATATCATGAAGGCAGAAAATATGATGACCTCCGCAAGCAGCAGGATGAAAACTGGAAATATCATGATGATGACGACCCTTAAGAAAAAACAAGTTGTGTCGAGCACTTAGAGAATAACCCCTTCAGGATACCGGGGCAACATCATCATGTTTGAGCAAGGTGATAAATGAAAGATCACCGGATACTTTGAAAAATCACCCTCGCAAGCAGATGAGGGCGCACTGTAGCTCATCAGTATCATCAGGATAATAAGCAAACATCACCCGACAGTTGAAATATGATGATGACGTTGAAAAACAAGTCGACGAGGAACATGATGATGCAGATCATCATCGAAGACAAGATGATGATGATGACCTCCTCCTCAGGAAAATATGATGCTGTAGTTGAAAAATGCTGAGGAGGTCCAACACTTAGAAAAAATGGGCAAGAAGATAAAGGCTTCAAATGAAGAAACCTCCTGATCATGACAAATCAACCCCTGGTCAAAATGAGTGTCAACAGTGGCTCCGAATGGGGACGTGCAGGTGAAAACCTACAGCGAGAACCAGATCTCCGGGCAGACCTGACAAAAAGCCGAAAAACGCGAGCTGTACAAGGCATTTACACTACATACATATTTTACAAATGTGCACAGCAACCAGTCATTATGCAAAATAGAACTTAAGGAATTGGCCATGCACAGGCAATTCCAGAATTTCACCATCTAGGGCCTGGAGGAAATAAGAATCCTCCCCATGAGTATTGCAAACCTGATATGGGCCCATCCATAAGGGTTGAAACTTACCATGTTTACCCTTTTCCTGATCTTTAGCATTCCAAATGAGCACCAGATCATTTACTTGAAACTTCCTTTTTGTAGCTCTCCTGTCAAACTGATATTTCACCCCTTGTTGTCTTTTGAGATTGATCTGGTGGGCTCTCCTTCTGTCTTCATCCAATGCAACCAGCTGATTCACTCTTTCTGTCATGGGATCTTCAATCTCCTCATCATACTCTTGAATGAATCTGTAAACTGGTAGGAGATTGTTTATGGGCAGTCTAGCTGATGCACCATATACTAGCTCAAAAGGTGACTTCCCAATAGCCCTTTTCACAGTCACTCTGTCAGCCCATACTGCTAAATTCAACTTTGAGTCCCAAGCTCTCTTGTTCTTGTCCAGTATCCTCTTGACAATTTTCATGATGCTCCTATTGCTTGATTCTGCTTGACCATTTCCTTGTGGGTGATATGGTGATGTATATGACAGGCTTATCCCATACCTGTTGCAAAAATCAACAAACTCACCTGATCTGAAGCACATAGCATTATCAGTGATTATTTTAGATGGTACTCCAAACCTGATGATGATGTTCTCTAGTATGAAATCTGTCACCACCTTACTTGTAGCTCTTTTAGTTGGAATGGCCTCAATCCATTTGGTAAAGTAGTCAGTTGCCACCAAAATCCAACTGTGTCCCCCACTTGATTTGTCTGCAATTTCCCCTATAAAATCAATTCCCCATTGCTGGAATGGAACATCCACAGGTGCAGTTCTGAGGGGTAAAGCACCATGATATTTCAGCTTTCCTGAGAATCTCTGGCAAGGGTCACACTTCCTTACTAACTTTTGTGCATCTGAAAAGAGAGTGGGCCACCAATATCCTGCCCTGAGAATTTTATGAGCTGTTGTTTGGGCAGTATAATGGCCACCACATAATCCTTTATGCATATCAATCAAAATATTGTTAGCCATGTTCTTATCCACACATCTCAGCAGCACACCATCAGGATTTTTCCAGTACAGCTCACCTTGAACAATGACATACCTGATTGCATGTAGCTTTAGAGTCCTCTTTTGACAGTCACTGAAATGGGAAGGACAATTCAGATTTTGCAAATAATAGACAATATCCTTGTACCATTCAGATCCTGATACACTTACATTCTCATCTTGGACTGCATTAACTTGGCATGCTTCCAAGTTTGACTGTGCCATCATCTTGGCTAATCCTTGTCCTCTTATCAACTTAGTAACTTGTATGTCTATGTTGAATTCCTGCAGTTTGTTTATCCATCTGCACCTTCTTCCAGTCACCTCCTGCTGAGTGAATATGTCTTTGACTGCAGCATGAGGTACATATGCAATTATATGTGACCCTACCAAGTATGGTCTGAAATTTTTAATGGCTCTAACAAGTGCATATGCCTGCTTTTCCATAATATCATACTTCAATTCAGAGGCCTGCAGGGACATACTGAAGAAGGCGATGGGCTGTTCAAAACCATCTTCATTTTTCTGTAACAAACATGCAGCTACAGTATGAAAGGAAGCAAATGAGAACACCTGGAATGGCCTAGAAAAATCAGGAGATTTAAGAACAGGGGCCATCTTTATTGCCTCTTTGATATTCTGAAATGATTCTGTTGCTTCCCTTTCCCAGTTGACAGTTGCATCCTTCTTCATCATCTTGGAAATGTTCCTTGTGATCTCTGCAAAGTTGGGAACAAATCTTCTGACAAAGTTTACCTGTCCAAAGAAGGACTGAACTCCTTTCACAGTTTTTGGCATTTGGATCCTGTCAATGGCTGCCACTCTCTCTGGATCTATCCTGACTCCATCCTTGGAAACAATGTGTCCCAGAAGTTTTCCTTCAACTACTCCAAAGGCACACTTCTTTGGGTTTAAAGAAATACCATATTCTAGTGCTCTTATGAAGATCTGCTCCAGATGCAAACAGTGCTGCTCTTCTTTCTTTGAGTAGGCAGTCAGGTCATCCTGATATACTGCCAGGATTGAATCAATTAGCCCTGCAAAAGCAACATCCATTGCTCTTTGAAATGTAGCACCTGCATTTGTTAGTCCAAATGGCATTCTAACATACACATACGTTCCCCATGGAGTGGTAAAGGCAGTCTTATATTGTTCTGATTCCTTTACCTTTACCTGATTATATCCTGAAAATCCATCCATCATGGATAGGAGTTCACAACCAGTCACTTTCTGCAACATAGCCTCCATATTAGGCAATGGATAGTTATCCTTCAAAGAGGATACATTCAAGTTCCTGAAATCAACACACAACCTAATATCACCATTCTTTTTCCTGACTGGGACGAGGTTAGATACCCAAGTTGAATGTCTGATGGGCACAATTATTCCAGCATCCCTGAGCCTTTTGAGTTCTTCCTGCATCTTGGGAGCTAAGGTAGGATTTATAGGCCTTTGCCTCTGTCTAAATGGCTTAGCTTCAGGCTTCAGTGGGATCTCATGCTGGAATAAGTCTTCTCTATAAGCTTTTAGGTCCTCATATGACCAAGCAAAAACATGTTTATACCTTTTTAGCAATGCAATCAGCATACTTCTTATGTGTGGTTTGAGCTGTTTGCCAATATATACCTTCTGAGGGGCCTGAGATGTCCCCAAATTTATTTCTTCTAAATCCTCCTTATTTGTGGGGGATGTCCTTGTGACCATTTTGTCTCTACTGTCAAAGGCTCTTTCCAAAGCCACTAACCCTCTAGGGATCTTGTTAGTCTTCAACTGGATGATCTCTTTTCCCACAAGGGTCTCTTTTCCATTTACAGTCTCTACAAAAGCTTGGAAATCAATCTGTTGATTCTCATACTCATCTATGCAGTGCAAAAATTTCAGCAAATCCCTATCATCATTAAAAACTTGCCAACTGCATATGTTTTCTGGTATGGCAGGCCTAATTTTAACTTCTATATCTGTGACACCTGACAGAGTGATGTCATCTGGCCTTATTGCAATATTAGCTAAGAAATCAGCCATAACATTTTTTGACCTTTCTACCCAGCCAATTGAAAATGCATCAAAAAGTTCAATAGTATCCCAAACAGCATGCTTGTATTGCTTCAGTCTTTTATTCTTTGCAGCATACTTATTTCTGATTTGGGATACAATCAGCTCAGAGTCTCCAAATACTCTTAACATTTTAATTCCATGTTTGAGAGCAATATTCAGGCCTAAAAGTAAAGCCTCATATTCTGCAATATTGTTTGTGCAATCAAACCTCAGCAAGAAAGAGGATTTGAGGAGCTTACCAGTTGGAGACAGGAAAACAACTCCAGCTCCAGAGCCTTCTTTTGCACAAGCTCCATCAAAAAACATGGTCCATAACCCTTGCTGATCTAGCTCTCCAACACAGGCATTTTTCTTTTTGTCTTCTGCATCATCTGAGACAACCTTGAAGTTATCACAGTCAGTGTCTACAAAGCACACCTGTTCATTTGCTTCTTGGTCTTCCACTGTCTCTGATGATCTTTGCTCTCTAATTAGCTTGACATCCCTGCCATTCATTGGAATCATGGCATATGATAGGTCCAGCTGCATACTTCCACCAATTAGTGCTGCCCATCTTCTTGACAGCAGCATACCATACTGTGGCTTGATGTCAACCACTGTTATATTCATTTTGTATCTTTTTTCAGGAAATGCTGCCAGCTTGAAATCTACATCCTTCATGATTCCAATAACTGGTACCTCTCTGGCATCCATAGCATAACATTTCCCACATGCCTTGTCAATCTTTAATCTAGTTTGTTGCATGATAGCCAAAGGCATGACATTTGTAGATGCTCCAGAGTAAAGCATACAATTTCTAATTATTTTACCATTTATAACCAGGGAAACATAAAATGGTTCCACCTGTGAAGGACACTTTGTCATGGTCATTCCTAAATATACTTCAGGAGTCTCATCTTCATTACACATGACCTGTTTCTCACCCTGGGTCTGATCATTTTGCTTAGCTTGAAAAGGTACCCCTGAGATTAGGGATATTGTCCTATTCTTGATCTCTTCCACCTTCATGAGTTCCATAAGTGGAACAGAGACCTTTACCTGAGAGAGGATCTGGGCTATATCAAATGGAGCATAGTTTTGTACAACAGTTGTAGCTTGCTCCACAATCTTGCTTTTATCCTGAGCTGATTTAGTTTTCATTTTCATAGTTCCCTGATCATCATTCCTGTCTTGGGAACCTCTACTTTGATCTTCTGCCTGAGGGATCTTGTTTTCTGGTCCTTGAAATTCAAGACCTGCTCTGTATCTAAAGTTCTGTTTATTACTTACCCACTGCCTTTTTTGTGGTTCAGTTCCTTTATGACCATGCACCAGCTGACCTGCAGAAATATCCTCTGGCTGATGTGAGCTGCCAACGTGATTTCTACCTCTGAGATTGTAGTTGCTCTTAACCTGAGCAACTGCTGCAGCTGTGAAGGCTCTAATCTCCTCATCAGAAGGTCGTTGTAGGTTACTCAGAAAATTGTGTGAGTTCTGAGCATACACATAATTATCTTCATCATCTTCATCATATGGGGACTGTTGGCAGGCCTGAACTTGATGATCTGTATTGTCATCAGCATCATAAAGAGTATATCCGTTGCCTATAGACATCATGTTAACATCATCATCCTGCACATGATGTGGCTCATTGCAATCATTACAAGATGTAGCATTATCATACAAAGATTGGGCAATCATGCACTGTGACTGTGAATGTGGCATCTGACAGATTATACACCACGGAGCATCATCAGCAATATTTATAGTTTTCTTTAGGGGATCAGGAGTTTCCTTGGCATGTTGAGCCCTCTGATTTGTGTTGTTACGTGAAAATACAGGCTTACCATCATGCCAATTGGTGTTATAAGGCATATCATGTAATGATGGCCTCTTTTCCTGCCTTTGATAGACTTGCCTATCAGGACCCATCCCTTTTTCACTTCTAGCTAATCTATAGCTTAGGTCCTTAACAACATTTGCCAGTTTGTCTATCTTATCTTCAGGAGCAGATGTACTACCTTGAGTGTTCTGAGGCTTGTTTGGATTCTGCAGAATTTTTACATCATCCCTTCTATTTGTCTTGCCTGATGCTTTCCTATTGTTTTCAATATTTACTGCAATTCTGAAAGCATCCCTGAGAGTGGCAGGACCTTTATCTCTTAGTCCATATGCAGTCTTTGCATCAAAGGCATTGATGTACAAAATTATGCACATTGGTTCATTTGGCCTCATATGATGTGGCAATTTGTTCAACACTTCAGTGAATCTTGCATTAAAGTCTGCAACCTGCTCATTTGACCCTTTGGTGATGCTGGTGAACTCATTTACAAAGAAGCTAGGGTCAGTTTTATCACCATATTGCTCCTTGAATATCCTCTTAAAATCATCCCATGATGATATGCTCCGGTCAGGCAGATTCCTGTACCATTCTCTTGCCTCATCTATTAAGGATTGCATGAATGACTTCATGAAAACGTCCTCATGCTCAACCTCAAAATTATCCATGACATTTTGGAAGGCCTTTAGATGATCTTCTCCTGACACTGTATTGTTTCCTGAAAACTTAGGCACTTGCAGCCTCAGATGCTTATCAATGGGGTTAGGATACCCAGGAATACCATCAAACACCAGCTGCCTGAATCTATCTAGCTGCAGGGGCTGTCTGTTTGGCTGATTAACATTAACATTTCTGTTTGCATTTTGGTTTCCTGCATTGTTCAGTGGTATCCTAGCATCATTCACATTTTGTCTGTCATCATGATGCTGATGTTGCATTTCATATCTTTGCTGATGTCTTTGCATATTTGCATTCTCTAGAGTAGGAACTGAATTATTCTGGGCAGTTCTCAAGGCTTGCACTTTCTGCTGTATATCATCTCTGATTTTCATGGCTTGTAGGTATTCTAGTTCTGCTCTTAGGCTTTTGATTTCTTCAGCTAGCTGTTCATCCTTAGGTCTGGAGGTAGATGGTCTCATGCCATTCTGGTCATCATCCTCATCATCCCTCAGAGACTCTGCCTCTTCAAACCTTTCACTTGGGTCTAGAAAGGGGCGTTCTTGGAACACCTCTGACCTCATTCTGATACTACCACCCTGTTGCCTCTCATATGCACCTTGGATATCTGCTTCTGCACTTGAAAAATAAGGAGCATGCTGTCCTGATGGCCTAGGGTTATCTTGTACCTCATCACTTTTTCTGGGGGAGCTCTCATGACTAGCTGAGACAGTTCCCTTTCTTCTATACATCATTCTTTTTGTTAATGGTAACTCTTCAAATAAAGGAGTTTGTTGGGATCTTCTCCCCTGCATATAATTTTACTTTGACCGGTTGGGAGATTACTTCGGAGTCGCCACCTATTTCTAGGAATTGTTTTCTTCTGAAAACCAGGGTTCTTTCACAAGGTTCCCCAGGGTGTTTTCTTCTGTTGCTGACTCAGATGGGTCACATATATATCACTGGAGATGATTAGATAGCACTTTTACTCCTCAGTCCCCAGTAGAGTCGCCAATTTCTGTTGACTTATTCCCAGACTGGATGCTTATTCCCAGATTTCCCTACAAGGTAGCCATCAGTGATCAACAGGATCTCTGGGCCAGGGGGTCAACAGTATAGGAGATAGACTCTATATTTTATCTCCTCTTCTTCTTCAGGCTCTGCAAGACCTAGGGGGGTATTCCCTACTCAACATCCATGGGGATATGCATACAAGGCTGGGATGCTGACAGAAAGCAGATAGTCCTCCTGTGAGTAGACCAAAACTGAAAGATAAGGGCAAAGGGGCTAGCTTTGGGCCTGTTTGCAGTTGTAGACAGAGGACTGAGGTTCCTAAAACTAACTCTAATATCCTAATGTTGGTTTTAGATTTTGCTTTGGAGTTTAAGTGTGGATGCAAAGCTGGATATGGTTATAACACAAAACAAAGCATGATTGGTGCCTATCCAGGGCCTGGTGTCAGTAGACATACACCTGTGAATGATCAGCATGAATAGCTAAAACTAGATTTCAAGGGGATATGTGTGATACCTGCCTTACAGGCATCTCCCAATACAAAGTGTTAGGTTATCTCTACTTATGGTATCCCTACTGCAGTATACCCTTCCCAATGTTCAACCTGAAAACAGTTTAATCTACCCCTTGAGTAGAAGTTAAAAGATCAGACAGTCAACATAGGAATTCTATGCTCTAGAATCTAAACATTACTAAACATCCAGATTCAGAAGAAGAATACATGCAATACTGGAGACAGAATTAACACAACACATGCCAAACAGCATTTCTCATATAAGTTTAATCATGAAATCAGTGGGTTCATGCCAAAAACAAACAACAAGAGATACATAAACTCACAGGTAAGCTGCACAGAGCAACCAGATCAGCTTGTTATGCATTACAGAGCCAAAATCATCAACTTTCAACAACCACAAATGAACAACACAACCTGCTTATAACAGCCAGGTAGGTGCTCAGCAATTAATTACAATGTTGACCAAAATCTCGCCAGATACACGGTATTATGAAAATGGCGCTCAAACACAACCAGATTGGCGCCCAAACTTGAATGCAGCAGGTAGGGGAGGAGACAGGAAGATTTCTCGAGCCCAGCGCCATCATCCGCTGATTGACACCTTCAGTCGGGTACCAGATCGACCCACGCCATCGCCCATACCTCTGCAACCTTCGCCATTAATGGCGCACCAACCCGCGGCCTCGGGAAGAACATCAATTCTGCATTCGCAAGCATTTCCCGCCGAGACTCATCATCATGATATTTGAAAATGCAGGATAACAATATCCCACATGCACCCCGCGATGACCTCAATAACACTTTATATACTAGGTCATGAGCATATATCATGTCGGTGCTTTTGCTCCTGACGACATTAGTATATAACCTCATCATCATCATCCCTCAGCAGCATGATATCCTGTTGTTCGAAATATCACCCTGACGTCATCATGATATTTGAAATATAACCTGCATGATAATCGGCACAACCTGATCCATTGGAGGAACATCCTCCTGCTGAGCTTATACCAAAAGTCTGGCCGATGATCATCCTGATGACGTCATCATCATATCCTGCTGACGTCATCATCATATCTGCCTACTGCACACCTCCTCATATCCGGATGACGTCATCATCATGTTTGCAAATATCAGGAGGTCTCTTCAAGATGATTAGTGTTAGAAATATGACCCCCGCGGGACCCTGATGACGTCATCATCATACTAACATCATCATGATATTCGGAAGACAACCGGATATTTGGAAATATCCTCCTGATGTTCAAATATCAGGTTGCACTGTAGCTCCTCTATAAGATCGGGGCGATAACTGAATATGATGATGCTGCTTGAAAAGATCACCCCCAGTAGATAATGCGCGAAGCTAGCAGGCGGATATCTCCTTAATATTAGCATCATCATGATGCTCGAACAAACAAACATATATCCGGGTGATATGAAAATATCACCCCCTCCTTCGGAATATCATGATGCAGATAGGCAGAGAAAAAGATATCACCCTGAGATAAGGATGACGTCAGCATCATCAGGATGAAGAAACAACGAACAAGAAGTGATACAACATCATCAGGATGATATTGACTAAGATCATCCTGACGTTCAAAATATGATGACCCTAGTGAATATCGGGTCGCACTTAGAACTCTTCAACAACATCATCAGGATGATCATAACCAAGATCACCCGATGATAAAAATATCACCCCGGCGAAATATCATGAAGGCAGAAAATATGATGACCTCCGCAAGCAGCAGGATGAAAACTGGAAATATCATGATGATGACGACCCTTAAGAAAAAACAAGTTGTGTCGAGCACTTAGAGAATAACCCCTTCAGGATACCGGGGCAACATCATCATGTTTGAGCAAGGTGATAAATGAAAGATCACCGGATACTTTGAAAAATCACCCTCGCAAGCAGATGAGGGCGCACTGTAGCTCATCAGTATCATCAGGATAATAAGCAAACATCACCCGACAGTTGAAATATGATGATGACGTTGAAAAACAAGTCGACGAGGAACATGATGATGCAGATCATCATCGAAGACAAGATGATGATGATGACCTCCTCCTCAGGAAAATATGATGCTGCAGTTGAAAAATGCTGAGGAGGTCCAACACTTAGAAAAAATGGGCAAGAAGATAAAGGCTTCAAATGAAGAAACCTCCTGATCATGACAAATCAACCCCTGGTCAAAATGAGTGTCAACATATTGTACCACTAAAACCTATTTTAGTTTGCATAATTTTACTTTACAGTTAAACAGTTGTTAAAATGAGAGATTGATAATATCTCATAGATAAACTAATAGTTAGAACAGATAGATATCTCATCGTTGATTTAATATATGTTAAGGTAGAAGCAACAAAGAGATAGATAGATTATTGCTATTAGATTATTGTAATCTCCATTTTCTCATATTAGACATACTTTTTGAATACAAGCATACTGATGGAATTAGACTGAAGAAAGACTATGTTATTATATTTCTGTACTAAGTTTTTGCTTTAGTCTTCAGTCCTGAGGGCGAGGAGCAAGGGCCCACTCCCGCCATCAAGACAGGAAGGCTAGTATTTGCTATTTGTTTCATTGTCTTGTTTCAAATTCTATTAGGAAGATAGTTTACTACTTTCATAAAGATAGATTTATTTCTGTTTAATAGTTGTTTCCAGTAAATGCATATTTTCAGTTGTGTGGATTAGAGTAGGTCAATTTCAACAATTTACTATTTCAACATTATTTTAGTATTTTCAAAATTCCCTTTCACAACAAACAAATTAGCAGTATTAATCTTTGAAGCAATCAGATCAATAGAAGTAGTTAGTGGACTAGTAACTATGGAACCCCTTATTGCAGATAGCCTAGGACATGGCCCTGGATTTGACACATGAAAACATGATTAAATGCCAAGGTCCAACGACCCTTGTCATTTTTGGCGCTATTGCCGGGGACTCTTGTGTTAATGAGGAAAACTTAGTTAACAGTCTTTTTTAGGTTAAATTGAATTTGTATGGTTAAACCTAGGGATTTGAATGGTAGATACATAAAATGAACACCCCAGTAGAAAACTATAGGAGAAAGCAGTAGGGTGGCACAAGATCTTGTTGAAGAGGAACACTTAGAACCTACCTTGGAAGCTACACCCCAACTTAACATTCCCTCAAATCCTCAAAGCCCTTAACTCTCTGAGTATATCCAAGAACTGCAAGAAAGATACCAGGTAGATCTGTTACCAAAATCCACTTCCTCAGAACCCCATACTGAGTCTCAAAGAGAAGAAACACCAGACATGATAATCATGATGAGGAAGATAATCAAGCTCCCAAGACCTTCTCATATCCTATTGTCCTTACTCATGGAGATAATGCCCCTATGAAGAACATCTCACCTGAAAACCTACCAAACTTCAAGGGTCTTTCTTCTGAGGACCCAGATTAGTTTCTGTTTGAGTTTAAAGTTGTATGCCAGACCTATGACTACAGCTCAGATAATCAAAAACTCAAACTTTTCCCATCTACCCTGAAAGATTCTACGATGAGGCAGTTCATGGGCTTAACCCAAGACTCCATTCACTCTTGGGATCAAATGGAAACTAAATTCTTGGGCAAGTACCAGGATTACTGTAGGGCCAGTGATAAAAAGGAGCTATTCAAAATTAAACAAAGAGAGGATGAAAGCTTAGAGGACTATTTGGATAGGTTCATTTTTGCCTTGAGGAGATATGGCAATCCTGTGGCTCACCCCTTAATCAGGACACTGTTTGTAAAAGGATTAGACAAAGAATCAAGATAGGCTCTAAATCTAATGGGGAGAGGGAACATTAGTAAAATGGATATGCCTGCTATAGAAGAACTATGCAAAAACTACTCTAGAACCCAAGATGGAGTGAGAACGCCTAGATCTTTTAAAGGGAAGAATGAGATAGGATAGTTAATGGAAGAGATTGCAAATCTTAAGACAAATATTCTTGTCCAACTAAATACCACATTAGATAGGATTCAGGAAAGACTAGAACAACTGAGCAAAGAAGAATAGCTAAACCTCTCTCCATATATTGTCCTAGATGTAGGAACAAACACTTGTTGAGAGAATGCCCTTCAGACAAATCAGAAATCTATCAGATCTGTGATAGGGAACACCCTACCAGTAAGTGTGATCAACTCCCAACCTTAAAAAGGTTGACTAAGAAAAATGCCATAATAGAGGAGGAGTTGAATTATGTAGGACAAAAATAAACTAACAATTTCCCTTATAATTAGTACCAAATTAGGCTTCTTATAGGGGCCCTTCAAAGTGGGGAAACAATCAATGGAATCCAACATGGCAAGGGCCTTAGAACATTCCCCCTTGGGGACCACAGGATTGGTCAAAACAGCAATGGCAAAACCATCGTTGGCAAAACTAGCCCTAGGGAAATAAACAATGGCCACAACAATTCCCACAACAATTTGGATCACAAAACATGCAACCTCATTAGGGTCCTCAATAGGGTTATAATCAACAATACCAAGGACAGCCTTGGCGTTTCCAACCTCAGCAATAAGCACTACTTGTTAGGGTTAGCTGACAGAAGATATCAATTAAATGCAAATAAAGATTAAATAGAGGAATGAAAATACATAGATATAATAATAGCGAGAGACAAGTTTTAACGTCATTCACCCAAACTCGGGCTACATCCACCAATAGAGAGTCCAATATTATTATCCAATAAATCAAACCAATTACAACTAGCAATCCTTGCAACTCAATACCGCTGCAAAATGCTACAATACATCAACGGAAACCCTAACCCTTAGCCATTTTTATCACGACTTTTGTCGGTTACAAAATAGGGTTTTTTTATGTCGACCAATGGAAAAATAACTCCCGACGCCTTAATCAAAAAATAAAAAATCGTGTGAGGTTTCGGGGGTGCTGCCCCTCGACCCTACCCTGTATCGCGACAGGGAGCGTGTTAGGGGCGCTTCCCCTTGACCCCGTAGGAATTTGGGGGGAAAACCGCGCTAATAAAAGTGGGGTAAATTTAACCTCCGAGTCTAATTAGGCTCCATATAACAACAATAGTGTAACTGGACCCCCCAACACACAGGGACAGTCACAAAATGAGCCAGTTGGTCAGCCACCTTTACCAACCCAACCTATAGAAAATCCACAAAATAAATAGGGAGTAGCTGTTTACATGACAGAGAAAGAAAATATGGCTAGTGTCAATGATATTTATCTCAACAATCTCCAGCTACGTTCTGGGAAAGCACTTCCAAGACCATCTCCCCCACTCATAGTTGAAGTAACCAATGATGTGGAACCTGAAAATCCATCCACTCAACCTCATGAGGAGATTACTATCAAAACTGTGCTAAAAGAATAACCCTTAGGTAACTTCGGAGTTCCTCCTAAAGGGACAACTCAAGAGAACAACTCTGGAGCCACTTCTGTAAAGAACTTTGACATTGCTCCGGAGGTAGAAAAACAACACCTTACCCAGAACAGCTCAAACATGTCCCTCAAAAACTAGGGCTTGATATCTGTTAATGGCAATTGCTTGGATTATGGGAAGGTTAATCGATTTCAATTAATTTGAATTAATGGCTCAGTCATAATCACAAAGAATGACATGACACTCCGGAGTGAGGTCGATGCTGTGGCAATTAAGGCAACATGCATAGGTCGAAAAGGGAAATAATGGCAGGGGTACGTGTCGAAGTAACTGCACCTAAAAATAGAAATGACAAGACAAGTAATAATTAACTAACTTGAGCAAATTACCTAGATCACTTTTCGTGATGATGGCCCGATGTACTTGGTTACTACGTCGTGACTTTGATGAGGTGTGGTGTGACTTGGCATGTGTGCAGCCCCTGCGTCACTTTGAATGGCATCAACATCTTCAGTGTCACCTGGTCTAAAATCTTTCCTCATGAGTAGATTTGGAAATAATGTGTTATCAGGTGACGTCAGGAGTAGTCGGGATGTGCGTAAGCAGCAACAACTTCCTTTTTTATTGTAAATGATGTGGTGTGCTGACCTCATCACTTTTGCTTTTCATAAATAGAGGATGAGTCAACTAGCATTGGCAAAACCAACCTTGGGAAAATCAAGAATGGCCACAACAATTTGGATCACAAAACATGCAGCCTCATTGGGGTCCTCAACAAGGTTATAATCAACAATACCAAGGACAACCTAGACGTTTCCAACCTCAGCAATAAGCACTACTAACTGGACCCCCCAACACATAGGGATAGTCACAAAATGAGCCAGTTAGTTATCCACCTTTACTAGCCCAACCTCTAGTAAATCCATGAAATAAACAGGGAGCAACTATTTACATGACAGAGCAAGAAAATATGGCTGGTGTCAATGCTATTTATCTCAACAATCTCCAGCTACGTTATGGGAAAGCACTTCCAAGACCATCTCCCCCACTCATAGTTGAAGTAACCAATGATGTGGAACTTGAAAATCCATCCACTCAACCTCAGGAGGAGATTACTATCGAAACTGTGCTAAAAGAACATCCCTTAGGTAACTCTAGAGTTCCTCCTAAAGGGACAACTCCAGAGAACAACTCTAGAGCTACTTCTGCAAAGAACTCTGGCACTGCTCTGGAGGTACAAAAACCAACACCTTACCTAGAATGGATCAAACAACATGTCCCTTAGAAAACTATCCTACAAAAACAAGTCCAACCTACCATTGAATCAGAACTTCTACAAGAAATCAGATAGCTGAACATTGAAATTCCACTCTTACAAGCAATCAGGGATGTGCCTGAACTAAACCAATTCATCAAACAATATTATGTTAAAACCCAGGGTAGGAAGAAAAACTTCCCTGCTACCATACAGGTGGAAGGGAAAGTGGTGGACCTTCTTGTGGGAGAAATGCTCCTCCCAAAATATGGAGACCCTGGAACCCTATCATAACTGTCTATATTGCAGGGGCAGAAATATCCAATGTTTTGGTTGATTTGGGGGCAGCAATAAATGTAATGACAATGCACACCCTAGACAAATTAGCTCTGACAGGTGTCCAGGACACATCCACAATCCTCCAACTGGCTGACTAATCAGTAGCTATTCCAAAAGGGGTGTTAACTGATGTCCCAGTCGTGGTGGAATCATAGGAATTTCCAGTAGACTTTCTAATATTAGAAACCAGAAACTAGCTAAATGCTTACCCCTTGATCTTAGGAAGACCATGGCTAGGTACAACAACAACATCTATTGATTGTCAAATAGGAGACATGGTCATTTCCAATGGGATAGATTTGAAGAAAATCTCCTTATACCCTCCAGCTAAACCATCAATACATTACTCAGGGAAAGTGTGGGTAGATGAGCCTAATAACATGGGAAATAGTGCCTCAGTAGCTATGGTTACCATCAAAGAACATTTGGGTGAGTTAGAACAAGAAATAAACTATGACACAACAGAAGACATCACCCACATTCTTATTGACAAGAGTATAATGGAATTAACCCAAGACTCACAAAGAGAATTCCTTACTGCCACCCATTATACCCTTGTAAACATTATTCCTTGTGGAAAAAGATTTTATAGAGACTTGGCCACATTCCATATGCTACTTCCACATTCCTATCCTCTTAACACTATGACTCTAGGATATGGGGTAGGGACATCTATAGATTAGGTTACAAAGCAGGTCATGATTTTACCTAGGAAAACATTAAACATCAACACCCAGTTGGCAGAGAAACGGGAAGAAGCACTCCTCAATCTTCTGGTCTCCCATTCAACAACTTTTGCTTGGGAATACCAAGATATGAAGGGCATTCCTCCTGATATTTGTACTCATCACATATACACTCAGGATGTAAAACCAGTCAAACAACCTTAGAGGAGGTTAAACCCAACCCTGAAAGATATTGTTAAAACCAAGATAGAGAAATTGCTACAAGCAGGATTCATATACCCTATCTCAGACAGCCAGTGGGTCTCGCCCCTAGTCATAGTGCCTAAAAAGAATGGAAAGTGGAGAGTATGTATTGACTATAGGGAACTAAACAAAGCCGCAAAGAAGGATTATTTTCCCTTACCATTCATTGATCAAGTGCTAGACAACCTTGCAGGGAAAAAGTAATTCTCATTCCTAGATGGGTTTAGTGGGTATAATCAAATTCAAGTAGCACCTGAGGACTAGGACAAGACAACCTTTACTTGTTCATGGGGAACTTTTGCATATGGAATCCTTCCATTTCGCTTGTGTAATGCTCCAACTACCTTTCAGAGGGTTGTTTTAGCCATTTTTACTGAATTGGCTAATGAGTGTATGGAAGTCTATATGGATGACTTTACTATGTATGGAGACACCTTTGAGGAGGCTCTCACAAACCTAGATAAGGTGCTACAGTGTTGTGAAAAAAACCAGCTATCCCTGAGCCATGAAAAATGCTTTATGATGGTAGAGGAGGGAATTGTACTCGAACATCACATCTTAGCAAAAGGGATCAAAGTAGACCAAAATAAAATAGAAGTGATAAAACAATTACCCTCACCTAAAAACCAAACAGATGTTAGAAGCTTTCTAGGTCATGCAGGATACTAGAGGAGATTTATAGAAAATTTCAACAAAATAGTTGCTCCTATGTTTTCCCTACTTTCCAAAGATGCTAACTTCTTATGGACAAAGGATTGCCAATCAACATTTGAAACCATTAAACAGAAACTTACTGTCACACCTATTTTGAGGGGACCCAATTGGACTCTTCCATTTCACATACAAACTAATGCTTCAAATGAGTTCATTGGGGCAATCCTAGGACAGAAAGAAGAGGGAGAAGGTATGTGATGGGCTATAGAATTTGTCTCTTTTATGCTACTTTTTATACTTCAAAGACTTATTTCATTGCATCCTTTAAGACATTTATCCATGTTTGCACTATGACATGTTGACCTTCTTTATACTTTTAAGACCTGAACTTATAATATTAATATGGAATGTGATGATCATATTATCTAATGAATGAGTTAGATATAGATATGTATAAAAGTATAAATGAGATGTTTTTATGGTTAGTCATGAACAATGCTTGTGGTATATGCTTTGGGAACTAATTCTATGTGTAGAATTGGATGTGTCACGATGAGATCGAGCATTTGTAGCAGGTTGTAGACAAAGGAGTTAATAGAAGTGTGAGTTTCAACGCTAAGAATGGAGAGACAGCTGAAGACCATTATGGAGCATCATGGATAGTAATAAATTGAGTGGATTTGTTTCAAATATGATTATGGACATTGTTCATGCATCAGACTTCTAATTTGATTTGAATTCTTCTTCTTATAGACAGTTAGAATAAGAATATGATCTTGACTCCACGACCTAGTATTTAGGCACGGTAAATGATTAGAATCAGTTAATTAATAAATAAGGCTCTCTCTCCATTTTTGTCTAGTAAGGGGAAGATGAGATATATAAGGTAGCAGAGTCAAGTTGTAGAGAGTTCATTTATCATTTACTTTTCTATGTGTAAAGACTCAAGCATGTTACATTTATGGAATACAATCTAGATATGACAGAAAAGATTTCATTGTTGAGCAATTTGATATGAGTTGATTCTGTGCATGGAATAAGTTAAGCTTTGATATGTGTCACAAAGATACGTAGAATCTGGATTAGATTTGGTTTCAGTTAAGGAAGACAGTCTCTTGAGCTGGCCACATAAGGTACTGATTCTCTCCTTGTTTATTTCATTTCAGTTAATGTTGGTTTATTAGTTTTCTGTTAATCGTAATTTGAATTCAAGTTAGTATTATGTTTTGATCAAATAGATATAGTTCATGAACAAATGCATATTAGTGTGTTTTCAAATCCTCTGGAGGTCAGCAATTAGTCATTTCATTCTTGTCAATTCATTAAGTTAATTCTACAGTTTCCCTATTGTAATAGTTATCTACAGACCTTGCTGTAGGTACCCATAGCAACTAGGATTTATAGCTGTTTTCACTGTTTTGTAATTCTGTCAATTCCAGCAAGGTAGATTTATTTATTTAAATTTAAGATAGAATGATTTAGGAACCATATGAGCCCTGAAGGCATATACTTTGCAAGTACCATCATAAGTTTACGCTCCTTGGTTGATAATTCAATGTAGGAATGCATAGTGATAGAGTGGACTGTTCAGATAGGTTTCCCCTGAATTAGTTAAGTCTACAACACATTAGTTTTCCTCTACATTTTTGGCGCTATTGTCAGGGATGGCCCTAACTTCTTAGGCTCATTTTGTTTTTACATGTTTTTATAGTTTAATTTTTTTTTAATTCCAACATTAGAGTTAATCAAAACACCTTTCAGGAAACACCAAGCATTATATTAACATTGTGTAGGGCTGCTAAAACATAAGGCTCAATTTATTGTATGCGGAGGCAAAGAGATATTTGAGGTAGATTCCTACCATCAACTTCTCAGAACAACGAGGGTACAGCTGATTTCAACAACTACACAATAGGAAGTGTTGAAGGAGAGTTTCCTTTTACATCTTCATCAACACCCTCTACATCTCCATCAGCTTCCTCTACTGCCACAAAGGGAACTTTCAGAACAATGGCAGAAGTAGTAGAAGATCCTCCGGGACAAGCTACATTTGAATTCCCTATACCAGACCTAGCACAGGCAACTACCCTAAAAAATATACCACCATCTGCATTGCCTGTTTTCTATGGTTTGGTGACTGAAGATCCTGACACTTTCATGTTCGAGTTTGATGTTCTGTGTAGGAGTTATGATTATACCACTGATCCTTATAGATTCAAGTTGTTCCCTGCTACCCTAAAAGATGTTGCTTTAAGGTGGTTTATGTGACTAGGGAAATATGCCATTCCAGACTGGGATACCATGAAGACAAAGTTCTTGACAAAATACAAAGACTATTGTAGAGGACATGATAGGAGGAGAGATGACATCTTTAGGATGTCACAAAAGGAGGAGGAGCCATTAGAAGACTATGTGGAAAGATTCCAATTTGCCTTGAAGAAAAACCCTTAGAATAAGTTGTCCGAAGAAACATTGAAGCTGGTCTTTTTAAGAGGGGTCAATGATGATTGCATGGATGCCCTAAATCTCATTGGAATAGAAGATATCTCCCAATTACGCTTTGAAGATATTTGTAGAGTTTGCAGGAACTACTCCAGGACTTTTTTTAGAAATCCCAGAGGAGAAAGAGTAGCTATTGCAGGCAAGGCAATTAATGGAATTTCTCGAGTGGAAATTAGTAACCTGCTAACCAATATGAAAGAAGATACCATTAGCCATATGGCTACACAGTTGGACACCCTCCACATTAAAAAGAAACAAGAAGAGGCAGATGCAATGCTCACTAAATACTACCCAAGCTGTAGACAAAGGAAGGCCAACTATAAATGCAAAAGGGTAGCCAGTATCCAACAGGAGAAGATTGAAAGGCCAGAACTTCAACCATTTGAAGGTGATAATGGGCAACTATTCTTTATTGCTCAAAGAAGACCTTGGCAGCAAAGGCAAGGTATGCCCCCTAATCCACTTAATTATAATTCATCTTTTCCTACTGCTAATCAAAATTTTTCTGCTTGGAATAACCAGCCCTCGCCTACTAATCCAAATGCTTGGCAAAACCCACCATGGTCTACTCCACAGGTAGGGTGGAACCAACAGCAACAATGGCCTCAACAGATTTTCCAAAGCCCTACCTATAACCCCCAATGGCCTACTCAACAACAGCAATGGCAACCTTAATGGAACAAGGGCCAACCATGGCAGCCAAACTCCCAATATCAACAACCCTTGCTTCCACCTCAGCCACAGCAACAAGCCATCATGCCTCCACCAACACCTCCAAATCAACCTCCTAGACCTACCCAAATTCTTGCCCAACCTACACCTAACCCTAACAACAAGCCTGTTCAACAGGCCTATACTAATGAGGTGATGCAATACCCCACCTATGGAGTTGAGGTAAGTAATGTTCACCTCAGATCAAGGAAACACCTTGCAGGTCCTTCATCTCCCCAAATCATAGAACTAGAGGATGGACAACCCATGGAGGAAGACTTAGATGAATCACCTTTGGAACCTAAACCAGTTCAGGAACCTCAATCTATATCACACCCTAAGCCTCCTTTCCCTGAGCGCTTGGTTATCCAAAAATAGCTAGAACAACCCACTAATGACCTTATAGGAGAGTTGCAAGATATAAACATAAAGATACCCTTGATTCAGGCCATCAAAGATATTCCTATCTACACTAAGACAATCAGGGATCTCTGTATCAAGAAACCAGGGAGAAAAAGAGTAGACCCAAAAATAGTCCATGTCTTAGGGAACCTTGTAGACATCATGTTGGGAAATGTTGTGATGTTCACAACATGTCCCATTTTACTCCTTAGCAAAATGAGGACCCCTGCTGTGGCTTTTTGCTTCTGCTTTTGTGTGTGTCGTTTTGCTTGGTGGTAAAGGAAAAAGAGGATTAAAATTGCAAACCTTGTTAAAAATGGAGAAGAAATGCATTTTCAGTATCAGTGCATAGTATGGTTGGATTCCTTGTCAAAAATGAGCTAGGGTTGCTTTTTGAACCATGTTAAAATTTGCCATATTTTGCAAGTTATGAGCATTTTGGTAAAATGTACAAGGGAAGGGTTTGCTATTTGCACATACAAGTCTCTTTGTATATCGGGTTGCATAGACAAGGCCCTTGGTATGCGAGTTCACTTGTATACAAAAACCTTTGTATATCACTTTCCATATACATAGTCATTTGTATATGCAAAGGTCATTTTATACTTGGTCGCATGAGTAGTCGGGTTCATATACAAGGTCATTTGTATGTCCTTTTTGCCTTGTATACATTTGGTAGAGTTTATGCATACATACAAGATGGACCCGAGGTGGTCTTGGATTGAAATGAATAAATGTTTAAATCCGTTGCATGTATCTCACGTTTGTATGTTTGGCAGGTCGTAACATACAATGTATTTATACAAGGGCCGGAACCGAAAAGTTATAAAGCAATGTTAATTCATTGTATATTTCAGGCTTGTATATTTACACATACATTTGACATATACATTTGCAATGTGCAAGCCACGGACCCGAAGGATTATGAAAAGGAGTTAAACTGTTGTATGTTTTTCGCTTGTATGTTTTTACATACAAACGAAATATACAAGTCACGATACATGCAACGTTCATATGCATCGCGCGGACCCGAAGGGAGTATTGAAAGTGGTTAAGTCCTTGTATGTTTCCACAATGCATATTTTGTAACATACAAGGCGGATATACATTACTTTATACATTGCTTGGAACTAACATTTTTATGAAACAGGGTTAATTTAATGTATATCGGGCTTGTATATTCTTATATACAAGGCCAACATACATTGAACTTATACAAGAGTCGGAATCTAAATTAAATAGAATCTGATTAATGTAGTGTATAAAGCCCGAATGAATATCGCAAGATACAAACCGATATACATTGCGGACATACAACACGGAATCCAAGGGCAGATTTAAATCCGATTAAATGCTTGTATCGAGCCCGAAATGTATGACTAAAGATACAATGGAAGTATACATACCGCGGACATGACGGAAAGTTAAAAGAGGTTAATTCATTGTATGTTCGCGCTTTGTATATTTCGATACATACAAGACAAGATGCATCACGAAATGTACAGGCCGCAGAATTGAAAAGATTGAAATCCGATTGAATCAATGTATCACATCCACAATGTATATTGATATACATTGCTTAGCATACAACGAAATATACATTGTGGAACTCAGAGGCAAATTAAAAGTGGTTAAATGCTTGTTTCACGTCCGGCTTGTATATCGGATATACAAAGATTTAAACAAGGAAAATGAGCGGGAAAGTGAAGTGATAGGAATTTTGAAGCTTCTTTGGGCGCCCGATGCATTTTTCTGGTCAACGATGGTTGACTCAACTGGTTTTAACGCTGTATATGCATTTTTGTTGCCTATTTTCCATGGTTTTTGAGCTTGATGGCTGTGTTTGTGTATTTGGAGCCTGTTTTAATGTAGATGTTCATTTTTTCCTACTGATTTATTAAACGATGGTGCTAATTCCTGCTTGTTTATTGTAGATTGTTGGAGTAGCTGGGAAGAAGCAGAGTTACCGACACAGTAACGACGTGCAAGTGAACGCAAAGGCAGGGTTTAAAATGATGACGACGTCCCAGGCGGCGGGCCAGATCCTGAGAAGCCAAACACACCAGAAGGGGACGAAGCTTTCAATGCGGGGAGTTTGCAGTTGGAAACATTATTGAGGGAGCAGCGCCCTGTCTGGGTGTGCTGCTTGAATTCTTGGCAGGATTCATTTCTCACGATTGGATGCTGCATTTCAAGATGCTGACCGTTGATCTCCTAGGGTTTTTGGGTGCCAGATTGGGGAAAAACCAAAGATATATATATTGAGCCCCTGTACTGTACAAAAGGAGGAAGGAGGTCAATAATACAAAAAAATTAGACTTGTAATAGTTTTAAGAGAGATCAGATTACTGAGACTAGTGAGGATTGGATTGTTGAAATAATCGAGGTCCCTTCCTCAGATCATTGTAAATGTACCTATTTTATGAACATACTGTATGGAGATGAAGTTTCAGAATATACCCTAATTGTAAACCTTAAGTAGTCTTCAAGTTGATTTTTGGATATGTACTGGTGAATGCTGTATTCTATAGAAGCGCTTTCATTTCATTGCATGTTGTTGTCAACTTTTCCCTTGAAGATTTGCACTGAATCATGTGGATTTGTGGACTATCCTAGTGAAGTATGATTTTAGTTTTCTTCTCTCCATTGCTATATGGGAACATGTATGTGGATCAATGATCTTAGTCAAGTAATTTTAGGAATCTCACTCTCTAACCCTTTTTCTCATTTTAATTTCATTGAAATCACTTTCATAACTACACATCAAGATAAATCAGAAGCAGAATAGAAAAATATTTTGACATCTCAAAGACAACTGAATATCATTAGCATATTTTGAGCTAAATGCATGTAGTATTGAAAATGTCATGCAGAGAATCACAAATAAGGGTAGAACTCATGCAAATATCAACTTAGACACATCATTTGGAGATTGCGCTATGTAGAGTAACTTCCCTGTATAGCATTATTGCAGGAACAAAATCTACTAATCTACATAAGGCCCCAAAATGGAAAACAACAATACACATCAACCACATAGTAACATCAGCAGATTACGAACTAATCAACGGGGACTTGGGATCATGAATTCTTGGAATTCATCGTAATTTTCAGGATAAACAAGGGTTGTTGTGTGACTTTTGTTTTGTGTGCTTGGTTGTGACTGACATCACAAGCCAATCAACAAGGAAAACTGGCACTAGAAGGAGGGCCTAAGTTAACAAAGGAAACCATAGATTCCTGCATACATTGCTTAAACATCCCGGTGGTTTGAATTATGGCCATAAACTCGCCATTTTGCCTTAAAAACTTGAGAAATCCTGGCTTTCAGGCCAAATACCAGGTCCAGATCTAGTGGACTCTTCGAAGAACTACTTATCAGGGGATTTAGACTTAGGACTGTGGACATTCATCACACTCCTGATTCTAGTGCGACAGAAGCCTCACCAGAGCGTGCTCTTGTAACCCCTATTGGCTTTCAAATACCCATAGGACCACCTATCACACCTCAAGCCCAGCCTCAGCTTGTCGTACCCCAGATCCAACCTCCACCGGTTGCGATGTTATTTTTCACAGCAGAGTCACCGCTAGCCTTCAATGCATATCATGCTTTGCCTAAAAATCTAGATAAAATTTGTCCTAGGTACCATCTGTATCAAGATGCTGATGATCATTTCAGGACCTTCAAGGAAGCTTGTTGTAGGGCTAGAATTAAGTATGAGGATGTGGTATGCAGATTGTTTCCATTCTCCTTAGGGGAAAAGGCATATAACTGGTATACCAGTCTAGGTCAGGGTTCAGTCCGTTCATGGGATGCCTTAGAAAAAGCTTTCAAGGATAGGTTCAAGGTGCCTATAGATCCTTCAATGAACTGCCATCTATTTGCCACCATTAAGAGGTGTGAAGGAGAACCCATTGCAAACTTCAACGCTAGATTCCAGAAGATGTTGTCTAAACTGGTTGCTCCCTACGTTGTAGCAGACGAGGCTGCTAGGAGTATTTATTATTCAGCTTTAGATCCCCTGACCTCCATGTTTATCAGAAGGACACACCCTGGTGTAACAACTTTAGCACAGGCTTTTGAGGAAGCTATCAAATCTAGTCAGCAATTGGCTCCTACTCCCACATCAAATATTGCTTTCCCTACACTTCCTGGTTATCCTACATATCCTGTCCACCAACAGACCAATGGAGCCATGATGCCTTCAGCTGTGATGCCAGCCCCTTTGCAAATACCACCACTCAGTGTCATGCCCCCACCAAGTGGGAGTAACTAGATGTTACCATATAAAACACAAGTGCCTCAAGGTGTAGAACAATCCAACAATAACAATGGGTCTTCCTTTTTCAAGCCCCAGACAGAGAATGTGATGGCCAAGGTTCAAGAAGAGAAGGAAGAAATCAAAGAAATATCAGCTCAGTTAAGAAAACTCACTACTGAGGTCACTCATCTAAGAAATCAGAATTTCTACTCTCAACTTAATTAACATAGAGGTTATGCCAATGACAAACCTAATTATCCTGACAAGGGGTACAACAACAATTACAATAACAACAATGGCAACAATAATCCTCCTAGATAGCCTAGAGTGTGGAACACCAGGCCCAACAATGGTTCCTTGCCATCACCCCTAGACAATCAGCCTCTTGGTGAACCTAGGCAAACCACCAGAGTAAACCTTGCAGAGGCAGCACTTACAAACTGGTGCAGAATACATAACACCAACGCTCATGCAAAGTTGGACTGTCCTCAATTCAGGATTGCTGCTAGCATATTCCAAGCTGAAGTGGCCAGTACCTCAGGTAACCCACCTTATGTAGAGGGAAATGAAATTGTCCCCTGTGAATATGATTCTGCCCTAGTACTAGAATGCTTCATGCATTGTCCTTATTAGCAGACAATATCATCACATCATGATTACACTTCAACATGTGAGGAATCAGCCATGGCTTTTGAGTCTAACTACGTTTTCCCCTTTGAGGATGAGAATGAGCCATCAATTGAGCATGAGGAAGTCAATGCTTATCAACAGCAACCTCAGGGTAGGCATAACTACAACTTAAGGAATAACTTAAACAGGTCTGCCGATCCTTTGATTACCTCATTGCCTCCAAACAATTTCAATACTCCACCTGATCCCAAGGCAAGTAATAACCCTGGACTCCCCAAGGTCGATGCTCAATATCTGACACCGCATAACACAGCATCAAAAGCTACAAATCCACTTCCTGAATGTGACAAATTGGTTACATATTTGGCAAATGAAATGAAAAAAGTAAAGATCAACCTGCCTATGTCAGAGTTGCTTAGAACCCCTGCTATCAAGAATGTTTTCATGAAATCATTGGATGGTTCTGCTCAAAAGGAAGATAGCCATACCTCGGGCCAATTTAGAAATAAAGATCATGCTGCCAAGGACGTTAACGTCAAACCTAAAACCCCAGCTACTGTTCAAGCTGTAGATACCTCCCACATGACCCTATACAAAGACAAGAGTGAGTCACCTCCCTTCCTCCTTACCACAAGGATGTTTGGTAAAAATTTGCACAACTGCTTAGTAAACTTAAGAGCATCTACCAATGTAATGCCCCTATCCATATGCAACACTTTAGGGTTACATCCTGCTAAATCATTGAAGAAGGTAACACAATTGGACAAAATAGAAGTGTGGTAGGAGAACTGACCCACATTCACATGCAGCTAGCATCGGATCCCAGAATCCAGCACTATATTAATATTCAGGTAGTAGATATACCTGATACATATGGAATGTTACTCAGCAGAGATTGGTCAAAAACCCTCAACGATTACATGTCAACTAATTTCAGCCATATGTGGCTACCTTGGAAGGGTATACCAAATCAGATAAAGATCGAAGCTGAACCTCGCATGAGACACATGATCACCGAATATAACAGAACCAATGAAATCATGTATGTGGATGTGGAACCTGGAGTTTACTCCATCAGACCTCAAACCACCAGCATAGAAGAAATCCTGATGCTTGACATACATGATCATAATGGTGACCTTTGAAGTGATGAAATAAATTCAGAGCCCGATTGTAATCTTGGAAATAAAATAGAACTGGATCATTTCAAGAAATTTGAGATGCATTTGTTTAGACAAGTGAAACAATGTCAATTATTAAGTGTGCCTGTTCACGATATTCTGATTGATGGATGGTGCAGGTTGCATGATGAGGCTCATTCTGAAAAAAACTTGTGATGCCTGTCTAGACATGTTGGAGTTGGAACAAGCATATGGTGAAGCATCTTCACCCGCGATGAGTTCTACGGATAACGATAGTGATATTGATTTATGTTTGTCTCCTGCAGGAATAGGAGGATGCACACAGAAGGATGAAGGTTCTGTCCAGATGACAGAAAAGATACTGGTATGCAATGGGGGTAATGATAGGAACAAGAAGAAAATCACCCCTGGGAGTGATTGTTTAGTGGAGTCAGATTATGAGTTATCTGACGAGGATAGTGGTAGCAATCTGTCCAAGTTCGAGGAGTTTCTATCAAAAGAAATCCAAAAGATGACGCAGCAGCATAGGCCTCCCCACGATGCCTTGATTGAGAAGTGGTGCAGGTTGCATGAGGCATCTCACTCGGAGACATCTTGCTTGTTGTGCCTGCATATCTTAAGAAGGCATACTCTGCCTGGTCCAGAGAGTGTTCCTCTTGGTGATAAGAGAAAAAAAGAAGTATCAACTCCTCATAAAGCCGATGAGGTGGTGTCTGAGAAAACTGGGACACCAAAGCTAAAATGGATATCCAGTGGTGCGGCTACCAGAGCCAAAAGAAAGAAGGAAGCACCAGACAAGCTTTTAGCTGAGGATGAGCTGTGGATCCTCAGATTTGACGGATCCAAGTCAAAACAAGGAGCTAGAGTAGGAATAGACATCATTGACCCATCTGGAAAATCCTATTTGGCAGCATACAGATTGCAGTTCCCATGTACAAATAATGTGACAGAATATGAAACTCTAATTCATGGGATACTGTTCGCTTTTAGGAAGAAGGTGAAAATTTTGCATGTCTATGGGGACTCAGAATTAGTTGTCAGACAGGTAAGAGGTATATACTCTTGCAATTACAGGAGGCTATCCAATTACAGACACAGGGCGTGGGACTTAATAGAAGAGTTTGATGCATTAAATATCACCTATGTACCCAAAGAGCAAAACCGCAGAGCAAATGCTTTGGCCCAGGCTGCCAGTACTTTAGAGCCACTGTCTGTATCAGGTTTAAAAAGATTCTCAGTTGAATTAGTATCAGTGCCTTCTGTACCTGATAATGTAACTAATCTCCAAGTATTTGAAGATGATCAGCATATATTGGATTTTATTTCCAATAGAGATGTTTTTGAGGCACAGATCATTGATGAAAAGAATCTAGAAGATCATGTCTAGGAGGAAGAAGAAATCCTGGCACTGCCAAGTAACAAAATCCCTAGGGGAATGATAGAGTTGGAGAGAGCATTTGATTTGGACAGCATGCTGAAACAAAGGGATCTTCAAAAGGCTGATGAGGGACAGTATTCGCAGGTCGACCTTGGGCAAGGGGATAGAAGAAGAAATGTTCTGATTGGGAAGGTCTGTACAGAAGAAGAGTTGAAAGGGATAACTCAGGCCCTCAAAGATTACATCCATGTCATTGCCTGGACGTATGATGAATTGAAAACTTTTGATACATCAGTCATCACTCATACGATACCTGTGAAGTCAGACGCCAAGCCTTTTCGGCAAAAGCAAAGACCCGTCAACACTTTACTGGAGCCAATCATTTTTGAAGAAGTTAAAAGACTGCTCGATGCTAGGATCATATTTCTTGTGAGACACTCCACGTGGGTGGCAAACCTGGTCCCAGTGAGAAAGAACGGTGACATCAGACTGTGCGTGGATTTTAGGAACTTGAATCGAGCTTCTAAAAAGGATAATTATCCTTTGCCTTCTCTAGATGAAGTCCTACAAATTATGAATGGTGCCAAGATGATGTCCTTCTTGGACGGTTTCTCTGGATACAACCAGGTGATGGTGGACAGAATCGATAGACTGAAAACTGCATTTACCATGAAATGGGGGATCTTTGCCTACAGGCACATGCCGTTTGGATTGATAAACGTTGGAGCCACATTTCAGTGAGCAATGGACATAGCCTTCAGAGGCTTGATTGGTAAGTGCATATTAATATACATGGATGACTTAACGGTGTTCTCCAAAGATAGAGCAGACCATGTAGAGGACCTGAGAAAGGTGTTGAAGAAGTGCGAGTAGTACGGGATATCCTTGAATCCCAAGAAGTGCATATTTGGGATGACCACGGGGAAACTGCTAGGCCACTTGATAACTGAAGACGGGATCATCATTGATCCTGACAGAATAAAATCCATCATGAAGATACAACTGCCTGGAAGCAAGACGGAGCTCAAATCTTACTTTGGTAAGATTAATTTCGTTAGGAAATTTATCACTGGCTTTACAGAGATAGTCAGACCCTTGAATGCCATGCTCAAGAAGGACACTAAAATTGAATGGACCCTGGGGGCTAGAGCAGCTTTTGAAGACATTAAAAAGGCCATATCAAATGCTCCAGTCCTGATCAGTCCAGATTACACCAAGGACTTCTACATCTACTCATTTGCTTCAGAACATACCTCTGCAGCAGTACTAACACAGAAAAATGAAGAAAAGGAAGAAAAGCCTATACCCTTCATGAGCCGCCCTTTTAGAGACGCAGAACTCAGGTATATGGATGTTGAAAGACAGGCACTTGCTTTGGTCCAAGCAGTCAAGAGGTTCAGGCACTACATCCTGAGAAGTAAAGTGATTGCTGTTGTACTCGATGCAGCAGTGAAAATGTTGCTAATGCAAAGTGAACCAGGTGAGAAAAGGGCTAAATGGATCACTGCCCTCCAGGAGTACGATATGGACATTACCCCTATGAAGCTGGTAAGAGGGCAGGCGTTAAGCCAGATGATATCAGAGGTTGATCCCAATATCCTCAGCTAGCAGTACGTCGTAAATGCAAAAGATGACAGAGAATGGTACTCAGACATTAGGCACATCCTGACCACTGGGAGATGTCCTTTAAGACTGCAGGCCTCACAGAGGAGAGCCCTGAAGATAAGGTCGCTGAAATTTATGTTAAAAGGAGGAGTCCTTTTCAAGAAAAACTATGAGGGGATATACCTAAGATGCTTAGAAAGATTAGAAGTAGATAAGGTGCTAACAGAATTACATGATAAATTTGGGACTGCACATGGATCGTCCTTAGCCACCACTCGTGCTATCCTTAGGGCAGGGTATTATTGGCGCACAATTTTCAAGGATACAGCTGAACACATCAAATGCTGTCATATGTGTTAGGTTGCTACCAATAGAGAGAAATATGCTGCTCAACCTTTGCAGCCAGTGATGGAGGTGCGCCCCTTTGCTCAATGGGGAATGGACTTCATAGGACCCATCAATCCTTCCTCATCCTTGGGCCACAGATATGTTTTAACTATTACTGATTACTGTACCAGGTGGACTGAGGCTGTCAGCAGTAGGACATGCAATGCCGAGGATATTATTAGGTTTTTGGAAACCAATATAGTGACCAGGTATGGAGTTCCATATGCTTTAGTATGTGATAATGGGCCTGCTTTTGCTTCAATTAAATTGTCAAGTTGGGCTTTCGATCATGGGGTCATTTTAAAATTCCCCTCAAATTACTACCCCCAAGGGAATGGATTAGCAGAATCCACAAACAAGAACCTATTGAACATCATAAAAAAGCTGATAGATAAGAACCCAAGGGAATGGAACACTCTATTGGAATATGCCTTGTGGGTAGATAGAACCAGGAATAAAGCCGCATTAGGAAATTCACCTTTTCACTTAGTATATGGGGTGGATCCCATCCTTCCTGTCAACTTAAAGATTCCTACGCTGCAGTTTGCACAAGAGTACCTAGGCATAGGTAATAAACAGGAAGTTAGATTGCTACAACTAATGCATCTAGAGGAAAAAAGAAGTGTAGCAATTAACTAATTTGCTAAACATCAGGCTGTTGTCAAGTGCTGGTTTGACAAAAGGGCCAGAATCAAAGCTTTCAGGATCTCAGATCTGGTCCTGATGTGGGACAAAGCACATGAAAGGAAGGGTGATCATGGTAAATTTGACAAACTCTAGATAGGTCCCTTTCAAATTTCTGAAATTCTAGGAGACAGCACCTACAGGCTCAAGACCTTAACAGGTGAGGACGTTCCATTACCGGTTAATGGACAGTTCCTCAAACACTATTTTCAGGCTTGAGGATTGCATCATGACAGTCATGTGTATCATAGTGTACTTTCTTTGTATATTTGTTTGTATAGTGGCTTTGTTTTGCTTGTTTTATTTTGGTTGCTTTGTTTCCTCAGCAGGGATCTTTCTTTTGATTTAGAGTATAAAGGGGCAGATTAATAACCACTAAAAACAATGGAGAATCCAGATCATTCAGGTTAATTGTTTGAAGTCTACGCATAACTTGTTGTGACTGTCATGAATGTAGAGAGTTGTTTAACTTGTGAAATTTTGTATTCAATAAGAATGGGTTGAGTATTCAAGGAATGTTTCTCACAATGACACACCTAAAATCCTTAGGTTTGTTGAACTTACCAGTGTAGATATTAGGTGAAAAATCAGAGGTCACCCTTGCTACCATTACAATTCTCAGCTTAATTTCAGCAAGTGACCACTCCTTGCATCATGAAGTTACAAATGCAATATCTTGTGAAATCTCTTTCAAAAATTAGAAAATTAAAAAATAAATAAATAAAATGGATTATACTGAAAATCCAGATTACGCCATCTAAGTAACTCTACCGGGGCTATAGACGCTTGCTGGCAGTGGGGCTCTACTTAGGAGAATTGTAACGATAACCTTGCCGAGGCTATGAACGCTCGCTGACAGCAAGGCTCTATCCGGTTGGCTATGAGGGAATTTCCTCACCTACGTAGTCTAATATCAGTCACTGGTTTGTTCAACAAATCTTCAAGATGAGGCTTATTAACCACGTGTACCCACTTAAACTAAAATGAAAATTCATGCACCTTATTGAATACCTTAGGTCTCAAGTTGAATAATAATTTGCAGGAAGGACAGTTGGAAGTTATGGATTCATTTCATTTAGTTTTCTTAAATGCTTTGAATTTGATTGTTTTGTTTGGTTGCTAGTTGTTGTGATGTTCACAACACGCCCCATTTTACTCCTTAGCAAAATGAGGACCCCTGCTGTGGCTTTTTGCTTCTGCTTTTGTGTGTGTCGTTTTTCTTGGTGGTAAAGGAAAAAGAGGGTTAAAATTGAAAACCTTGTTAAAAATGGAGAAGAAATGCATTTTCAGTATCAGTGCATAGTATGGTTGGATTCCTTGTCAAAAATGAGCTAGGGTTGCTTTTTGAACCATGTTAAAATTTGCCATATTTTGCAAGTTATGAGCATTTTGGTAAAATGTACAAGGGAAGGGTTTGTTGTTTGCACATGCAAGTCTCTTTGTATATCAGGTTGCATATACAAGGCCCTTTGTATGCGAGTTCACTTGTATACAAAGACCTTTGTATATCGCTTTAAATATACAAAGTCGTTTGTATATGCAAAGGTCATTTTATACTTGGTCGCATGAGTAGTCGGGTTCATATACAAGGTCATTTGTATGTCCTTTTTGCCTTGTATACATTTGGTAGAGTTTATGCATACATACAAGATGGACCCAAGGTGGTTTTGGATTGAAATGAATAAATGTTTAAATCCGTTGCATGTATCTCACGTTTGTATGTTTGGCAGGTCGTAACATACAATGCATTTATACAAGGGTCGGAACCGAAAAGTTATAAAGCAATGTTAATTCATTGTATATTTCGGGCTTGTATATTTACACATACATTTGACATATACATTTGCAATGTGCAGGCCGCAGACCCGAAGGATTATGAAAAGGAGTTAAATTGTTGTATGTTTTTCGCTTGTATGTTTTTACATACAAACGAAATATACAAGTCACGATACATGCAATGTTCATATGCATCGCGCGGACCCGAAGGGAGTATTGAAAGTGGTTAAGTCCTTGTATGTTTCCACAATGCATATTTTGTAACATACAAGGCGGATATACATTACTTTATACATTGCTCGGAACTAACATTTTTATGAAACAGGGTTAATTTAATGTATATCGGGCTTGTATATTCTTATATGCAAGGCCGACATACATTGAACTTATACAAGAGCCGGAATCCAAATAAAATAGAATCTGATTAATGCAGTGTATAAAGCCCGAATGTATATCGTAAGATACAAACCAATATACATTGCGGACATACAACACGGAATCCAAGGGCAGATTTAAATCCGATTAAATGCTTGTATCGAGCCCGAAATGTATGACTAAAGATACAATGGAAGTATACATACCGCGGACGCGACGGAAAGTTAAAAGAGGTTAATTCATTGTATGTTCGCGCTTTGTATATTTCGATACATACAAGCCAAGATGCATCACGAAATGTACAGGCCGCGGAATTGAAAAGATTGAAATCCGATTGAATCAATGTATCACATCCACAATGTATATTGATATACATTGCTCAGCATACAACGAAATATACATTGCAAAACTCAGAGGCAAATTAAAAGCGGTTAAATGCTTGTTTCATGTCCGGCTTGTATATCGGATATACAAAGATTTAAACAAGGAAAATGAGCGGGAAAGTGAAGCGATAGGAATTTTGAAGCTTCTTTGGGCACCCGATGCATGTTTCTAGTCAACGATGGTTGACCCGACTGGTTTTAATGCTGTATATGCATTTTTGTTGCCTGTTTTCCATGGTTTTTGAGCCCGATGGCTGTGTTTGTGTATTTGGAGCCTGTTTTAATGTAGATGTTCATTTTTTCTTGCTGATTTATTAAACGATGGTGCTAATTCCTACTTGTTTATTGCAGATTGTTGGAGTAGCTAGGAAGAAGCAGAGTTGTCGACACAGTAACGGCGTGCAGGTGAACGCAAAGGCAGGGTTTTAAATGATGACGACGTCCCGGGCGGCGGGCCAAATCCCGAGAAGCCAAACACACTAGAAGGGGACGAAGCTTTCAATGAGGGGAGTTTGCAGTTGGAAACATTATTGAGGGAGTGGCGCCCTGTCTGGGTGTGCTGCTCGAATTCTTGGCGGGATTCATTTCTCACCGTTGGATGCTGCATTTCAAGATGCTGACCGTTGATCTCCTAGGGTTTTTGGGTGCCAGATTGGGGAAAAACCAGAGATATATATATATTGAGCCCCTGTACTGTACAAAAGGAGGAAGGAGGTCAATAATACAAAAAAATAAGACCTGTAATAGTTTTAAGAGAGATCAGATTACTGAGACTAGTGAGGATTGGATTGTTGAAATAATCGAGGTCCCTTCCTTAGATCATTTTAAATGTACCTGTTTTATGAACATACTATATGGAGATGAAGTTTCAGACTATAACCTGATTGTAAACCTTAAGTAGTCTTCAAGTTGATTTCTGGATATGTACTGGTGAATGCTGTGTTCTATGGAAGCACTTTCATTTCATTGCATGTTGTTGTCAACTTTTCCCTTGAAGATTTGCACTGAATCATGTGGATTTGTGGACTGTCCTGGTGAAGTATGATTTTAGTTTTCTTCTCTCCATTGCTGTATGGGAACATGTATGTGGATCAATGATCTTAGTCAAGTAATTTTAGGAATCTCACTCTCTAACCCTTTTTCTCATTTTAATTTCATTGAAATCACTTTCATAACTGCACATTAAGATAAATCAGAAGCAGAACAGAAAAATATGCTGACATCCCGAAGACAACTAAATATCATTAGCATTTTTTTGAGCTAAATGCATGTAGTATTGAAAATGTCATGCAGAGAATCACAAATAAGGGTAGAACTCATGCAAATATCAACTTAGACACATCATTTGGATATATATGCTGTGTAGATTAACTTCCCTATATAGCATTGTTGCAGGAACAAAATCTACTAATCTACGTAAGGCCCCAAAATGGAAAACAACAATACACATCAACCACATAGTAACATCAGCAGATTATGAACTAATCAACGGGGACTTGGGATCATGAATTCTTGGAATTCATCGTATCTTTCAGGATAAACAAGGATTGTTGTGTGACTTTTGTTTTGTGTGCTTGGTTGCGACTGACATCACAAGCCAATTAATAGGAAATATCACTGTTCTTACATATACCGATCCAAGAAGTCCAGTGGTCGATGTCAAGATCAATGGAGCCCTAATCAAGAATACCTTAATAGACTTGGGTGCAGCAATCAATGCCATGACTAAGGACACAATGCAAATGTTGCAATTAACCAATCTTAGACCTACTCAGACTGTCCTGCAATTGGCTGATAGGTCCACAGTAAAACATGAAGGTATCATTGAAGACTTAGTCATTGCATTAGATTCCTGGGAATATCCTGCTGATTTCATTGTATTACAACCAAAAGTCAATCTTGTTGGTTACCCTCTTATACTAGGCAAACCATGGCTTGCTACAGTTGATGCATTTATAGGTTGCTAGTCAGGAAACATGATTATATCTAATGGAACCATTACCAAGAAATTGGTGTTGCATAAACCAGCCCAACCGTACCATGAACTGGAGCAAACTATTTGGCCTACTCTAGAAGAAGAGAATAGTTATTCTTTCCAAACCTTGATGACCATTGAACGTAGTCCTTTGTTGGATATCCAAGATGAAGATGAGTTACTGGCACACATTATCCAAAATGATTGTGGGAGGCACCCACAACAGCAAGACTGCCTGTCCTATCTGCAGGATCCACTGAGTAGTATAATACCTAGCAACTCCACAGAAGAAATCTCCCAATTGTTTCATGCCTTACTACCCCAGCAGCATCTACCGGTCTTTCCTAGCCTTGATGTGTCTTCCATTCAACCAATGACTAAACCATTAGAGATACAGCCTGAAAAGATGTTGACTATCAATAATGCCTTGACTAAAGAATAGGAGAAATCCCTTCAAAATGTCCTACAGTCCAATTCAACAACTTTTGCATGGGATTACAGTGATATGAAAGGCATTGACCCAAATCTATGCATGCACAAGATCTATATTGATGTTGATTTTAGACCTATCAGGTAGCAACAAAGATGTATGAACGCTGCTCTAAGGGACATAGTCAAGGCTGAGCTTCAAAAACTTCTGGATGCAGGTTTTATTTACCCCATTTTAGTTAGTGAATGGGTTTCACCATTGGTGATAGTTCCTAAAAAGGGTGGCAAGTGGAGAGTTTGTGTTGACTACAGTGAGCTCAACACTGCCACCAGAAAAGATCACTTTCCATTGCCCTTTATTGACCAAGTCCTAGATTCTTGGCAGGAAAGAAGTACTTCTCATTTCTTAATGGTTTTAGCGGATATAATCAGATAAAGATTGCCCCAGAAGATCAGGATAAAACCACATTTACCTATCCTTGGGGGACCTATGCATACTTTGTTTTGCCATTTGGACTGTGCAATGCTCCAGCTACTTTTCAAAGGGCAGTCCTTAGTATTTTTTCTGATTTTGCTCATGATAGCATCAAGATCTATATGGATGACTTCACCAGAAACATTTGATGAGGCTTTGCAGAATCTTGAAAAAGTTTTGAAAAGATGCACAGAGCACAATTTGTCCTTAAGTAATGAAAAGTGTTTTATGATGATGACCGAAGGTGTGGTGTTGGGACATTTCATTTCATCTACAGGTATCCAAGTTGACCCAAACAAGATAGAAATAATCTCTACATTACCTATTCCATAAAAAATGAAGGATGTTAGAAGTTTCCTTGGGCATGCAGGTTATAATAGAAGGTTTATTCAAGATTTTAGCAAAACTGTTGCTCCCTTGTTTGCACTTCTATCAAAGGATACTGAATTTGTTTGGACACCTGAATGTCAGCATTCCTTTGAAAATTTGAAAGCAGCCCTGACACAGGCCCCTGTCTTGAGAGGTCCAAATTAGAAACTGCCCTTTCACATTCACACTGATGCATTAGATTTTGCCATTGGGGCAATTTTAGGCCAACAAGAAGGCAACAAGGAATATCAATTTACTACATCAATAAAAACTTGCAAAGAGCTGAGCTAAACTACATAGTAACAGAGAAAGAAATGTTGGCAGTTGTTTATGCCATCAAGAAGTTCAGACACTACATAACCGGCTACAAAGTATTCATTCATACCGATCACACAGCCATCAGATATCTGATGAACAAACCAATAGTGGGTGGCAGGCTGGTCAGATGGTTATTGTTATTTCAAGAATTTGATATCACAATTGTTGACAAGCCCGGTAAGGCTAATGTGGTTGCTGACTTTTTATCTAGATTGCCCACTCAATCCTCAGATGGTGTGATTGATGATTCCTTTCCTGATGAGCATCTATTTGCTCTCACTATACACACACCATGGTATGCAGACATAGCAAATTACTTAGTTACAGGGCAGATTCCAGGATATTTTTCACCAAGAGAAAGGAGACAACTTGTTCACAAATGTTTTCCTTACTCTTGGATTTTAGGTTTTCTCTTCTATACTAGACCAGACAACATCATGAGAAGATGCATCAGAGCAGATGAAGTGTTTGATATCATGAAGGCTTGTCATGATGAACCATGCGGGGGACACTTTGTAGCAAAAAGAACAGCCTTCAAAATTTTGACAACCGGGTATTATTGGCCAACACTTCACAAGGATGCTATCAAATATACAAGAGGCTATGATAGGTGTCAAAGAATGGATAGACCAACTAAAAGTGATGAAATTTCATTGCAACCACAAATCTCATTAGCTCCTTTTGACAAGTGGGGACTGGACTTTGTTGGTCCTATTTCTCCAACCTCCAACAATAAGGAGTATATTCTGGTATGTACTGATTACCTTACAAAATGGGTTGAGGTCAAAGCATTGCAGTTTGAAAGAGATGGTAATGTAGCTAAATTCTTATATGAGGACATTTTCACCAGATATGGTGTGCCAAGGGAAATAGTAACAGATCAAGATCCTCAGTTTACCTTTGATCTAATCACAAAGTTAGTGGAGGAGTATCAAATAAGGCATAAAAAGTCTACCCCTTATCATCCTTAAGCCAATGGACAGGTTGAGGTAATCAACAGAGAACTGGAATACATCCTAACCAAAACAGTATAACTCCATAGGCGAGACTAGGTTACTAGGTTGCTAGAGGTTGTTTGGGCCTATAGTACCACCTGGAAAACCACCACAGGGTTTACCCCATATGAATTGGTTTATGGAAAAATAGTAGTCCTCCCAATTGAATTTGAACATAAAACACTAAGGATAGCTGTTGAGCTTGGGATGGATTTGACAGCAGCACAACAAGATAAGCTTCAACATCTTAATGCTCTAGACGAAATAAGTCTAGAGGCACTCCACCATACTGAAGTTGTCCAGAAACAAAGGGTCAAATGGCATGACAGTCGTATCAAGAATAAAGCATTTACAGTCGGTGATTAGGCACTTTTATATGACTCTAGGTATAAAGACTTCAAGGGTAAGCTCCAATCCAGGTGGCTTGGACCATACAAAATCATGCAAGTTTTCCCAAATGGAGTAGTTTAGTTGCAAACTATAGATGAGGTCCAATTTTCACTCTTGGTAAATGGACATAGGCTAAAGTTGTATAAGAAGCCATTACAGAAGGAAGACTTCATTGTTTCCTTAGCTATTGCATATGGTGCTTCTGGCACTCTTGATGAGGATACTATGACACCAGTTGATACAATGTTAGAGGATGATCCACACGGCATGACTAGTGATGCAGAGGTTGAGTTGAAATACTCAACCCCTGTAGCTGAGGCATAATTTCTTTTTCTTTCCAAACACATGCACACACAACACCTTTACCATGATATTCACAACCTTCAGCTAGGACCTGTTTACAACTTTCAGTTGGCACCTGTTTACAACCTTTAGCTGGGACCTGTTTACCACTTTCAGCTGGGACCTGTTAATTCTACACCTATTCTGATCACTATCATAACTGCACTTTGGAACAATGCTACAAGCACCTGCAGCAACTACAAATGTCAATCCGTACACTACGCCTTGCTTCATCACCATGCCTGTACCTCACACACTGAATTTCAAGCAATTCAATCAAATCACACATGCTGACATGCCACCTCATCATTCATCCGCATGCATGACCTTATAGTTCTGATGAATTAATTACATCATACGCAATATCTCCTTTCGAAAAATGCTCCCACATTTCTTTCTGAGGCATTGTCCCAAAGGTAACTTTTCATGATCCCCATTAAATTTCTTTTTTTATGCATTTATCATTATCCCTATTTACTTCATGCATGCGATAATATTTCAAAACATTCCAATTAATAATTGCAACTTCCTACCACTTCCTTTGCCACGTGAGTGAGGTCACTTCACGTTCAGTTGGGGGGAAGGGTTGTCATTCTTGATTTTTCAACTAGTTTTCAAATGAGTTGTCATCCCTGTGTTATGTGTAAATAACCAATGAGAATTACCTTCCTAATATCTTTGCTTAAGTCAAATTGAGTTAACCTTGAGCAATAAGAGGAATTGCAGAGAGATATGAATAGGGGTTAAGTCTAACAAGGTGGTGAAGTGGAATTATATAGAGGATTATAGACATGGGAGGTGACTTAGTAAGGAGAGATCCATCTGCGCACAAGGAGATTCTTCAAGATGTGCTAGTTTTACTGCTCTCCACCAGAGTATGATGGCTCGAGTACTTCTTAAAATTGACAGAGTATGACAATGATATGGCCACAGAATTTGCAATTACATTGCAAAGTGACGAAGCAATAGTGAAAGGGTTAATGGTTGATGCTTCTGAGGTAGCTATAGCCCAAGTGACTGCACTGCCACGTACCGGGTCAGAATACCCAGCCTGAGATGATGCAGCTACTGCTAGAGAAGAATTTTGCAAGTGAGGTGAGCATTTAGACTCCACAACTCAAGGTACAAAATGCCTATCTCTGCCATTTTTCTGGGGTAAATGTGCTATCTACAATATCAAGTATTTCAGTTGTGATGGGAGATATAATATGTTGTACACTGTGCACTTTAAATTGTTAAACCATCTTCGTCATGAGAAATTGGTGAATGTTCTGAACTACCTCTACAACTTCCTAAAGAGAATGGCTTCAAAATACCAAAAGAAGCCAGCAAATACTTCAGTGTCTCATTATTGTCTAATTGCACTACTAGTTAAGAGGAGTTTGCGGATACAATACCCACAAATTGATTGGGGGGCCTTTAAGGAATGTGTTGATATTTCCACCTTGTTGGAGCAACCTTATGAGGAGGAAGAAGAACCCCCATACAATGCTGAACCTGAAGATGAACCTGTTCATGAAGAGCCAAAGGAGGAAAATCTCCCTAAAAATAGACCTGAAGAAACAGGGGAACCTTCATTCTCTCCTCCTGAACATGTGACCCCAAAACTTGTAAGCAAGAAAGGAAAGAAGAAGAAGGCAAGAAAGGATATCAGCATAGAAAAGACAAAAAGGAAAAAGAAAGAGAAAAATGTCAATACAGGGGAAGCAAGGGAGAAATAGAAGGGGAAAGGTAAAAAGCAGATAAAAAGGGCTATCGAACAAGAAACCACTACCCCAAGGAGATCAAGCAGATTGAGGAAACAGACAGCTGAAGAAAAGATTGTTGAGCAGGGACAAAATTATGAGGAAAGAGGAAATGCTCTTGGGAATGTTCCTATTGATATACTTGAAGATGATATCTCTGCAAATAAGGATGATGTGAATTTTTCTTCAAAGAAGAAAAGGTATGTTTCTTCTTCTGACTCTGACTCAAAAGACCCATTTATTGCCAAAAAGAGGAGAAAAGCAACACCTGGTAGCCCGGTTAAAGAAATTTTTAATGCTTCTGATAACAATGATAGTGGTGATGTCAATTTTGAGCAAAGAAATGAATTGTTAGAAGAAAGAGACCTCTGGAAAGAACTTCAAGAGGCATTGAACAGAATCAAAACCCTAGAGGATCAGGTAAAGAGGTATGAAGAGGAGGCAAAAAAAGAAAAGAGGATACAAGAATTAGAGGAGAGGATTCAGACATAGAATCAAGGATCTAAATTGGACTTATTAGCACAACTGGCTGTTAGCAAGATCAGCTCAGATGAGGAGAAGGAACCCCCTCCATCATTTCCTGAGGTAAGAACTCCAACATACCATACTACTGTTTCATTGGGTTTTGAGTTGCTGAAAGTCACTAGTAGGTCAAAACAAGACACAGAGAATTGGGATAAAGAAAGGAAAAATTTTAATGAAATAATTGAGAACCAGAATCTTGAAATTAAGAAATTAGAGGCAAAGATGGCAAGCATAATTGACAGGGCCATGGAAATCATTGAATGCAAACCACCTCCAAGGGTTTATGCATTATTTTTAAAGGAGAAATTTCTTAGTTTTGAATTCAATAGATTTGTTAGTGATCAACCAGGTCTGCAGTCTAGACACAATTTCTTTAGTTATTTTCAAAAGGTCAGTCTAGAACAACAAGATCAGCTATGTGAGTTCTGTTTGCACAACTACCTGATGGAGGAAGATACAGAATGGAATCCCTCCATAAATTTTGGAGATTTACAGCTGAGAGCAGTAGTATCATACCTAAATAATAAAAAGTTGAGAGGAAAATTGATGGATAGGTATGAAGAATATGAGAAGAAGGTATCACTAGCAATCAGACAAGAGGCACTTAACCTTGAAGATATCCTTACAAAATGGTACAGATTTCTCTCTCATAAGGGCCCAGACAAAATCATTATGGACTTAAGAATAAGGGATCACAAAAGGATACAGAGAATGATGGGATCCATGTTACAAGGTTGTGTTAGATATGTGCAAAGCAGATGGATCAGTTTGACACCTACTCTTCAATGGAAAGAACCTCATTCCTTACATAACTTTATGAACATGTCTGAAAGATTACACAGGTACATTCAAATTTTAGAGAATAAAGGTGTGGCATGGTTGCCTCTTACCTACCATCAACCTCTACTCTTATATCCAGTTCCATACTGGACAAGAGAAAAGGGAGAGGAATGTAGGACTGCAGAAACTATCAGACTACAAAGGCTTTCATGCTACAATGGGTTCTATTTGAAACAGGGTGAGGGTGTTAGGGTAATTATGGACTTGAGGCAAATAGTTTTACATTATAATTCATTATCCTAGGTATCTGTTTGAGTAATTTTGCTTAAGGGAAGCAAAAGGTTAGTTGGGGGGAATGATGGGCTGCATAATTAGCTCTTTTATGCTACTTTTTATACTTCAAAGACTTCTTTCATAGCATCCTTTAAGACATTTATCCATGTTTGCACTATGACATGTTGACCTTCTTTATACTTCTAAGATCCGAACTTATAATATTAATATGGAATGTGATGATCATATTATCTAATGAATGAATTAGATATAGATATGTATAAAAGTATAAATGAGATGTTTTTATGGTTAGTCATGGAGAATGCTTGTGGTATATGCTTTGGGAACTAATTCTATGTGTAGAATTGGACATGTCACGATGAGATCGAGCATTGGTAGCGGGTTGCAGATAAAGGAGTTAATAGAAGTGTGAGTTTCAACGCTAAGAATGCAGAGACAACTGAAGACAATTATGGAGCATCATGGATAGTAATAAATTAAGGAGTGGATTTGTTTCAAATATGATTATGGATGTTGTTCATGCATCAGACTTCTAATTTGATTTGAATTCTTCTTCTTATAGTCAGTTAGAATAAGAATATGATCTTGACTCCACGACCTAGTATTTAGGTGCGGTAAATGATCAGAGTCAATTAATAAATAAGGATCTCTCTCCATTTTTGTATAGTAAGGGGAAGATGAGATATATAAGGTAGCAGAGTCAAGTTTTAGAGAGTTCATTTATCATTTCCTTTTCTATGTGTAAAGACTCAAGCATGTTACATTTATGGAATACAATCTGGATATGACAGAAAATATTTCATTATTGAGCAATTTGATATGAGTTGATTCTGTGCATGGAATAAGTTAAGCTTCGATATGTGTTACAAAGATATGTAGAATTTGGATTAGATTTGGTTTCAATTAAGGAAGATAGTCTCTTGAGCTGGCCACTCAAGGTACTGATTCTCTCCTTGTTTATTTCATTTCAGTTAATGTTGGTTTATTAGTTTTCTATTAATTATAATTTGAATTCAAGTTAGTATTATGTTTTGATCAAATAGATATAGTTCATGAACAAATGCATATTAGTGTGTTTTCAAATCCTCCGAAGGTCAGCAGTTAGTCATTTCATTCTTGTCAATTCATTAAGTTAATTCTACAGTTTCCCTACTGTAATAGTTATCTACAGACCTTGCTGTAGGTACCTGTAGCAACTAGGATTTATAGCTGTTTTCACTATTTTGTAATTCTGTCAATTCCAGCAAGGTAGACTTGTTTGTTTAAATTTAAGATAGAATGATTTAGGAACCATATGAGCCCTGAAGGCATATACTTTGCAAGTACCATCATAAGCTTACGCTCCTTGGTTGATAATTCAATGTAGGAATGCATAGTGATAGAGTGGACTATTTAGATAGGTTTCCCCTGAATTAGTTAAGTCTACAACACATTAGTTTTCCTCTACATTTTTGGTGCCATTGCCAGGGATGGTGCTAACTTCTTAGGCTCATTTTGTTTTTACATGTTTTCATAGTTTAATTTTTTTTGATTCCAGCATTAGAGTTAATCAAAACACCTTTCAGGAAACACCAGGCATTCTATTAATACTGTGCAGGGCTGCTAAAATATAAAACTCAATTTACTGCATGTGGAGGCAAAGACATATTCAAGGTACATTCCTCCCATCAACTTCTCAGAACAACGAGGGTATAGCTGATTTCAACAACTACACAATAGGAAGTGCTAAAGGAGAATTTCCTTTTACATCTTCATCAACACCCCCTACATCTCCATCAACTTCCTCTATTGCCACAGAGGGAACTTTCAGAACAATGGAAGAAGCAGTAGAGGATCCTCCAGGACAAGCTACATTTGAATTCCCTATACTAGACCTAGCACAGGCAGCTACCCTGAAAAATATACCAGCATCTGCATTGCCTGTTTTCTATGGTTTGGTGACTAAGGATCTTGACACTTTCCTGTTCGAGTTTGATGTTCTATATTTGAGTTATGATTATCCCACTGATCCTTATAGACTCAAGCTATTCCCTGCTACCCTAAAAGATGCTGCTTTAAGGTGGTTTATGGGACTAGGGAAAGATGCCATTCCAGACTGGGATACAATGAAGACAAAGTTCCTGACAAAATACAAAGACTATTATAGAGGACATGATAGGAGGAGAGATGACATCTTTAGGATGTCACAAAAGGAGGAGGAGCCATTAGAAGACTATGTGGAAAGATTCCAATTTGCCTTGAAGAAAAACCCTCAGAATAAGTTGTCTGAAGAATCATTGAAGCTGGTCATTTTAAGAGGGCTCAATGATGATTGCATGGATGCCATAAATCTCATTGGAATAGGGGATATCTCCCAATTACCCTTTGAAGATATTTGTATAGCTTGCAGGCACTACTCCAGGACTTTTTCTAGAAAGCTCAGAGGAGAAAGAGTATTGCAGGCAAGGCAATTAATGGAGTTTCTCGAGTGGAAATTAGTAACTTGCTGACCAATATGAAAGAAGGTATCATTAGCCATATGGCTGCACAGTTTGACACCCTCCACATTAAAAAGAAACAAGAAGAGGCAGATGCTGTGCTCATTGAATACTGCCCACGCTGTAGATAAAGCAAGGCCAACTTTAAATGCAAAAGGGTAGCCAGTATCCAGCAGGAGAAGATTGAAAGACTAGAACTTCAACCATTTGAAGGTGACGATGGGCAACTATTCTTTATTGCTCAAAGAAGACCTTGGCAGCAAAGGCAAGGTATGCCCCGTGATCCACTTAATTATAATTCATCTTTTCCTACTGCCAATCAAATTTTTTCTGCTTGGAATAACCAGCCCTCGCCTACTAATCCAAATGCTTGCCAAAACCCACCATGGTCTACTCCACAGGCAGGGTGGAACTAACGGCAACAATGGCCTCAACAGACTTTCCAAGGCCTTACCTATCACCCCCAATGGCCTACTGAACAATAACAGTGGCAACCTCAATGGAACAAGGGCCAACCATGGCAGCCAAACTCCCAATATTAGCAACCCTTGCTTCCACCTCAGCCATAGCAGCAAGCCATCATGCCTCCACCAGCACCTCCAAATCAATTTCCTAGAACTACCCAAATTCTTGCCTAACCTCCACCTAACCCTAACAACAAGCTTGTTCAACAGGCCTATACTAATGAGGTGATGCAGTACCCCACCTATGGAGTTGAGGTAAGTAATGTTCACCTCAGATCAAGGAAACACCTTGCAGGGCCTTCATCTCCCCAAATCATAGAATTGGAGGATGGACAACCCATGGAGGAGGCCTTAGATGAATCACCTTTGGAACCTGAACCAGTTCAGGAACCTCAATCTATATCACACCCTAAGCCTCCTTTCCCTGAGTGCTTGGTTATCCAAAAACAGCCAGAATAGCCCACCAATGACCTTATAGGACAGTTGCAAGATATAAACATAAAGATACCCTTGATTCAGGCCATCAAAGATATTCTTATCTACACTAAGACAATCAGGGATCTCTGTATCAAGAAACCAGGGAGAAAAAGAGTAGACCCAAAAACAGTCCATGTCTTAGGGAACCTTGCAGACATCATGTTGGGAAATATCACTGGTCCTAAGTATACCGATCCAGGAAGTCCAGTGGTCGATGTCAAGATCAATGGAGCCCTAATCAAGAATACCTTAATAGACTTGGGTGCAACAATCAATGTCATGACTAAGGACATAATGCAAATGTTTCAATTAACCAATCTTAGACCTACTCAGACTATCTTGCAATTGGCTGATAGGTCCATAGTAAAACCTGAAGGTATCATTGAAGACTTAGTCATTGCATTAGATTCCTGGGAATATCCTACTGATTTCATTGTAGTACAACCTAAAGTCAATCTTGCTGGTTACCCTCTTATACTAGGTAGACCATGGCTTGCTATAGCTGATGCATTTATAGGTTACCGGTCAGGAAACATGATTATATCTAATGGAACCATTACCAAGAAATTGGTGTTGTATCAACCAGCCCAACCATACCATGAACTGGAGCAAACTATTTGGCCTACTCTAGAAGAAGAGGATAGTTATTCTTTGCAAACCCTGATGACCATTGAACGTAGTCCTTTGTTGGATATCCAAGATGAAGATGAGTTATTGGCACACATTATCCAAAATGACTGTGGGAGGCACACATAGCAGCAAGACTGCCTATCCTGTCTGCAGGATCCACTGAGCAGTATAATACCTAGCAGCTCCACAAAAGAAATCTCCCAATTGCTTCATGCCTTACTACCCCATCAGCATCTACCAGTCTTTCCTAGCCTCGATGTGTCTTCCATTCAACCAATGACTAAACCATTAGAGATACAGCCTGGAAAGATGTTGACTATCAATAATGCCTTGACTAAAGAACAGGAGAAATCCCTTCAAAATGTCCTACAGTCCAATTCAACAGCTTTTGCATGGGATTACAGTGATATGAAAGGCATTGACCCAAATCTATGCATGCACAAGATCTATATTGATGCTGGTTTTAGACCTATTACGTAGCAACAAAGACGTATGAACCCTGCTCTAAGGGACATAGTCAAGGATGAGCTTAAAAAACTTTTGGATGTAGGTTTTATTTACCCCATTTCAGATAGTGAATGGGTTTCACCATTGGTGATAGTTCCTAAAAAGGGTGGCAAGTGGAGAGTATGTGTTGACTACAGAGAGCTCAACACTGCCACCAGAAAAGATCACTTTCCATTGCCCTTTATTGACCAAGTCCTAGATTCTTTGGCAGGAAAGAAGTACTGATTTCTTAGTGGTTTTAGTGGATATAATCAGATAAAGATTGCTCCAAAAGATCAGGATAAAACCACATTTACCTGTCCCTGGGGGACCTATGCATACTCTATTTTGCCATTTGGACTGTGCAATGCTCCAACTACTTTTCAAAGGGTAGTCCTTAGTACTTTTTTTTATTTTGCTCATGATAGCATTGAGATCTATATGGATGACTTCACCACATATGGTGAAGCATCTGATGAGGCTTTGCAGAATCTTGAAAAAGTTTTGAAAAGATGCACAGAGCACAATTTTTCCTTAAGTAATGAAAAGTGTTTTATGATGATGACCGAAGGCGTGGTGTTGGGACATTTCATTTCATCTACAGGTATCCAAGTTGACCCAAACAAGATAGAAATAATCTCTACATTACCTATTCCACAAAAATTGAAGGATGTTAGAAGTTTCCTTGGGCATGCAGGTTATTATAGAAGGTTTATTCAAGATTTTATCAAAATTACTGCTCCCTTGTTTGCACTTCTATTTAAGGATATTGAATTTGCTTGGACACCTGAATGTCAGCATTCCTTTGAAAAATTGAAACCAGCCCTGACACAGGCCCCAATCTTGAGAGGTCCAAATTGGAAACTACCCTTTCATATTCACACCGATGCATCAGATTTTGCCATTGGGGTGGTTTTAGGCCAGCAAGAAGGCAACAAGGAATATGCAATTTACTACATCAGTAAAAACTTGCAAGGAGCTGACCTAAACTACACAGTAACAGAGAAAGAAATGTTGGCAGTTGTTTATGCCATCAAGAAGTTCAGACACTACAAAACCAGCTACAAAGTATTCATTCATACCGATCACATAGCCATCAGATATCTGATGAACAAACCAATAGTGGGTGGCAGGCTGGTCAGATGGTTATTGTTATTTCAAGAATTTGGTATCACAATTGTTGACAAGCCCGGTAAGGCTAATGTGGTTGCTGACTTTTTATCTAGATTGCCCACTCAATCCTCAGATGGTGTGGTTGATGATTTTTTTCCTAATGAGCATCTATTTGCTCTCACTATACACACACCATGGTATGCAGACATAGCAAATTACTTAGTTACAGGGCAGATTCCAGGATATTTTTTGCCAAGAGAAAGGAGACAACTTGTTCACAAATGCTTTCTTTACTCTTGGATTTTAGGTTTTCTCTTCTATACTGGACCAGACAACATCATGGGAAGATGCATCAGAGTAGATGAAGTGTTTGATATCATGAAGGCTTGTCATGATGAACCATGCGGGGGACACTTTGCAACAAAAAGAATAGCCTTCAAAATTTTGACAACAGGGTATTATTGGCCAACACTTCACAAGGATGCTATCAAATATACAAGAGGCTATGATAGGTGTCAAAGAATGGGTAGACCAACTAAAAGTGATGAAATGCCATTGCAACCACAAATCTCATTAGCTCCTTTTGACAAGTGGGGACTGGACTTTATTAGTCCTATTTCTCCAACCTCCAACTATAAGGAGTATATTCTGGTATGTATTGATTACCTTACAAAATGGGTTGAGGTCAAAGCATTGCAGTTTGAAAGAGATGGTAATGTAGCTAAATTCTTATATGAGGACATTTTCACCAGATATGGTGTGCCAAGGGAAATAGTAACAGATCAAGATCCTCAGTTTACCTCTAATCTAATCACAAAGTTAGTGGAGGAGTATCAAATAAGGCATAACAAGTCTACCCCTTATCATCCTCAAGCCAATGGACAGGTTGAGGTAACCAATAGAGAACTGGAAAACATCCTAACCAAAACAGTACAACTCCATAGGCGAGACTGGGTTACTAGGTTGCGAGAGGCTATTTGGGCCTATAGTACCACTTGGAAAAACACCACAGGGTTTACCCCATATGAATTGGTGTATGGAAAAATAGTAGTCCTCCCAATTGAATTTGAACATAAAACACTAAGGACAACTGTTGAGCTTGGGATGGATTTGATAGCAGCACAACAAGATAGGCTTCAACATCTTAATGCTCTGGATGAAATAAGGCTAGAGGCGCTGCCCCTTGACCCTGTCTTGGGGGTGCTGCCCCCAAACACACGCAAGCGACGCTGCCCCTTGACCCCGTAGGAATTTGGGGGGAAACCGCGTGATAAAAGTGGGGTAAATTTAACCTCCAAGTCTGATTAGGCTCCATATAATAACAATCTCCCACTTGGAGACTGATCAAACACCACACCATATCATCTCCCACTTGGAGACTGATTATAAGATCATTGAGCCTGTAGCTCCCACTGGAAATAAGCACCCTGGATTCTGCTGTTCTAATTTTGTTTTTAGTCTTGAAGACCAACCGAAGCTGAAGAGGAGCCCAGCTTCTCCCTTGTCACTACCTTTGTAAAAATATCCGTTGGATTTTCATCTGTATGTATCTTTTACAGCCTTAACTGTCCATCATCCAACACCGACTGAATGAAGTGATACCTCAACTATATGTGTTTGGTCTTTTAATGCAAGGCAGAATTCTTTGCAAGATGTATGGCACTCTAACTGCCCGTAAACAAATAACTGTTAGCCTGTTGTTTGCCCAATTCTTCCATGAAAGATTGCAGCCATATCATCTCCTTGCTTGCCTCTATTGCAGCTACATATTCTGCATCTGTGGTGGATAAAGAAACCACCTTTTACAACCTGGAAATCCAACTCACCGTTGTCCCACCTATAGTAAAGACATAACCTATAGTACTCCTCCTGGTATCAATATCCCCTGCCAAATCTAAGTCTACATAACCTGCTAAATTAGTATTAGAGCCCCCAAAACATAAGTGTTTATTGGATGTACCTTTCAAATATCTAAGAATCCATTTTACTGCATTCCAATGCTCCAATCTAGGATGACTCATATATCTGCTTACGACTTCTACAGCATGTGCAATATCCGGTCTCATGCATATCATGGCGTACATCAAATTTCCTACAGCTGAAGCATATGGTACCTTGGACATTTTTTCTTCCTCTTTTGGTGTCTTAGGACACATCGCCTTAGTCAATTTCAAATGACTAGGCAAAGGTGTGTTGACAACTTTTGCATTCTCCATATGGAATCTCTGCAACACCTTTTCAACATAATCAGCCTAAGATAGAGTCAATTTTCTGTTGTTCCTATCTTTGCAAATTTTCATACCAAGGATTTGTTTTTCTGCCCCCAAATCCTTCATAGCAAATGACTGTGCTAAATACTGTTTTAATTCTCTTATGTGATCCATGTTAGACCCCGCTACAAGCATGTCATCAACATATAAACGTAAAATAATGTAGTTGTCATTATCTAACCTCTTAAAATAAACACAATGGTTAGAATTACACTTGCTGTAGCCTTGCTTAGCCATAAAACTATCAAATTTCAAGTACCATTGCCAAGGTACTTGTTTCAGGCCATACAAACTCTTCTTCAATCTACACACCAATTTCTCCTTACCTTTGACCTCAAATCCTTGGGGTTGTTCCATGTATATCTCCTCCTCCAAATCACCATGGAGAAAGGTAGTTTTCACATCTAGTTGTTTTAAATGCAAATCTTCAGTAGCCACAATACTTAAAATAGTAAGAATAGAAGTCATCTTAACAACCAGAGAAAATATCTCATCATAATCACTGCCCTTTTTATGTGCAAATCCTTTTACAACTAACCTGGCTTTAAATCTTTTCTTACCTCCATCTTCCTCTTTCATCTGATAAACCCATTTGTTTGGTAAAGCCTTTTTACCTGCAGGTAACTTACATAATTCCCAAGTCTGATTTTTCAGCAAGGAGTCCATTTCTTCTTTCATTTCAAGCTCCCACTGAACCTGTGTATCCACCTGCATAGCTTCATCATACCCTTCTAGTTCACCAGCATATGTTAACAAAATAGAATACAACAAGGGAGAAAACCTTTCAAGAGGTCTACTTAGCCTTGTTGACCGTCTAACATTCACTAGAATTTGTGGTATTTCTTGTTGCTCTTGCGGAGCATGAGGAACCACTGGAACATCACTATTTGGAGTATCATCCAGCACCACATAATGCTTTTCTTTCTTGTCATGCTATTGTAACTGATCTTTGTATAACACCTTCTCATTGAATACAACATCCCTGCTTCTCACAATTTTCTGATTTTTAAAATCCCAAAGCCTATAACGAAATTCATCAATGCCATATCCAATGAAGGTAAACCTTTTTGATTTTGCATCCAACTTGGTTCTATTTTTAGAATCTACATGTACAAATGCTTCACATCCAAAGGTTTTGAGAAAAGAATTACTCACCTTCTTACCTGTCCATGCTTCCTCTGGAATACCACAACCCAAAGGAACTGAAGGACCTCTATTAATTAAATATACATCAGTGTTGACAGCCTCTGCCCACATGTTTAAAGGCAGCCCAACATGCAATCTCATGGTCTTTGCATGCTCCATTATTGTCATATTCATGCGTTCAACCACTTCCTTTTCCTGTGGAGTCTCTGAAACTATTTTCTGCCTATGAATTCCATTAAAGGAACAATAATCCTCAAATTCTTTGCTGCAATACTCACCACCATTATCAGATCTAAGATATTTTAATCTTTTACCCGTCTCATTCTCAACCAAGCTTCTCCATTTCTTAAATGTTTCAAATACATCATATTTCTGCCTAAGGAAATAAATCCATACCTTCCTAGTTGCATCATCTATGAATGTAACATAATACCGAGAGCCACCAAGAGAAGATACCTGAGCCAGTCCCCATACATCTGTATGCACAAGCTCCAACTTTTCATCTTTCTTTTGCTTCCCATCCTTGAGAAAACTAACCCTCTTTTATTTTCTATACACACAACTTTCACAGAAATCCATATTAATACATTTCAAACCTGGTAAAACTTTCTTAGAATGAAGTACCTTCATACCTTTTTCACTCATATGCCCAAGTCTGTTATGCCACAGCGTTGTCTCAGAACCTGCAGCAATTGTTTCAGTCTTTTCCTGCGAACCTGCAGCAACTATTCCTGAACCTGTTTGGGTTTTCTCTACAATAACTAAAATAGAAGGAACAGTATGACATGTACAAAGATATAAGGTGCCTACTTTCACACCTTTTGCTACTATTAAGGCACTTTTTGAAACCTTCCAATTTTTATCAGTAAATGTAACAATGCAACCTTCTTCAGTTAGCTACCCTGCTGAAATTAAGTTCCTACTGAGCCTTGGAACGTGCCTTACCTCTTGTAGTAGCCAATGATTCTCATTCTGCAACTTAATCTTAATTCTTCCCTTTCCAACAATCTGGCAGGGTTCATTATCTCCCAAATAAACTAGCCCAAAATCCCTTTGGACATAATCAAGAAAATAACTTCTATGGGGCATAGCATGAAATGAGGGCCCTGAATCTAAAACCCATGAATCATCAGCATTATCTAGTGAAATAATCAAAGCATCATCTTCAAATTTATTACTTACTACATTTGCCTCCTTATTGCCTTCTTGTTTGTCTCCTTTTTTATTCTTTCGAGACCAGCAATCTTTCTTTAGATGACCTGGTTTCCCACAATACCAGCAATCCTTTTGTCCTCTAGATTAGGATCTCTTATCCTTTGATTTTCCTCATGACTTCCCATGACCTCTAGAACCTTTTCCTCTCTCCTTTGATCTGCCCCTACTTTCTGCATTCAAAACACTACCTGATGTGGACCCTCCTGAGCTTTTCCGTTGCATTTCCTCACTAAGGATAACACCAACAATATCATCAAATTTTAAAGTATTTGAACCAAAGACAGAGTTACTTACAACCATTACCAAGCTATTCCATCTTTCTGGCAAAGAACATAATATCAAGAGAGCCCTCACCTCTCCATCAAAACTTACTTTTACAGAAGTTAACTGACTGATAATCATATTAAACTCATTTAAATGATCTGTCACAGATCCACCTTCAATCATTTTTAGATAAAACAAATGCTTCATGAGAAATACCTTATTTGAGGCTGAGGGTTTTTCATACAATTTAGCCAAAGCTTTCATCAGACCATTTGTTGTCTTCGCTTCCGTTATATTGAATGCCACTGATGGTGCCAAGCACAACCGAATGATTCCCAGTGCCTTTCTGTCTAGAAGATTCCAATCCTCATCAGTCATTGTTGCTAGTTTCTTAGCTACTCCTTCCAATGACATCCATAAATCATTTTAATAGAGATAATCCTCCATCTGCATCTTCCATAACTGATAGTTCTGCCCATTGAATTTGTTTACCTTCAATTTACCCTCGTCCGCCATTGCTCCACCTCAACTATGAGACTGCCACTCAACTGTGAGACCTTGCAAATGATAATCGAACACAACCTACTCTGATACCACTTGTTAGGGTTAGCCGGCATAAGATATCAATTAAATGCTAATAAAAATTAAATAGAGGAATGAAAATACACAGAAATAATAACAGCAAGAGACAAGTGTTAATGTGGTTCACCCAAACTTGGGCTACATCTATCATCAGAGAGTCCAATATTATTATCCAGTAAATCAAACTGATTACAGCCAGCAATCCTTGCAACTCAATACCGCTGCAAATGCTACAATACAATATCCACAAAAACCCTAACCCTTAGCCATTTTTATCACAACTTTTGTCAGTTACAAAATAGGGTTTTTTTATGGTACCCCTTGACCCCGTCTTGGGGGCGCTACCCCCAAACCCCCGCAAGGGGCGCTGCCCCTTGACCTCGTAGGAATTTGGGGGGAAATCGCACCGATAAAAGTGGGGTAAATTTAACCTCCGAGTCTGATTAGGCTCTATATAACAACAAAGAAAGCTTATCTTACAAATGGTTAAATGGTTTACTGTTTAAGTGTGGTCCTGACTTTATTTTACACAGGTGCTTGAGAGCTGATGAAGTTTTTTATGTTTTGAGAGCATGTCATGATGAACCCTCTGTTAGACATTATTCCTCACAAAGAACCATTCACAAAATCTTCAGAGCTAGTTACTGCTAGCCCTCTCTTCATAAGGACACCAAGAGGTATGTGCAGTAGTGTGATCAGTGCCAAAGGGTGGGTCAACCAACCTTTACCCAGGAAATGTCACTGCACCCTCAAGTAGTGTTGGAATCATTTAAGAAATGGGGTCTAGACTTTGTGGGACTAATTTCTCCACCATCTTTAGGCAAAGAATACATTTTGGCCTACATAGACTATGTAACTAAATGGGTAGAGGTTCAGGCATTGCAGTTTGCAAGGGAAGAAAAAGTTGTTGATTTCCTCTATAACAGAATCTTCTTGAGGTTTGGAGCTCTGAGATCCATAGTTTCAGATAGAGGACCGCAATTCACTTCTCAGGTAATTCAAGCTTTCATAGATCTATACCAAGTTAAACACAGAAAGTCTTCACCTTACCACCCCCAAGCTAATGGGCAGGTAGATGTGACTAATAGGGAGCTGTAAAATATCGTGACAAGAACAGTCGCTATGAATAGAAACAATTGGGTTAGCAGGTTACCTGAAGCAATTTGGGCCTACAATACCACCTAGAAGTCCACAACCAAGTTCTCACCATACGAATTGGTTTATGCAAAGAAACTCATTTTGTCCATAGAATTTGAATTGCAAACACTAAAGACCTCATTGGATATTGGCCTACCATTGTCTATAGCATAGTAGAACATGATTCTTCAACTCAATGAGTTGGATGAAATCAGGACAGAAGCCATACAATAAACAGAACTTGTTCAGTATCAAAGGAAACAATGGCATGACCATCACATCAAGAAGAGAACATTTCAACAAGGGGATTGGGTTCTCCTATATGATTCTAAATTTAAGGAGTTCAAGGGAAAGTTACAAACTCATTGGATGGGCCCTTACCAAATCAGGGAAGTTATGAGAATGGAACGGTTTTGCTAGCACCCATTGATGGAGGTGAAGACACATTCTTAGTAAATCGCCATAGAATTCAACTCTATACAAGGCCAGCTACTAAGGAAGAATTTACCAAGGACTTGTACTTGGTGATAGGGGTCACAACCTCTGCCATAGGTTGAAGAAATTCAAGGACAATATACATAAAAAAATTTAGAAAGGTTGAAAACCAACAAATGGCGGCCTTTCTAAAAAATAATAATAATAATAATAAAAGAAGGGTTGAAAACTAGCAAATGACGACCTTTCTCAAAAAAAAAAGAGAAAGATGGAAAACCAATAAATGGCTGTCTTTCTCGCCAGGGGTATTGAAAACCAGTAAATGGTGATTCCCTTCTTCTTGCAGGATTTCAGCAGATGATCTCCGGAGCTAACCAGGCACCTAGGAACCACTCAAATACATCTCCGGGGAAGTCTAGGAGCACCTCCGGTGCTTCACCAATAATGGAACCATCTCAAATAATAAAGGAAGGGGGGACCCACCTCTCTAGGCATCAAAGTGGGGACACCACATGATGAGGTCAGCATGACTCATCCTCCACTTTTGAAAAGTAAAAGTAATGAGGTCAATACGCCACATCATTTACCATCAAAAAGGAAGTTGCCGTTGCTTACGCGCGTCATCACAGCTACTCCTCTTGACATCACCTGATAACACATCATTTCCAAATCTACTCATGAGGAAAGATTTTAGACCACGTGACACTGAAGATGCTGACACCATTCAAAGCAATGCGGGGGTTGTACACATGCCAAGTCACACCACACCTCATCAAAGTCACGGAGTAACAACCAAGTACATCGGGCCATCATCATGAAAAGTGATCCAGGTAATTCACTCAAGTTAGTTAATTATTACTTGTCTTGTCATTTCTATTTTTAGGTGTAGTTACTTTGACACGTACCCCTACCATTATTTCCCTTTTCGACCTATGCATGCCACCTTAATTGCCACATCATTGACCTCACTCTGGAGTGTCATGTCATTCCCTGTGATTATGAATGAGCCATTAATTCAAATTAATTGAAGTTGATTAACCTTCTCGTAATCCAAGCAATTGCCATTAACAGATATCAAGCCCCAGTTTTAGAATTTGCAGAAGCTTTCGAAACCTTAGCAGTAATCTTTAAGGTTTTACAACCACAGTCTTCCAAAAGAGCAAAGGCAAAGAACTACAGAAAAAGCCAAGGGAAGCTTCATTCATAAGGGGTGAAATAATACAGGAAGATGGGAGTGAAAAAGAAATCAGAACTTGAAAATGCAATAGGACTGCTACAAGACCAAGTTGCAACAAATATCTTAAGGAACCCTGGGTGGTTGGAATTTCTAGAGAAGTTTTAAGGATTTCAGGAGGACATTGTAGATGATTTCTTGCACCACCTAAAGAATAACCAAATCATAGTACGATGGGTTCAAATCAGTATCTCATCCACCATTATCAACCATATTTCAAGGCTACCAGAACAAGGCGTGAGATTCTATCATCTAAAAACCCTGTACATTGATTTGATTAAAAATTTCTCAGTAGAAGGTGAACTTGAAATCCATTTGCACTTAAGTAAGAATGAAGTCAAGGGAATTGTTAGGATCTCACTCACACAACCATGGCAATCTCAAGCTATGTGGTTAATGAAATATTTTACATGTGATGGGCAATTCTCTCTGGTTTTAGGACCCATCATGAAGATGCTAATTTTCTTAAGGCATGGACATGCCCATCCAAAATTTAGCATCAACCTCCCAAACTTTATGTACTTTGCTATTGTAGCCTCAGAAGACAAATATCAATAGGGGAAGGGTCCCAAGAAACACCACAGCCTCATTTCCCTAATTGTAAAACACCACTTCCTATCCTAGGCTGATGGAGAGGCCTTATGGCAGACATTTTTAGATAACAAACCACAAGACAAGACACCAAGCAGGGCACAGGGTATAGATGAGACTTCCTCTACTTAGTAGGATGAGGAAGTAGTGCCTTCTACTTCCTCCCCAACCACTGGAAAGGGAAAGGGAAAGAAATAAACAATGGATGAAACACCAACTTCTGCCCCTGCTACTGACAAGAAAAAGAAAGGGAAGAAAGTTTTGGGAGAAGCCTCAATTGCCATAGAACAGCTGGAAGAACCTATTACAGAGCAACACTTCCATATGACTCACTTAACAAAATGAAAGATAACCTTAGCTGAGGAGTCTACTCCAACCAAGCAAATGAGGGGAGCTATCATCATGGAAAAGGAAATAACACCAGCCTCCACCCAAACTTTTGGCCACAAAAGGTAGAGGAAAGAAACATGGCAGAAAGAGAAAACAAAAAGGACTCCAGGAACACCTAAGTCCAACAGGCATCACAGGGCTAAGGAAGAATCTGATGAGTCAGATGAGGTCCCTCTGATTAGAAGAAGAATAAAAAGAAGAGTAGTTGAGGGAACTACTTCAGAGTCACCTGCTCATCCAAGGTCCTAGACACCAGAGCCACAAAACAATCAAGCTCTAGAGACAGAAGAGAAAGAAACCCTTACCATTTCTTTAGATTCTGAGGGTAATGCACCAGCTCTAGAGACACAGGCTTCACCAGTGCTCCGGAGAAGCAAGAGAAAGAGACAACCTACTCAGGCTGAATAGGACACTGCTCTCTTAGCTGAGGTCCTCATGGGCTTCAAAACTTCCATGGAGGAGGCTAGACCTTCATCAACCCCAACATTTGCAGAAGTAAGCCAAGAGGAATCTCAGGGAAAGGAGACCTTAGGGGATGATGAGGATGAATAGGGGGATGCAGCTGACAATGTGGGGCAGGGAGACACAGAAACCCCTAATGAGGAAAGAATAGAAGGGGCAAAAATAGGAAGCTATTCTAACCCCTCTAATCAAGAGGATGTAGAGGTCCCAAGAGAGAAACAACTGATGGAAGAAATTGAGAACCTAAAGAGACTATTGTGGGGGGAAGAACCTAATCATCATTGACCTCAAGAAGGTCATGAAGGAAAAAGAAATAGAACATAAGTAGGTAATTGAGGAGGTGCAAGATGAGCTTAAAGAGAAATAGAGGATCATTCAAATGAAAGAGGTTGAAATTAGAGAGAAGGAAGAGGAAGCAACACAGAATATTTCTGATATTGTTAAAGCCAGAGATAATAGTCTCACATTAATAGCAACACTCATTAAAAGGACACAGAGTCAGGCTAAGCAACTAACATGGGCCAACAACAAGATAGATGATCAGGAAGAGGCCATTCATGAGCTAACCAATCTAGCTGCTACCATGGAGCAGGGGACTCAAACAGATGCATACTTAGGGGTGCTCCCAATAGACATCCCTAAGGCCCTATTTCACTAGGGAAGGAGATGTCAGGAATATGAGGAATCCAAGCCAATGCTACAGCTGCAAAGGGCAATGACTGCCATGTCACAAAAAGTATAGGCCTTAGAGGAGAAAGTCATCAAGGTGGCCACTCTCTCTGCTGAGATCATATCTTGTAGACCTCCTAGTGGTAGTTATGCTCTATTTTTGCAAGAGAGAATCCTCCAGAGGAAGATATCATTGGTCTTGTTTGATTTAATTGAGGATATACAAATAGAGGCAGACTTCATGGAGATATACATGAAAATTTTTGATGAAGATACAGATTTCTTGTGTGAACTGTATTTGCATGGTTTCTGTATCAAAGATCATACTTTCTTTATCAACTACTTTGTGGGGGAATGCCAACTCAGGGCATTCGTGTCACTGAAGAGAAATCATCATATTTGGAATGAAAGGATGAAAGCTTACACAAAGAAAGATGCAGAAATAAGCCTCTTCCTCAGGAGGGAATGCCCAAACCCCATGGGTTTTGAGATTCATTTCAGGGTAAAAATTTACTCCCCAGAAGGTAGAACAAAGATTTTTCCTTTATATCAGAAACACCTACAGGAGTGTGCTATTGATTCTGGTCTCCTCATGCACAGTTCATCCAGTCAGATGCTCCCAATAGCAAAGAAAATGTGGAATACTCTAACTACAGAGCAAAAGATGAGAGAAGTAGTGTCCCCTGCCAACCTCCGGTTATTTATGAGGAAAGCCAGAGTAGTGTCCAAACTGATGGACAAATACAAACAAGATTGGATAAGTGGTCGTTTCAGACCTCCTCTCATTATTGAGCCACTGCCCATATGGGCGGAACAGATGGAAGATGCTAGATTTCAGGAATGGTTGAGGCAGGTTGAACAGTTCAGGGGGAATAGCAATACAAACCACACTACTTGGTGCACATATAAAAAATAGTTTAATTTGACTGATATAATATTCCACCTCAACAAGTCCAGGCTATGAAGTGTAGGAGGACCTACTAACCTTCAAGTTCGGGGGGAATGATGAGTGTCAGGTAGCACCCATAACAATCCACCTTTTTACCTCTCTTTTCTGCCCCTTTTATTCTGTTGTCCTGGTAATTGCACCATAATAGACTGATAAGATTTGTTTTAATTACATTAATGAGAGATGAATTGCCAAAGGTCATGATTTTTGATTGAAGGACTAATGTGCAACAAACTAATGAAAATGTGTAGAAAAGTCTCTCTTTTTGTGTCTACAGGTGTAGTTGTACAGGCAAAGGCAATTTTGAGCATCTCCGGAGATGGTCCTAATAATCTCCAGAGCTGACATGAAGGATACTACACCAAACTCCAATGTTTTCCCAATGTATTGGAGGTATTTTGAAGTAGGGGAGCCAAAGTTGGATCATCTTTGGAGCCATACAGGAGTCATGGGTGCATCTCCAGAGCTCCTAGCGACAACACACGTCTCTAGAGCCTCTTGGCATCAACACACGTCTCCGAAGCCTCCTAGCAATAGCACACGTCTCCGGAGCCTCCTAGCGACAGTGCAGAGTCTTTGACGCTGCTATCAGTCTACACCTCCGGAGGCAACTATAGTGCTTTGGAGGTTACTTGGCCAGTACCAAAATGATTAGGTGAAGACTCTTGTTGACTGCTAGGGATCTAATTTCTCTTTTATTGATTTTGCATGAGTTCTTAAAGACTTATTAAATACCTATATTTCAGGGCCTCGCTACCCAGTTGTTCTTTAAGTGAAGACTCCAGATTTAGTGGGACTGCTGTACCACTAAAACCTATTTCAGTTTGCATGATTTTACTTTGCAGTTAAATAGTTGTTAAAATAAGAGATTGATAATATCTGATAGATAAACTAATAGTTAGAACAGGTAGATATCTCATCGCTGATTTGATATATGTTAAGGTAGAAGCAACATAAAGATAAACAAATTATTGCTATTAGATTATTGTAATCTCCATTTTCTTAGATTAGACATACTTTTTTAATACAAGCATACTGATGGAATTAGACTAAAGAAACACTGTGTTATTATATTTCTGTACTAAGTTTTTGCTTTAGTCTTCAGTCCTGAGGGCGAGGAGCAAGGGCCCACTCCTGCCATCAAGACAAGATGCTAGTATTTATTATTTGTTTCATTGTCTTGTTTCAGATTCTATTAGGAAGATAGTTTACTGCTTTCATAAAGATAGATTTATTTATGTTTAATAGTTGTTTCCAGTAAATGCATATTTTCAGTTATGTGGATTAGAGTAGGTCAATTTCAGCAATTTACTGTTTCAACATTGTTTTAGTATTTTCAGAATTCCCTTTCACAGCAAACAAATTAGAAGTATTAATCTTTGAAGCAGTCAGATCAGTAGAAGTAGTTAGTGGACTGGTAACTCTAGAACCCCGTATTGCAGATAGCCTAGGACACAACCCTGTATTTGACACATGAAAACATGATTACATGCCAAGGTCCAACAACCCTTGTTAGACCTCCTTGGGTCCATCGAAGGCAACAGGAGACACAGGCGACCAGAGGAAACCCTCAAGAGCTCCTAGCTAGTTCAACACAACAATATTATCCATTGTGTTTGTTGTTACTAAAGTTAAAATCCGATGAACTAGATTAGTTAAATAATATAATTATTTAATTAATTAGTGGCAAATTAAATTAATTAAAGAATATAATTCTTTAATTAATTGATGATGATGAAAATGTTAGTATAAAATGGGATTGAGTAAGATGATGCTGATGGAATGTTGCTGGGAGTGATAATAGATTAAATTTAGGTGTCTACAAAATGCAATATTTTAGCTTGAAATGGGTGACTCTACACACCAATAAACATGCACAACAAAACAACAAATCTAGGATGCACCAAAATGTATAAAAATACTAAAAAGTAACTTAATCTATATATTTTGGAATAAGAAATGGAAATGACAAAGAGGAAAAGAGAGAAATGAAAACCACCGTGCAAGTTGATCTCCACGAAACTTGTAGCTAAGGACAAGAAAAATGGTTGTGACTGCTTGGGAGCTTGCCAAGAGTGGTCAAGCCCCTATTCTAGTCTTCTAACCTCTACATGCAACCAAAATAAAAATAGATTGAAAGAGTGAGCGATCTTAGCCTATGTGCATCTAGGAACTAAGAATAGTGGCAAAATGCTATGAATATTGTTCTTAGGTCTACCAAGAATAATAAACTAGTGCATGCGTGAGATTCAACAAGAGGAGGTGATAGTCACCAAGAGATATGCCAAGAGAAATGTAGAAGAAATGTGATAATGAGATTTATGGCAATATTATTCAAACAAGAATTAGAACAATATTACCCATGCAATGTAGAAGAAGGAAAGTGAGATTTTTGAAGGAGTCAACTATAGCGCAACAACATGAATCTTTGAACAAGCTTCAACAATGGTAGTATATTCAATAGCATAGAGCCAAGAGAGAGCCAAAAGAGTTAGAGATCCAAGAGAGGTGAATGTATTGTGTAGAGAGTTCTCGTTCCAAGCCAAATAAAAAAAGAATTCATTTTCCAAAAGGGTTTCTTGGAAGTTGAAGAGTCAAATTTGAATGTCAGGGGCATTTTTTGAGCAAATGAGTGTTATAGTAGTCTATAGTAGGTAGCTGGGTTGGAAACCAACATTTAAAATTTAAAAAAAGTTATGGGATGCTAGTGTGTCATGGGGACGTCCATGCATTGCATTGGCATCTTGAGTAGATTTCCTCAAACTCAGTACTTGTTCTCAGATCAACAAGAAGAACTAGAATATGATGAACATAACAATGCAGTGAGGGAAAAAGGCTCAAGACGAAGCTAAAATGATCCCTAAAACATGATAGGGGAGTGAACACCAAAGTGGGTCCAAAACATAACGTGAAAGTGTGGGGGTACACAAATTTTTACGTTACATTTTGCCCCCACTTTATTGGGTTGATGACATTGAGCAATAAGCTATGTTAAATTACAAAAATAAATTTATCATAAAAAAAGATACTAAAAAAGGATACTATAGGAGATGAATAATTCTTTGAGTAGAGGAACTATGCCCCTAGACTAAAGAACCTGTAAAACCACAGTGTTAGGAAGCACAATCTTACAAGATCATAATGTGAGAAAATCATATAATCTTGCAAGACAAGTATATCAATCTAGAAATGAAAGCAATAATAGAAGAAATCTAATACAATGAGAAGAATGCCATGAAGAGAAAGGTGAATCAAAGAGAATAGGGGTAAATGTATGCCCCTTCCTATTATTACCTAATATTTAGGAAGGTAAGAATAGGAAAAGAATTTACCATTTCAAAATTTGAAAGAAATTTTGACAAAAATGATTTTGGAAGGGTTATTCTAGGGAATAACAACACATCAAAAAGCATATGATGAGGAAGAGAGTGAAGCCTAGACTCACATGGAAGAAACAGTGCAAAAATCCAATCTTGTGGCCAAAAGTTATGAGTTTTTCCATGAAGAAGGTGCTGATTTTTTTAAAATTCTATAAAAAGGATTTTAAAAAAAAAAAATTACTATTCACTTTTGATGAAAGAGCATCCTTGGGGAAATAGAGGAATCTTGCATCACCAAAAATATTTTATTTCATGTTGATTGTTTGTTTGTAGGTTTTCTTTTACTAGTTAGTTATAGAAGAAGTCACCGCACTTTGCCGCATTTCATATTTGGGTCTTGCAGTTTTGAGATAATGATTTAAAGAAGGATTCAGATGTCATATTCACATTTGAGGACAACTGGATGCATATAACAACCATAACTTAGTTTGAAGGCTTACACTAGACTGACAAACTATCACAGTTATAACTTATCGTTGGTGCCAAAGTATTTGAGGTTTGCAGTAATCAAAGAGCACATGTGAAAATGTATAGAACTCAAGAGAACATCCACTAAGTGTTGCATAGATTTATTTTTTTGTTGCCTTTATTTTGTTTGAAGAATTTGTTATTTTAGCTAACCACACATTTCATAAAGTATTGGGCTTTGTGCCATCTTGTAGCCGACATAGCATTTATAAGTTTGAGATTACTATATATTTATTATCACACCCATTGGAGATTATCAAGAGGAATTAAGAGTTTAGAGAGAGTTGGAGGTCTGAGAGTAGGATGAAGGTTCAAAATGGAGTTTGAGGATGAAGATATAGATGTCACCAAATGTATTAAGTTTCATTTGCATGTAGTGCTTTTTATATTAATGAATAAGCAACTACAACCACCCACTACAATTGATTGTAATCATTTATAGTTCATACTCAATAAAGATCAAGTTATTGTTCCATTAAGTGTTGTTATGAGAACTATGTGTGTGTTTTGTTTTGATGCATGGTTAGATTGTCCTCATTGGACCCTCTTCCCATGATTGTTTTAAGTGGTATCAAAGCATAAGGTTCAAATCTTGAGGAGGGTAAGTAGTGTTCCAAAGATCCTGCTTGTAAATAGACCACCAAAATTGAGGTAGCTTTCAAGAAGCTTGTCAACATATTGTTGAGGATAGGCAGTTGCAAGGAGTGATTGTAGGTAGACCGCTAACTTGAGGTAGTTTACACCAGACCCCAAGAAAGATGTCACCATGAAGAGCTCAGGGTGTTGTTAACATTGTTGGAAAGTTGGATGAGGTGCTGAAAGAGGTGAGGGCTGACAAACTCTAATTGGAAGCTTTAGAGGAAGATATAAAAAGAGGTCGAAGCCCAAGGGAAGATGATGAGAGCAATGTGGAAGAAGATGCTAGAGACGATGTACAAGATCTAGAAAACTAAGAAGAAGAATTAGAGCAAGTGAAGGTATTAAAGGCCATTTAAAAATTAGGTAAGAGACCTAGGATGGAGATTCCTAACTACTGTGGTAATTTGAACCTTGAAGAATTGATTGATTAGATAAATGAGTTGGATGAATATTTTGAATATGAGGAAATTGAAGACCTTGAGAGGGTTAGATTTGTGAAGACCAAGTTGAAGGGACATGTTTTCGTTTGGTGGAAGGAAGTAAAGTTGGAAAGAAATAGGATGGGAAAGGAAAGAATAAGAAAATGGGATAAGATGGATGAAAAATTGAAGAGGCAATTTATACCAATGGATTATGAGTTGTAATTACTGAAGAAGTTAAATATAGCTTGAAGTAAAGGGATAAGACTATGAAGGAGTACACTAAAGAGTTCCAAAGACAATTATTAGGATAGGGCATAGTGAGACAAGAAAAGACAAAATTGCAAGATATATCAATGGGTTAAGAGAAAGTATACAATAGGAGCTAGTTTGGTTAGGTTGACCACCATAGAAGAAGCATACCAATCTGTGATCAAGGTAGAAGACTAGCTGACCAAGAGGTTTGAGAACCAACAAAATCAACAGAGGAAAAGAGGAGAGGCCCCAAAGGGAGAGATTTTGGTGTGGTGATAGAAGACCCTACTAGGAAGATAGGAGAACTAACAATTTCTACCATGGAGATGGTGGTACTTATTTCAATGAAGAGGGAAGTCATGACAATTACCATAAGGGCCAGGAAGATGGCAATTGTTACTGCAAAGACAAAGGGGAGGGTGATGCTTACTCTAGAGATGGATACCAGAAAGGGAGAGGAGGATATAGAAGGAACAAGAAAAGACCCTTCAGGGAAACATGTTTCAAGTGCCAAGAAGAGGGGCACAGAGCATTTGAGTGTCTTCAAGGTCAAGGAAGGAAACCAAAAGGTAGCACTAGAGATGCATTTGGGGAAGAAGAATCCTAGAGATCATATGATTTAGATGTGTTATGTCAAAAAAATGCACCCTTGGGGGCTTTTTCCTTTTAAGGTTTAGCTCCCGGTCTTTAGAATGCATTTAGAACATCTTGCATGTTAACTTGGACTCCCAATGAGAAAACCCTTGGGTCTTGTGACAAGTAGTACCCAGGGGGTGCTAATTTAATGATTCTAGAACAAAGACAGGGGGTGGACTTGGGTGCTATCACCCTAGTCCATCCCTATTTTGAGTCTGCCCTAAATTTAAATGTCAGGTTTGTGACCGTTATTTGGTTTCCAGGCTGACATCATAAGTTTCAAATACAAAATTCTTGGCGGGAATCTTTGTAGTTGCATATATAAGCATGTGTAGGTTATCATTTAGAAACTAGAGGATATCTAGAAGATGTTTATGATTGAAAACTATTGGCATACTTGTGATTTTCATTGTGTTATAGAGCATAGCATTGTTATTGTGTTTATTTTTGCAGGTTGGATTTCATCTTCTCCTTATGGCATTGACGAGCATCTTCCTTCCATGAGAGCTTCATCACCAAGGTGACATTTCATTGTGTTTTCATCATTATCATTTAGATTTTTGCCTCTATACCACAAGGATACACACTCTCTCTCTGACAATGGTGTTTGGAAGACTTGAATGTCTCTTCAGGGCTTGACTGAGGCAAGCCTCTAAACACCACAACCCCCTCCCACACTCCTTGTGATTGCAGGTTACAGGTATCAGATCTGGAGAAAGTGGAGTTGCAGAGAAGATGGGAGGACATTGAAGATTTAGGATCTAAAAATAAGTGGACACTATGCGGGATTTCGGGACAAGGGCGCCATCACCATTGTCCTCTGCATCCGAAGCTACAAAAATAGACTAGACAGTGATCATCAGGGTTTGCAGAACTTTTGACATCCAGAAGAATCTCCCTTAGTAGACTAGGGCGCCATCACCATTGTCCTCCACTGTCAGATCACTGGAAACTGAAGACACAACATAGATCAGTGCTCAAAGGAGATCAGGAATCTACAAAAAAAGTTGTACCTCGGACTAGGGCGCCATCACCATTGTCCCCGAGATTTCCATTTTCTGGACTGTGAAAAACAGTGAGTTAAGGTTCTCTGCCCTTTGTCTGGTTCCAGTAGCATTTGTCGTAATTTGCAAATTTGATTACTGTTTTGCTTAAATTAGGGTTTCAAGAGCATTAAAGCATTAATTAGCAACATTGTGTGATAACTTTTGAATTTCCCAGTAGAAAACCAAGTGGCAACCCAATCTGATAGATGACTCTCCTCTCGATAGGAGAAGCACTCGGTTGAAAAGCCCTTGGAATGTTTTGTGGAAAGGAGGATTCAAACTAAAACAACTACATTCCATTCAACCCCTCTTTTTCATATAAAACAAGATGATGAGCCTAAATATGGAGAATCACTAATGATGAGGAGAACTTTATTGAAATGCCACAAGGAAGAAGGACTAGTACAAAGAAAGAACCTATTTAGAACTAGTTGCAAAGTTGGAGAGAGGTGTTGTAAATTCATTATTGATAGTGGGAGTATAGATAACTTGGTATTAGAGGAAATGGTGGAAAAGTTAATTTTGGAGTGACAAAAACATCCAAACCCTTATAAATTTGCTTGGCTACAGAAGGATCATAAGGCAATGGTCAATCAGCAGTGTTGGGTAAAATTTAAGATAAGAGAGTAGCATGATGAAGTCTTGAGTGACATAATGCTAATGGATGTGTGCCATATATTGTTGGGGAGGCCTAGGTAGTTTGACCAGCATGCTATACATGATGGAAGAGTGAACACATATACTATAACAAGAGATGGATGGAGGCATAGATTGATTTCACTGAAAGAAAGAGAGGATCAAGTTTGTAGCAATGCAAGGATATGTTTGGTAGATGGAAGGAAATTCTTGGATGGACTAAGGCATGAGAATGTTTATTTTGCATTGATTCTCAAGGCGTGCAGTTCCATAGATGTAGAGAATACCATCGCAAGTGATAAGGAAGCGTTTCTAGAGATCACAGAGTTGTTGATGGAGTATAAGGACATCATATCCAACATGTCAGAAGGGTTGTCACTAGTTAGGAGCATCAATCATCACATGGACTTGATTCTGGGAGCCATCTTGCTAAATAAAGCACCGCATAGGATGATATCTGAAGATGAAAAAGATTTGAAAGATTAAACAACATGAAAGGAAACTTAAAACAAAGAGATTTCATACCTTCCAAGTCTTCAATCTCCTTCACTCCTTGATAAGGTGAAGGAGAGATGCACCCAAGTCTCTCCTAGCTTTACCCAAGTAGAAATTAAGTATATGGATTTCTCTTGTAAACTCGACACAACATGCATTTAATGGAGGATTTAGCAAATGGATAGTGATTTTGGCATGATAAGGATATTAATGGCTTAAAATGATTGAAATTTTGGCATAATGAGGATGCTATGAGATGAGATGCAAATGGCTTGGATTATGCTTGTATTTATAGACATTTTGGAGGGGATTTGAGATCAATGGTTGAGATTGAAAGTTGGGATCCAATGGTGGAGATGAAGAGATGAAATGGAGGGCTAGATCTTCATCAACAAAAATGGAGAGTTGTGATTATTTGTGAATTTTTAATTCACCTTGGGAAGGCTTTGCATTAATGAGGATTAAGACTTGTGAGGAAATAAAAAATTAATTTCCTTGGGAGAAGATGGAATTAAAAATTTGAGTTTATTGGTGAATGGGATGACATGTGACACATGTGTTCATTTGGTAAACACGTGTTAGCTCTTTGCATAAAAAAGAGCTCTAACATGAAAGAGGAAAGGTGAGGTGGAAGGGTCATGTGACCCTTTGAATAAAAAAAATCTTTTGTATTCAAAGGGTGTGAGAAGAGGTGTTAATCAAGGTTTGACCCACTTAATTAAGTGTTTAATTTAATTAATGTGGTTGTAGAAAATTAGTGAGTGAGTTAACTAGTGGTTAAAATTAATCAAATAAGGATTTATTTAATTAATTTGGGTCTTGGGGCTAGGTAGGTTGGAGTAGCTAACTAAATAATTGGTATTTATTCAATTAGGCTAGGTTTATGTCATAGGCTAGGGGAGATTAATTAAATAAAACATGATTAATTAAATAAACATGTTTTATTTAATTAATCTAGGTTAAAGGATGAGGGAAATTAATCAAATAAATATTAGGAATATTTATTTAATTAATTGTGAATGATGTCTAAGGTTTAGTAATAAATTAGCTGAATTAATTCATTACTAGGGATAAATTAGTGATGAATGGCTAGGGGTGGCTTAGGATTAATTAATTAAATAATTTTGATTTTATTTAATTAATTGGTGAAAGGGATAATTAGTGGTGTAAGGACATGAGAAAGTGGCTTGTGGGGTCAAGACATTTTCAGGTGTCTACATTTTGCGCCTGTTTAATGTGGCATCGTGACCGAGTGGGAATGACGTCAGGTCAAAGAATTTTTACCCCAACTGATGGGAGGAATGGAAATGAATGAGGGATGCCCCCTTGAGAGATTGAGTGAAAAAATTAATTTTTTCAGGCGAACTCTCAAAAAAAGGGAAAGGTGGTGAAAAGGAGGTTCAGGATGGAAAACAAGGTTGATAGAAGAAAAACAGGTAAAACAGGTAAGATTTGTGACTTGAGGAGAAGAAACGGTGAATTAGGGCTTATGTGGTAGCTATAGATAAGCAAAAGTGGGTCCAACATGCTACATTTGCACACCTAAGATTGTTGACTTGGAGAGAAAAGAGCAAGAGTAATGACACAACCAAGCTTTCCATGACACGAGCATCGATCTAAACGAGTTTGAGAGTACCAGATATTGGCGGAGGCTGGTGCACAGGTATGTCTTTTAACCCTACTTTGTCATTTTTTGGGTTTCGAGTCATTTATGGGGCCTAAAAAGAGTAGGTTAGGGGTTTAGCGCTAACGCGCAACTGTGCAACGCAATAGGTCGCCGCATTAGCGCCTTAGGCTGGATTAGCGCCTAAGGGCTAGGTAGGAAAATGTTAGTTTTCGTGCCAAATGTTGGTGGATCAGCGCTATTGGCTAGATTAGTGTCGGCGTTTTGGGGGTTTAGCATTATCATCTCAATTAGAGCAAACCCCTGGGTATTAGCGCAATCATCTCGATTAGCGCAAACCCATGGGTATTAGTGCAATCATCTCGATTAGCGCATAGGGTTGGTAGATTAGCACAAATGGCTAGATTAATGTTGAGCCATAGGGTTGTGGGGTCGTCCAGGTGGATTAGTGTCTGGAGTTGGGGGAATAGCGCTATCATCTCAATTAGTGCTAAAGGGTTGGGTATTAGCACAATCATCTTAATTAGCGCCAATGGTCTGTGGTTTAGCACCGTTGTCTGCATTGGTGCTTGGGGTAAATGGATTAGCGCATTTGTCTAGTTTAGCACCAAAGGTTAATGGTTTAGTGTTATGGCTCTGTTTTTTAGAAAAAAGGATTAATGTGTGTTATTTTTGAATGTAGGTTAACCTGCTAGAGATTCAGTCTCGAGAGTGGCAACCTCCAGTGATGGAGTACAGAGACATGCTTACTCAGGCGGAGCGGAACCACTTGCGAGTGATTGGACTCAGTTTTGTGTTAGGCATGCCCCAGTTGAGGGCTCATGAAGCGATAATGACGGCATTGGTGGAGCGTTGGAGAAGCGAGACATGCACCTTTTTGCTTCCTACGGGTGAGATGACCATCACCCTCGAAGATGTGTGGAGGATCCTTTGGATCCCCATTCATAGCAGGCGGGTCATTTATGATCTTGCAACAGGTTTGACAGCATTGGGGCAAGCATTTGCCCCAGAATAGGTGGTGATAGACCGGGATCAGCAGGAGATGCTATGGGATGCCACTCTTGGTGGAGGATTCAGCGATTATGTATCATACTTGTGTGGGTTGATTGGGGGTGTTCTGATGCAAGATTGGTGCTCGTAGGGGTTTCCAGTTGGATGGGGAGATTGCATTGAACAGATGGTGACTCAGAGCGCAGTATATGCATGGGGGCCATGCCTATTGGCTCAACTGTACCATGAGATGCATATGGTTGTTTATAGTAGTGGGGCCAGTTTATAGTAGTGGGGCCAGCCTCGGTTGTAGTGTTACATTGCTTCATGTGTTGGCGTGGGAGCATATAGTTGACACGAGGCCCGTATGTCCTCATGTGAGGTAGAAATTCTAGCCTTAGGTGATGGCATACACTAGTACTCTTCGACATCAGTAGTTGGGGAGTAAGTGGTTTTGGAGGCGGATGCTTGATGAGGTGACGACAGTGGTGTGGCAGCCTTACATAGGTTGCGATCCGTGGTTGGACAATGATCAACATCTTCCTTTTGCTCTGCAGCCGCGGTACCTGATAGGGCGGACAAAGCACATTCTAGATCATTACATCCCCTTTCGGATTCTATGATAGTTTGGTGTGCAGCAAGACCTACAACAGGTGACTGTTATTTTTGCTCAGGTGCGGGCGGATCAACCCCTATGGCTGCCAGAGTTGGATGCTCAGTTGGTGATTTTGGATTTTGTGGGATTGGCAACGGTGGATTGGGACTTGGGTTCTACAGTGGTAAATGCTGAGAGCACTCCAACTTATGACACTTGGTGGGCGTAGGCGAGACCTGTGCGGTTGACCATCCCTGATGGTGAGCCAGGTGCAGCTGAGGCGGAGGAGGAGGAGTTAATTGTAGAGGAGGTTGAGGTTGAGGAGGATGATGGGGATGGAGATGGGAGGGATGGAGGAGATGGAGATGGCAAAGGCAGAGGGCTATAGGAGTCTTGGCAGCAGTTGTAGTGGGGGCTGCAGGCTCTTCAGGTGAGGGTCCATCTAGTTCTGGGAGTAGAGTACGACAAAGGTCGAGAGATGAGGAGGATAAGGATACTCTGAGGGCTTGGGTGGCGAGCCTGGAGGATTAGGTTCGTCAGCAGCAAGCAGAGCTGGATACCACCCATGTGAAGCGGGACAATGCTCGCTTGGAGGTGCAGACGCTGCAGGGACTTGTGGATGGAGGAGTTGCAAGGGGAGGCGATGGAGGTGATGGGGCTCTGCTTGCATAGGTGACTGTAGAGTGTGATGCAGAGAGGGTGTAGAGGTAGAGTGTTGAGGCCAAGTTGCAGCGGGCCGAGGCATAGGTTGCCCAGTTACAACATCAAGTTACCTAGTTGTAGGGGGTGGTTGCGGGGACATCTATGACTCAGATGTGGGGTGACTATACTCGGGTCCAAGAGGAGTTAGCGGATGCAAGAGCCTGAGCCAAGTATTATTATGGTGCTTATCAGACAGCTATGCCTGAGGGTCAGAGGGTGTCTAGTTACAACCAATGGAGTCAGTCAGGTGCCTCTGTATCTCGTAGATCAAGGCAGTCTCAGCGCTCAGTTCAACAACCATTGCCACAACAACAGCCACCTATGGGGCCACCTCTTTCACGACCAGCAGGGGCTACAGGGGCAGGGACTTCTAGAGCACCACGAGATTCTCCTCTCCATTCTCCTACAGCTTTTGTTCAAGAGAGTTTAGTTCACTAATTTTGTATACGCCTTCGAGCTTCTGATATGTATTTTAGCCCAATGGGCATATTTTTGTATCATGACCATTTATGATTATGTACATGGATATTGATATTTATACGAGATGATCTTTTTTGCGGCGGTATTTATGTGTTATGGATGCATTTGTGTGTTTTGATTATGATTATGATATATGATTATGATTTTATGATGATGTGATGGATGATGTGAACGATATGCATAATGTTTTATATTTATGAGTTATACATGATGTGATATTTATGGATGCATGATGTTATGATGATTTATGATGATATTATGGATGTTTTTGTTTTGGTTTTATGATGTGATGCTTTATGGATGTTTATGGTTTTGATGATGTTATGGATGCATTTTTATGGTTATGATGATGGATGTGATGGATATGCATAATGGTTTATGAGTTATGTTCATGTTTTATGGTTAGAGTCATGTGCAACAAATAAGATATATACAAAGAGATGCGATTCACTAGAGGACAAAAGGATTTGTTAAGGCAACGATTTTATTAGTGAAGGGCTGCGATTTGTTTGTGAAGGGCAACAAGATACAAAGAGACATATCTATTCACCAAGACATATCCATTGAAGGCATAAAGGTAAATGATTTTGATGTTTGAGATCAAGCAATCAATGAATATTTTTTGAGTATAAGGAAGAGGAAGAGCAGAAACATGAAGAGTAAATCTGATTTATATTGAAGATATTTGTGTGATAAAAGGAAAGGATATATGCTAGTAAATTGAATTGATCATATTTAGATTTGAGAAGGAAAAGATTAGGGATTGAATCAGATTTGTGTGGACTGTGAAAGGATTTATAGTTTGGAACATATTTATGTGGAGTATATCATATCATCCATTGAGGAATTAATAGGTTGAAGCCTATCAAATAGAGGTTGGGGCCTCTTGCTGGATTGGAGCTTAGTTTGTGTAGAGATTGGAGTCTCTAGTAGGTTGGTGCCTTTGATTCTGTAAGTGGGGATTGAAGTCTCCTATGAGTTGGTGCTCACTATAAAAGATTTGTATGTAAAGTAGGTTGGAGCCTACAAAAGAAGAAGAAGATCAATATAATATACAAGCAATATTAGGTCGTGGTTTTCTCCCGCAAGGGTTTCCACGTAAAATCATGTGTTGTCTCTGTGCTCTAAATTGTTAGATCTTACTTGAGTATTTTATTGTGGTTAATTAAAGTAGAGAAAGAAAAGTTTTATTTTATACTGATTAACACCCCCCCCCCCCCCGCCTTAGTATAACTAAGTGCTTATCATCTAGTTGCTTGACTATAACTATGGGGCATTGGATTTTTGCATGTGGACTTAGATGCCTAATTTTGAGCCCATAGTACTAGTTACTTGTTTTGGAAACCATTTATGGTTTCTAGTTTATGATTTCCTATATATTGGAATCATGGAATAGAGGATTCATGTATTCTTTTGTAGGTACTATTATGCTGCCATATTACTATTAGTCAAAGGGATAAGTAGATTGTATTGTTGTACTACATCATTTGAGAATATACAATTTTAGGTCTCCTTGGTGGTGGAGTTTTTTTTTTTCCTACAAGGATTTCTTGACACATATCTAGTGTTCATATGGTTTGTTGATTTGTAGATTGCTTCATTTTTATTTTAGTTTAATGGTTTAATCATATGCTTAATCAGGTAACACACTACATTTGTTAATGTTTTTACTGTGCCCTGTATCCTCTTATTGCACATTTGGTATTAGAGATACAACTTGATTGGAGAGAGGAACACTTTTCTTGGAATGTTGTAGATTTGTTGTGGTTGCACTAGGAGCATTTGATTTAGTGGTCTTATAGATCTATATGTGTTAAGATCATGTCAAGCATACCCCATTCAAAGATTGAAAACTTTAATGGTTTCATTTACAAACTGTGGAAGCTAAAAATGGAAGATCTCTTAGCGGAAAGGGATCAATAAAGAGCTCTAATAAATAAAGAAAAAAATGTTAGTGTACTAGAAGACATGAAGAAGCTCAATAAGAAGACTTGACGAACCATATAGTTGTAGGGTAAGTGCAAGGTAATAAGGGCTAAAATTACCAAAAAGTGATTTTTTTTTGTTTGAAAATCATAGTTAGCTATACTTGGGGTAAAGATTCAAAGCACTTCTAGATAGAATATTAACATGGTGTAAAAATATGAAATGTACAATTTTGTTTCTAGTTTTCAAATATGCAATTTACTTTAATACTCATATAGTAAACGCTGGTTAATGATGTACAAAAGTGAAATTTTTTCTGACTTTGACAAAGGCAAAAATATGTGACCTACCTAAAAACTACTATATGAATGTATTTTTCAAAATCTTTTTGTGACAAATGCAATTGATGTTTAGACGTGGGATGGATAATTTTTATTAATTTTTTATGAAATATTTATTATTATTAAATATTTAGTAGGATTAGGTATGAATCTAAAACTGCTCATGTACAACCCCCTTTATTTCACCTAAAATAATCGAAACGTGATTTTTTAATATGTAGAGCATGATTGGTAGGTTGGCCTCATATATTTTAAAAATAATTTTCAAAGTAAAATTGATTAAAAATAGAAATATATATCATTTAAAGTTTATAAGACTTTGTGTTTGAAACTTAATAAATAATTAGAAAATTATGTTTAAAGTGTGAAAAAATTATATATTGAAAGTTATACATTCTCATCTACAATGGGTTTTAATTTCATCCAAAATATTGAAAATAAAGTTGTTAGCCATATTGATAAAGTCTCCTAATAATGGTTTGGTGAGGTGGTGCGTTATAGACTGATGTGGATGACATTTGACAAGATAGTGGATATGATGGTTGGGTAGACTTATTAATTTCCTATAGAAAGTGGCAACGAGGGCTATGCAATATTATGTTTGATGGGCTATTAATAGCTATCTTCTTGTTGCATGTGTTGAGAGATAGATGGCATCTACAATAGGAGAAAGGATGGGGAAGGCAATGAAGGTAGAGAGTTTTAAGGAAAAGGATCCCATTTCTATCAAGAAGGGGAAATAGAGGAAAATAAGGGTGTTAGGGGAGGAAATGCTAGTAGATTCTATGGCCCTTGTCAAGAATGAGACAAAAAATCTTGAGCTGCAACATTCGGTGATTTGAATTTGGGATTTGACAAAGGAAATGTATGGAGCTCCCTGTGTTGGCATTTAATCTGCCATGGCCAACCTTCTGTTGGATCCAAGGCATACTCGTGGTAAGTAGAATGTTTTCAACACAATTCAAACATCGAGCTATGCTTCTATGCTCTCCAATGTGGCGAGATCTTATTTGCTGCATGATGATATTGGGGATGTGGAGCACCAATCTAAGATTTATTTCAACTATCCCCTGGAGCATCTGCATGCTTAAAATGGTGCTTGGAGTGTTTACAATGGGTAGTCAAGGAGATTGCCAAAGGTTTGAAGGTTAATCTTCCTAGTGATGCCATTCCTACCTTTTATGGATACTACGACGATGAGGACTCAGATGATGTTGTAGAGGTTACTCTAGTGGGTAATGTTTTGTCATGTGATAAATGTAAGGCATTTTAGGATGGGAATTTGAGGCTTGCATAATTTGCCTCGACCCCAATACTCTTATTGTTTTTTTTAGGTTGATAAGTGGATGGGCTACAATCTGTTGAACTATGTTGGGGCTCTAGTATGGGGGTGGGTTGGTTTGACTATGTATAATAATGGCAGGGCTTTGGTTTGGGGGTGGGTTGGTTTGGCTGTAAGTATGAACATATTATATGATTAATATAGTAGATACTGTGTATTTTCTGGTTAAGACCCCCTTACACAAACAATTGATTAAACATCATAGAAATTAACTAAATAAATTGCATACCATAACTCATTAAATAAACTATCTAGCATAAGTATAGATCTTGAATCATAATGTAAACATATATAAGTATCACAGAAAGTCAAGTAATCAATTAACATAATCCAACCAAAGAGCACCCTAGAACCAAAAATTGATGTTGGATAATAAATTACTAAGTATAATGAGTACAATGGGAATTGCAAAATAGACGGGCTTTACAAATAATTCTACCACAACCCACTATACTGAAATATTTATATAAATTTGAACAATATATTAAGTGAACTTTATAAAGAAATTTTAAGCCCTAAATTTTTATGAAGTAAAAATCTTATAACATAATTTGAATTTTAATACCATTCTTTTGTTCTTTTGCTCTTTTGCACACTTCTCTTTACTCTCCACGTGCACGACTCTCAAACCTCTAGGAAAGAAATTTAGATGCCACTCCAAAAACAATAAAACAAGAATTTTCAGATATGAATCTTTTCTTCTTCAAAGCTCTTTTCCAAACTATTGGACACCTCTCAACAAAACGCCTCCACTCTTTTTCATGTAATTGATAAATGCTTTTTCTAATCTCTTCACCTCTAAACACCATTGTATAGTTGTTCCATTTTTCTTTCTTTTAACTTTTGTTGCTCTCTAGATGCCCCCAAACTTATTCTGAGATTGCTCTTCAACGATTATCTTCCAACACTTGATGTGCAACCAAATAGTAGATTGTAAGCAACACACGTCAATTTTATTTTATAAAAATAAACTAATCCTTTCTTGGAACAAAATCTTCTCTCTTTTCGCTACTCTCAACCATATTTACAAGTGTTGGCACCTCTCGACAAACACACTATGATAGTTTTATATGATTGTTCTTATGACCCATTAACAACCTATTTACATTTCACCATTTAACTATGACATAACAACTATAATCTACCAACTTATAACATATAAGTAATATATTATGTATAATAATTCATAACATCTACATTGCCAACAAGGCTTAACTACTATTAAGTAAGTCAACAATATTCCCTCAACCTATAGTAGCCCTCTAAATGTGCTTCTCAACACAACCAAGTTTCAAATGCAAGTATAGGCACAAGGGAGAAAATCCAGCGTATCAACAACAATAGAAGACAAAACTGCCCCACTCATACTAGGTTGTGTCGATGACCTAGTCCCATGAACAAGTCATAGGCGTGGTTCCATCCTAAGTAACAACAATATCACAATATTTGTCTAGGATCATGATCTTTGTTTTCATACCATGTCCATATTTCTAGCTTCTATCTTAGTGTAGTAGTCGGTCAAAGAGATCAAAATCAACATCACATCAAAATCCAAATAAACTCTCTTAACTATTTCATTCCTTCGTCACAATTACTCAAATCTCAATTTATTTTCGTCTTAGTGCTTTTTATCTAAGTTTAATTTGATTAAGCTTAAACTTTAATTTTCTTAGTGTAAGGAGATGGGTTTTATTTCCTTACAATAATCAATCTTGGTTTTTTATTCTATTCAATCTTCAATGAATTATTTTTTCTAATAAATAAAAAAATAGTATTTTGTATATTTTTATTAGTTTATAGACTTGGTGTGTTATTTAGAGAGCATATTGGTTTTGGATTGTGTGTTAATCTGCACTATGTAAGATATGGGATTAGTGTCGAACTTAGTTTTGAGTGACTCGGTATGGCGTAGTTACAATGTTTAGATTAATCTTTATGATATGAATGTTACTTTGAAAAAGTTTGCAATAATATTGATAGAAGTCTTACCATTTTTAAATATGATGTTTCTTATTGTGTCAACTATGAATAACAAGAAATGGGCAAAGACGAACTTGTTAGGGTGATTCTCTAATTATATTCAGAGAAGGCCTAGGACATAGAAATCGTTCTTACCTTGGAATCTGATTTGCATCTTCTTTCACAAGGGTTTGTACATAGTTGGAATTTGTTATTTAAAGTGACTTAGTTAAAATCACAAGGGTGATTGTTAGAATTAGCAATAATATCCGACGCAACCACACAAAGCCATGCCAATGAAATTGCTATTTCTTTTATTTGAGATTTTTAAACATGTGCAAATGGTTTGAAAATATATATATTATCAAGCTTTCGGAGCTTAGTTACAAGGCAAATTCTGTTGAATAGTATAACTCAGATTACGCGCATGGTCCCATCTAGTCCTTACAACATTCTAGACTCTTTGGGAACGTGGAAAATCATGGGACATCACAAAGGGCCAATAGTCCACATTAAGTTCATGTCTCCCAAGTATAATCTACATAAAGTTCATGTGCCATCCAGTGATTGTGAGTAAATTTTCCATAGTTTTCTTACATCATATGTACCTACAACGTGCTTCATTGTTTTGTTTCCCTTTGCAGTTATACTAGGCATAAAAGAAAAACTAAGAAAGAAATTTTATTAAATAAAAATTTAAGTCTGTAATTGCTACTTTAAACAATTCCAATGGCCAAAGCCACAACAAATGTACACGAAAATAGGTCCCCTCTAAATAGAAACTGTATAAGTTTCATCCCCTATATCTATTATGTACATCTCTTGCTCTTGATCTTCAAACTTTTATTAACGAGGAATTAATTATCCAGTAACTGATCAACAATTATGAAATAATGTAGTGATAATAAACGTGGCCAGTGATATTAGAAATCCATGGTGATTAGAGCGAACTTGGTAGAAGATATTCATCATGTGAAAGACATTGCAATTTCAATATGATATGTATTCAAATGATATGTACAAAGTAACAGCTTACACCTCGTTTGGACCCAACGGAGAATGTGAAGAATAACTTTATAGCCTCGCACCAATGCCTGCAATTTAATCAGTTAAAGAGAAGTCTAGGAACATGCTTGTCAAGGACTTTCACTAAACACCATTTCCTGGACCATGGTAGCAAAAAATGATAATCAGTAACCACAGGAAGAATAAACAAAGTGAAGTTATTCTAAATTTTGGAAAAGAACATGAAAGAGCGAAGGCAGGATCTAAATATTCGAAAATAATGTGAAGCACTTTAATCCAAACAGGCACAAAACATTAGATGAATAGTTCTTCCAACAGCTAGCGAAAGACAACACCTCCAGATGTTGCAAATTAAGGAAGACATGGTTGATTGACCTTGCAAGATCTTTGGACATTCTTCAGTCATGAATGTGGACATTTTTAGGACTAAGAGAATATTGCTTCCAGATTCTACTACCATAGAAACTGGTTTCAATGTTTTGGTTTAATGCAAAGCCCCAATTTTTTTTCACTAAAATAGATCTAATCATAATGTATTTGGAAAAGAAAACATCCTGATCTTATTTGTGGCAAATCATGCTTAAAATCACCACAAAAGTAACCAGGAATCCAAAACATCTCAAACAGTAGCAAAGCAATAAAAACCCACATTTCGCCCCAAAGAAAAACCTTTGGCCCAATTATTTCAATAGATTTAAATTTCTTAGATAGCATTTAGACAAAACAAATATATAGATTAGCAATGCATCAAAGAACAGGAGTAAATACTCATCATAAAAATGGAAAATAGAGTAATGGATTATTAGCACTTCAATGTGGTTAATCAATTACACTTCAATAACTTACTATATTTATCAAACTATCCAAGTAAAGCTAATCTGAGTTTTCATTCTAATATCATTTTAAATTTTGTATTCCATTATTACATTCAAAACTTTCATTGTAAACCTTTAGTTCATTGTTACAGGTGGATCGATCATCTGTGTTGATTGGAAAGGTAATATTGACTAAAAAGTTGGGCATTGAGAAAGATAATGTAATGTCCCTTGTGGGACTGATAGCTCAAATCCACATAAATTTTGCGATCACTCATATTCTAACTCATTCTGATCACCAAGTTCTCGATGTGGGTAAGGTGAGAGTACAGAGATTGGAACAAGGACAATAGAATTAAACTGAAAAATATTGGCGGCAAGCTGACCAATTTACAATATAAGCCGCATCGTAGAATTGATCGAACCAAACTGGCTGATAGTGGATGTAAATTCCAATCAAGCCAAACTGGCTGGATACAAGCGAAATTACGTCAACACCAAAATGACGGACTAATTCACCTGATTCCAATACATGTCATGCAAGGTGGAAATTGTACTAAAAATGAAAGAAGGATCCAACAGATAATTGACCAGGATCTTACAATGAAAACCAAACACAATCTGGTGGTATAACCTTCCAGCTTTTACAATGATTTTCTATATATATGCTAACCTTAGGAAATTTGTCAAAAAAACAATCTAAATAAAATCCACAGAAGGATTAGTATTCACTTCAAATTGAATGACCAGTTTAATCTACCATAAAGGGTTAGTTCTGATATATAAACCCAAGTATTGCTGTCCTCTGGATTATTTCTGATTTTCAGTCACCCAGCTATTGTACGGCCCAGAATTAACACCAGCAGTACTTGCAACTTCCAAAACATCAATTATTTCATTTCCAGCAAGGGTGGCAGACCAAACACTGTTATTGCAGACCTTATCCCACAAATTTATCACCCCAAACAGCAGCGCTTTGCCTTCCTATTGGTACGGCCAAGTATAGGTTTGTATGGCCCCTCAAAATGATACAGAAATTCATTCAAAAGTCATTAAACTTTCACAAGTCCTCTCGCCTCATTTCTATAATGTGTATGGCCAGCAAAAAGGTCTCCCAAAATTGTACAACACCTTTGGGAGGAACAAACAATCACCACAAAAGCTGATTTTTGTCTTTTATGCAGAGTTTTAGAAGAGTACAACAGATTCAATGGTCAACAAACAGTCCACATAATAGTTGTGTCCTTTTGAAATATCAAACGCTTATTTTATGTGCTTGTACGGCCACCAACTAGTGGAAATTAGCTATTTCATCATATGGTACGGCCTGGAACAGTAGGAAATAGTACGGCCAAGCATAAAAAACCAGCAATTAGGAATTATGCAATATTAAATAGGATAAAGTCACAAAACAACTGATATTAGACCTCCACACTCACGCTGAAAACTGGAATACTTTGAAAACAAACTGAAACTGGAAACACACCAAAATATTCTTTTTGTATTTTCTAGAAATAATATCAACTGAAATACACCGGAAATACCGAAAACCCACGAACCAACTCTGGAAACCCAAAAATCTCTACAAACCCAAAATACGGAAAACCACAACCACAACTAAAACCCGGAAATCTACAAAATTAAACTGCAACTGAAAATGCCTTCATTCATTCAACACAACTGTGATCTCTGTATGAAATCACCAAGCAAGACGAGGGTTTTCGTCCTCAAATCCCTTGGGCAGTAAAATTGATTGAATCAAATAGGTGTATGTTGAGGCCGAAGAGATCAAAATATTCATCAGCAACCACAGCATGTCGTAGGCCATATTCATATCATTTCGAAATTGGAGTTATTGAAGGTGAGTGAACACTAAAAAATTGTTTCACCTTAGTGATTAATTTTTAAAAAAATTTAAGTATTTTTTTTAAACGATTTTCGGATAGGCTACTAAAACTTGGTTTGCCTCCAACACAATCATCTTGAGATAACTTGTGAAGGTGTAGGAGGCACTTTCTAGCATAGTCATCAACCAACTTTAGTTCATATGGAGACAATCCAACACTAAGAAGGCAACAAATGTCAAGCATATGATCCTCGATGACACTTGGTGATATCTTGTGGAATATCTTCTTTGTTTCAGTGAGCCCATCTTGAGTATAATCCATTTTACCAACATGAATAAGCAATGTTTAGGAGAGGTTTATGATGGCATTGACTAAATGGTTAAGAAGATGAAGACCACAATAAATGAGAAAGAGCAAGATCTTAAAGAAACTTTCTTAAAACAAGTGTAGACATTTATTGTTGAGAGGTGGAACGTGTAATGCCCTGTTAGTGTGAATAGGGGTATTTCATATCTAGTTTGATATTTCCTAGCTAGTTTCCCCTTGTTGTGTGAATAATTTATATTATTTAACTATTTATTAGTTAAATAATATTCACACATATTCACATGTTAAGTTGACTTAGGAAGCATTCTAGTTGTTGATAGTTGTCTTATAGTTGTTTTATCCTACACATATGATCTAGTTGTCTCATGTCATAGGATTAAGACACTTGTCACATGACTACAACATCTTATCTCTCAATCTTGTTTTTATAAGCAAGGTATGCCATAGCATATTGTATGGTAGGTAATGGGAGAGTAATCTTGTGTATTGTTGTATTTGCATTCTTTGATAGGAATACAGTTTATTTTTGTCATATTGATCTTCTCTTTTATTTGTGCTTTCCATTAGGCCTTTAGATCTTGGGTGACTATCTCCATAGCCAAATCTTACATGACCAACCTGATTTTTTTTTTTTAAATATAATGGACAACTAACACAGAAATACAGAAAGCTCATACAAACATCATACCCATGAAACCCTAATGTTGTTTGAATGTCAAATCAATGTCTAACATGAGAGTGCAACAAAATACAATTGTTTTCACTCATACCCAAATAAAGAAATCACTGAAAGATCAATATTTTCAAAAACCCATGAGCTGCAAATAGGTTTAAATCTGATAACAATGTCTAAACAACAATATTAAACGCTGATTTATGCCCATAAATGAATAATACAACTTAACATGCAAAATAGAAGCTTATTACTCAATACCCAGAAGCTACAATCAATGATATATCACTTTTAACACATACCTAGATGCTGCAATAAGCTACATGTTTGATAATCAGACATAAAAAAAAATATAGAATGCAAAATAACAATACCCAGAAGGTCAAATCATCATAATATCAAATTTGGAACATACCCAGAACTGTTGTTCACATACAGGGCTAATACAAAGGCTGGAACAACAATACAATTGGCTCGAAGTTAGCATTTACAACCCAAAATGTTGATTCTCTTTGAAAAGAATGACAAAACCTTGCTGATATCAAGATGGCACCCTCATATGTGCAAACAACTTCAAACCCTAGGCATACAGGCCCATAAACTTCCACGTCCTTCTTATCAAGAATACGACCTGTTTTTTGGGCTAATAGCAAGCTAAAACCCTCAAATAAACACTTCAATCTGCATTAAAACCCTACCCTTAGCAATAACTCTCAATCACGAATTTATTATTCGAAGAATCTCCAATAAATTTGCATAGTAAACCCTTCGTGACAAACTCCAGAAATCTACAATGAAACACATGCAATCTCTATATGAAATTGATCCAATACTCCAGCATTCAACACCAGTGTAGATTTTGAATAAATCTACCAACAAACATTTCCTACACAAACTGTAACTCTGAATGAGTCACACAATATTAATCAAGGAGGATCTTTCACCACCGTAGAAGGCTGAGATGAACCAAGTTCAATCCTATAGAACCACAAGGGTTTCACAAGAGGAAATAAAATAATTTGCATATCCAAATGAGCTCTCACAATCTCCTTTTATACTTTTTTCGCTGAACTTTCGAGAAGCTTTATTTTTAAAATCACTTTTAATTAAATAACCTTTTTTACTCCAAGAGACCCTTTTATCAAATAAAAATCATATTTGATATGCAAGGTCCCTTTTTCAAGCGTCCATGAATTAAAACTTTTAATTCCCTTTCCAACGAGCTATTACACTAAGTTGCTTTTTGAATTATTTTATAAAATTAAGCAACCTTAGTGAAATAATTAAATTAAAACTCATTAATTCACCCGAGTTGCGGAAACTGCCGAACAACATTGGAATCAAAATATGACTATACTAGAATGATACTGATGATGAATAATGATAATTGGGGCCGATCGGGTGACTTTCTATAAATAGACTCTCTCCAAGAATCTTGGAGAACACACCGAAAGTTCTAATTCACTTCAGAAAGTGTCATAGGAGTCCTCAAGACCAACTTAGCTCACTGCCAACAACAAACATCCGTGCATAACACAAGCTGCATGCTCCAAGAACCTTGGAGTTCCCCTCACAAAACACTAGGCCGCTTCGATCAGAACAAGAGTTAGACAAAAGTTTGCAAATCAGAGTATCTAAAAGATGGGGACATTACAGTCCTCCCTCCACAGAATTGTTTGCCCTCAAGCAATTGCCATCTCAACCATCAGTTCAACTCCGAACAAACTGTGTAGCTCTAGAATCCCAAATTAATCTAGGAGGTCTGTAAGGTTTTCTATTTGAAACTCCATGCTGCAACATACCTACAAATAATACCTCCTTATCTCTCCTAGACAGAAGTATGACAATACTCTACATGACATTAGCAAACTCACCATCACATAATTTTGCCTTACCAAGTTTCCGCTGCGTCACTCTGATATAATTTGGGAAATTTGTTAGAATATTCACTATTTCCAAACCAAGTGTCTCTAAATAATAGTTGAAAACAAATGGAAGACTGTTGTTCTGAATTAGCTCCAAATATATTCTATTACAATTTTCAATTTGATTCTTTGGAAAATACCCTTCATTAATGAAGCTAAAGGTTCTCCTTCCAAAAAGAGATTTAGAACATGGGTGCAAGCTGGAAACATTTTATAACAGTCAAAACTCACCTGATTATTCCCCAAAAACAAGATTGTGTTGGATGAAATATCCATTTGCTTCAACTGGAAACACTTATCAACATTTCCCAAGCGTTTTGTTCCATGTCTTGTTGCTCCTAGTATAATTTCTATGACTTGTACTCTTATGATCAAAGTTCATTCTTGCAAATGTCCCATAATTCATTACTTTATAATTGAGGTTATTTCTTGCATGTATTTTGCAATCTATTGCCTTATGCCGAAATTGATTGCACAGAAAACAGTAACTAGAGAAAGAAGGATAGAACCTGGTTATGTTAGTTTGCCTCAGAGGAAAGGCCCTTCTGAACATGTGTGCTTGACTTTTGAATCTCTTTTTTGTTGATTTCATTTTTATGGGACTTTCAAGAACATCGGCATAACCCTTTGATTTTTCTTCATTTGATGATTGTGATGTTTTTGAACTTTGACCCTTTTCATAGCCAAGACCACTTTTGTCAAAAGCTTGCCTTTGAGAGTTGATAATGTCATCCAACATTTCAATACTCTTCTCATTTTTCAAACTTCGGTTTAATTGGGCACTTGTCTTTTCAAATTCCTTCCTTAAAGAAACGATCTCGGATTCAAGCTTCTCACAATTTTCTTCTCTTTCCTTTAGTTGCTTTCTTACCTCCTCCTCTGTTCTTTTTGCCTCTATTTGGACTTTCAGATTTAAGATCATCCTCTTTGATTCTTCAAGATCATTTGATAATTTTATTTTAAATTCACTATCCTCTTGAATTTGCTCCTTTTGTTGCTTGTCCTTTTTCCTAAGTCTCTTGATTTCACTTAGGGCAGAAATAAGTTCTGCTTCCAAATCAACTACTCCTTCATCATATTCCTCTTCTCTTAAGTTCATATCAACATTCTCATCATATTCTTTTTATTTTTTTTCTTTTTCTTCATCTTTCGTTTCCGTAGCCATAAACAGAGACTCTTCTTCCTTATCACTATTTTTCTTTTCTATATAAGGGCATTTGACAGCAAGATGTCCCACTTTTCCACATTCAAGGCACACTCCTGATTGCCAAATGTCTAGGCCAAGTGGCATTAAGTGAGTGCGCATTTTTATGCTCCAAAGAGAATAGTTTGTTCCATCAACCATTGGTGCCTTGTTTGAGGAGAAACCAAATCCTTCTTGACCGGCCATTATGTGATCTTAGGATCTACCTTCGAGTGGTTAGGCTCTTTCCGAAGGAACCCGCTCTGATACCAATTGAAGAACACACAATTATACTGAGAGGGAGGGTGAATCAGTATAATACAAACTTTTACTTCTTCACAATTTAACAACCACAACAATATCAATCACACAAGATCTATCAATGATGCACCACAAGAACACAAGGTTTACGTGCAAACCCTTACAGGAGAAAACCACGACAAAATATTGCTTATATATAAATCTCTTTTACAATCTTTGTAGGCTCCAACCTACAAGAGACACCAATCCCTTCTTATATGATTTGTGAGCACCAACCCACTGGAAACACCAATCCCCGCTTGTAGATTTCGTTAGCCCCAATCCGCAACTGAGCACCAACCCAGTAAGAGACACCAATCTCTCGTTAAGGCACCAACCTTCTACAGATCTGGATCACTATCTTCTTATTGTTTTTCTCTTCAAGGATGATGAGCATATACACTTTAATATGCAAGTATCTTTCTCTACAATTCTGTCATAAATCTCTTCTATAAATCTGCCATCAACTCTACCATCAACTCTCTTACAAATCTGCCTCTTACTCTTTTATGATTCTCTTTTAATTCTTCATAGGCAGATCTGAAAGTGTTTACTAGATATACTCTTTTATTTCCTCACTTCACACTTTTCAATGCCAATTACAAAAACAATATATATATATACCTTTATGAAGAGATACATCCCATTCAAAAGATGACTTTTCATACATACAAAGCTTCTAACTGCTGCCCTTTCATGATCGCACCTCTTCTAAATCAGTTGCTGCATTAATAAAATGATCGCTGCCCTTTAAAATTGCATTTCTTTTATAAGACTTCTGTCTTATTTCCTATTTTGTCTTTTTCTTCAACTTAAATCTTTATTGCTGCTCCTCACATTAGTTAAACCGCTGCGTTTTATCAATTAATCACTGCCTTTTTAAAATCGCTGCTTATTAAATAACATTCTCTTCTCTTTATATATTATAAGACTTTTTTGTCTTATATGTTGGGCGCTCAAGGTATATGGAGGTTGGCCAGATTTTAGACACTTAAACCCACGATTTTGGCGCTCACCTCTAGTCGGCCACATCTTCAATCATTTAAAAAAGAAAACTCTTGGATGTGTATATAATTCAAATTTAATTCTTTATACATGTCGCCAATCTCCCATTATTTAAATCTTTAATTTAATCATATCCATCTCTAAGTTGGCCATCCGATATCACAATCTATCCAACAGTAAAGTGTAACGGATAACTTCTTATTTGCTTTGTTCTCCAACGGGGATGTATAACTGATCTTTCTTCTTTACCTTGACATCAATGACTTCATTTATGACTCCGTGCCTTTGACATCAATGACAACATATTCCAACACTTTGAGCAACAAAAGGAATTAAAAAAGAGGCAAGAAAAAGAGATGGCAATCATTGGTGGAGACTATTCTTCCATTCCTCCATTTCCTGGATCTTTGAGTAGTGGTAGTGGCAGTGGTAGTATTGGGCCTAAAGGTCATGGATCTAATTTAGATTCATATATTCTACAACACACTACTCCAAGTGCCCAACCATCACTTGAGAGCATGGGTTGCAACAAGGATAACAATAATAGAACAAGAAGTGTAATTGGAGACTTCTAGTTCTATTGTACCATTCCATTTCATGTAGCCAGATAATTTCATGTCCCCTTTTTCAAGCTAAGGTTATTAATTTTTATACTACAATACATATCATATATTGAGCGAATTCATATACTGCAGTACATATCATATATTGGGGTGATTTTATATATTGTAGTACATTCAATAAATTAATAATTTAAGTTGTCGAAAGTAACTTTATTTTATTAAAGCAACTTATGTTTTATTATTATAAAGTGTTTTTAAAAGAGGGCCAAGAGTGATAACACTACGCATGGGGTACAAAGTGGCGACTTAGAGTTGTTTTAAAAGTGAGTCATAAAAATGACATTGAAAATAGGGGATTAATAGTATTATCATATTAAAAGATTCAAAAGTCACCTTATTTTGTTATTGGAGAAGAAAATGTATAAATAAAAGAGATGATATTTTGTTGCCCTAAAAGTGTCTATAAACGAAGGAATTTAGAACAGAAAGAGGATTGGCTGAATTTGAGAAAACCCTTGTTTCAAAGATTGAACTATGCTCATCTTCTTCTGCCTAAAGACGAAAACCCTTTTAGCAAGATAAGTTTTGGGGATGAAGACTCTCCTAGCTGATTGAGTAATTCCTTGTGTGCTTCATGATTTAACCATTTGAGTGGTTTCATTTGAGAATCATCACTGAGCTAAATGTTTGTAGTTATCAGTTTCAGTTTTATTGTGGAGTTATTTTCAATTTGTTACTGTGGATTTTGGGTGTGTTTCTAATTTTCTCTTCATAAAACAAAAGATCAGCTAGTTGTTGCAGCAATTTTTAGGGAGCAAGAGATTGAAGCAAGGGTTAAAGAAATTAACCCAGTAATTGAAGAGTTTGATAAGCTTCAAGAGGATTTTGATTTAGAACAATTCCCAGAAAAACCAGAAGTTGCAAGTACAGAGTTAGGCATAACTAAGACAGTTTGGCAAGGACTTGAAGATCAACAAACAAAGCAACTAGAGAATAACACTAGTTGGGAATCAGAAATGATGGCTTCTGAAGGTAACTGCATAGAATTAGGTCAGTATGAAGATTGGTCTAAACAAAAAAATAGGAATAATTTTCAATCATTTCCAAATAACCCACTTTTTGAGATGGATGTTGAGATATCCTCTGGTTCAAGTTCTTCAACTTGTGATAATATCAAAGTGGCGCAACAGAAGTCAACTACATCACAAGAAGGATCAAGTATTTTAATTATAAATTTCCAAGATTGATTTGGGATCCTAGAATTTGCAGAGAGGTTCAGTTAGGAGGATTTGATGAGCTGAATTAACATTGCCTGAGGACAAACTATCTTTGGGAATGGTGCATTGTCATGTCCCCTTTTTTGAGCCAAGGGTATTAATTTTTATACTGCAGTACATATCATATATTGAGTGAATTCATATACTATAGTACATATCATATGTTGGAGTGAAATCATATACTGCAGTACATATCATATATTGGGATGATTTTATATATTGTTGTACATTTAATAAATTAATAATTTAACTTAAGTTGTCGGAAGTAACTTTATTTTATTAAAACAACTTATGTTCTATTATAATAAAATGTTTTTAAAAGAGGGCCAAAAGTGAAGTATAAATAAAAGAGATAATATTTTGTTTCCCTAAAAGTGCCTATAAAAGAAGGAATTTAGAATAGAAAGAGGATTGGTTGAATTTGAGAAAACCCTTGTTTCAAAGATTGAATTTTGTTCATCTTCTTCTTCCTAAGGATGAAATCCCTTTTGACAAGATCAGTTTCATGGACGAAAACCCTCCTCACCAATTGAGTAATTCTATTTAGGAATTACCTGTGTGCTTCATGATTTGGTTTTGAGAATGAAAACCCTCTTAACCATTTGAGTGGTTTCATTCGGGAATCATCAGTGAGTTGAATGTTTGTACTATGTAGTTATTAGTTTTAGTTTTATTGTGGAGTTATTTTCAGTTTGTTAGTGTGGATTTTGGTTGTGTTTCTGATTTTTTCAGTTAATGATAATTATCAACTGGAGAGTTCTGGAATAATATTGGTAGTTATTGTTATGCTGGTTGTACCTTTTCAATATCACAAATTTATGAGATTTGGCTGGCCGTACCATATTTTATGGTTAATTAAATATCTAAATACTACCGTACAATAGTAGGAAAGGAGATGCAACATTTTAAAATGAGTTTGTGCAATTGTATAAAAGACAAGTCTAACAAGATTACTTTATGATCTGCTTTTCTAATTTGTTGTTTTGCAGTCAAAGGAGGCCATACAAATTGTAGCCTTTAGAAGTTGTGAAAGGAGCCATACACTTCAAAATCTACTGAACCTTTTGGGAAACAAGATTTAACAAACATCTGCCATATAAGACAAATTCCCTACCGTACAAGTTTAATTTGTGGTTTGATAGCCTAAAGTCCAGCCATACCATTCCTTTTTGCCCGGCTGTACAAGCTATTAAAGGGGGCGTGTGAGTTTTATGGGGAATCGTAGAATAAGGGGAGAATTTAGTGTTGTATAGTATTTTGGGTTGCAAATTTCAAAGTTTTCTAGTGTGTGGAGTAGCTTAATGACTAATTTTGATAGTTTCAACAATACTAAAACAGCCTACAACAGCAATAATCCAGAGGTATCACTTTTGTATACATTTTTAGATTAATGGTTTTCAGTTGCACAACATTTGAGCTAGCACTGGAGTTGAATTAATTTTCTTTGTATTTATGGTAGTCATGTTGATTCAAATTAATTGATAAAGTTGGTTGTTGATTTGTTCAGAGATTTATCTTATGTGATCTTAGTTTGTAAACACTGGACGGTTTACTGCTAGTATAGATTTGCATTTGATATTGTAAATTAGGATGGTTCTACCGCCAGATAGTAGTTGCATTTGACATTAGAAGCATTTAATATTGTAAGGATCCTGGATGGTTTACCACCGGAACCCTTTGCATTTGCATTTCTTTGTCCCACCCGTTTTGGCATTGATCGGGTCTACATCGTCATCAGCCAATTTGGCTTGATCGGACTTGCTTATTATCTGCTAGTGGCTTTGAGCTTATACACATACTTGTCTGCTGAAGAGGTGTTGATCTGGTTGGCTATGCCACCTATTTAGTTTTCTAGCACTATACATCTAGATAGTGTTTCCAAACATCGTATGCTCTCACCTTGCCCACATCGGGATTTGGGTGATCAGAAAGTGCAAAGGCTTACATTTGCTTCATTCAAATATTGTAAAAATCCAAAAAAATAGTTGGGGATATTATAGTAATTAATTTTTTTTTGTTTTAAAATATATAATTTGATTTTTTTCTATTGAATTTTTGCATTTAGAGGTATGTATAATTTACAGTTAAACTCTCAATTTTAGAATAATTAATTTGTTTATTTTAGTTATTTTATGTCTCTTTATTGGCAAAACATGGTAGATGTCATTACTATTTGTGGGGCAAGGTTCAAATCCCCTAATGATGAGGAAATAAAGGGCTCCATTTTGACTCAAAAGGTGGTTGATGTGAAAGCTAGAATTGATGAGTAGCGTGAAATATGGAATAAGAAGGCTTGCACCATCATGATTAATGGTTGGATAGATAGGAGAAATAGAACATTCTTGAATTTCTTTGTTTCTTCCTCAAGTGATTGTACTTCCTGAAATCCATTGATTTAGTGATTAAGATTTCTAATTTCTACTTTACTGAATCACTAATTTTGTTTCTTTCTCAAGTTGCATAGTGTCCTTGAAATCCATTGATGCTTCAGGAAGCACAAAAAATGTTGAATTCCTGTGAGGCTTTGGAAGGAGTCTTGGCTAAGGTGGGTGAGAAGAATGTGGTGCAAATAGTTCCAAATAATGCAACAAATTATGTTGTTGCAAGTAAACTTCTTATGAATAGGCACCCATCCTTATTTTGGACTCCTTGTGCTGCTCATTGCCTTGACCTCATATTGGAGGATTTTGGCAAGATTATATGGATCAAAGCATGTGTGGAGCATGCTAAAAATATTTGTAAATACATATACAATCATACTTGGGTCCTCAACCTAATGAGAAAATTCAAGGACAAAGAGTTGGCTCATCCTAGAATAGCCTGCTTTGCAACAAATTTTATCACGTTGCAATCCTTGCTTCAGTCAAAAGCTACTTTGAGACGCATGTTTGTGAGTGAGGAGTGGTCTACATCATCATATGCTAAGACCAATCCAGGGGTTGACGTGGTTGATTGGAATTTTTATGAGCATAGCTCTTGGCTTTTAGCCAAGGAGATTGTAGAGATAAATTTCCATTATATTTTTTTCATTTTTGTTCATATTTCCATTTTATTTGCTTATTTTTGTTCACACTTATGTTAATGTTTCACAATAATTGCAATTCAGGGAGCCTTTAGTTGTTCTCCTAGGAGTTGTTAATGAAGAGAACCTATAATGGGCTACATCTACGAGGGCATGGATAGAGCCTGTTGGTATGTGGCGACTGATCATGCAAGTACTGTACACAAGTTATCGGAGTCGGTTGTTAACTTTTGTTAATTGACAAAAGAAAAACGACATTGCAAAACCCTAATTCTAGAAGCTTCCAAAAAGCTTGTTATAAGTGGCTGGGATGTATGTTACAGTGATGTATTCGCGAGATTGTAATCTGTTTTGCACTAGATAATAAAATCATTGGATGGCTAAGTTTCTGTAGATGTAGCCCATATTGGGTGAACCACGTTAAATTTCTTTGTTGATCTATTTTGTCTTATTCCTCATTGTTATATTTGGGTTATTTAATCTGCATATAATTGTTAGTGTTTATTGCTCCAATCTGCCCTAACCCTAACAAGAGCCAAGGAGGCCATTACATCCATTTATGTTGGGGTTGAGGATAAATATCATCCCATATGGACATCATTGATTGATGATGGCACCTTCAACTTCACAAGCCCTTACATGCAATTGCCTATTTCCATAATCTAGTATTCCAATTCCACCAGATTTAAAGGCCAATGAGGAGGTTCTAAGTGGGCTCTACACAGTCATAGAGCGAATGGCACTTGATTCTCAGCTTGAAGCACAAATAATCACTGAGATTGAGATCTTCAGACTTGCACAAGGAGACCTCTTTGCACAAGAGATATGCAAGGCAACTTGGGCGTCATTACGGCAAGGTAAAAATCTATCAAGGGTATAATTTAAGTTTAAAAATTAAAACTTTTCCCTTTTTTTATGTTATTATTGAAACTCTAAGTTAGACAATGAGATTGATTTTTTCTTCTCATTTTAGATACATGGTGGGAAAGGTTTGGTGTTAAGGTGCTAAATTTTCAGAGGATTGTAATTTGTGTCTTGAACCAACCATGTAGTGCTTCAAGATGCGATCATAATTGGAGTATGTTTGAGCACATACACTCCAAGAAGTGCAACAGGTTGTCAATGCAAAGGTTCAAAATCTTGTTTATATTCATTACAACCTTCGTCTCCATCACAAATAAATATTACACATTGACTTATCTCCCATCACTCTAGAGGAGGTTGATCCACAGTTAGATTGGATCATCAAGGTTGAGGATCCTGTCTTCAGCAATGAGGACTTTGCATGGGTTGATTGTGTGGATCGAGAGGCAAAGGCAGTAGCCATCTCAAAGGAGGAGGATAGAGCATGAGCAAACCGCTTGGATGTTGGTGTCATTGAGACACAAGCAAATATCATGGTTGCATCATCATTAAGGACTTATCTTAGATGTTCGTGCAGGACTTGCCGTGATGTTGGGACGAGTGATGCAAGCTCCTCTGAGCCATAGACTTATAGATTTAGTTTTGATATGTGTTTTGATGCCATGGATTTCATAATCCATGAGTTTTGTATACATTTGACAATATTTATAATTTCTATATTTAACAATGTTGTTTCCTTCAGGGAAAATCCGCTTTTATACTCGTGATCAATGTATACTTGTGTATGTGATCAAAGTAACTTCTATTTAATTAGTTTATTGTCTTTAAAGTTTATTTATTAATGGGTGCATGAAACAAGTTTTGAATCCTTAAAAATCTCTATATTTCATGGTTTTTTCAATTTATAGAGTCTTGGCTAAGTCTAGCCACCGAGTCCGAGTCCGGGTCCAAAATCAGCTTGCCGAGTCTAAGTCTTGTAACATTGATAAAAACCCTTAAAAGTAGAACAATGTTGTATGCACTTGAACGGCTGAATTGGAGGCGAATTTAAATGATTTTTTGTGTTTGTGTTCACATTTGCTAGATTTCGAATTTCATGGATGAAAACGGGTGAACCCTGTGACATAGCAGGCGTCTACATGTGATTTTGACCTTTTTTTTGCATTTTTTTACGATAATGCAGGAAAAAATCAGTAAAAGAAAATTGACTGCGATTTATTAAAAAAATTGTGATTTTTTTGGGGGGGAATGTGAAACCCAACAATTCACGGTTTCTACAATTAATTTGTAACATACACCCCTGGTATATGTTTTGCTCTATATGTTTTTTTTTGTCTTTCTTGTTGTTTGATGTTTAGGGTTTCATGGGTTTTGCTTGCATGTGTGTTTTGACATGAAATATATAGGAAATGAAGCATAAACTAAAAACCCAGAAAAACTAAAACAGATAAGAATAAAATATCAAGACCCAGATAGAAATGAGCCAAAATATGTAGTTCTATTACATACCCATATCAAGATTTACAACTTCATGTTGGGGTCATTGCCAGACCAGCAACACAGGGATGCCAAAAGTGCCAAAATCTTCACACAATGCAAGGGAGTACAAATGTGAATGCTGCAGCAACATCAATGGTCCAAAACGCCAAGATTTGGAGAGATAAATGTTTCAAAATGAAGGAAAGACCAGCTCACAAATACCTACGTCCAAGGCCCTGCTGTACAGCCAAGCTGGGCATAAATATCTGCTCCAAACAACTGAAATACAGTCCTAAAATTTACTGTTCTGCATCAGAAATCTCTGCTGGGGTAAGGCAACCAGAATGAGGCAGATAATAACAAAAACTAGTTCCAGAATCGCCCTCAAATAAGTTACTTTCTGTTGTACCAGCTACGACCAGCCAAGGTGTAGTACGACCTGTCACAAAGGAGTCTTTTCAGCCTCCAAACTCTCCACACAAATGTCAAATCTGCTCCTTAGGAATCAATCTTCCAATTTGCATATCAAAACTCCGTCAATGATATTCATATCAGCTCAAACCTCTCCAAAATACCTCCAATGAATGCACAAATGAAGCTCCTCCAATCCTTTCTTGATGCAATCTTTCATACACGAAGAAAGGGACTAATGCAGGGGTTTTCATCCCAACATAGCCATGAACAAACCCTAGAGCCAAGCTCAAACCCAATGCACAAGAAAACTCAATAGATGAGAGCAAAATCAATAATCTTAGCATATCCAAATGAAGTTACTTTTTGCCTTTTTGTTGCTCTCCTTTCCCTAATGCCCAAGAGGAATTATATTTTATTATTTTTGAATTATAACTTAACCCCTTATTACACCATGTGGGGCGCCCATCCCTAGGGACTCAACTTAAGTTACAATTTCATTTTATAAAGTAACTTTACCTTATAACATAAAGTCATATTATGTCTAATAAAATAACATAAGTTAAATCTTTAATTTAACTTTTATTATATCCAATAATGCTTAGACATTTTGAAACCATCAACTCCCGTCCCATGACCATCGACCACTGCCCTGCCAATAATAACAAGTGCCCGGCTCCTGACTTACTATAAATAGTAAGTACCTAAATTGATCTCCTAACCATTGTTATTAGCCTACGGAAGTCATGTGATAGGCTAATCTTCAACATCTGTGTGACTGGGCTAAATGGGGGACATTACAGTCCGCCCTCCCCAAGATTGCTTGTCCTCAAGCAACCTCAGCTCAGGATGCTGCAATATCTGTTCACTCTCCCAAGTGGCATCCTCAACTGGTAAATTCTTCCACTTTACCAGGTACTCTCTGATGACCCATTTCCTCAAATTCCTCTCGGTTGTCAATAATAGCCTCTGGTACCAAAATTAGCTTCCCCTCCTCATCCAATGGTGGAAGCTCAACTGAAGAAATCACATTGTGGCCAAGAGCTTTCTTCAACCTAGAAACATGAAACACATTGTGCACTTTGCTATTTGCTGGCAGCTCAAGCTCATATGCCACTTCACCCACTCTTCTGATAATCCGAATGGACCATAAAACCTGGGTTTCAATTTTTCTGCTCCACTCTTCTTGAGAGTGGACTACCTGCAGGGTTGGAGCCTCAAATACACCATGTCTCCAACCTCAAAACTTCTCTCCACTCAGTGCTGATCAGCATATAGCTTTTGTTGATTCTGTGCCTGCTGGATGTTATCTCTAAGTTCCTTCACTATATCCTGACTCTCCAGTAACAGATCTTTTGCCTTCTGCACCCGACTATCACCAAACAGTAAATCTGTAAGGCATGGGCCATCATATCCATACAAAGCCCTGAACGGAGACATCCTGATCAACATGTGGTATGCCGTGTTATAGCAATACTCCCCCAAGTCTAGCCATCTAACCCAAGCCTTTTGTTGCCCTGCCACATAATTCCGAAGATACCCCTCCACCCATTTGTTCACTATTTTTGTCTGGCCATCTGTCTGCGGGTGGTAACTGGTATTGGGAGTCAACTCAGTGCCACATAATATGAATAACTCCTGCCAAAACAAACTTAGGAACTTGTTGTCCCTGTCACTCACTATACTTCTGGGTATCCCATGTAATTTGAAGATCTCTCGAAAGAACAAATCAACCACCTATACAGCTGTGTATGACGCTGAAATGGCGAAGAAGTGTGCAAATTTGGTCAATCTATCGACCACAACAAATATGCTGTCCTTGCCCTACACCTTAGGTAGCCCTCTAATGAAATCCATGGAGATGTATTCCCACTTCTGATTGGGAATTGGTAGTGGCTGTAATAGTCCTGCAGGATAAGTATGCTCATGCTTATTTTGTTGACAAGTGGGGCATTCACGAACATACTTGAGGACTTCATCCTTAAGTCCTTTCCATGTGAATCATTCCCGAATTTGCCTGTATGTCTTAAAGAATCCGGGGTGGCCAACCATGGGAGTGTCATGGAAAGTCCTTATGATCTTCTGTTTATATTGTGAATTAGGCACCAAAAATATTCTATCTTTGTATATAATCAACTCCTGCACTACAGAATACCTATCATCCTTAATGGTTCCCTCAATGACTCCTGCTGCCCAAGAGTCCTTAGCATATTCTGCTGAAATCGTCTCTTTCCAATCAGCAGATATCTCACTGAATAAGCACAAGTGGGGTCTTCTCGACAAGGCATTTGCAACAACATTTCTCTTCCCCTTAACATATTCAATGTCGAAGTCATAAGCCTGAAGTTTGCTTACCCACTTCTGTTGTCTGTTGTTCAAGTCCTTCTGGTTCATAAAATACTTAATGCTGTTATGATCTGTTTTGATTATGAATTTGCCTCCAACTAGATAAGGCCTGAACTTGGCCAATGCATGCATGATGCCCAACATTTCTCGGTCATTTACTGAGTAGCTCCTCTCAACACCCTGAAGCTTCCTACTCTCAAATGCTATCGGGTGCTTTTCCTGCATCAACACTGCCCCTATTCCCTCCCCTGAAGCATCACATTGCAACTCGAAAGGTTTGGAGAAGTCAGGAATCGCTAGCACAGGGCAAGTAGACATTAAGTGCTTGAAATGATCAAAGCATTGTTGAGCTGTCATTCCACTCAAAGGCTCCTTTCTTTGTCAAATCTGTCAACGGTGCAGCTATCTATGAGAAGCCTTTTACAAATCTCCTGTAGAAACCACAAAGCCCAAAGAAGCCCTTAAGCTATGTGAGGTTTGTAGGTGGGGGCCAATCTATAATTGCCTTAATCTTTTTTGGGTCTACCCTGACACCATCCGCATTGATAATGTGGCCCAAGTAAAGCAGCTCAGTCATCCCGAAGTCGCATTTGGACTCCTTGGCATAAAGGGACTCACTCTCCAAAATATTCGACACCTCCTCCAGATGTCTCAAGTGCTCATCCCAACTCTTGCTGAAAATCAGTATATCATCGAAGAAGATCAATACAAACTTCCGAAGCTGCTGTCTGAAAATCTGATTCATGCAACTCTGGAAGGTAGCAGGGGCATTGGTTAACCCAAACGGCATCACCAGAAACTCTAAGTGGCTGTAATGACACCTAAAAGCAGTCTTCTCTACATCCTCTGCCCTCATACGAATCTGATGGTACCCTGATCTTAGATCTATCTTAGAGAAATAACAAGCCCCATGAAGTTCATCAATCAACTCATCTATGTGGGGGATAGGATACCTGTTCTTGATCGTTTTCTTATTCAATGCTCGATAGTCAATGCACATTCTAATTGTCCCATCTTTCTTTTTGACTAGAAGAACTGCAGAAGCGAAGGGACTCTTACTAGGCCGAATATGTCCCATCTTAAGCACCTCCTTGATGGTCTTCTCTATCTCATCCTTAAGTCTCTTAGGATGTCGATAGGGAGTGATCATGATGAGCTTGGTCCCATCCTCCAACTCTATAACATGCTCTATACCTCTGTCTGGTGGCACTCCTGGAGGTATATCTCCAAACACTTTGCTGTGCTTGGTCAAGAGCTTCTGAATGTCTGGATGGTAACTGCTCTTTGGTTGTGGTAAGGACTTTGGCATGATAAGGCACTCTGCTGCCCACTCTACTTGGTCATGTCGTAACAGTCTTTCCATTCTCTTCAATGACACTACCTGTGGTCCACCATCTAATAAGCCTCTAAGACATTTTATTCCCCTTAAATTCAAATTTCCTTTCCATTTTGTTCACATTCATGGTGAATTCTCCTAGCTGTCTCATCCAATGCATGCCTAGCACAACATCTGTATCCCCAATACCAACAACATAGAAATCATCAACCAACTCATACTCACCCATGATAATCTTCAACCCAGAGATTTCCCTGTTGCACTACATTTTGAACCCATCGGCTACCATAACTTTGAAGCCTTCAAATTCCTCTACTTGTAATCCACGTCTAGCTACCAACCCCTCATCAATAAAATTATGTGTAGCCCCTGTGTCAATGAGAGTGATGATACGCTGACCTCCAAGTACTCCACGCACCCTGAAAGAGCCAACTTTCTGAAAACTAGAAAGCTGGGCAAGAGTCCCATCACCACCCACACTGTGCTGTGATGCTCTCTCATCCCCACTGTCCTCATGGTCTGAAGGCTGATCTGAATGTGAATCTGATGCCTCTAACTGTGTCTCCTCAGCTGAATAGTATTCTATCAATTTAGCCTTAGCCTAGTGGGGGCATTTGTGTGAAGGATCCCATGGTTCTTTGCAGTGAAAACATAATTTTTTCCTTCTGTATTCATTGAACTGATCATCTGTTAGTTTATTTTGATCTCTCTTTTGTATGCCCAAAGTCTTTCTGGAAGGGTCTCCTATCCTTCTCCTTATCCCTCCTATGCTGAAACCCCTTAGACTGAAATTTATTTCTCCAAATTGCCTACTCCATGTCTTTGGCCTTCTTTATGGCCTCCTGTAGAGATGCAGGGTCAAATCCTTTAACCCAACCACGTAATGGGTCTGAAAGTCCATCTATGAATAGTATGACCAATCTGCGCTCTAAAATGTCTGGGACCATAACAGATAGGTCCAGAAACTCTGATATGTAGGAGTCCACTGATCCAACCTGCTTGAGCTGCGCCAACTCCTTAAATTGCAATTCAGGGTCCTTGTCGAACCTGTCAATCAATTTGGCAGTGAACTCAATGTATGAAGTGATCTGATCGTGACCCAAGGTCACCTTCCCATTACTCCGCCACTTATGTGCATTTCCCTCCAGATGTAATGCAGCATACGTTATGGCATCTTCTTCAAGCATGGGAGTAATCTACAAGTAACTGTCCAATTTCTAGACCCATGCTCTCGGGGTTGTCTTACCAAAACCATCAAAGTACAGTAGAGTCATCTTGCTCACTTTTTTTCTGCAGCTCCTAGTTCTGCGGTCTATTTCCTCTGCGAGGCCTGTTTCTCATCCGGATGTTAGAATACTCACCAAAAGTCATTTCAGCCCGAAACTCTGCACTGGATGCTCTCCAATCTTGCAGGGTCTCATCTTGGAATTCAACCTGTGTGGCATCTAGTTCAGGAACATTGTTCTTGGGTGCAAAGGTGGGTATGCCAGGCCTATCATTGGCTGTCAACTGGGTGCCTCTCTGGTTGGTGACCAAGGCCTCATCAATCACCATTGTTCCTGTCGCCATTATTTCTATCACCCATGTGCCTATCACCTCCATGGTTCATTCTGTTCCTGTCTCCAATGTTGTTCCTGTTCCTATCACGGTGGTGATTGTTGTTATTATTATTATTTCTGTTGTTTCTGGCGTTAGGGGGTGCTAACCCTTCAAGGATGTGACCCAACTCTGCCTATGATTCTCTCAACTCCTGTTGTGACTCTCTCGAAGCTCTTTCTATAGACATCTGTCCTTGCATCAAAGTGTTAAGAATCTTTCGCACGCTGGGTTCCTCATTCTGGCTGTCACCCATTTCTTCACCCTATTCCGGAAGTTCACCTGAATATGGGTCTGTAACAGGCACTGGAATCTCTGGATCTTCTAACTGTGATACCTGTGTTTCCTGCTGTACTCTGTTTCTTCTGGTATTGTAATGGTGAGACAAAGATTGCATATTTAACATGTCTCAAAATTTTGTCTGCATGTCGGTGCTACTCTCACAGGATGGTAGAATCTTCTGTTCTGATACCACTATAACATACACCCCTAGTATATGTTTTGCTCTGTATGTTTTTTTTTTGTTTTTCTTGTTGTTTGATGTTTAGGGTTTCATGGGTTTTGCTTGCATGTGTGTTTTGACATGAAATATATAGGAAATGAAGCATAAACTAAAAACCCAGAAAAACTAAAAGAGATAACAATAAAATATCGAAAACCCAGATAGAAATGAGCCAAAATATGTAGTTCTATTACATACCCATATCAAGATTTACAACTTCATGATGGGGTCATTGCCAGACCAGCAACACAGGCATGCCAAAAGTGCCAAAATTTTCATACAATGCAAGGGAGTACAAATGTGAATGCTGCAGCAACATCAATGGTCCAAAACGCCAAGATTTGGAGAGATAAATGTTTCAAAATGAATAAAAGACCAGCTCACAAATACCTATGTCCAAGGCCCTGCTGTACGGCCAAGCTGGGCATAAATATCTGCTCCAAACAACTGAAATACAGTCCTAAAATTTACTGTTCTGCATCAGAAATCTCTGCTGGGGTAAGGCAACCAGAGTGAGGCAGATAATAACAAAAACTAGTTCCAGAATCGCCCTCAAATAAGGTACTTTCTGCTGTACCAGCTACGACCAGCCAAGGTGTAGTACAACCTGTCACAAAGGAGTCTTTTCAGCCTCCAAACTCTCCACATAAATGTCAAATCTGCTCCTTAGGAATCAATCTTCCAATTTGCATATCAAAACTCCATCAATGATGTTCATATCAGCTCAAACCTCTCCAAAATAGCTCCAATGAATGCACAAATGAAGCTCCTGAAGTGAAGCTCCTCCAATCCTTTCCTGATGCAATCTTTCATACACGAAGAAAGGGACTAATGCAGGGGTTTTCGTCCCAACATAGCCATGAACAAACCCTAGAGCCAAGCTCAAACCCAATGCACAGGAAAACTCAATAGATGAGAGCAAAATCAATAATCTTAACATATCCAAATGAAGTTACTTTTTGTCTTTTGGTTGCTCTCCTTTCCCCAACGCCCAAGAGGAATTATATTTTATTATTTTTGAATTATAACTTAACCCCTTATTACACCATGTGGGGCGCCCATCCCTAGGGACTCAACTTAACTTACAACTTCATTTTATAAATAACTTTACCTTGTAACATAAAGTCATATTATGTCTAATAAAATAACATAAGTTAAATCTTTAATTTAACTTGTATTATATCCAATAATGCTTAGACATTTCGAAACCATCAACTCCTGTGCCATGACCATCGACCACTGCCCTGCCAATAATAGCAAGTGCCCGGCTCCCGACTTACCATAAATAGTAGGTACCTGAATTGACCTCCTAACCATTGTTATTAGCCTACGGAAGCCATGTGATAGGCTAATCTCCAACATCTGTGTGGCTGGGCTAAATGGGGGACATTACATAATTGCAATATTTTCATGATTTTTGCTACTATGCTAGGACTAAATGCTAAAAATGTATACAATAATATGTTGTGTAGGTACACAGCATCACGATTTGTTTCTAGAGTGGCTTCAAAACATTTATAAAACCTTGCAACATGGTGTTAATCAACACTCATCAAGTAATAAATACGCATTTACCTTGCTAAGAAAAATTGTCAATGTCTGCACATGGTTTTCTCTAATAGCTGGCAGCTATGGTGTAGCAAAACGAAGCAACTTTGGGAAAACCAGCCCTCCCCTATGGAGTTTCCTATAGCACTCAAGGGAATTCCAAAGGTGCACTCAAGAAGTTAGTAATGAAGCCATAAATCCGCTTATTTGATAATCCTAAGGACTTCACCAACAATCAAATCATTTCTAACACCTTAGATATTTTCCCTATTCTCTATAGCTCAACAGTCCTAATCATCCAGTATTTGTTACATAGATGCACACACTATGGCCAATGCTTAACAAGGCTCACATATACTATGAATTCTCTGAAAACTGACAAATAGTATACATTTTTACAAACATAGAATTAAATGTACGGCTTTGTATCACAATTAAAGGCACCAAACCACACTATGACCTGCATCCTCTTCTATATTGTGATAATTCTGAGTTGCATCCTTTGTATATAATGAAAATCCTGAGATGCATCTTGATATTTTTATTCATCTTTTATTCTTTTCTCTTGCATGGGAGCATATAATTTGAGCCTTGGAGACAAAGCTTATAACTATTTTTAAACGTATGATAAGTCCTGGACTTGATGAAAAGCATCTATCTTATGTTATTTATACAGATTGAATATTCAGATAGCTTATAATGTTACCTGCTTCAGTCCACATATTTAGTTAGAAGATAAGGAAAAACTGTCCACATAAAGAGCATTTGTTTTTCTTGGATATCCACTCTTCTTGAATAAAAAATACTTTTTAAAATCTCCTTACCCTTTAGAAAACTTAAAACACTAATATTAAAACAATGCCCAAGCCAAAAAGATACCTTATCACAGACTGGACAGTTTTTACTTCTTTCCATCCATTCATATATACAGCCAAGATGAAAATGGTGCCCGCATTGTGTGGGAATTTTTGGATTTTCAGTATTATAGCCTGCAAACAACAGAACTTCATCAATTGTGAGTGCACAAACTTATGACTGGGATTTTAATTTGAGTATGACAAATGATGTTTCTAATGAGCAAGACATTGCAAGTCATAGCAGCACTGCATGCACCAACAGAAGCCATACAACAAAACAATCACAAAATGTCATCCATAACATCTCATAAGGGTCATTTTACATCATTATTGAATAAAACTATTTACCATGAATATCTGTAAGGTTTGCCCTAATCTATAGCATTGTCTGATTTGCATTTACAATTTTCTTCTAAACAATAAAAATACAGGAAGAAAGAATTATCTAGAGTCTTCAGCTTCTGTAGAAGGGCCTTAAAGATTATTTAACCATTTCTAAAAATATAGGTAAAGTAGGACTGTTGCATACTGTTGTACCCATACGAAACTTGTGTATTCTGTCAAAATTATAAACTGAAATTTGTAATTTATCTATCCCTAGAGTGTTTCGGAATCTTGCCTACTTTGCTATTTATAGCCTAGACTCAGCTTTTTTTAGATCATCTATTTTTAGATCTTTTATCATGCAAAAGATGTGAACATTAAGTCATAGTTTATAATAAATTCAATCTATAGTTTAATTGGAGGTTGCATGATTGTAATATTTTAATCATCAATTGAACCGGCAATCCCATTACAATTGTGGAACAAATAATTTGTAATAAAACTTGCATGTCATGCAAGCAAACATAGTTAGGATGGAAGTGCAATTAATTAATTAATTAATTTTCATGCTATTCTTTGTATACAGTATAAATAAGTGCTTTTCTTTTGCACTTAGTGGTATAATGAATATAGATGAATGGTAATTCCTATTCCTGCACTATGTTGAAATTGCTATCCGTCGGGTATTCAATGTTATTGTGATTTTGTTATTCGTTCAATAGAATTTATTATGCATATATTGCTTCTCAAGTATCTATTGAGATGTTTCATTATGTGTGCTAAAGGTTAAGTTGCTTCAATGAATTTGCAAGTTTTGTATTGTAGGCAAGCTTAAAAATGTAGCTCGTGGCTTTGTACTGAGTCCTACATTCAATTTAACCATAGTTTTCATGTTTATATGTCTATCTAATCCATGTGTACTTGCCCTCCTTAGTGTCTGTTTTTTAGATTTAATTCAAGTCAAAAAGCATAAAACCATTTGCCTCATGTTGAAAGAGCGTTTTAGCCTTTTGCATTAGGCAAACCCAAAAAGATCACATATTTATGTTTTATTTAGCATAAATGCGAACCAAAAAAGATCACATATTTATGTTTTATTCAGCATAAGTGTGAACCACCTCAAAAATCATTGTACAAATTGTAGATTGCAAGTACATAATGCGCAGTTTTAGGTTAATTTTTAATTTACAAGGAGCTTCTCCTTCTAATTCGAAGAGCAGTTTTACTGTACATCTGTTCTATTTTGTGTCGCACTAAAAGGTGCGAATTAAAATGCTAACATAATTTAATATTAATTATCTATTAATAATTTTAATATTCAAAATTATTGTTAATAGTATAATTTTTTAATAATTATTTATTGATATTATTAAAATATAATAGAAAATTTTCATTGTTAATAATTATTATTAAAAATTAAAATTCTACACTATTAAAACTTTAAGAATAAGAAAAAACATTTCTAATAATTTTATTAATTAATTTACTATTAATTAATTATTATTAAAAATTAAAAATTCTAGAAAAATAGAAAATCAGAAATAAATTTAAAAAAGGGACAAAAACTAGCCGAAATGAAGACTTGCCTCTTTTTAATAAAAGCTACGACCAAGATAAAAGAGAGAACCATTGCCTATGAATAAAAAATTCATTTCAGCTCAAGCATTATCTCAATCAGCGGCAAAAAAGACAAAAAGAAATCAAAAAGGAAAAAAAAAAGAACTCCAATTGGCATTTTGGAAGCAACTAGCATAAGGAAAAGAGGCCCATATTTTATATGGCCTTCAATTTATTTATGAAGTATAAAATCTGCAACTAAAGTCAAAAACTCGCGCCTAGAGTTTATTGGAATAAGGCGCACTTTTCACAAGTCATTGTCATTTTTACAAAGTATTGATAAAGTATAAAAGGTGTGCGTAAGTCAAAACAAGGCACACCTTTTTCATTTATTTGTATTTTCTGAAACTGCAACAAAAAAAAGAAAGTCACGTTTGGAATAAGGCGCACCTTAGAGGGGTAAGAGATTATAGCAAAACTGAAAGTACTTTCAATCTTACAAGTGATTTTCTAAGGGACAAGTTGCAATGGAGAGGCCAAATCTGCCAAGCAAGAAGGTTTGGAAAGTTATGTGAAGAGGGTTTTAGACCTATCGAAGTTGCCTTGACAAGAATAGAAGACAAATACCAACTTCTAAGCAAAAAGAGGCTTTTCATGAGCTCACATTTCTTTCTAGGTGAAGATCTAATTGCAATGCAAGAAGAGGAGAGAAGAGGGGAATTGACCAAAGTAAGAGCAGTGAGGGATGACCGAAAAAGGACGTGGTTGCAAAAAGGAAAAACTATCATTTCCAAGCTATCGTGCCAAAATGCATCAGCACAGCAAGATGGCAACAAAGTGAAAGTAAAGGAAGAAATGGTAGAGAATGCAACAAAGCAAACATGGGTGAAAAGAAGTAATGATTATACCTTGAGCTTTCAGCCCCAAGGAAAATAGCAAGTAGCGCCCCCACCCTAGGAGCACTTAAAATTAGTGTGTTGGAATTGTAGAGGTTACCCATGGGAGAGAGGACCCGGGTTAGGGCCTATCGCTGATGGAAGAGACATAATGTCTCCTGGAGACTCATGAGCACGATGGGTGCAAGATGCCTACTTTTGAAAGATACACGAAGTTTGCAATTTGGTATGATGCGATTGAAAATAGCAAAGGTTTTGGGGGCATAATGGTCTTAATAAAAGAAACATGGGGAAGAAACATTCAATTGGAAAAAAAGACACAAATAAGTAATACATTTGGTTTGAAATTTCTAAGAATGGTAGGCACATAAGAATTGCAGCATGTTATTTTGCCCCTCACAAGTCAAAAAGTTACAAAAAAAGATGGGTTGGATAGTAAGGACCCTTATGTAGCACTAAAAAAAGATTTCATCCTTCTCCCAATAGAGAGTACTTCTATTGGGATATTTTTATGTGAGGACAGAAAATGAACAAACTAGAATTTTATGTAGCAAGGAGGATAACAATCTTCTATGGCTTACTGAAGAGGAAAATCACCAATGGTCAAGATGTTCAATGAATAACAGGGATATTAATCATTTTGGTGAAGAACTACTCGCTCTATGTGGCACTTTTGATTTGATTATTTGCAATGGGATGGGCAGATGGAAGAACTCTGGAAATTATACGTGTAAGACCTACAACATAGCAAGTGTTGTTGATTATGCCATTTGTTTGCAAAGCTTGATTGAAAAAATAACAGAGGTTGTGATGAAGATCCCCTTAGAGATTATAAATCAGAACATAGCCCAGTACGGTTATTGTATCTTGGTGGAAAAAGATCAGTATATGCTAAAGGAGCAACCCAATCACCAACCCCCAACAAAGGGAAATTTTCTTCTAACCCAAGAAAATCATGATATCTCCAAGGAAACATTAAGGCAATTAATGCAAAAACAAAGAAAAAGATCACAAGGTCTAAAAAGTCATGAGCTAACAAGCATAATTCAAGAGGCATGGAATGCCCCCTTCTCGCGTGTGAGTAACTGATTAGCCATTAACCTATTTTCCTAAGTTTTCCCATAGGCTAATTGGTTTTGGTAAGGGAAAATGAATTAAATAATTAATTTAAGTTGTCAAAAAGTTACTTTATTTTATAATTCTATTTGGTAGCTTATTTAATTATTTAAAAAGATACTTTAAGTTGTGCAGATAAAGTGGCGTTAGTCACAAGGGGGCAAAAAGGTGGACTTCAGCACACATAAATATGTTTTTATTTATATTTTGAGAAGATTATGGAGGAAAAAAGAAATTAATATTTTATTCTCTCAAAATGTTATAAAAGGAGGTGTTGAGCTCAGAGAAAGGGTTAGACTGTGATATTGCTTTGGCTATTTGCTCTGAGTAAGAACTTGAGTTCTTCATATTTCTTGAGGACGAAAACCCTCTTGGAATACCAATTTCAGGATGAAAACCCTCCTAGCTGGAAAGAGTGATTTCACTTAGAAATCACATTGGTGTTGAACAGTCGGGATTTTTTTATCAATTTTCCGGTTTGCTTGAAAATGGAAGTTTTTGATGTGTTTTGATTTTCTTTCTCATGTGGTTGTTAGTTCAGTTTTCTGTGTTGAAAATCTCAGAAGAAAGTTTGGTGATAATCTTTTGGAGTGATGTTGCTAGAAAGCCGTACCATTTTGGGGAGGTTGTACCCCCTTTATTTGCAAGTGTTGGTGTTTAATTTTAATCAAAGTTGATTTCATAATTTATATTGATAGTACTTTGGAGGAGGTGTTTAAAAGGTAAACAAGAAGAAATCATGTATTTTCTAACAGCTGTACCTTATTTCCTTTGGCATTGTACAAAGGTTGGCCAATCTTTGTGAAAGTGTGGGCAATTTGAAAATAAGGTAGTTGCTATTCTTTGTTTGTGGAGTATGGTGGGGACCGCCATACTTATCTTATGAGAGGCGCCTAAGTTTAATTTTTCCTTTCGCAACCTATGTAGTATTTTGAGGAGCCGTATTCTCTTGTAAGGAGGTCGTACACCTTCTTTGGTCTGCAGCAGTTTGGAATAAATATTAACAGTACCTGATCACCATTGTGGGACAGTACAACATCATTTAGTGTCTGGTTTTTATACTTGGTTGTTGGGTACTGATATTTGATAGTGTTAATTCTCAGTTTGGACAGTAAGAGTTTGGTTTCAGATCTGATTATTCAGTGTGGCAACAGTCTTCAATGGTCTGATTTGCATTATGTTATGGTTTCCAGCCTTTCAGATAGTCTTCATCAGCTTTCAAAGACGTACTTCCATGGGCTTGCTTACTTAGCCTTGTAAGCATGATTTTCTTATGATTTTATGAACTAATATTGTTGTTGCAGCAGTACGATTATTTGATCAGAATATATAAATTAGTTTGTTGCAGCTATTTACTTGTAAATTTGTCATATTGTAATGCATTACATGCTTGTCTTGCAACCCCAAATGGTAGTACCGCTAGAGACTTTTCATTTTATGCATATCATATTGTAAAACTGAATGGTTTACCGCCAATTCGTATAGCATATCATTCAACCCGTTTGGCATTGAACAAGCTTGCTTGATATCGACCATTTTGGTCTGATCAAGCTTAGACATTTTGCCAATGGCTTTGCATTTATGCACGCTTGTCCGCTGAAGAAGTGTAGATTTGGGTCGGCTCTGCTGCCTACATGATTTAATTTATGTAATTGCATTTACGCATGCTTGTCCGTCAAAAAAGTAAGATTTTGGTTGTCTCTACCGCCTGCGTGCTCTAGTCGGCTTACCACCTTCATTCTATAATTGCATACATCTTAAATAGCTGTGTGGTATGTTAGCGTTTTAATTCGCACCTTTCAGTGTGACACAAAATAGAACGTCTACAGTAAAATTGTTCTTCGAATTTAGAGGGGAAGCTCCCTCTTACAGAAATTATAAAGAAAACAAACTAAGACCTATCTTTTTGCTTTCTCAGATATGAGCACAAGGCGATTCAGCTCTGAATTTTTCCAATTAATGCAGAAATATAAAATACTCTAGTTACGACATTTATTTCCTTCAATTAAACTCAGCGATTGAAAGAAATAAATGGACAAAGGCGAATTGATTCAGGACAAACATGAGTAGAAGCAAACAATAAAGGATTAAACATAAATGATCATGAATAAAATCACAAACATTCATTCCCAACCTTAGCAACACAAGTTTTGCCAAGATCAAAGAAATTACCTAACCTTCAAGAACAATTGATTACAAAACAAAGATGAACAGTAATTGATAGCACAAATAAGCTCGAACATTTACCATTAGAAGAATAAGTCCATAGAAGGCACTTATTTATACCCTAAAAAAGAATTGCATGAAAGGGAAGATAAAAGTTTAACTGATACTCTTCATCCTAGAACTAGACTTGCATGCATGCAAGTTTTATTTGCAAAATAAAAACAAATACTAAAGGAAATAGTTCATGCAAAATCAATTAAACTGAAAGTTGCATGTTATTACAAATATAGTCCCAAAATTTGCATGATTTAAAGGATCCAAAAATAAATTAAAACTTTGAGTGAACAATCAGTTCTCAAAACAGATCCGTTGGAAACTCCGGTTGAAAATAGTTTTTTCCTGAAACACACTGAAAAATGGCTAAGTCTGGGAATCCAAACTTTGCTGAAACTCCTCAACTTTCACCTCTCCTAGAACAATTATGGAATCTAAGTGTATGGTTTTCTATTGAAGCATAATGTCACCCTCCTCAATCATCTTTCTGATCTCAACATACTTTTTTCTGCCTTATCAAATTTCACAGTAATCTCCATCGAAAGATACATTTTATCAACCCGAGGATCGCCACAAAATCTCTCCCTGATCAATTGCTGGAATTCGCCTTGTACCTCATCCAAGTGACAAACTAGACCATCTTCAGTGGAGTACCTACAAGAGATGTGTTGAACAAACTCTGCAACAAATTTTTCAACTCCATGAAGCTTTTCCTTCCATTCGGTGAAAACTAATGCTATGTCATTTGAGGTCTTCATCATGAAAGAATATTGCTCGCTCCATGAGAACATCTTAGGTTTATGTTCTTTTGTAAGTGGTCTCATTCCTATTGTCTTCAACCTTATAGAAATTCTATCATATGTTGGCAACATTTCTGTCATGCATTCCACCAAACTGTCATTCCCCAGCATAACCTTCCTGGAATTTGACACCAACTCAAATAGTCTTGCAAGAATATCGGTGCTTCTACCAACGAAGTCTTCAATCCAATCCCTCGTACGCTTACTATAAACAACTAGCTGATTTAGTTGTTTCTAATCATCTGATGACTCAAGAACTTGAGGCAGAAATAATGCTGGTTGTGAGGGAGAATGAAGCAAGTGAGAAATGTATTGCCTCAGCTGCTTCACTTCAGCCTTGAGGGTTGCCTTGTCTTCACCATCCTTGAGCACCTGTTCTTTGAGATTTTCAGTCGCAACCTCCAACATATTGACATCAGCGGTTGGGCCGTGGAAAAAACACTCCAAATCTGCGTGTTTTTTGCCTGTAAAAGCAAACACACCCCTCACACTTCCTCACACAACATTCTTGCATACATTTGAGCTAATTGCAAGGATTTTTTAGGTGAATTTGAAGGGCAAATTCGAAGAAATTCAAGGACAGGTTAGTAATTTTTTTTATTTTTTTTTCCAAGCATTTAAATTCATTTTAGCTACTAAATTCCAGCATGTAGATTGTGAACAATTCATAATTTTATACTATTTAGTAGTATTTATGATTTTATTTGCAAAAAATTGGATTTATGAGCAATTTTTTGTTCATTTATACTAATTTTTTGATAAAATCACCTTTTTTTTTCTATAAATGAATTATTTTGCTAATTTATATATTTTTTAAATAAAATCACTAAGTTATACTGAATTTATGCTGGTTTATACTAATCTATGCTGATTTATACTAATTTATGTTGATTTATACTAATTTATGTTGATTTATACTAATTCATGTTGATTTATAGTAATTTATGTTGATTTATACTAATTCATGTTGATTTATAGTAATTTATGTTGATTTTTTAGTACTTAAAAATTAAATATGTTGTACTTTATACTTGTAGGTTAGATACGATGGCAGATAGAGAACCATTGGCCTCTAGATCAGGGTCCTACTCCACATCAAGCTCAAGCTCAACCTAGTCGATACTAGTTATTGGAACTCGTCCCCTTAAAGCCAAAGACCCCACTTGGAAATATGTCGTACAGGGACCAACACCTAGGATAGTCATTTGCACAAGATGTCAAAACCTATATCACGGTAGCATCAATCGCCTCAAATACCATCTTGCAGGCATTACTCATCGTGATGCCAAGCCTTGTGAGAAGACCATAGAAGAGATAAAACGAGAGATGAATGCACACCTTGCATTGATGAAAGAGAAAAAACTACAAAGGGAGAAAAAAGAGCAGCCATAACAACATCCATAGCTAGTGCTCATGGTCCTCAATTGCAAGCAAAAACAGATGATACAGCATTCGAAGGCATAGTGGGCTTTGTTCATGGTCCACACATACAAAGCACATCAACATCCACCTCATCTACTTTGAGTATAGTGCCTACACAGGCACCACAGTTTTTTGTACCCAGAAACATACCTGGAGCACAACCGTCATTGGAAGGTACAAGGTCAAAAAGCAGATAAGGTGCGTGCTAGTTTTTGGTATTTCAACAACCTTCCCTTCAATGTGGCACAGACCCTGTACTAGGAGAATTTGGTAACTGCATTGATAGTTGCAGGAAAAGGCTACAAGGCATCCTCTCGAAAAGACTTAAGTGGGAAGTTGCTCATGGATGTAGTTGAAGATGCAAAGTTAATTGTGGAAGAACAAAAGAAGCAATAGCAAAAGTATGGCTGCACTATTCTTTCAGATGGGTGGACGGATGGAAAGAACCACACCCCTATCAACCTTTTGGTAGTTTCAAATGGTGAGATAATTTTTTTGAAGTTGGTTAATGCCTCTGACAAAGTAAAAAATGCAAAAACTTTGAGTCTAATGTTGGAAGAAGTTGTCTTAAAGGTGGGCACAGAGAATGTAGTGCAAACTATAACTAACAATGCAGCAACATATGTGGCAGCTAGGAGATTGCTCTAGGAGAGGCATCAATCACTCGTTTGGACTCCATGCACAACACATTGCCTTAACCTTCTTTTGAAAGACGTTGGCAAACTTGATTGGGTGAGACCAGTTGTAGAAGATGCAACAAACATAACAAAATTCATTTATAATCACCCATGGGTTTTTAGTTTGATGAGAGATCACACCAAAGGGAAAGAGCTGGTGCGATCGAGTGTCACAATGTTTGCAATGATCTTCCTAACGTTGTAAAGCATTACTGGTTTGTTGACTTCTTTGAAACAATTGTTTGTGAGTCAAGCATAGCTAGACTCCTCATATTCAAAGAAGCCAAAAGGAGAGAGGATTGCAATCTTAGTCTTTGAAAATCTCTTTGTACATAGAGCTACAAAGGTCGTCAAGGTAACCTCAAAACTTCAATTTAAAATTCAAATTGAATCTTTTAATTTTAAACTTTAAAAGGGTTTACTTTCATTATAAATTCATAACTTTAATTTGTTTGTATTTGTAGGTGTCGGAGCCCTTGGTCAAAGTTTTGCACTTAGTAGATGGGGATCAAAACCCAATGGGGAACATTTATGAGGCCATAATAGAGCCAAAGAGTCCATTTGAAACTATTACAAGGGGGATAGACTCAAATTTGATCCCAATTGGGAGATCATTTATCGGAGGTGGAACAATCAACTCCACCAACCCATTCATGCAACGGGATACTTCCTCAACCCCTGTTTTTTCTATTCGGGGGCCTCACGACATGCATTGAGAGGATGACACCTGAAGTTGAAGTGAGAGACGTCTCATTATTCAGGAATTGCAGAATTACAGGTTGCTAGGGGGAAGCTCTTTTCTTCGTCAATAGTTATCTGAGGAAGAAACACTTAGTCACCAAGTAACAAAAATTGGAGTCTTTACATGCATCTTACAAGTTACAAATTTCAAATTTACAACTATCAATAAAATATGGTTTGCTTACTATCTTTTGAAATCTTATTTTGTAGGTTCTTGGTGGGGAGATTGGGGAGCAAATACCCCAAATCTTCAAAAATTAGCCCTCTGCATTTTGTGTCAACCTTGTAGTGCTTCTTGCTATGAATGCAACTAGAGTTTGTTTGAGGACATTCACATGAAGCAGAATAAATTAACTCAAAAACGCCTCAATGACCTTGTCTTTATACAATAGAACCTTCGGCTTCGCATAAGAAAGGTAGAGGACAAATCATCGGTCATTGATTTGGATGACATTGATCCTTATAGCGATTGGACAGGGTGGGATGAGGAGACCCCATTGTTTACTACAGACAAGATTCTTGATTTTGAGAGGCAGGAAATGGAGGATGTGGTTGAAACAAACGTAGGAGCTATTGGATTGCCATTGAATGACATTGATGAGACAGAGGATGAGTCATTGCCATTTAGCAGAAGGATGGAGGTGGAGCCAAAGCCACAAGCTCAGTGTAAGAACCCCTATCCAGATTACTGTTTATTCCTATAGATTTTAGACTTTTAGTGTGTTGACATTTCGTCAAACACTTAGCATGTATGCTGGTATTGCTGTATTTTTCTGAGTTTTTAATGTGATCAGCTTGTTTACTTGTTTGATTGTGATCAGTTACAAATCATATGTACTCCATGGGACAAACATATTGCAGATATGCACTAAGGAAGAACACACACTAATAGTTTGCACAGTAGAAAGATATATTCAAATTAAAGATTTGAATTTCAATCTTCAATTTGAGACAATCAAAAAATACAGAGCTCAATGTTATTCACATGAATCTGTGTACATACCAATCAATAACTCCAGCTAGGCGGCTAGTTGTTTGCATCAGTTTTGACTATCACAAAGGCCCGTATGCTTCAGAAATGTTCTTGCAACCTTTTACAAACTCTGAATACCATCCAATGAAAGGATGCGCTGATGTTTAAAGGTTGCAGTTGGTCATCATATCCTTGGCAGTTCCAAAAATCTGCATAGACAATTCCTTATACTTGCTATCCCTCCACGCAAGCTCTTCCCATATAAGATACGGCACCCTCAATTATTGGGAGTTCCCCTTTTTACATTTGTTGTGGCTGCTAGAAGGCTGCATTGATGTTTGAAAGCTCACTAAAGCTCCCGTATTACACAAACAGGTGGAGTGCCTAGCTGCTATAAGGCTGCGTTTGTTGATAATTGATGCTCAGAGAATCATGCACCTTCCAGTTAACTGGAGTGCAGCTATATTTAGGAGTGAGCGCTGCTTATTTTAGATAGTTTAAGTTGTTTTTTATGTGGCTATTGTAAGCTGCATGCTGTATGCATGTTCAACGATTATTCTGGCTCGGTTTATTTTTAGACTACTATTTTTAGTTTGGTATGGGCTGTGAACTCTATTTAATAGAGATGATGTTCACTGTTTGAGGGAAGTCTACAGCAGTAAAGAAGTCCGGAATGTAAAGAAGTCTATAATGTGTGTGAAGAAGACAGAGTATGTTTGCAGTTTTTTCCAGAAAGACTAATATAGTTTCTTTTGCTGTATGTGTTGATCGCTGTTAAGACAGTAAGATTATTTTTTTCTGAATGTTAGTGATATAGTAAGCTTTCTTATATGCTGCAAGTGGTTTGGCTTTTCGTACTGTTATTATATTGCTCAGATTGGGTTAGGAACTGTAAGTTGGGTTTCAAATCTTCAGCGTTGACCATTCAACAAGATATAAATTCATAGAATGAAATCTTTAATGCCATGTCACTTTCCAATCAGCAAATTAAACTTCAAACTACTGCATCCTCAAATTAACTCCCATGATTCTTCCTTCAAATATCTACGATTCCATTTCAAATTATAAGCAGCCCTTCAAAACACTTAATGAAGATAAAAAGGTGGTGCTTAGGATCTATTGGGTCCCACGATCTCCTTTAGGCATTAATAGAAGTCTTCAAACATAAGAATTGCTTACTGAGTAAGGCTGCGTCAATCTTCCTTTGATACTAGGCTTTTTTTAATGCCCAAACATGAAGCAGCTGGAATTTATATGTATGACTCCCTTTGTGGAGTTAGCATGGCATGGTTGGGAGCAAACCACATCTGTAGCATTTAGGATATTTATTTTATGGCACACATAACACTTACAAATCTGATTTATATTGTAATAAGTCACCTCACACTGCACTTTGTAATGTCCCCCTTTGGGACAACACTAATTTTTTCTAAATTATCAATTTCCAAGTAAACAAAGGTTTAGAGAGTACCTTGGCTTGATTTAACTCCTGCAAACAAGTTAGAAATCTTAAACATCAGTAAGTCCATAACAATTAATAAACTCAATTGAATCTTACCTTAGGATGATCAATCATAGGAAAGCATGGAAGAGAGTGACTCGATGGCGTGACTTAGCCTCTCTAGGCCCAAGGGCAGAACCCTTCAACTAAAAGGCAGAACCCCCTTGGCCTCATGTGGCCCATGCCATTCATATACAGCCTGAGTTGGCCTATTGGTGAAAAACTTGCCCTCTTGAAAGAGAGGTCACAGGTTCAAATCCTGCAAGGGGTAGGGTATGTATGCCTCGTATTTGAAGCACAGTTAGGTGCCTCCTGCATTTTGGAGAATGAGGTAGTCCCATATGTTATAAGCCACCTGTAGAGCCAAAAACAGGCCGTCCGACATCGTGGACTATAAAAGGATCTATTTCCATTTCCATTTCCATTTCCATATGAGGTGGCGTACCTAGTGAGGATTCTAATTTATCCGTCATCCCCTCATCTTGCCATCTTTCCTTATTTCCTCATGATTGGCCTCCTTCTAACACTATACCCATGATAGGGGAGTGAGGTCTCAAAAGGGTATCCTAGTGATCCAACTCTCCTAGGCCCAAAGGCAGAACCCTTCAACTAGAAGGCAGAACCCCTTTGGCCCAAGTGAACATTTCATTTCCATTATGAGTGGCGTATCTAGAAGAGCACATCTCTCTCTAGACCCAAAGGCAGACCCTTCACTAGAAGGCAAAACCCCTTTGGGTTATGTGGACTCATCGTTTTTCATCATGAGTGGCGTATCTAGAAGAGCACATCTCTCCTAGACCCAAAGGCAGAACCCTTCAACTAAAGGCAGAACCCATTTGGCTCATGTGAGTTCATTACATTTCCTTTTGGGTGACGTACCTAAGAGAGGGTCCTGTATCCCTTTGTACTTTTTTCCTTCCTCCTATCATGGTATAGGTTTATGCATAACCAAGTCTTATCAATTTAAATAATTATATCAACAATACCTAATAAATTATGAGAATGATATCATAAATGCATGATCCATATTACATAAGTCTACCATAATCGGATTTTAGACCTCTATGTATATATATGTAGTTCCACTTTCCTCTTGCTATGCTCCAATATATCTATATAGTGAGGAGGTTGTAACTTCCTTCCTTTCAGCTATATATATATATATCAGTATATATTCTTTTTTAGGATTTTTATACTATTCTTGCTTTGTATGTTCTTCTCCAATCTGAATGTATGTTTTTTTTTGTTTTTTTTTTCCTTCTACCACCTTATCTCTCCATATATATATCCTTATATTTCTATGATAGAAGGCATCCCTTTGAAAGGGTGATGACTCTTCAAAGAGTCATAACTCTTTATATAGACTGCTGCCTTTTCAAGGCTAATCACAGCCCTTAATATTGATCGCTCCCTCTTTAATTAGTTTGCAAGTTACATAGTGATCGCTGCCTATTAATCCTTAATATGTCTACATTGAAATATCCATGATTTCCTTCTAAATGAGAATCGCTGCCCTTAGTCTTTTTATTAATCGCTGCACCTCATATTAATCGTTGCCAACTTTGATATTGATATTTGCTGCCTTTTCTATCTTATTTGATATTCACTGCTCCTTAGGCATTGCAGCTCTTCTATAATGCTTTATTATATATGTTTATAATAATTAATATTTCTATTAATAATATTTAATTTAGTATTTATTTTTATATTTATGTTTATAATATATTTATTATTATATTTATATTTATATAATATATATTATATTTAATAATATATTATATCATAATTAAAATTGATAATATTATAATTGTATATTCATTATTTATAAATACCATAAATATAACATTATTTAATATTATTATACATTAACGACTTCTCTAACTTATCATGATGTTCAAATCTTTAATTTAAACAATACCTTAATATCGGGACATGACACACTTTCTGATTTATATCCGCAATTTCAACAATTCACACACTACACAAAAACTTTCACAAATTTGTATTTGCAAAGTAAATCCCGCAAATTATATATTATATATTATTATATTTATATAATATATAATATATATTATATTTAATAATATATTATATCATAATTAAAATTGATAATATTATAATTGTATATTCATTATTTATAAATACCATAAATATAACATTATTTAATATTATTATACATTAACGACTTCTCTAACTTATCATGATGTTCAAATCTTTAATTTAAACAATACCTTAATTTCGGGACATGACACACTTTCTGATTTATATCCGCAATTTCAACAATTCACACACTACACAAACTTTCACAAATTTGTATTTGCAAAGTAAATCCCACAAATTTGTAAATCTTCTCCTTCAATGTCACTGTTGTCACCTGAATTTGCACCCTGTTGTTGGAGCTTTTGGCAGTTCCAACAAATTCAGTGAAACATGGGATTGGTCTCAAGGTGTGGGACTTTGCAATTGAGACCAAACCACCAGAGAACGTTGGTTCCTCTTTCTGAGCTTAAGGCTCAAAGAATGATGGCTAAATCTAATGCTAATGCTCATAGGGAAAAAGGGAAGAAGAAACTAAAATTAAAAGGGGTAATGCACCAGAAGTGTTTAACTGCAACTGACATAACACAGTAATGATCTCAAACATTGAAGGAAACTCACATAGACTCATGCAAGTTCAAACAGAGGTTAAGGCAAAGAGATGAAAGTATGAAAGGGACCATTTTATCCACAATACACAACTTACATCTATCAAATAAACACAGTGTAAGAACAATGAGAGGAAAAAAATCAGTTTATATTGATCATAGAGGCTAAATAGCCATTACAAAAGAAGAAGAATTCATTAAGGCGTGAGATAGACACAAAATGATAGACTCCTTCATTGTTGAACTGATACAGAGACATAACAGGCTTAGAAAAGAGCACAGTCCATCAAATCTGCCCAGTTCTGGAGAAAACCACAAGGTCTGAACCTGCAAAAGAACTTTTTGCCTCTGAAAATGACCTAGCGCAGCCAACCCCTAAAAAATACATCTTAACATGCTTATATAACTTTTACAATCACTGTGTAGTAGTCATGGACGCTGAAACGTGGTCAACATGTTATGCCCAGGCGCCCACGCTGCATTTAAATTGGCCCATGGCCCTGTCAGAAAATCTGCAAATAGGGACGGCGGCCATGCCATGTCAAGTCTGTAGGCTTTGCAAAGAAGATTGCCTACACCCATGGGTGTCAGGCGCATTGAAGAGGGAAGGTCTGAAATCCTTCCATGGTACCTACAAATTCATTTTGTCCCTTGTTTGTACTGGCACATTGAGGAATTTAACTGTTTCAACCATAGCAGCAAAAATCGTTTGGGAAAAAAATCGGCAAATCAAAAGTATAAGATTTTTTCAAAAAATCGTGAAAAAATCGAATCTCCTAAAAACGTCAAAAAATACAAAAAAGAGAAGAAATCCTAATTGTTTTAAAATGATATAAATTTTATAATAGAATAATAAATATTATATTTTAATATTATAATATAACTATTAATAATATAATATTATATTATTATAATATATTAATATATTAATATACTTTTTTCCCCTTTATCGGAGAAAACTCTCCTTCACGAACTATTTCTGTGTTGCTTTTCTCAATTCAATCGGCGAAGTCTCCTCCTCGCAAACCATCGCCTTGTCTTTGTCTTCGTTCCTCGCTTAGTCGACGATTTCGCCGATCGGCGAAATTTAAAAATCATGAACTTGTCAACAAGTTCACCATTTCGCGAACTTACCGACCAAGCAATCTGCTTCCCTTTCCTTTGTCTTTGGTCGACTATCATCTTTCTTGCAACTTCTTCCTTCCTCTTTTCCTCTTTAGTCGGCGATTTCGCCAATCGGCGAACTATTTGGTTTGCCAACTTTGAGTTTTGTCGATAAAGGCAAACTCTTTTGTCTTTGCTTTCGCTCCTTCAAAGGAAACCTTTCCCGACGCCTTGCCCTCCTTAGTCGGCAATCCGGCCGATTGGCGAACTTTAAGTCTGCCGAACTTAAAATTTGCCGACTAAGGCATGCCTTCACCACTTTTGCCTTAAAGAATTCCGCCCGCCTGCTGGTTCCTTTAGTTGGCGAATTGGCCAATCGACGAACTTGCCGATCGGCGAACTAAAGGTTCACCAAACTCAAATTTTGCCGACTAAGGCAAAAAATAAAGGCAAAATACTTGAATTTTTTGGGATTTTTGAAGGGGGACTTTCTTCCATTTAAGCTTTCTCAGATCGGGTATTTCTGATGGAAGAAAGACAAGATTTTTAAGGGGATCTTTGGGCTATTTTGATTTGTGCTAAAATAGGACAACAGTAACCCTGCAAAAATATATTTTTGAAACCCTATCTTTCAATGGCACAAATCATTAAACTCAAGGATGGAGTTGGTTTTTCATCCAATCCACCAAATTCCAAGGGTTTTCGTCCTTAGAATGTTGTTGAACCAAGTTGCAACAGAAGGAAATTTCCCCAAATGTCAAATAAACTCCATATGATGCCTTCACAATGAAATGGCCTCCTTAAAAAGATTGAGAGAAATTTCTAGGTCATTTGTCACTTTTCTATTTTTTATTGAATTTATAAGTCCACCTCCATAATAAAATAATATTTTATTTCTTTTTTTTTTTCCTTCCTCAACTTGGCATTAAAATATTATTTTATTTGTCATATTATTTTATTTTACTTTTACTTTTCCCTTTAAAGTGACTTTCTCTTTTCCAAGCTTTAAGTTACTTAACCAACTTTCTCTTTTCCAAGCCACTTTAGCTATAACAGTTCAACAAATCATTCCCTTACCAAACGAATTAGCCTACGAGAATCACGCTGGAAATGGGGACAATACAAATCCTCCCACCCCAAAATTGCTTGCCCTCAAGCAATCACATGTGACCAATCTGCATTAGAACCAACCAATACCCGGATCCCAAATGAATCTAGGACCTTTGTATGGCCTTCCCTTTTAGAAGCTATGCTGCAATACATATGTAGAATGAAATCTTTGGAACCTTCTTCTTAGAAGAACAATAATTTGCTGCATGTATTCAATTAATTTCCCAAAATCCTGCAATGTTTCATCATGCTTTCGCTGATCCATGTTGACAAAAACTAAAATATCCACATAGATACTATCCCTTTGCATGCTTAGAATCCATGAATCAAAGCTATGTATTTGTGAAAACATGCTGTCCCAAAGTAAATCATTGGAATCATTAGAGAATGAACTGTTGTTCAAGGATATATAATCAGTGTTTGCATCATGGCTTTCATCATGACTTCATGTTCAAATTCTTCCATTGCTGGATACTTATCCATAAATGCTAATCCAAAAAATGTACCAAGCTGAAAACCAAGTATATCACCTGTCATTCCATCTAACTCATGGCTGCAATTTGTATTTTCATGTTGTTGTACCCAACAAGTCTAAAAAAAATTTCGTCAAAAAAACAAAATTTCTAAAAATAGACGTCAAATTAGATTTTATGGGTTTCTAGAGATATGGATGCTAGCAAAATTTTCTAAAAATAGAAAGTTTCTAAAAATAGAATCTCCGATTCAGGGGTCGTCCCTGATTCTAATTGGTCGATTTTGCTTCACGATTAGCGTGGTCCAGACGGAATCTGCAAAAGGTCAAGTTTTCTCTACTAAGTCATTTCTGCTTTTTCGGAAGGCGAAGCATGAGCTCTAAAGTCGTCAATGAAGGAAGTTCATCTGCCAGAGCTCGTTTTCAAGTTTTCAACGCTGTTCCAACGACGTAGAACAGACGAATGGTCGTCGATTCGACGAAGAACGCAAAACGAAGCAGGATCAATTCGGAGTGAGGAGAAAAGTTGCAAATCATCAAATTTGGCTAAGTCTGGAGAATCCAAGCGCGGAGGCTAGGGGCGCCCAGTTGCTCCAGTGTTGGATTTTTTTCGCGTTTTTTAAGAAAATGCAAGAAATGTCTCCATCGGTTAGTTCCGGTGAGCGTAAAAGTAGTCATTTTGGTCATCAGGCCCCGAAAAGCTGGAAATCACGTCAGATGTACCTAGGCTATCCAGTTCATTCACTATCCAGTGGCAGTTGTCTGACGAAAACGTCGAAATCGACATCAGAAAGCAGCTGTCGGCACACGAAACAGAGCAAGTTGCAAACAAAGGTTGGAGATCAAGAATTTGGCTAAGGCATTCAATTCCAGGTGCCCTTGGAGGCCAGGGGCACCCAACTTCTCATGCCTTAGATTTTTTACGCATTTTTCGACAAACGTCAAAAATGCCTCCATCAGCTCATTCCCGGGTGGTCAAACTTGGTCAAACTCAGTCAAACGTTGGTAAAAGTTGGGATTTCATCACAGATGTGTTCAGACTACTCAAATCATGCCCCGTCCTGCCTCAACAATCATCTGAACGACCAAAAACGAAGATCAAACAGGAGCTGTTGGCACGGAAAACGAGAAATGGCATGAAAATTTGAAATTTCCAAAAAAATTCTAAGACACTGAAAGTCAGGCGCCCCTGGAGGCTAGGGACACCCAAGTTCACCAGAGAGAAAATTTCATGATCTACCAGTGTTTTCTGACAGTCGTTTCCAGAACTTCGCCCGGTGACAGTTTCCAGAGGTTAGATTTGCAGTTGAACGACGTCAGATCGTTTGTTGGACGTTGGGAATGGAATCACAGTTGATAGGTCTCCAAAATGTCTGGATCAGTTACTTTTTCAGTCAACGATGATAGTTTGCCATCTTGTTGAATTCAGAGACAAGCCATACTGGAGTCAGAACGAGTGCAACAGTGTCAAAAACGAAAGAAAATTGGCAAACACTTTTGTCAACTCGTGTGTTCGATGACATCATCAAAAAAAGATATTTTTTGTCATCTTACACATGAAGCCATAGGCAGCTACAAAATAGGGATTCTTCCTATTCGAAGATATCCACTTGGATTTGTGCTTTAAAAGTTGCTTTCTTCATGGATGAGATCCAAGTTTTATTTTTTTACAAAAAAAGCTGCTTTTTCGCCCTAAAGATCTATAAAGACAAGCATTTGGCTTCTTTATTTCATTATCTTTTTCTTTCAACGAAGATTCGAAGGCTCAAACGAAGTGTTTTTTCAGCGTTCTTTACAGTTTCGGGATGAGGAAGCAAGGAGGCACGTTTTTTCAGGGTCCTTTTTTCTAGGGGATTGTTTTTTAGAAATTCGACCGAAACTTTTTCAGTTTTTATCGAGATGGGTCCATCCAGAATATCATCCTCTCTAAGATTGGGAATTTTGTTTTTTTCGGGAATCTGCTTTTTGCTACTTTTTCGAGAAATCCTCCACTTTTTCAAAATCCGACAATCTGGGTTGCTTCAAAACGGAATTGCCTACAAAACCCATGTGCCAGCTTTTTTGCTTGGAGTCTGCTTTTTCTAAGAAATCAGCGAGTAATTTTCAGCTTTTTGTCCAAGATTTTTTCAACATAGGTGTGTTCACAGTCAATTTTCAAATCTTTCAGTATGCAGTACTCTCCAACACAAATCAGGCCCAAAACGGCGTTGGTTCACGATTGCCTGAGAACTTTCGAGACAGACTTGCATAAAGTACTTCCAGTGATCAATTTACATTCTTTGGAGGATGCAGGAAATAATGCTATCAGGAATCTGGGACACTCCGGTTTGCTTGCAGCAGCATCCTTCCCCATCACAGTGCAAAGTATCGAATTTGTAATTGCTTGTATGATGCATTACAATTCGGTCACAAGAGAAATCCAATCAAGAGATGGACGTGTGCTCTGTAGTCTGAGGCTGAACGACATTGAGAAGTGTTTTTCAATACCAGTCTAGAGGGAAAATTTAACTGTTTCAATTGAAGAATGCAAGAAGGTTTGAAACAATGATAAAGAAAAATACTGAAAAAAGATTGCTTAGAGGTGGTTGAAGGAAAAGCAGAATGTGATGCCAAAGAACGTTGGACATAGAGAGTTCAAAGAGGAACATGCAATAATGATTACTCTGCTAAGCTAAATCACAGGTCAAGCAGATGCTAGCAAGTTCCAGCCTTGGATGTTTTACATCATGTCCCAGATTGTTGATGGAACCGAATTCTATGACTGGTCATCACTCATCAGTGATAGTCTCCACCAACAAATACTTGATTTTCAAAGGGCTCATGAATTCCACATGATGTCATACCTTGTGTATTTGATGGCTTTTCAGGGTCAATTCAGAGGTTTGAATGTTGTTGGAACTCTAGGTATTCAGCATGTATATCATCATTTCCCGCAGTTAGAACTTTCTCAGGCTGAGCGACATTACAGGCGAGTAAATGATGCATTCCTTATGCATACAGTGCGAGATATGGATAATGAGTTGCATATACGGTTTTCAACAGATGCTAGAATGGCAATGGTAGAATGGGCTGATTGGTTTATCCAGTTTCCCACTTTTTCCTACATCAGAGTATATGGCTTCTCAGGAGAGCCAGCCATGTTGCCGAGATATTTTACAGATGAAATAGCATTTATAGAGTTTTTGAGGCAAGCCTATGAAGTTCATACATTTTTGCATAGCAGACGCAAGGCAGCTTTCAATTTTCCAATTGGGATGAGTATTTACAGATGCAGATCTGGAGCAGATGCCAAGGTAATTGGTAATGAATCATCCAAGTATGGTCTTAAGTTTTTCGACAGGAGGTCTTCATATGATCCTCGTGGTGTTTTTGCATCACATCTTGGTCAAAATTGTGCGCATACGCATGCAGTTGAAGACTTCTGGGCTAATTGTGCTAATGAGTTTGAAGTGCGAGAATGCAATTACAGCAGGTTTACTCTTCAGCAGATGCTTGATATCTTGTCAGAAGATGTAGAGGGTTTGTCAGAAAATGGTGAAGTTCTACTTCCCACGTATTTCAGAGATCAAGTTGAGCAACAACCATTGCCGCCAGTTAATTGGTCAATAAAAGAGAACACTTCCATTGAAGAAAAACGAGTCGAGTTGTTAAAAACAATTTGATATTCTTGAAGAATAAGCGGAAGGAGGACATTCCAGTAGCAGAGCCACCAGTTGTACAACCATCAGAACCTTCCACTTCCAAACCAAAACGAAGGGTTAAAGCTATGAGTGTTCTTCCAGAAGGAACAAAAATGGCTAAGTTAAAGAGGAAAAAGGATGAGTCTCCAGCTCATGTCCAGCAGGAACAACTAGCAGTTGAATCAGTTCTTGTTAAACCAACGCCGCATGTTGAAGCATTACCTTCAAATCATGTCTCTCCACCTTCACCGAGCACTTCTCCTATCCACATAGATTTAGAGCCAGATTCGCCGGTTCATAACTCTGATACACATATTGGTTCATCAGGAGTTGATGAAGTTAGAACCGAGTGTCCAAGAGAGGATGGCTCATCCTGGCTTGAAAACATTCTGGGAAGGAAGAGGAGAAAGCCTTCATATCAGTTGGATTTAATAGAGCTTAAAAGCGTCTACCAAGACGCGCTAGACAAGAAATTGAAGAAGCAGGTTCGCATTGAAAAGAATGCGGATGGAGAAATGATCCTTGAAACTGCAACACCGCCGAAAGATAGAAGTGCTGATGATATTGAGGTTGATGACTTCAAGGTTGTCAAGGCTAACCTTGGTAGGAGTACCCAGCATACAGATGTAAATCTCTTCGAGGTTGTAGAAGATAGTTTGAAGGAAAGGGTGTTGAAAGATGGAGAAGACAAAGCAGCTCTCAAGGCTGAAGTTAGGCAACTGCGGCAGTATATTTCCAACCTTTTCCATGGCGCATCACAGGCTGATTTATTGCTTCCTTCGAATCTTGAATCACCAGTTGATCAGCGGCAGTTCAGTCAGTTGGTCCTCTATGGGAGGCACATGAATAATTGGGTGGAAGAATTTGTGACTAAAGGGAGAGTTGTACTTTCAGAGTTTTATCAATTAAAGTATAACGCTCATGATCTGCGTCAAGGCATTCAGGGGTTGCAACAAACTATGGCTGAAAATAGACCGGTGTTTGAGATCATTATCTCTGACTTGAAGATAGCGCATGATTCTGTTGATTCAGCTGAAGATAAGAAGATAGTTTCTACTTGGAAAGCGCAATATCTTTTCACAATAAAAACTTATGACAGTATAATTTCAGAGTTAACAGAATGGAAAGAAAAGGTAGTAAATGTTCTCAAGTTTGTGAGATCTTTTGTCTCTCAGATCCCGTGTTCATATGAAAAAGAAGATAGTACCCTGTATGATCTCAGGGAAGTGCAAGCAGAGTTCCAGACTCGTCCACAGCAATTTTAATGATGATATCAATGCCGGCAAGATGGATCGTTTTGCCGCAATGACAGTGAAGTTTGACAAGGCTGTGGGCAAAGTTCATGAATTTCTTCATATGGTTGCAAATGGTGAAGAAATGTTAGAGAATTAGAATATCATACTAGAGAGTATCAGTGTTCCTGGTAAAGATGCGGTCACTCGCTTTTTAGAAGATATTGTTTCCCAGAATATCAATGGATGACATCACCAAAAAAACAAGAATGTTGATGAGGATGCAATTCAAAAGAAAGCAGCTTTAAATCAGATGCTTTTTGTTTTAAAGCATTTACTCTCATCCTAAGCTCATCCATTCTTTATTTAGAAAGAAATCACTTTGTAATAGTTGGAATTTTCTTTGCTTTAAAGCACTTTGCTTTAAAGCGTTTGGTCATTGTAATCTTTGTCTTAGAATAGAAATAAAGCTTGTGAATTGGTAACTTAGGGTTAATCAAGGAGATTTTAGGGTTCCCTACTCCTTTGATTTAGTATGAATAAGGGCAGCCTTGCCCATTGTAATAGGAGCTACTTTTGTGATAGCAAATTTGCTGTGCCTATTCTAGCCTGCAAATCTTGTTATTCCAAGTGTTTGTTCACTCTGTTTATTGTAAAGGAACGGTGTTGGAGATAACATATTTTGTTGTGCATGTTCTAGCCTACAAAATTGTTGTTGAAAGTGCTTGTTCACTCTGTGTAATCTGTTTCCAGTGTTTGATCGCTTGTTGTATGCCTACCTTTTGCTACAGTATTGCTGTCCTGGAGTTGTATCAATTTTGTGATGTTGGAATGGAAATCTCATGCCTGCCTTTGCTCCGATATTCTATCTCAGATCATCAAGTTTTGTCGTCAGATGTGTGGCTTCTGTAACTTTTATTTCAGCTTTCATCATTAAAGTACAATGAGTCTTGTGATGTAAATCTGGGAGAAATTTACTTAAGTTTTTGTGTTAAAACAATCATTCCTTGTCCACTTTTAATCCCTTTACTCTGAATTTACTTAGGAGATTAAAAGCGTCATTAGTTTAAGCCTAGTTGTAGTAGAAGTTTTAAAAAGGAAAAAACCTCTTCTGCAGCGTTTAGAGTTTTATAACCTTGTGCTCGCAGCTGAGAATCAAAAACAAGATAGGTGAAGTTTAATTTATTTATCTTTTCAGCGAACATCAGCAAAAAGGGAACTCCCCTTTCCAATAGGAGAGAAGTTTATCTATGCATAGCTTAAAAGTGTCATTAGTTTAAGCCTAGTTGTAGTAGAAGTTTTAAAAAGGAAAAAACCTCTTCTGCAACGTTTAGAGTTTTATAACCTTGTGCTTGCAGCTGAGAATCAAAAAGAAGATAGGCGAAGTTTAATTTATTTATCTTTTCAGCGAACATCAACAAAAAGGGAACTCCCCCTTCTAATAAGAGAGCAGTTTATCTGTGCATAGCTGTCCGTTTCCAACTCGCATTCCAGAGGTGCGAATTGAAATGCCAACACATGTGAATATTCCTCCTCTAATCTCAAGACTTCATACCCTTGTTGTGCTTCCCAATCATTGTCAACAATATGAACCATCTTAGCATGCGGGAGGTTGAAATCATTATGCAATATGTCATGTTGATGGAGTTCTTCAACCCCTTCAACTATTTGCTTGATCTCCATCATCCTTGCATTTTCTTCTTGTTCCCTTGATGTAGCTGCCATAGATGACTGAATGTCTGATTTGGATGATGAAAAATGAGCCAAACTTAGTTGTAAACAAAGTTCATCAATCTCTTTATCCTTGTCTTCCACCAACTTGATAGCATGATCCCTATCCATAAGCAATTGCAAGTACTCAGATTTCATTATTTCTAATGCTTCTTTGATTGTGTGCAATTGTGGAAGAGTGGTTCCTCTTTGATTGTGTGCAATTGTGTAAGAGTGGTTCCTCTTTGAACTCCTTTTTGTCTCTCCTCAATTTGGGCTGTCCAAATAAGGTCTTCAATGAACTTATGAGTGCTATCAACCCTTGTTAATGTTTGCACTATCTTTCCATCTGTAACCACAAATTGGTCCTCCAAACCTTGCAATGCTAAAGGTCTATGATCAATTTCATCAAAGTGACTTGGGCTGCCACACAACACATTTTCTGATTTTCCTTCATTTCTAGGCACAACACCACCATCAAAATCAGCAACCTCATTAGTTGATTCTTGGCAACCTTCATGTATGAATGATGGGACAGCGTTATGACTAAACAAAAAATTATCACAACATTCTATCTTTTCATTATCAATTTCCAAATCAGCATACCTATCAAACTCGTCATCATCATAGAGACTCATGTATACCTCACTTGTAGATGTACCAAGTGATTCTTCTTCGTTGGAGTCCATTGTTTCCTTGTTCAACTTGTCATCCTCATTAGACATATCAGCTTGTATGTAATTTGGTTCATCACATAACACACTTTCAGTTGCCTTCATATGCATGAATGGTGTCACTTCTTAAAATAGCCAACTCACTGAGTGATTCCTTGCAATCATTATGCAAAGATGGTGCAACACTGCTATGCTCAAACCTTGTGGTTCTTCTTTTCCTTCATTGTCTTATGAATTCGTTGAAGGACAAGTCACCTCTAATACATATTGGAAAATATTTGTATTCATCACGAAGTAAGTCATTTTCTTCTTCCCTTCTTGCATGCTCCTCATCAAGTGTTGACCCAATAGATGTTGATTTATTCAATTCCATGTACTCCTTACTTGTGGATGCATGAAGTGAATCTTCTTTGCCCAACTGATTTTTGCTCTTCTTTTCTTCTTGTTGTTGTGAAAGTAACTCAATGGCTGTCATGAATTGTTGCTAGTATTGCATATAAGTGTCCATCAAATTATTCATACCATTCACAAACTCTTTCATAAGTCAATCATTCGGAGTCAAACTAACTTGTCTATCCTTCCTTGAAGAACTTGAACCGCCTCTATTCATTGTTGCAACTTGTTTACACCCTGTTGTATGTAGCTAAACAAACTGATTTGCAAACTAAATCCTACCCTCCAAGCTGACAAGATACACTACTTGATGCAGAGTGGCACAAGGGAAGCAACACACAAAGGTTTACTCTATTGTCCTTTGCCCACTCACCCACTTCAACTAGCCTTCAACCAACCAACCAACCAAAGGCACATACAAGGCATATGAAGGATTTGATGTCCAGACTATTGTCCAACCCCTAAGGCTTCTCCAACACCTTAAGACAGATCAACAAACACCTTCTATGCAGTTGGTTTGATCTCCAACTTCCCAAAACTCTTCAACCTATACCTTGACTAGTAAGGCTACTAGCCCTCCAAACTAGGTTTTCTCAACAAAACTTGACAAAATCCCAAAGGTCTAGGCAAACAAATGATGGAATTGAACACCTTTCAGGGGACCCTAACAAACCTCCAAATCTCCTGCTCCAACTCTACTCCAGCAATCCAGAACGCCTACTAGGTCTCTAGGCCTAATTGATCAATTTAGGCTAAGTTACAAAGCAAGTGCTCAAAATTGGGTGCATAGGTCAGGGGCAGGAACTTGGAATGACTCTACCATCCCCAAACAACACAAATCCACCATTCATTCACTCATCCTCTTAGGGTTTTGTCAAATACAACAATAAATTGCATAAATTCAGTCAAATACATAGAGATATTTGACCTAGGGCATCACATTAAAAATAGTAAACTGTATTTTCTCAGAAAATGCTTTTGGAATCAAGTAGTATACACCCCTAGCCTGCATTTCACCGAGTGGCATGAAATTTCATCGGTGGAAATGCATTCTAGGGCCAAATTTGTGGGACTGCCCTAGAAAACAGGGTTTCTAGACCAGTTTTGAAAGAAAATTCAATAACTTTTGACTCCGACCACTTCAAGACCTCAAACCAGTTGCATTGGAACCCTGACTCCAAGAGCTTTCAGAAAAATATCATTTGCACACGTGAAAAGTCCGTACACAGCAAGAAAAACAGCGAAAAACAGTCAGTTTTCTTGATTTTTGTGCCCAAATTCCGTACAAAAACTTCCTCCCCCCGTACTGGAGTCAGATATCCACCATATTAACCCATCCAAGTTGGTTTCCAACTTCTACAACAGCATTTAACTGCCCAAAGTGGTTTTTGAACCGACCCAACACATAACACCTTTGACAACTATGGTGTTTTGCATTAACACAAGGAGGTTGATTTGTTTGGCTTGTCCAATGGAGTCCAAATGATCAACAAACTCCTTCCAACATACTAAAACATTAAAACAACCAAAAAAAACTCGAAAACCAATCCTTAGACCTTCTAGGCCTAATTGGCACAACAAGGATCCAAGTGGACTAAGCATGATTGAGGTTTATAGGGTCACCTCAATCATCTTGACCACACAAAAGGGACCATACAAACATGGCTAAAGCCTTATTACCACACATACAATCAAAACAAAACATAGCTTATCAAAATGCATAAAAAAATGCTTGAGGTGTCAGACTGCTCCTAGGTGCCCTGCACCATACACCCACTGTCAAACAGAACTCAAGTCTCTTGAGTTGGAATGCTATCAAATGTGAAACCTGCCTTCTCAATGTCTGCCCTGCTCATCCAAGTGGCATCCTCCTGAGGTTTGTTTAGCCACTTCACCAAATAGTCATGATAGGTGTGCCTTCTAGTTTGTTTTGCAATCCTCTTGTCCAAAATGCACTCAATCTGATTTGGAGATGAAGGAATGAGTTCCTGGAGTGTGTGATCAGTTTGATCTTCTTCAACAACAATCTGAGGATCAGATCCTTTATAGGGATAAAGGTCTGAAACATTAAAAATTGGAGACAAAGCAATGCCATCCGGAAGTCTGATTTTGTAGGCATTTTCTCCACATTTCTTGAGCACTTCACAAGGCCCAATCTTCTTCATGAGTAGCTTAGTGTGTTTACCTGCCGGGAGCCTCTCCTTCTTTAGATGAACCATTACTAAATCACCTTCCTTGAACTGCAAATCCCTTCTTTTTCTGTCAGCAAATTGTTTATATTTCTTAGAAGTGGACAGCAATTTCTGTTGTACTTGTTCATGGACATCTTTCATGACTTGAACAAAGTCTTCAGCCAAGGCACTGCTGTTTTCCAGTCCTTTAACCTCTCTTAGTTCCAAAATACCCCTTGGGTGAGTGCCATAAACAATTTGGAAAGGAGACAGGCCGGTGCTTCTATTGACAGTGTCATTGTATGAGAACTCTGCCTGAGCCAAAATTGAATCCCAACTAGCACCTTGCTCCTTGGTTAGGCATCTTAGGAGGTTGCCAAGTGACCTATTAATCACCTCTGTTTGTCCATCAGACTGAGGGTGATAGGCAGATGATAAGGACAAATTTGTACCTAGTCTCTTCCACAGTGTCCTCCAGAAGTGTCCAATGAACTTGGGGTCTCTGTCTGAGATTATGGACAAAGGTAAACCATGTAACCTGACTATTTCCTTGAAGAAAAGACCTGCTATGTGTGAGGCATCATGTGTGGTTCTACATGGGATGAAGTGAGCCATTTTTGAGAACCTATCTACAACCACAAAAATGCTGTCATGTCCATTCTTTGTCCTAGGCAAACCAAGTACAAAGTCCATACTTATGGAATCCCAAGGCTTTGAAGGAATAGGTAGAGGAGTGTATAAACCTGCATTTGATGTATGCCCTTTTGCTCTTTGGCAAATTTGACAAGTTTCAACAAACTTCCTTACATCGGTTGGCAATTTTGGCCAAAAATAGTACCTCCTAACCAATTCTAGGGTCTTATCAATACCAAAGTGACCTGACATGCTGCCACAATGCTTTTCCTTTATTATATTCTCTCTAATAGATCCTCTTGGGATACACAACATGCTACCCTTGAAAAGATATCCATCTTGCAACAAAAAATCAGAAAAATCAGTATTATACCTTCCTGTCATGGCCTTGCAAGAGAGGTATGGTTCTTTGAAGTCTTCATCTGCTGTATACTGATCTTTAATGGCATGAATACCTATACTTTCCAACTGAATAGTTTGCACAACAAGATTTCTCCTACTTAAGGCATCAGCTACCTTATTGGCCACTCCTTTCTTGTGTTTTATGGAGAAGGTGTATGCTTGGACGTACTCCATCCACTTGACATGTCTGTGATTCAGCTTTTGCTGCCTGTTCAAGAAGCTTAATGCATGGTTGTCAGTAAAAACTATAAATTCCTTTGGCAATAAGTAGTGTCTCCATTTCCTCAATGACTGAACCATGGCATATAACTCTAGATCATAGGTGGAGTAGTTTTGTTTTGCCTCATTTAACTTCTCACTAAAGAATGCTACAGGCCTCCCGTCTTGACTTAGGACTCCTCCAACAGCCCTCTTACTTGCATCACATTCTACCACAAAGACCTTGTCAAAATTAGGTAGCACTAGGACTGGTTTTTCTGAAATTTTTTTCTTTAACAGTTCAAAGGCTTTGCTGGCCTCATTTGTCCATACAAACACACATTTCTTGCCCCCTTTTATGGTGTCAACAAGTGGAGCACAAATGCCACTAAACCCTCTAATGAACTTTCTATAAAAGCTGCATAAACCATGGAAACTCCTTACCTCCGAGGCTGTTGTAGGTGTTGGCCAATTAAGAATGGCTGCAACCTTACTTGGATCCATTTTTAGGCTGCCCTTGGAGATGACAAACCCCAAAAATATCAACTCTTCTTGTAGGAAGACACATTTGTCAAGATTGATTCTCAACTTCTCCTCTTGAAGCCTCCTGAGCACTTGATGGATATGCCTTATGTGGTCTTCCTTGCTGTCACTAAAAATCAGTATATCATCCAAATATACAACAATAAACTTGTTAAGGAAAGGTTTTAGCACTTCATTCATCAATCTCATGAAGGTGCTTGGTGCATTTGACAAGCCAAAAGGCATGACAACCCATTCAAATAGTCCTTCATTGGTTTTGAAGGCGGTTTTCCACTCATCCCCTTCCCTTATCCTGATTTGGTGATAACCACTTTTTAGATCTATCTTGGTAAAATACTTAGCCCTACCCAAGCAATCCATTAAATCTTCTATTCTAGGCATTGGAAATCTATACCTGATAGTAATCTTGTTGATGGCCCTGGAATCAGTGCATAGTCTCCATGTTCCTTCCTTCTTAGGTGCAAGCACTGCAGGTACTGCACATGGACTAATACTCCTCCTGATAAGTCCTCTATCCAATAAGTCTTGGATTTGTCTTGCCACTTCAACATTTTGCTCTGGGGTCAGCTTGTAGGCTGCTTGGTTTGGTAGGGTGGATCCAGGGATGAGATCAATGCAATGACTAATCTCCCTCTTTGGTGGAAGGGCATCCTTGCCTTCATCGGCTATCACATCCTGAAACTTCTCCAATAGTTCTTCCACTTCCTTTGGTCCAATCCTCCTAAGAGGGTGCTGCACTTTGACCTTCTTGGGATTCACATCCTTGGGCTTGATGACTACTGCAAAACATGGCACTTTCTCTTCCTTGAGGTTAGCCAAAAACTCTTTTTCACCTACCAACATAACTGAACTAGAAATGACTTTCTCTTTGCAATCATCAATCAAAGGAGTCATTGTAAACTTTTCACCATTCTTGGACAAATGAATCACATTGTTCTTACCATCACATTGGGCACTTGTGTCATGTTGCCAAGGCCTTCCAAGAAGAAGGTGGCATGCATCCATATCCACTATCTCACAAAGAACCTTATCATGATATTCACCTATCTTGAATTCAACCCAACATTGCTCTTTCACCACAATTTGTTGTTCCTTGGTTAGCCAAAAGACTCTATAGGGGTTAGGATGAGGCATTCTTTCCAATCCTAACTTAGTCACCATTTCATTAGAAGCCAAATTTTCAGAAGAACCTGAATCTACTATTACCTTGCAAACTTTTCCTTTCACCTTGCAAGTGGTTCTGAACAAGTTGTTTCTTTGGGGCTGCTCCTTGGTGGCTGGCATGATGAGGGATCTATTAAACATGATGCATTCTCCACTCTCAGGTGCTGCAGACTTGGACGAGGCTGTTTGGTAACTTGTGGTGCTTTGACAGTCCTCTTCTTGAAGGAGTTGTACTCTTCTTTCTTTCTGATTTGCAGCAGTGTTTCCCATCTTCTCCGGGCACCTAAAGGACTGATGTCCAATCTGATTGCAAGAGAAACACCTTCCAGTAAACACATTGGGACCTCTGCCCCCACTTCTTCCTCTGCCATTACCTCTGCCCCTAAACTGACCCTTATCAGTACTGTTTTTATCAGCCTGCCCTTGGCTGCCTTCTTGTGATCCGCCACCTTGGAATCTAGAGAAATTATCTCTGTTTTGAAATCTGCCCCTGCCCCTAAAATTCTGATTTCCTCTGCCTCTGCTGCTGCTGCCAAAATCCCCTTTTCTTCTCTGCTTATCCTCAATCCTCAGTGCCATTTGAAAACACTTATGGACTGTCTCCGGGTTAAAGAGAGTTAATTCATCTTGAATGGAGAACTTGAGGCCATTAAGATACCTTGCAAGCTTCTGTTTTTCATTCTCAGGCATCTTGGCTTTCAATGTCATCTTGTGAAACTCCTCTGTGTAGGTGCTTACGTCCATGTCCTTTTGTCTCAAGTTGTGCAACTTCTTGTTCAAGTTGACCTCATAATCCTCAGGGACAAATTGCTTCTTGATTTCAAGTACCATCTTCCTCCATGTAGAGATAGGATTCCTATCATCTTCTATCCTCTCATTTTGAATAAAATTCCACCAACTCAAGGCTGGCCCTTTCATTCTTGATTTGGCAATCTTCACTTTCTGATTTTCTGCCATTTCTTCACATGTAAAATAGTTCTCCATTGCCTCAATCCAATCAAGGCACTCCTCTGGATTCATCTTACCAGGAAACATAGGTAAGTCTGCCTTAGTGTCCTTCCTACTCAACTTTCCAAGTGCATCTAGGAATTGTCTCTCTGACATGTCTCCTTGTGGCTCTTCCATAGGCACTTCTTCTTCCTCATCTTGATCCTCTTCATCTGAATCTAAGATGACTTCTGACTTCTTCTTCTTGTCTTTGTCTTTCTTCAACTTTTCTATCTCAGCCTCCATCCTTTTGTTCTTGGCTGCTTGCTCTCTCACTATCTTTGCCAATTCGGCATTTGTCACCTTTGAAGGAATTTCCTCCTCTTCTTCTCTATCTCCCATCTCTTTGATGGCTCTGATACCACCTGATGCAGAGTGGCACAAGGGAAGCAACACACAAAGGTTTACTCTATTGTCCTTTGCCCACTCACCCACTTCAACTAGCCTTCAACCAACCAACCAACCAAAGGCACATACAAGGCATATGAAGGATTTGATGTCCAGACTATTGTCCAACCCCTAAGGCTTCTCCAACACCTTAAGACAGATCAACAAACACCTTCTATGCAGTTGGTTTGATCTCCAACTTCCCAAAACTCTTCAACCTATACCTTGACTAGTAAGGCTACTAGCCCTCCAAACTAGGTTTTCTCAACAAAACTTGACAAAATCCCAAAGGTCTAGGCAAATAAATGATGGAATTGAACACCTTTCAGGGGACCCTAACAAACCTCCAAATCTCCTGCTCCAACTCTACTCCAGCAATCCAGAACGCCTACTAGGTCTCTAGGCCTAATTGATCAATTTAGGCTAGGTTACAAAGCAAGTGCTAAAAATTGGGTGCATAGGTCAGGGGCAGAAACTTGGAATGACTCTACCATCCCCAAACAACACAAATCCACCATTCATTCACTCATCCTCTTAGGGTTTTGTCAAATACAACAATAAATTGCATAAATTCAGTCAAATACATAGAGATATTTGACCTAGGGCATCAAATTAAAAATAGTAAACTGTATTTTCTCAGAAAATGCTTTTGGAATCAAGTAGTATACACCCCTAGCCTGCATTTCACCGAGTGGCATGAAATTTCATCGGTGGAAATGCATTCTAGGGCCAAATTTGTGGGACTGCCCTAGAAAACAGGGTTTCTAGACCAGTTTTGAAAGAAAATTCAATAACTTTTGACTCCGACCACTTCAAGACCTCAAACCAGTTGCATTGGAACCCTGACTCCAAGAGCTTTCAGAAAAATATCATTTGCACACGTGAAAAGTCCGTACACAGCAAGAAAAACAGCGAAAAACAGTCAGTTTTCTTGATTTTTGTGCCCAAATTCCGTACAAAAACTTCCTCCCCCCGTACTGGAGTCAGATATCCACCATATTAACCCATCCAAGTTGGTTTCCAACTTCTACAACAGCATTTAACTGCCCAAAGTGGTTTTTGAACCGACCCAACACATAACACCTTTGACAACTATGGTGTTTTGCATTAACACAAGGAGGTTGATTTGTTTGGCTTGTCCAATGGAGTCCAAATGATCAACAAACTCCTTCCAACATACTAAAACATTAAAACAACCAAAAAAAACTCGAAAACCAATCCTTAGACCTTCTAGGCCTAATTGGCACAACAAGGATCCAAGTGGACTAAGCATGATTGAGGTTTATAGGGTCACCTCAATCATCTTGACCACACAAAAGGGACCATACAAACATGGCTAAAGCCTTATTACCACACATACAATCAAAACAAAACATAGCTTATCAAAATGCATAAAAAAATGCTTGAGGTGTCAGACTGCTCCTAGGTGCCCTGCACCACTACTCTAATACCACTGTAAGAACCCCTATCCGGATTACTATTTATTCCTATAGATTTCAGACTTTTAGTGTGTTGACATTTCGTCAAACACTTAGCATGTATGTTTGTATCGCTGTATTTTTCTGAGTTTTTAATGTGATCAACTTGTTTACTTGTTTGATTGTGATTAGTGTAATGTCCCCTTTTTGAGCTAAAGTGACTTCAAGCTTGAAGAAAGGAAAGTCGACTTCACCTAAGCTAAATTGAAGTTAAGATGAGTACTTTATAAAGTGGCTTGGAGAATGGAAAGTTGGTAAAAATGACTTAAAGCTTGGAGAATGGAAAGTTGGCAAACAACTTAAAGCTTGGAAAAGAGAAAGTCACTTTAAAGGGAAAATGAATAACTTAAAGCTTGGATGTTGTGCCGGTGATCAGTCTGAAAAATTTGAAAGGAGGTGCGTCAAAGTTGGATGTGGGTTCCCCTTCAACCCAGGGATTGTGGGATTTGAACATGCAAACCAATTCTGTTCAGGATCTAATTTTAGATAATGCAAAGTAGATTGGGGTTCCCTTGGTTTGGCTGGTGATCCCTGATATTGATGTTGACAGTGCCACTGCTAGCATGGAGAATGCCCTTATTGGGAGATTCTCCAGCTTTAGTCCGAAAATTGATGTTGTTCGAAAGTGGGTTAAAAAAAGATGGTGCATGTTTGAGCAGATCCATGTGGCTGACATGATTAATGGATTTTTTCTCTTTTCCTTCCATTCTCTTGAGGAAAGCAAGATTTTTTTTGCAAGGGGGACCTTGGTTCCTTGGAAAGTTTAATCTTTTGTTGAAAAGATGGTCTCCTAGTTTTGACGCAGCGAAGGAAAATGTTAATAGGGCTTCAATTTGGGTTTGGCTTCCAGGGCTTCCTTTAGAGTTTTGGAATGAAAAGATTATTAAATGTATTGCAAATGCTATTGGTCAACTTTTATCCATAGATAATGTTACCAAGTCCATGAAGCATTTGATTTTTGCTAGATTTTGTGTGAATGTAGATTTTGATAAGGTGCTGCCAAAAGTAATTAAACATTGCTCCAAATTTGGCATTTGGGAGCAACAAATTTATTACGAGACTTCTTCGCAGGTTTGCATGCTGTCATAAAGCGGGACACTTCTCCCTTTCCTGTCCTGGGCATGGAAAAGAGGGTCAGATTGTTGATGCTACAAGAAATGAAGGTAAAGAAAAAGGCATTGTCGTAGATCCTGTTGGGGATGAGCAGGGGTTTCCTTTGAAAAATAAGAATCCTGTTGGGAATGAGTAAAGGTTTCCTTTGAAAGATAAGAATAGGTGTATTGGGGATGACCCAAGGGCTTTATTGAAGGATAAGAATAGGTGTCTTTTGAATGAGTCTGGATCTTTAAAAAAGGGTAAGACAATCCATTTGAGTCAAGATCTTACTCCACCTCAGAGTTATTTGGTGAGGTTTGGTTTTAAACCTCCTTGATCATGGTTATTGTTGTTCTTTCGCTGTGGCCTTGCTGTTTTCAGGCCTGCTCCATTGTTGGTTCTTGCTTGCTGCTGTTGGTTTAATTCTTGAGGTTGTTGCTTATTCTTGTTGTACAAGGTTTCAGGACCCTTTCAAAACCCTTTCGGTTCATAGCTCCAGTTAAAAGCGCTTACCTATAATAATCAAAAACATGACAAATAAAATAATATTTTAATACCAAGTTGAGAAAGGAAAAATAAAATATTATTTTATTATGAAGGTGGACTTGTAAATTCAATAAAAAATAGAAAAGTGACAAATGACCTAGAAACTTCTCTCAATCTCTTTATAAGGAGGTCATTTCATTGTGAAGGCATCATATTGAGTTTATTTGACATTTGCGAAATTTCTTTTTTCTGTTGTAACTTGGTCCAACAACTTTTTAAGGACGAAAACCCAACTCACTTTGAGAGGTGAATCCTTACAGGGTTTGTTATTGGGCTTATTTGCAAGTATTTGCATGACATTGGAGCTTCAAAGACATCAGTTTCTGCAGGCTTACAACAGCTAGGGTTTGGAGGACAAATTGACATAATTTGTGCCAAAATGTCAATTTGTTATGTTGAAGATTGAAGGTTATTATATTGTAGGTTATTTGTGATGGATTTGGCATTGGTATCTCATGATTTGGTGATGGAATCGATAGGTTTTTGAAGGCAGATCTGAATATCACCATTGCTGGCTGCTAGGGTTTGTTGAGCATTTGATATTATAGATGATACTTTGCAAATCTAGGCACTTGTAATTGCAGATTGTAGGGGTTTGTGAGGTAGAAACATCATATTTTCCATCGCCTAGGGTTTTGGCATAATTGGAGGTTTTAGCGCCACCTTTGGAGAGATCATTCAACAACATTGTGTAATCAGAATTTCATATCAGAATTCTGCAGTCATATCAGATTGGTGAATCAGGTTTCTAGAGACATATTTGACATCCATTTGATATTTAATATCATTCCTAGTGTTGGCAGTTATATGGAGGATCAATCGCTCAATCTTTGGAGGAGGTTTGAGGACAATTTTGGAGTTGTCTAAGCATTGCTATCATCTACAAATTCATATCAGACTTCATTGAGGACAGCAGCCATCAAATCAGTCATGTATTTGTCATCTATTTGTCATGTATGATTTCATATGGTACCTAGAAGTACTTTCAAGCAGGTATGTTGTGAACAAACTCCATATTCAAATCTTTAATTTGAATAGGCTTTATCAACATTTCTTATAGGTTTAATCAGTCTGATATACTCTGTATCAGACCTGATTATCAGTGTAATCAGACCTGTACCAGCAATAAATAAAGCCTAATGGAGTGTTGAATCACTAATATTTGTTTATGTGAGTATTTGGCTATCTTTTCCATGTATTGGCATTGAAAATCAGTCAAACAAACATCATAAAACCAAACAAACACTCAGAAATCAGTCATAGACAGTTTGCATGACAAGTGTTTGACAAAATGTCAATACACTAGAACTCATAAATTCAAGGCAGAATTGGTAAGGGTTCTTACAATCAGTTACAAATCAGATGTACTCCATGGGACAAACATATTGAAGATATGCACCAAGGAAAAACACACACTAATAGTTTGCACAGTAGAAAGATATATTCAAATTAAAGATTTGAATATCGATCTTTAGTTTGAGACAATTAAAAAATACAAAGCTCAATGTTATTCACATGAATCTGTGTACATACTGTTGATGGGTGTTTTATGACCACAGCAACATTAGGATAGAGACACAGAGTGTTCTTTCCTCTCTTGAACAAAGCTTCTCAGACGCTGAACTTCGTGATCGAATGAGACTGCTCCAAGGTTCCTTTTGTGTCAGGTCTTGACTGGTGTGGGAAAAGCTGTATGGAATGATGTGATTTGCTGGTAATCATAGGGTGGACTTACGCGTGAGACTCAGTGCTCTCTTTAAGCAGGAAAGGAAAAGACTTGGATTTCACTATGATTTCCGGAGGCTAGGCTTGGATTTCTCAATCTATTGCAGAGGAAAAGGCTTGAATTTTACAGCTTCTTGCAAAGGGAAGGTTTGGACTTCTTAAGTTCTATCTCTACGAACAAGAGAATGATTTATCAATAAGCCCTCTACGAACTAATCCTACCACGGATCTAAATAAAATGCAAAAGATAGGCAAGGGTTTAGGAATCTAATCGATAGAAAGGACTACTGTTGAGGATGAAAATTGGAACCACGCTTCTGCTTCGTCATGAGGCAACAACTAGGTAGAGATGATGCGATCTTCTGAGGGGGAAGCAAGGATTTTTTGACTGCTCCTGCAAGAGACATGGCACTGAGACGTGCAACAACAATCGAAGTTAGACTCTGAAATAAGTTCAGACCAACCATACACTGTGATTTGCAAGCCACAAATCACAAATGGTGTGAACAATCAGTTTCAATCATGCATCAACAGTAACAATTTCCACCATTCTAACTAATAAAACTAAAAAAGGTAAAAGGAAAAGAAACAACTTCAACACTTGGAGCTCAAGATTTGCTTTAAAGGAAACAGAAAAACCATGTCATGATCCAAAGAACTCTATAAACACCAATCCACAATGCTCATATTATTGATTTGGAAGATGTTTCTATAACAATCTTACTGATCCTTTGAAGTTTTCTGCTCCAAGAATGGAGTGATACAGAAATAAGACTATGAAACTAGATGCTCAGAGAGCCTAAGAAGATGAAAATTGCAATAAAAAAAGGGCCCCTTTCAAATGAGGCGCCCAAGCCTTTATATAGGCAAGCAAAGTACGTAGAGGGGGGAGGAAATCTGATTTCCTCGAAAATTGTGCCCAAATCAGAAACCCTAAAGGTGGTAGGTGGGGTCGTCAGTATGTATGAGTAGGTGACTGCCACCTGTCCTGGGCGCCCATGCTGACTAAGACTCCTGGACAAGACAGTCCTGTTCCTCTGGAACTTCCTCCTGCTCCTTGGTCTCTGCTTCCACGAACCTGCTCAGGACAACTTCCAATTCCTCCATAGGAATACTGGGCATGTTCTACAACCGAAATTCCATGACTGATGAGGTGGTGGCGCAAGCAGTGAGGACATTCTCCCAATCCGCCCTTAGCTCTTGGATGTTGTTCATGAAGACCAAGAATGAAGATGCATCTTCGAGATGAGACCCCTGGGTAGGATAGTCAGCCTTGAAGTATATGTTCTGCATCTTGCCTCTTAGCTCCTGCAAGCTAATGATTCCATCTTGTGCTACTTCCAGATCGAACCAAGCCTCCATGGATACAAGGATTTTGTCCTGGATTTCCCTCAACATGGCGTGAGCCTGGGTAGTGTCACTCTCAATCTTCTCAAGGTTATCCCTCTTCATGGCCAAGACGGAGTACCAACTGAGGAAATCATAGGCTGAATTCGCCTGTATTACTTTGTCTCTAACCAAGTCCTGCTTTGGAGTGTTCGTCAGCGCCTTCAATCTTGGGATGGTTTCCTCCCGGACAACAATGAATTGCTGACAGACCTCCAGAATTGCCTGAGTCCTGTCCATGAGTGCAGCAACTCTTCCATTCACCTGGATGAGATCCTCTATAAACTTATGAGCTCTATCCAAGACCTTCCCCATCCATTCCTTCATTGCATGACTAGCCGTTCTCAACACTTCGAACTCTGCTAATGAATCCCTGGTTATGCTTGCAGGTTGGGCCTCTATTCCTTGGGCAGATTGTAGTGGACCCATGAGATGCTGGATGTAACGCTTCAATTCCTCATTCTCCTGCCTCAGCTGATTCTTCTTCTCTTCCTCCCTCTTCAATCTTTCTTTGACGGTGGCAACGAAATCCTCCAGCTCCTCCATTTCCTGTCCCCTTGTAGTTGGTCCAAGATCGACCGTTACTACGTCAAAATCTTCAAGACTAATGTCTTCTTTCGCCTCATCCACCCTTGGAACTGCTATCTCTACCTGGCGAGATCCTGATTCATCTCTAGTGATCCTGGAATACTTCTTTGGCTTCTTCGAGTCTGCAGATTTTCCTATCCTGGCCAGGAAGTTTCCAAGTTCGACGGAAGGATCATTCCTCTTGACTGACCTCTTCTTCAATCTATCTTGCAGCCACTTGGGTCTTGTGGACGGATTGACTTCTCTCAGTGATTCCTGCGGTTCCTGATCTACTTGTGGTATGGGTATTGGCACTTCACTGGAATTGAACTCCTCATTCAGAAATTCCAGATCAGGGTGATGAAGCATGTCCTCTAGTCGGACCTCCCCTAGATTCCGTGATGAAAGGTTAGGATGATTTCCTACAACCAGGTTTGGAGTCCGTTCCCGGGCGGAATCCATGGACTCATTGTCTCCTTCCTTGTGTTCGTTCGGGATGATGTCCTCCTCCATGGGCCCTTTATCCTTAGCTGCTTGCATATTGTCATCAGAGAAAAGATCAATCTCCTAGACAGAAGAAGTGCTGGCAAAATGAGGTCTACTTGCATTCTGCTCCTCCTGGACTGGCTCCCTAATAGACTCCTTCCGGGCCTTTACTCTCTTTGCCGGTGGATCCTCGGCAGTTCTGTTTCTTGCTTCCTGTCTCCCTGCGCCTTTTTCCTTTGCAGGTGTTCCTTCGGTCATGTCCTCTTCGGAAGACTGAGACTCCAAATCTCCCATCAAGTCATAAGTCGAGCGAGTGCCTTTCTTATGCAATCTCTCCGTCTATTGGTTTATCCACTTCTGTCTTCTTGTCAGTGTTGTGACCTAATCACACATCGCCCCATTGCAAATGGGGACCCCTTTTTTTTGAGCTCTGATGCTTTGCATTAAGTTTTTGATGATGTCTTAGGTTGGTTGCATGCTGAAATCAATGGTCTGTTCAAGTTCTCAGTCTAGTTTCTAATTCATGAGTCATTTGCTTTCATTCTGAGACCAATCCTGATGCAAGTTTGAGATCCAGAAAATGACTAAGTCTGGTAGCCTGGTATCCTGAAATCCTGAAAATTTGACTAAGTCTGAAATCTGGTGGATCCTCCAAATTCTAGATTTTGCATGTTAAATCTGGTGGATTCGAGACCTATCTCAAACATCCTGAAAGGTATATTGAAAAATATTTAAAGTATAAGAAATATACTTAAATATATTTTTCAATATACCTTACCTTGAGAGAGTTGAAAAAATGGCCAAGTACTGAAGGGAGTGCAAAATCCTTGACCAGTGCGACAAGACATGAGGAGAGCGCAAAATCTTGATGAAATGCGCCACTTCCAACTAGAGATCAAAATGTGGATCCAATGCGACCCATCCATTGCGCCATTCTTGTATGAGGTTGAAGCAAAGTTTAAGAAGTAAAAAAATCCTCATCCCATGCGCTTGAACCAATGCGCCCTCATGAAGGATGTTGAGTTCAAGGTTTTTGAGAGCATTCTAGAGGATCCTAAACCCTCAACCAATGCGCCTTAACTGCTGCGCCCATTTCAAGAAGATTTCAAATTCCTCAACCAATGCACCATATACATAAAGGAGTAATGAAGGTTTCAATGAATGTTGAGAGGATTCAAAATGCTCATCTCATGCACCTAAACCAATGCGACCACTTTGGGGAAAGATAAATGCAAGTTTTATACAAGTTTTAAGGCCTTTTAAGAAGCATTCAACAAGTGGATCTGCTGCACCCCAACCACTGCGCCATTAAGAAAGAAGAAACAGCAAATTTCTGATCTAATGTGCCACAACATGAAGGCTGATATGGTTGGCAAAGGATGAAACTTTCAAGAGGATTCAAATTCTTCATCTAATGCACCACCTATGGAGGGAGTTAAGTTTAAGTTTTGACACCATTTTTGATAAGGATTCAAGATCCCCATCCAATGCAACCTATCCAATATGCCAAGGTTTGAAGTGAAGTTTGAACATCTTTTTGGAGAAGACTGAAATGCTGATCCCTTGTGCCACTACTAGGATGAAGGTTTATTTCAAATGCATCATTCAAAATCAAAGAAAGATTACAACTTTCAACTAGTGCACCAAAAGATGAAGGGATCTATGTTGATTGAAAGGAAGCAATTTCAACGAGGATTCAAAATCCTTGATCCAATGTGCCACATGTGATGCACCCTATCAATAGAGATAATAATGATTTTGTGAAAGATTTCAACCAAGCATCAAAATTCCTATCCAATGCGATCAAGGAGATAAAGATCCAAATCATCCATCTACTGCGCCAAAAGAGAAGGGGTTAGTTTTGAGGGTCAAAAGCCAAATTCAAGGAACTTTCAATAAGAGATCAAAATCATGAACCCATGCGCTTAAAGGTAGAGTTTAGTTACAAGTTTTGGCACATTTCAAGAAGATCCAACATGCTGATCTGCTGCGCCTCAACCAAATGTGCCTTCATCTAGGAATCAGCAATAAGGATTTAAGGTGAAATTTTAAGAGGAGATCTACTTCTTGATCCAATGCGCCAAAGCATGAGGATTACATCTTGATGTTCATGAACACATTTGAAGAAGGATCCAAAATCCCCAACTAGTGCGCTGCCCTTTGGATCAAGCAAGTGAAGAATGAAGAATGGTTAAGTTTCAAGAGAAATCAAAACCTTAATCCAATGCGCCCTGTGTGATGCGCCTTGTCAAGAGATGGTTATTATTTTTGAAGGCATTCTATCCAAGCATCAAGATGCTCATCCAATGCGACCAAGGTTAAAGGCTTGTTTGATGGAGGAATTGTAAGTTGCAAGATAAGGATTCAAGATGTTGATCCATTGCACTCCAACCATTGCGCCATCTATGAGAGGGATACAAGTTTTTGAAGGATTTTAAGATCCTCATCTCATGAGTCTAATCTAACGCACCCAATTTGAAGGAGTTTTATTCAAGTCTTTGGCAAGATCAAGAGGATACAAGATCCTCATCTAATGCACCATGTCCAATCTGCCAGTGTTAGAGGATTCAAAACATCCATCCGGTGCACCAAAACTAAGAAGATCCAAAAAACTTCATCCATTGCGCCTAGATCAAGGAATGAAAAAATAGTGATTTAAAAGTGGAATTTCAACTAGAGGATGCAATTTTGATCTAGTACGCCACTTTGGATTGAGGTTAAATTCAGATTTTATGAAGCCTTTTAAGAAGAGATTGAAATTGTCATCTAATGTGCCCCTAATGATTGATACTTAGTTTGAATTTTATGATTGTTTTCGAGGAATCAATTAATCTGGCAACTAATGCGCCTAGGTTAGAAATGCATGAAATGATTATCAAATCAAGTATTTATCAAGAGGATTGATATTGCTTCTCTGTTTGTCTTGTAGGAACAAGGAGCTTTGATGAAGCTAAGGAGTCATCGAAGAAGTAAAAGCTTGAACCACCTTTATGCTAGGAGTGAAGTCAACAAGTTGCCATCTTGGAGAAGACATCATGTAGCTGCTCCAAGTGATCACTTCAAGTTCAACATGCCAACACCCTTCATCTTCATCATTATCAAGCATCCCAAAGACATCTATAAAGTTTCAATTTCCTCCGATACATTCAAGCCTCCTTGAGAAGTCATCTACTCTACATATAAGGAAGATGTTATCATCAATATCTACACTCCAAAGGACCCTTTCAAGTTGGAGCATTTCATCATCTACATCAAGTTCAAGTATACATGGCAAGTACACTACTTCATCTTGAATGGCATCATGTCAAAGACATTTCATCCATTCAACTTCAAGTTCTTTCACAATCTTCAAGTCCAAGAGAGATCTCCTACTCTGATTCATGAATGAAGCATCATTATCATATACATTACCCTTCATGAAGAAGCATCAAGGAAGATCATTCCTACATCCTGCAAAGAAGAATAACAAAGTCATGCAAATGACTAACAAATATCATACACATCCAGTTTACAAGAAGATGAACAAGGCAAGATCAACAAAGTATTCCCAAACATCAAGTTCATTCAAAGTAATTACATTAGAAGACATCATACAAGATGATACAATTTGGGAATATGCTAAGATGGCACCTACATGGCAAACATCATCATCAAGCCAATCACAATTCGCCACGTCATTCGACAAGCAAGAAGACAAAGAAGACGCCCATGTGGAAGATGCTCTGAAAGATTCCATCTTATCTTCTTGGAAAGCGTGCCTTCATTGCCTATCTTATGTACTAAAAATAGCAAGTTGTTGTAACTACCTACTGAGGTGGCATGATCTGAGCCCTTGGCTATCTGAATTGATCCAAGCCATTCATAGTAATCTGGACTTCTATATAAAGGCCTTGTTGCCTCATTTGTAAATCATTAGATTAGATAGATCATTAGATATTAGTTTGTAGGAGTAGAATAGAAGAGACTCTCGAAATTCTCTAAGAGTACTTGAAGTTGTAAATATTTCTCCAGATTAATGCAAAGACATTGGAACTCATTTGGTGTTAAGTGTTGTCTTGTGAAATGACATGGTTTCTTGTATCTTGATGAAATAGAGAGATGTTTCAAATTAGATTAGAAGTAGATTAGAAGCTCTTTGATGTAATGCATGTATGTATGGAATATTTGATCAACTCCTAGCTCATGCTTTTAACATTCATCGCTGGTGAAGTGTTGTGTAAAGCTAGTCTGAGCCTCATCATTTGCTTAAGTTCGATTGTGGATGCTTGTTTGAGCTGCGCCGTTCAATGGGTGCTTATATAAGCCTTCATGATTTGAAAACCATTCGTTTACCTTAGGAGATTGCACCAACTTCATGTAGTTGTAGGCATCCTTGACGAAGTGGAGTTAGGTTAATTCAGGAGTTTGTTTGTTCGTGCATCATCATTGCTTCATTGACCTTAAACTAGCTTCCTAAACCTTTATCTTTTGCCTTTTCTTTATCATTAAGACATGGTATATACATCATCCACACTCAAGGGAGAAATAAACTGAATGAAAGAAGAAGAATCCAACGTAAGTCCCTTTGTGATAATCAGCAAGATCACATGTAATCACTGAGCTCATCCACTATGAATTATAAGAAAAGGAACCTTGGAGTTGTCTCGATTGATCACACAATTTAGCATTCGAGAGCCTTTATTCAAGAGAGAGTGGGATACTCTAGTGTTTTACTCTATTGTTGACTTGTCTAAAAACAATCATCAATAGTCAGCACGGGTGCCATTAGTTCATCTAGGTGGGTGACCTCAAGGTCGGACCAAATAAGTGGTGGAAGAGGCTTATCCTTTTCCTGCTCGAAGGAAGGTTGAACTTGCTTTCCATTCTCCTTGACTTGATCCGGAACTGAAAAAATCTTGGGTGCCCTGATCATGTCCACGGACAGCCGAGAGCACATCCTCCTCCGAATCTCTAAGTCATCCTCAGCATTCGCCCAATGATCCTCCAGGTGCACCTTGTGTGTCTATGCTTCCTTCCACATGCCACCCGGGTGGTATTGAACGGATCAAAGTTTGCCCGTGAGGAATGGGTCACCATGTTGTAAAACTGTAGTTCCTCATTAGATCTCTCCGCGGCTTGGAGGGATGGACATACCTCAACTGCATCCTCCATTTGGATCGGGAAAGCTATCCCGGCCTTCTTTTTCTTCTTCTGGACTTTATCATATGCCGAGAGTTGTCTTGTCAATTCCAGTAGGACCATCTTATTTGAAGGATACCTTGGCAGTCTATATGGGAAGGCAGAGAATCCTTGCACTCGAATGTATGTGAACTTCGGAAATTGGATGTACCAAGAGCCATATGTCTTGATCAACTGCTTGGACTCGGGTGACAATCTCTGGTGAGTGCCTCCTTGAAGGGTTCTTGTGATGTGCATGGTGAATGCGTCATTATATCTTCTGAAATGGGCTATGTTTTGGAGATGGAGCTGTGGATAACAGTCATAGACTCTGACTTGTCCTTCTGAATTCCCGACGCGTCCCTTCCATGACAGTCCCCTGTATCTATTGTTCCTCACCAGCATGTAAATTACGTAGGAACTCATGTAAAATGCCTTTCAATCCTCCAAATTCCGGAACTGTTCATCAATGCTATCGCTGAGGATTCAAACCTAGTCTATCATCTTCACTCTGGCACTAACCACCTCAATGTAGTAGAACATCCATGGCTCAAAGGTTGAAGATTGAGGACTACCCATGATCCTGTTCAGCATGGCGACAAGGTCTCCATGCTCCTACTTCAAGTTGGATTTGAGGAGTCTCTTAGGCAGCTTGGAATGGTGAGGTCTCTTCTTCTACAACCAGGAATTGTTGATGATTCCTAAACAGGTTGCAGGATCCGCCTTAAACATGTCGGATGCTTCCTCCTTGCTCGTGTACTCGATGGGGCTATAGGTAGGAATGTTGAATGCCTCGGCAATCTTCTCCTTGGAGAAGTAGGCTATCACTGTGTCGTCGCGGTCGACAATCATCCGACGTTCCGGATCATAGTGCATGAAACACTCCACAATCAACTCAAAACAAGGAATGGCAAGTGGGAAGCATGCGACGGGCACAATTCCACTTCGAACTAGCTTTGCTGCGAGTTGGGATGGAGGGCATCCATTTACTCCATACATCCACTTCCTGATTTCCTCCATGCTTGATGGGTTGATGTTGGTGTCCCCAACATTCCCCCATTTCGAGACGATCCTGGACTCCGGAAGTGTTCCCTTGAGGACGTTCCGCATTTGGGCCTGTCTTGAAGAACCGGCCTTGGTGCTTGCCATGTACTTGCGGAATCAAGGAAAGAATACAAAGTATAAAGTTCAAGGGGTAAGAACAAAAGCGAAGAAATAGGCTTTATTCCCAACATGAGAAGCAAGTACAATGAATTTATATCAGAGGCAAATTGAATGATATTTTGGCATGATTTGAGGTTACAAGGGTCTAGATTGCATGCTGGGCTAAATCGCTCCATTCCTACATATAGGCGTTACCTATGTTGCAGGGTTCTTCCCATACTGCCGCCGTACCCGAACCGGGACGTCTGGGTACGGATTCTGGGCCAGGTCCCCTGGGAGAACCCACAGGGGACCCGGCCGTACCCGAGCGAACCCGCGGCCAAGCAGCGCAAAAAAGCGCTCTTTTTAATTTTTTTTTTTAAATTTTAAAGCATTTCTTTAGCATTTAAAACAACTAAAATGCCTTACTAAACCTAAAAAGCACATTGGAAACTAATAAAACATAAAAACATGAGTTATTTTCATTCATTCATGCAAACAAAAAGGAGAGAGTTTATTTTTTGTCTCCAAGCCACCATTGTTGGTTCTTGAAGGTTGCTGCCTCTTTCTTCGAAGGTGAAGGCTAGGAGAGTGAAAGAACTCCACCAAAAGGGAAGGAAACACTGCACAACGAAGATTTAGCTACAAAGGTGAGTGATTTTTGTAAATTTTTCCAAGTTTTCATGAATTTTTTCAAGATTTTTGAAGTTTTTCAATTTTTTTTCAACTTTTTTTTTGGTTTTTTTTAAAGTTTTAGATTTTGTTTGTAAACCTTATATGCATAATAAAGGGGTCATAATGCCCATTTTTTTTCTTTTGTTTTGTTGTATAATTTTATACAGAATGGCTCATAGTTCTGCTTCAATTGGTTCTCTAGACAAGCCGTTTAAAATTGATGCATCATCATCTCTTTGGCGACATACAACCATGATAGAACAATTACCTGGTGGTGGGGGTTATCTTTGGCATTGTAACCAATGTTTGAAAGAATATAAGAGCTCATACAGTCGAGTGAAAGCTCACTTATGTGCTATTCCCGGCACAGGTATAAGAGTTTGCCCAGGGCCGAATAAAAAAGGGTTGTCAAATCAACAAATAATGGATTATATCAAGGAACAAGAGGATGCCGACATGCTAAATAATAGAGGAAAGGAAAGAGTGCATCCTCTTTCCAAGAAGGGACCACAAAAATCTCTTGTTTGCTTCACAAAACCAGCTGGCCCACATCCTTTCATGCCACCACCATCTTCTGGAGAAGACACTACTCAATCTGAAACTCGTAAAAGAGGCCCATTGGAAAAAGCCTTCAAGAACAAGTCAAGGGAAATTGCAGATGACAGCATTGCTCGTTGCATTTATGCCAATGGACTTCCTTTCAACCTTGTTAGATCACCATATTGGCGGGATATGGTGTCCGCAATTGCCAAGGCACCTAGTGATTATGTTAGTCCTGGATATGAAAAGGTGCGCACCACCTTATTGGCCAAGGAAAAAGCTTCCGTAGAGTTGTCATTGAGGGCAATCAAGGATACATGGATTGAAACAGGAGTGTCCATCATTTCTGATGGATGGAAGGATTGCAAAAATAGGCCACTAATTAATGTCATTGCAGTGTCGCCTAAAGGGGCTATGTTTTTGAAAGCGGTTGATTGTGAGGGGCAAGTGAAGGATGCAAGCTTCATTGCCGATATCCTCATACAAGCCATTGACATGGTGGGCCCTGAAAATGTTGTCCAAGTTGTAACAAATAATGCTAAAAATTGTAGGGCAGCTGATTCAATAGTGGAGGGTAGATATGGGCATATTTTTTGGACACCATGTGCCGTTCACTCTCTCAACTTGATGATGCAAAAGATTGGCACACAAATTGAGTGGGTCAAGGAAATCTACACAGAGGCCGAGGAGATTCAAATGTTTGTGACAAATCATCACATGTCACAAGCCATCTTTAGGACCTTCTCCAAATTGGAGTTGTTGAAGGTAATTTTATTTTTATTTTTTACTTTTAGCATATTTAATATTTTTAAATTTTTGCTAAGTTGCTACTTGCTACTTTTTATTATTTTATTTTTAATTTTTTATATGATGTTAGGTTGCCAAAACTTGTTTCGCATCACACACAATTGTCTTGCGACGACTTGTAAAGGTGAAATCAGCATTGGGTGCCATGGTCATCGACACTCTTTGGAGTGTATGGAGGCAATCGCAGACAGATAAAGCCCAAAGAATCAAAGCATTGATCCTTGATGATGAGTGGTGGGTTCGTGTGCAATATGTTTTGGATTTCACCGAACCCATCATGAGTATGATTAGGTATGCAGATACGGATCGACCATGCTTGGGTGAGATTTATGATGGTGTGGACTCCATGGTTGAAAAAATACGGACCATAATAGAAGCCAAGGAGCAAGACCCCACAGAAGCATTTTTTAAAAGAGTACAAAGGATCATTGTTGACCGTTGGAACAAGATGACCACACCCTTGCATCTCTTAGCATTTGCTTTGTCTCCAAAGTATTACAGCAGAGAGATACTTACCCTACCAAGGAGGGTGGCACCATATAGAGATAAAGAGGTTACTAGTGGGTACAAAACTGCATTCAAAAGACTATGTCCAGATGGAGATTTAGAGAAAATTGTCTCAGGGGAATTTGGTGAGTTCATATCTTCAAAGAATCAAGATGTTTTTGCTCTTCGAGATAAGTACAAGAAAGATGCTCAAGAATGGTGGTACCTACATGGCCAAGACTATTTTCACCTTCAACCTCTTGCAATAAAAATTCTATCTCAAGTATGTATCTTTTTTTTTTAAATTAACTTCCTCATTTTTCTTTCTAATTTTTAAATTTTATGGTATGCAAATTTAACTTGTATGGTATGCAAATTTAACAGGTTGCAAGTTCATCTTCAGCTGAGCGGAATTGGAGTACATACTCCTTTATCCACTCAGTTAAACGGAACTGATTGGGTGCAAAAAAGGCCGAGGATTTGGTCTATGTGCACTCTAACTTGCGTCTCTTGTCACATAAGAAACCTGATTACAGTGCGGGAGCAACAAAAAATTGGGATCTAAGACCTGAGTGTGCTGATTTAGATGCTACTGCTACACAGCTTGCAGTAGTCTCTATTGATGAGGTCCATGATGACAATGAAGCTACACATGACATAGACTTGCCTACTGGGAGTGGTGTTCCAATTGATTGTGCTTCAAATGATGATGATAATGCTTTGGATGAAGACCCATATGATGCTTATTAAGTTATTAAGACTTTAAGACTTTAAGTCTTTAAGTTATTGAACAATGGATATTGATTGTAATTTTGAATTTTTATTTTCTAGTGACATTTGACTCTTTGAGAAATCACTAAATTATGTCATAGACTCATATGAATTTCAATTCATGAGTATTTTGATTTACCTTAATGCAAGTTATGACATATGACTCTATGAGGTATGTTGATAATGATATTTTATTATGTTGTTTATAACTTTATTCATTATTGGCAATTTGAATTATGAGTAATACTATTTTTAACTTTAAGTTTTAGTCTTAGAGTTTACTGTTTTAAATATAAATTAAAAAATTTAAAATATATATATTGCCGTACCGTACCCTGGCAAAAAAAAATTGCCGTACCCGCGTACCCGAACCCCGTACCCGTATCTGAACCCGTACCAGGACGGCAACTTAGGGCGTTACCCTTGGAAAGCATATTTTGGTGCATTTTGACATCATTTTGCAAATCTGGGTCATATCAGCAGCTACAAGTGTTATATCAGACATTTTAGACTTCATTCTAGCAGCTACATGTGTTAGATCAGTCATAACTTTGTTGGGTTTGTCATTGTACTTTCATAAGGCATCTTCATACATGAGGCGGCTAGGGTTTGTTTCATCAATTGGGCAGATTAGCATGCATCTGTATGTCTGATTTTGTAATCAGACTTGACTGTTGTAAAATCAGTCATCATCTTTTGTAATCAGCCTACTCAATTTCAATAAAGAAGACAAGCATTCATCCAGGTATGTTTATTTGTGATATGTGTGAACTATTTTGACTAATTCCAGTTGTTTTACATGTTGTTTGAATGTTAAATTGCAACCTTTCCATCTTCATTACATTCCAAACATATTGTTGAAAACTACATGTCAAAACCCTAAGTACATTTGAAGGAAAAGAAATCAGAAAATTCAGGGCAGCGAGTGAAAATTTTCAGTTAAGGTTAGACAGGGCAGAATCTTACAAGGAGCCTCACCCATACTAGAACTCTTGATGGAGCCTCCTCTAGAGGATCGAAATTTGGGGTCCAATTGTTCAAGTAAAGTCCACAAGGGCCAAGGGACCAGGGGCCACTACAAAATATCAGATCCTTTTCTTCTTTGTCAGAGAAAATAGCCACAAAAAACCCCATCAAAAAGGGGGATTTCAATGTTTCCCCTTACTTTTGTTCTCCATTTCCTGTCTACTTAGTGTTCCAACAATTTGGCGGGTAGCCAAGCACCTATAAATTTGCCCACCACCACCAGCTCTGTTAGATTTATTATCATTTTTTTCGTTTCATCTTGGGGGATATTTGCTATTGGCACCTCCTCCCATCTTTGACCAATACTGAGATCAACTCTTTCCTTAAGTAGCTTCCTGTTAACTACAAATTCCACAACTAATTGAGACAGAAGAGAGTTTTTTCCCTCTTTTGTTCTATTCTGAGGACATGATATTGCAAAAGGAATGAAAGACATGTTGCGGAAAGAGGGAAGACGCTCCTACCAAAGAGAGGGGTGGTGGCGGATTGAAACAGAAACGCTTGGGTTTCTTCCAATGCTCCTCACCAATTGCCCCACACATAGACTGGTTTCATATTGGAAGGATATATATTGGATCAGCATTCGGCCTATATGATCTTTAACACTATGGAATACAGCTATTTCACAAGAAACCTTATAAAGAATAAGGTTTTCCAATAATTTAATAGTTTTATGAGATCGATGCACATGGACTTGTGAGTGCCATGATTTCTGTTGGTTGAGAGAGATTTATGCCTTTCCTATTGAGTTGTTTGAGAAAATTTCATGTCAATTTATGTAATTCCCAAACTTCTTAAACTTAATCAACAGTGCTTAAATGCAACCATACTTAAAAGTTAAAACTATATGCACCATTTCAATTTAAGCTTATTAAAAAAATAAAATGACAGTGTCTTTAAAGATGAAATCAATCTCCTATATAGAAAAACCCCTTAAAACAAAATAAAGAGAAGTAAAGCTGTTTTCTATAACAGAATCAATAATTTGAAAACCTTATAAGGAGTGATTAACCACACAAGTCAAAATGAGGATATCCTGTTTTCAGGCTCAATGAAACTCAGCTGCCTCATTTCAACAGTCAATTTGGACCCTGATATGGAATAATGGAAGAGGATTGTGAAATCAAACAGGAAGGCCTTCAAGGAGTGACATCTATGAAAAATGATATGCCCACTGCTATGAAAGGAATGATGGCTGTAAGGGATTATCCTTTTAGGATTAGGAGCTTATGTCATAATAAGCTAAATGGAAGACAAAACACAAGGAGACCATTAAGGCCCTGGATGATATTGTTTAAAAAACTCATAGACTCCTGAAGGAATGGTCCAAGGCACTTGGAACCATGACCGAAAGGTTCTTTTGTCTCTGATAAGCTCCTGGCATCACCCAGCGAAGTTCAAGTGAAGCTTTTTATATAATCAATTTCTTATATTCATGGGGCTTGTGTTATCAGTTTAGCTTCTATAGTCTATTGGATCTATGCATTCGTATCACAATTCCTCCAGACTTGCTTCTTTTGAATCAGAGGGGTCCTTATTGTTGACCAGTCTATACTCTCAAGTATCAGAAATTATTATTGTTTAAGCGTAAGGGACTGGTTTTTGTTACTATACTACCTCCTTCGGTGGCAATTGCTCCAATGACTTTAAAAACAAGTTTTGTACAGTTAACAGCTCTTAAAATAAATCTATTACTTTACTGATTAACATGTGAAAATTAGAGATCAAGTCAAAATCCAAAAGTGATAGCTACTTCTGAATATATATCAATTCAATTTTTAACTAGAACTACTAAGGACAAAAGGAATATAAAAGTGAAAAGTGTGAAATACCATCAAGACAAGTGGGGCAGACATCTTCATCTCCCACGAGAGATAGGCTGGATTCAATTCTCATCATTGCCTTTAATGTTTGTCGTTTTCCAGGTGATTCAGGTTGATATCCTTGGCCTTGATCCTCATAATCCGCCTCATTCCAACTCTGCAAGGTTGTCAATGGTTCACCATCTCCATCGCTATTGGTTCGTCTAAGGGGCTCAGACTCTCCATGCAAATGGCTACCACTCTTGTCACGTCGTGAAACCAAACCATCACGCTGTAAGCGGAGATACCTGGGATCTGTATCATAGGGCAAGGGCCTTGGAGGAGCCCGATATGTATCAGGTGGGGAACTGTCAGGTGAAGTGACACCTAGGAATCCAGCTGACGATGAAGGAACTCCTTGAATAGATGAGGAAACACTATTACCTTCGACTCTATAAAAGACTGAAGAATACTGCAGAGAAACACATGAAAAAGAATAAACACACAAGTAAGGCAATGAAATATATTCCTAACTAGCCAAACCTGCTTTAGTGTTGATCGTTCAATCACATATATTCAAGGTATAAATTAACTGAACCATGCCAATCTCAAATCTAGGGGATTTTATCAAATTATTAGAATAAAAATATTTCACATATATACACCAACAATCCTCTTAACATAGAAATATTATTTAGATATTTTATTTTTTTGGGAGATTTTTCACTGGCTAACAGTACATTTATCACAAGTCATCACCATGATGACTATTTTTCACTGCGTAGTCATTTCTCTATGACCTTTAAACTCATAATATGCATTGTGTGAATAACCACAAGGTAGGGGAACTCCAAAAACACACAAGTATCTCTAAGCATTTGTTAGTACTGGGATGACGACAATTTTCTAAAAAAATTTAAGAGGTTCTTTTGTGCTTTGTGGTCCCCTTGCCTCCCTTGCCTTGTGATTATTCACGGAGAGAAATGACTACTCATGGGAAATAGTCATCCTCTTATGAGAACTCCCCCCCCTCCAAAAAAAAAAAGAGAACATCAGACATCAAACATTACTGGAGAAATAAGAGTGATTAAAATCAAGAGAAATGATCAAATGCACAATAATATCATTCAATTAACTAATAGTAAAACTTTACAATCTAACATAACTGTGCTTTTAAATATAAAGTGCAATTCATGAGGGGTTGGGCATCCAAACTGTCTGCATTGCCAATACCTAATAAAAAAATGTAGTTATTTGAAGAACATAATATTTTCTTGACTGCATAAAAATTATGGTATGTTGACTGCATGCGGTTAAATTGGTCCTTAAAACTTACCAGCTGTTAAATAAGTAAACCAACTTTATTCATTTTTTAAAAGTGCTCATATTACTCAAACCTATTATATAGATTTAGATCAAATTAATTTTGACACCAACGGATGATGAAAAATGGTCACAGGTACTGCAGAATATTAAAAATATGAAGCCGGACAAGAGGAGTGCCTAAAGCCTTTCCAGTATGAATAAATTAAATTTAAATTCATATTCACTGATGAAAGAATACACAATGGAACTTCACAATAATACAATTATGAAGACAAGGGTAGTGCCTACCACATTTCAAGTGCAAATTGAGGAAATAAAAAATTTCAATCAAGAGAAGGAAGCAGAAAGCAGGGTCAGGTAGGAAATTAGATTGAAGTGTAAATTAAATAGGCTCCACAAAATACAAGACCGCAGCAGCAGAGATGTCCTCCATAAGTTAGTGTTCCTTTACCAATCATGTACTCTCTGCCACAAGGTAGAGAAAAAGGTAGTTAGAATTGCTGTACATCAGCTGGCTCATGCCTCCATGGTCTTCATTGCCAAACACATAACTTATCCAAAACCTTCCCAAAAGGTGACCCATAGCCTCCACCTTATTTGGGTTGAAAGGGAATACAATGAGCCTTGAGTGGATCTAAGGGCATTTTTTCTGTGCTGTAGTATTTTACGGATGAACAAGGCAAGATATTGCTCATCTTTACAGTGTTACAAACTCTTAAAGTAGATAGGGGATCCTAAGATGAAATTCTGCCTCTATGATTATTCTTCAGTTTTTATTATGGGTTTGTTTTAGTAAACTAGTCTTACCTACTAGTCCCATGGAGGGTTGCTTGAACAATTTTCTCAGCAGGTGCTGCTGAGTGAATTTACGAGTCTATTGTAGGAAAATGGTTTTATGGAAAACAATTTTTTCACCACTCCAGTTTTTTATGCAATTGCAGAAGAAAATTTTTACTTTGAAAAAAGACACAAAAACCAAACGCTGTCATTGGCCTGTTGGTGAAAAACTTGTCCTCTTGAAAAAGAGGTCACAAGTTCAAATCCTACAGGGGGTAGGGTATGTATGCCTCATATTTGAAGCACAGTTAGGTGCCTCCTGCATACTGGGAGTATGAGGTAGTCTCATATGTTATAAGCCACCTGTAGACCCAAAAACAGGCCACCCGACATCGTAGACTATAAAAGGATCCATTTCCATCCATCCATTTGGAAAAAAGAGCTTTCCTAAAATGTCTGAGCGGGCACTGCAAATGTCTAGCCTCCCCCCACCACTAGCAGTTCAATCTTTCCTCCTATAAAATAGCAGCTCTGCATTTTAAGGTAAAGATTATAAATTTTTCAGTTCTACAGTAAAATTGGTTCCATGGGACCACCTGCATAATAAAAATAGGAGCACTAACCCCCTCCGTAAGACTCCACCCTAATTGTCCTTTGTGTTATTTTTGTATCAAGTTCAAGTAAGGGTATTCAGTTACATTTGTAGAGTTTTATGATGATCTCATAGAAAAAAAGGAAGAAATAAAAATTCACTATATTAATGATCACAAATGACCAGAGTAGGTCAAGGAGACCCTAGGCTATAATACAGTGGAGTAGACCAAGTGCTAAAGGTGGAGTGTTAACACAAAGATGTCTTGGGTTCAAACCCCCCAAAAACAAGTGGGAAACCTCCATGCGTTAATGCAATGAAAGTGGATGGAAGTGCACATATTTCATGCCAGAGGAGTAGTTGGTGCGAAATTTTGCACCGCTCCCTTTTTTTCAGTTAACCTTCTTGTTCCTTTGCATTTTCTGACATACCACCTTCAATGTATACCTGTGGCAGGGCCTATTCATCCCTAGTCCATGCTTTGCCATGCACTTGAGTGATTGATTTACTTGATGCAATAAGCGTGCCAGTTGATTAAGTAATATGGATGAATACTTGATATGATTCTCTGATTGATCTCATCTCAATTAATTTTGGTACTTGTACTTCCTATTTTGAGACTTGTCAATTTCAGGATTCATCAAATATCATGGCAAGGATTTCAGTGATTGTGCATTTGGCCCATATTGTGATTTCATGACTATGAAATGAACAATTTGTGGAGGCATGACTTGCTCAGCTTGTTCTCCAAGTGGCGACATGATTCTTTGTTTTTTCAAATTGTTTGAATTGGTCTATAGCGTGAAACATGCTATTTGCATAGTTGCTTTGTCATGGTTTCAATCTCAACATAAGGTAATGTGATTAGCGTCGATCAAATAATTGCAACATGTTTTAAGTGCACTTGTTTAACAAATGCTTGTTGTGGTGCCATATTCATAATTTGGCATCATGGTAGCAAGTAGAATGAATATTGTGCATTGTGCATATGAATGTTTGATGCTTGGAAGCATGAATAATATGTCATTTTCTGACCGTGTCTTAATAAGAACATAAGGTATTTTCAAAAACCATTTACACTTGGTATAAGATTTCTGTTTGTAGTTAAAGGTGTTAGTGTTAAGTTTTAAAAGCACTCCTTTTGAGACCTATGTTAAGACACCCAAACCATTATGCATAGATAAATAGTTTTATTTGATTTGAAAGCCAAAGTTGGACATAATATAAAAGGCACTCTATATGACAATCTTATTTCATGATGCGACCTTGGCATTGGGTGATGATGTTGGTTTTATTTGTAAGGCATGTGAAATGATTAAAAGCAGGTGTTTGAGCATTAAAGTTAGAATGTTTTTAATGTTTTGTTAAAACCTAAACTTAACTTAGGTGCCTCTATTGAAAAATCTTGATGGGAGAGTCTGAATGCCTTTTTGAATGTTAAGTGAGATGGTGTAAATGGAAATCAACACTTGCAGATAATTCAAGATAAGCTCAAAGATTTCACATGACATGGGAGTAATGACATTTATTGCTTATTTGGCTCTGATTCATCTTTGGCCGTATTTTGTAATTGTTTATATGTTCAAGCGTTCTTTTGTTGTTTGGCATCAAGCACCTTGTTTTAGTGAAACTCTTTCAAAAATTTCGAGGGAAGTTATTTCTTTTGCAGTGATTATCAATGGCATTTTCTGCAAACTCTTTGGTTGGCATTTGCAATGTTTAAAGGTGATGTTCTTGCTAAGATGTTGAATTGAACTTGTTGCTTCATGACCGCATAAGGTATGCATATTTGTAATGATATGAATCCAATTATTTTTAGTTTAGCTAGTTGTGATGACTTGAATGTTGTCTGGAGTATTAGTTAATGAGTTTGGAATGGGTTTCTACACTTTGATCAAAAGGAAGGTCTCAATTTGAATTTTCTACATGTATTTGTGATGTTTTGGGTGTAAAAATATAGGTTGAAGGCAATATTGATTGCAAATCACTTGTTTTTTCGTGTTGCTTTAAGTTGTTTTGAAATTGTTCTGTTGGAGTTGGATGAAAGATTTGGAAAGGTTGTAGGCCATTTTTCTTGTTTCCTTCTGCGTTTTCAATCCACAAACAAACACATTATGGCTGTCATTTTTTAGTCAAATGCACTTAATGTTGCTGTAAGCTAAGTGATTGGTTATGTTGAAGAACATGCAGATATGTTTGGCCTTATATCTTCTGTCATAGTTTATGGGTTTGAAACCCCCACCAAATACATTGTGATGCTTGTAAGTGAAGCATTTCTTTTTATTTCTAGTTTTTTTCAAAAACAATTGGCCATATGCATAATCGCATTTGTTTTTTATTCCAATTTGATGGCTGTGTTGTGGATTTTTTAAATGATCTGGGTGGAAGCAATGTTTGGGTGGATTCTTGTTGCATCTGTAGTATTTCAACTTGCTAATTTGTTGCAAACTTTGACTTTCATTGATAAGTCTTTAACTTATACTCATTTCTTCTCTCTAACAGTGCTTCTTGTAATGAATAAATTCATTTTGAATGGTTTTATCTCTGTTGCTGGAATGGATGAAATTATTGTGTACAAAGATTATTGTGTGCAGAGCATAATATTAAGCTTGATACCTTGTTGCAACTGGATGCAACACCTCTTTCTCACCATCAGCAGCAATCACCAAACACCTAGAATTACTAAGCCTGAAGATGAGGAACTTGATGACCATCACCATGGAGCAGAATCAACTGAAGAAGCACGAGAAGAGGCTTTGTTTCCAATGGGCCAGTTTCCACCTCAGTCCTCATCTCCTGTGCACAAAAAGATTCCTAAGTGGTATTATACAGAATGAAGGATGCAAAGGCAGATGCAATTGAAGATAAGTCTACCTTTGGGCCAAAGACTCACAACAAGTCTAGTAGTGAGGAAGTAAATTTGGCTCTTATGTGCACACTTATTTAGAATTCCTAACCAGAAACAGTGGAGTAAACTCTTGAGTGGACACCTTGGAAAGATGCCATGGATGCAGAATATCAAGCATTGCTGAGGAACAACACTTGAGAACTTGTTGATCTTCCACCAAGGAAGAAAGTTATTGGATGCAAATGGGTCTTCAAGATCAAATACAAGGCAGACAGTAGCATTGACAAGTACAAAGCCCAACTTGTGGCTAAGGGCTATGCTCAGAAAGAAGACATTAACTACAAAGAAAACTTTGCCCTCACTGCAAAGATCAAGATTATCCAAATGGTTTTGGCAATGGTAGTGCAATTTGGTTGGCAAGTTCATCAGATGGATGTCAAGAGTGCCTTTCTCAATGGAGATCTCAAAGATGAAGTCTATATGACTCAACCTGAGGGGTATACTGCACCTAGAGAGTAGCAAAAAGTGTACAGACTTGTGAAATCTCTCTGTAGTCTAAAGCAAGCTCCCCAAGCCTGATATATCAAGATTGATGAGCATCTCCTCCAACATGGATTCACCAAGAATCCATATGATTCCAATCTCTACCTCAAAGAGCAAGGGTATGAGATTGTGATTTTAATTGTATATATTGATGATCTGATCATCACATGGAGTTCTGTATAGATGATTGTAGCAACAAAGATTGATTTCAAACGATCATTTGACATGACAAATCTCGAGCTCCTACATTATTGTCTTGGACTTGAAGTGTGGCAAAAGAAAAATTACATTTTTGTATCTCAGATGAAATATGCCAAGACATTGATTGAGAAATTCAGGATGGAAGATTGCAAGCCCATGTCAACACCCATGGAGACAAGATTGCAACTTTCCCGACATGATTCATCCCCTCAGGCGAATGATACTCTTTATCGGCAACTGATTGGGAGTCTCATTTACTTGACCTACACTAAGCCAGATATTAGTTGTCAGTTATATTTCGAGGCTTATGCCAGAACCTAAGGTTTCACATTGGAAAGCACCAAAGCGTGTTTTGAGATACATCCGTGGTGCAATGGATTATGGCCTAGAATACAAATAGACTAAACACTTTTCCTTGGAAAGACACACAGATGCAGACTATGCAAGTTCTTTGGATGACAAGAAGTCTACTTCTGGATTTATTTTCTTTTTGGGATCCAGTCTAATATCATAGGGGAGCAAAAAGCAAACCACTATCGCTCACTCTTCCATAGAGGCAGAATATCACGCTGCAAGTGGAGCTATCTATGAAGCAATACGGTTATGTCACATCTTGATAGACCTAGATGTTCCTGAGACACATCCTACAGTTCTGTTCTACGACAATCAAAGTGTGTTGAAGCTTGTTCGGAACCTATTTCTCATGAACGCACTGAACACGTTGAGTTTCAGTGCCACTAAATCCACAAACATGTTCAACAGCAAAATATGCATCTCCAATATTGTTCCACTCAAGGGCAACGTGCTGACATCTTTACCAAATACATAATTAAGTCTAGAAGCATTGCCTTTCAACATCACGGATTATTGGAAATATCATGTCTCTTATCTTTACCAAATCTCTTGCAACAATGAAGTTCGAAGCTTTTCGAACTTTCTTGATTTGTTCTCTTAAGAAAATAATGTAATAAGGGGGGATTGTTGGAATATAATAATGTTATATCATTATAATATTACATCATTGTAATAAATATGTTAATAATAATAATCACGCATTATTATTATTAATATAAATTAGTTGGTTGGGTGGTTAATCAGTTTCCTCTTTCAAACTGATTATTCTCTTGTATATATTGATTGTCTCTCCATAATAAAATTACTCATTGCCTCTCAATGATTCAATTGACCTTCCTAGGGGCTCCGGCGGCCAGACACCCACTGTCATTTTAAAAAGCAAAAAATAAAAATTGTTTCGGGCTGCACTAGATAGAAAAGTGACTTTTTTCACCAGATAGAAAAGCAAAATTTTTAACCCTGTTTTTATGTTCATATTTCAGGATTTTTTAAGTCCCTGAATATTTCAGTGTTTTTTAGGTTCCCAAATTTTTCTTCATTAAATCCCGAATGATTGAATTCAACTTATACTTCTAAGTTTTGGTTTGTTGAGACAATCCCAATTCCGAGTAGTAATACTATGGTTACAATCAAATGATTCAAAAAGTAAATATAATGATCATAGTTAAGATGCTTGGATTTCTGATACATGTACATTGGCACTGCAACTTCTTGTGGACCTCTTTGTAAAGCTCTACTCTCTAATCAAGTTGAGATTATCCTTGTCACTTTTGACAAAGGAAACACATATTCTTCATGTTAAGGCAGCTTGAGCTTCTTGATGCACAAATTGTTCGCCAAAGAAAACTCCTTACTTTGACATTGACCCCTAGGCTTCTCTGATATTTTATGACATCCCATAATCAAAGTCACTTCCCCTTGGCCCTCTCATTTTCTACAAGACACATTAAGAGAGCTATTCAGAATTTCTGTACCAGAAAAACAACAAGTTGTAGAGGGATTTTGGGTGAATTTTTCAAATAAGGCTGCATTTTCTTGCCTTCCCTATGGAAAAGCTACTTAATGACTTCCTTTACTCCAGGCTTCCCTATTTTTGCCACCCTCAAGCCTACCCCGTCTTTACTCAAATCACTTCATTTTCCCCATTCAAGCATTAAGAAATAGTTCAAAGCCAAATAACTATAGGACTATCATGATTTGACATACATTTTCCAAACCTTACACCCAGATATGTTGTAACTTTCTACATATTTAGAGAAAAGGTAAACTGGTAATCATACAGTGAGAGAGCAAGCTGGCTTTAAGAAAGACCTCAAAACTATTGAGCACATTTATCACTTCAGTCTATTATGAAGGAAGTTCCCCAACAAACTTCTAAAGTCTTTTATTGCTTTGTATGATTTAGGAAGGCCTTTGAATCTGTCTTGAGACATCTACTTTTCTAAAAGTTGTATGATATAGGTATTGTCAAATTTTTCATTATTGCAATCATGAGGCTCTATGCAATGACTGTTGACCAATTTCAGACTTCCCGTAGCTTCTCTGACTTGGATAAGGATACCATCAAAGTCAGGTAGGGGTGCCCTATCTTGGCAACATTTTTTGACATTTATGTAGATGAGCTTGAGAAGTTTCTCCAACAATGTATTCATTATGATGAGAGTTGCATATTACGTCATTTTCTAGCTGACATATAACTTTTTGCTAATGATGTCCTTCTCACGCAGTGTACTGACAGTTTACAAAGGAAGCTTGATGCCCTTGCTCAATTTTGCAAGCTTTGCCAACTTGTGGAAACCTTCGTAAAACTCTTATTGTCTTCAAAACTTCACAGGGTTATCTTTCTACATTCCCTTTTTCTACCAAGGAGAACTTGTTGAGATCATAAGAACTTACACCTACTTGGTAGTCCAATTTTTTGGACAATCTTAAGTTTCAATCTGGGTTTACAGTTGCATCTTTACAAAGGCTATGCTTCTCTGTCCGGAAGTGCCAGTGTCTTTTAGTACATTTCTAGGATATCCTTTTGAAGATGTGATTGTTCAATGTAGTCATTAGGCCTAAAGTTCAATGTATGATTTGTCACAAACAGGTGGTTCATCATTCCATTGTCTATTTTGAGTTTACCAACCTTTGTCACCCAATCTCTTTGCCTTGAGAGTATCTTTAGGCTTACCTTCTATATTCACGTACTTGGAACCTTGGGTGACTCAACCTTGGGTTTAGAGAGGTACCCAAGTTTAGCCCTTTGATCTTCTAAGAAAAATTGCCTCTTTGGACCCCACTAGACATCAACATTGTTGATATGTCAAGATGAATTTGCACCCTCATTCTATTTACATCTCTATTGGTCAACTTCCTCCATTTAGGTACTTCTTAGATGCCCTGACTCCCCCAACTTCCTTCTCTTGAAGGATGTTATCAACACTTAAGGTTTTCGTAGGGAATATATCATCTCTATTACCATTAATACAAGCCTGCTTCCTACCTTACAATGAATGCTTTCTTGTATGCATTTGCACCTGCCATAGCATTGTATTGAACATGCAAAAAAAGTATGCCACCATTATTGTGCTAATAAAGTCAAGAAATATAGGGCTGTATCATGTCAGTCAATTGATATGGATTTACTTGGGTACCATGAATTATGATGCTATTACAAATGAATCATGGTTTATGTTCAAGAAGTTTAGCTCACTCCATGGTAGATATACTTCAAGCTTTGTACCTCTTTGAATCATGGATTCACTATGCTCTTAACCCTCATGGGATTGATAATAACGAACTATTTGCAACAATTTAACAAAGTTAACAATTTAAAAAAAATGTTGATCAAAGAGCATAATAAGATAAATGTAAATACTAGCATACCATGTTGAATAACCAGTGGACACAAAAACTGAGACAATAACAATGTTGTATCATACGTCCATTTGGATAAGCAGTGTATTCTTCGAAGTCTTCCTGATTTAAACAGCAACAGAAAGCACCCATGCTTCACTTTTCCAGATGTAACAAGTCTCCAGTATAAGAAATAATTCAATGTTCATGCAATGCAGATTGGCACCCTTTTCCTGACTGCAGCCAAAGTCCCAGCTGCAGATTATATTACAAAGTTCTCTGCTTATTAACACTTCACAAAGAACCAGACAATAAAACAAATTTCTTGGAGAGCAGAATTAACAAACACAGCTTCTAAATCATAAACAACTCTCCAAGGACCTTCCTGTCTCGTATCAGACACAGGAATACAGCTTCAACTCTCTCAAAATCTTCCGTTGTCACATAGTAAAGCAATTATACTTATTAATCCCAAAACCCAACAGAAGACCTAATAACCAGAACTGTATTTTGGAGCTAGGTCTTCCACATCCACCTCTATCTGCCAAAGAAAATTTGCTGAAAATTAGTAATTATAGAGTCTTTGATTCATAGCAATATTTTCATCTTAAAACCCTATTAATAATAAATAATTTACAAATTTGCATTACTTCCCCTTTCGACAAAGATTATATCCAAACAAAGTACCCAGAGCCATCACATATCCAAAGTTTTATGGACCAGACAGATGAACCAGAATTTTTCTAATAGTTTGTGTGTACGAACTCTCAGAAGATCCTGAGCCCAATTCCTATCTCTTATCCATTATATAGACAATATTCCTTCCATCAACACACCTTGGTATTTAGATTGAGGAAGGACTGATCAAAAGTTAGAAACAAGATTATTTACACTACCACAATTTATTCCTGAAAAACTTTGCAAACTCTTTAACATACAAAAACACATTTTAAACACAAAGTGTACAATCCGAACTCAAAGATTTTTGATCCCCTCATACAGAAAATACACTTTGTACTGAGCAACATAGGGTTAAAGGTCATTGATGGTTACATTGAGCAATTGGAACAGAGAAAATTAGGCCTCTGTCAACCTAAAGCCACAGGTTTCCTCTGGCATGGCTTAATAAAGCATATCTAAAGGAAAACAGATATATCTAGTGGGCAAAACATAGGAAACCTCTAAATTTCCTCTAATTCAGAAACTGCTTTCAGAATTTCTCTTGGATTTGTATGCGTACCTCTAAGTTTGTCTTCAAAATGCTTTTACCCTTTTTTCTTCTGCTGTCTTGACCAGCAAACTTTTATGGGTCAATGTAGATTGCCTGGAAACTACACAGCTGAATCCTGAAAAATCACATCATGTAAATTCTTACATTGGTTTCTCAGCTATTATTGAGAAAGTCAATTAAACCAGTTACATGTCAGATAAGTAGAAATCATTGTTATAAGTAGAAATCTGATTAGAATTCAGAACAAATACTGCATTTGCAAGAACTTTTTTTCTAATTGTCCAACCAAAGAATTACCTAATGCACAAATAAATAAAAAATGAAAAAAGGTTCTATCTTTTAGTAATGTGCTCTCAGGTTTAGGGGTAATTTAAGGACACCTATAATTTTTTAAGTCTCGCAATACTGGTAGGTCATTCTTCAATATTAAATTATTATAATTAAAGTAGAAAATTTCTTCTATTGTCTTAAATATAGATTGTTGATTGATTTTTCTGAGCTTTAAAGTTTGTTTGTTTTTATAAAGAAACGTTCAATATATTAAAAAAGTTGTAGATTACGAAAACGCCGCTGAAGCATGCTTGTAGGGAAAGATTACAAACACCAAGCCACAGGTGCTATCCAAGTAAAAAACTATCAAAAACAAAGATACGTATCCAATTAAGCAAAAATGGAATTCACAAGCAGTTTGAAACTACTATAGGCTGATACATGATTAAAGTACTAGAGACTAAGACGGATTCAAAAAGAAACAGAGCAGACTCGCAGAGCCACATATCCTCAGTCGTTGTTTCTGGTAGTGCTGCAGTTTCTTTTTGCTGCGTGGGGCCAGCAGGCATTCAACCCTCTGAGTGCCAACCCAAATCACTTTGCAGTGTCTTTTATGGTGTCCACTTTAGTTGGGACTTACCTGGAGATGCAGTTGATGCTGCAACCTAATTGTTCAACTCATTGCCCTCCCATCCACTTAGTAGCCATACAAATGATTTTAACTGGAATTTGGACTCAAATGTTTGTTCTTCTCGACAAGAAACGACTTGTCCTTGTCACCAAGAAAGTGTCAAGAGAAAATGTAATATTTCTTTGGTTCCCAAGAACAAAAGAAGGTATATGTGAATGCAGAGAGTGTATAGCAAATGAAAACAAATGCACCCATGGGCAGAGATAATTGTGAGTGAACTGTAGTTGAAGATTCTTCTGCTCTCTTGACAAACTATTTATTTTCAATATAGCATTGGGAAATTATCAAAGGAAAAATAATTTTATAGAGACCAGAAAAATCAGACAATTTAAATACCATGCAGTCGACTGCAGAAGACTCCTACACAGCAACACACTGCAAACGGTCACTCAAAACCAGAAATATGTTAGAGAAATTGAGGGCAATCTTTATTTTCAGATGTTAACCAATTGGAGCCACTCAAATTATCCCAATTATTCTAATACAAGTGGTCAAATTATGTGATGATTTTTTAGGGATTCTCCTGCATAGTTTCCAATCAATCTACATCGACCCATACTAGTTCTGAGGGAACCACTGTGCAATTTAGGTTTGTGTGAACCACTACTCAATCTAGTTTTTTATGAACCACTGTTCATGAAATATAGGTAGATGTAGGTAGGTAGATGTAGATTGACTCAAACTATGCAGGTGAATCCAAAAACATCATCACATAATCATCCCAGTCGTTTTCTGAGAGAATGCCGAAAATATTAAGGCAATCGACCGGTACATCAACATAAATCAGCAAGAATTAAAAAAAAAAAAAACCGCTAAATTCTACAAATATACATAAATAAGCAAGAATTCAAACAATTAAGGCTAAATTTTAAAAATATACAAGAACTCAGACAATTGACTGCTAAATTAAAATTCTATGTGACAATTGTCTGAATTCTTGTATATTTTTAAAATTTAGCCTTAATTAAAATTTTACACGTGGATCAGCAAGGATTCCGACAATTGACCACTAAATTCTACAGATTATACATAAATGAACAGGAACTCAAATAATTGACAATGGAATTCAATAATTTACACATAAATCAGCCAGTGTTCAGGCAATCAACCACTAATTCAACAAATTATACATAATTAGCAAGAGACTCTTACCATTACCTTTAACCGCGGAATAAATTTAACTCGATTCGACGCTGCCCTCAATGCAAATCTAAATCTCGCTATACGCACCAATATTTTGTCACATTAAATTCAAATTCCTCCACATTGACGAACGCCTAAAAATTCCCGTCCTAAAATCATAATCATCAATTGAAGAGGAGGGAAACGGGGCTTCAGAAGCCCACATTAACGCCAAAAAAATATGCAATGAGGTATAATTTAGCCGAGGTTTGAAAGCTCCAAAGAAAATAATGGCCGAATTTTCTAAACAGATAAGGAAGGCTTCTTCCAGGAAAATTGCCGCAAAAATTTAAGGAAACCCTGCATTAACAGAATTGTCATGATCCCGCTTTTAAGAAAATTAATACCTTCTTCTCTGATCGCCGTAAAAAAGAGAAAATTGGCAGTAAATTGCAAAAAACAGAGACCAGCTGTTCGCCATTGCCGAATTTCGCAGCAACGTCTATGGACGCCAATTTTTCTTGTAATTCAATTTAGTTTGACGTGGGGTAATTTTTTTCATCGAGGGTTTTACCTTTGTTTAAATTGTGATTGATTGATAAGTTATAGCAAATTAATTGAATTTATATTGTTTGGCCTGCAGAGTGGCGGTCCCCACATGGAATTCTAAAAAGTGACAGGGAGCATTTAATGTGGTCATTGCTTTCGTGGAAAATATTATATATTTATTTATCACAAAATTTATTGCATTTATTTGGAGTCAGCAATTTCCAGGTACCCTGGGAGTATATAATTAATTTTAAGAGAGGTTATTGTTGGTTTAGATTCCATTGATCTTTTTAAGAATATTAAAATACTGCTGGCTTAGATTTTATTCGTTGCATATGTGGCAGTTTGTATTTAGTAGTAGGTTTGCCTAATGAAGATTCACTAGTGGAAGGGTTCTAAATGTATTGGGTATTAAAAGATTTTAAATATGATAAAGAGTATTAGTTAATTAAAAATTCCCTTATGGGGAAGAATGGGTGATTCTTCAAAAACGAGGGAAGTATAGTGGAAACCACTCCCTAAAGGTTGGTATAAGATCAATTTTGATGGAATGTACAAAACAAATCTAGGAGTTTTAAGGGTCTGATGAAGGATTGGAGTTACTTCAAAAAAAATTAAAGAAGGAACCAATAATGAAGTAGAGGTCCAAGCACTCATTTTAGGATTAACAATTATGCAATTTTTATGGTTGGAAAAAGTTGAAAGAGAAGGCGACTCCATAATAATTGTCAATAAAAAAGAAAAAGCCACAAATTTGGAAAATTAACTACCTCCTCTAGCAAGTTTAGCTACTCCTAGACTCATTGGATAGTCATTCCATCCAACATATATTCAGGGAAATCAATGAAGAAGCAAATATACTTGCCAATTGTGCAATTGGCATGGTTGAAGAAAGTGAGAAGTCTAAAGTCAATGCATGGACAAAACCAAAACTTAAACTTGAGCGGAAATCAAAGAATGAGAGGACAATATCAAGCATTAATTAAAGCCATCACGATTTGGAGAGTTGTGGAATTATGTGGATGACAACCTTTAATCAACACTCATTTTCAAGATTTTACTCATGCCAACCTTCAATTTCTCCTAAGCATGGACTATGGATGAGGCCAAAAGAAGATAAAAATAATGATGAAATAGAATGCCTTCAGCCACTTATCGTGAAGTACATTCCCATAGAAATCATATCACTATTAACATTGAGAAGTCTGATGGATACCTCTATGTGTTTGGTGAGTAGCCAAAGACAAATGGCATTTCTTGGTGGTATTTCTAAGATAAGATTGAAGAGAGTCTTCAAGACCTAAAGTGGTCTACTTCTTTATGCAATACAATGGGTCCTGGGAGAAGAATTCATGATGTCTGAGCATACAAGGTTAATACAAGCATTTCATTAATGTTCATGGCAGTACTTCTTGACCTCAGAGAAGACAAGTAGTAAAAACAATGGCTAAAAAGTTGATCAAGAGTTAATTCCTTGGGGTATTGAACGAAGTCATCCTAACAATAGTTCACAGTGTCGGGTTACTGTTTAGGATGAAAAAGGGAGGATTGGATGGGGTTTTAGTTTCAATGGATGTGTGGGTTAAATCATCCTTTCTCAACAAACATTCAAGGCCATATCAACCGAGTTGAATCACACTTTTGCAAGAGGATTCACCTACAAGTTAGGCTGTCACTTGGAATGATGTGGAAGCTCAGATATTATCAACTAATGTATCAATTTAATGCTCAAATACCCTTGAAACCCTAATTATGCAAAACAGTAAGTAAATTGATGAATTATGACAAATCCTTGCAGACTAAGCTAGTAGGTAGAGATTAATAACTGACCATTTTTTGAAGTTCAGAATGCAGAATACTCGGGGACACTGGCACTAACACCCCTATCCAAGGTCCTATTTTCTTTACAGAATCCTGATCTCCTTCTGACACCGATGTTCACTGTACTTTCTATTTCTGCCCCGTGAGATGCTAAGGACACTGGCACTAGTGCCTAGGTCCAAGGTAGGGTTATTTTTAGGATGTCGAAAGCTCTTCAGATGTTGATTGTCACTGTCCAAATTGTTTCTATGTTTTCAACTTCGGAGGACACTAGCATTGGCATCCTAGTCCAAGCAGTATTTTTCTTTAGGGATCTGGAATCTGCACACTGTCTTACTGTTCCCTGCAACTCCACTCTGTCAATATGTGAAACCTGTAACCTGCAATCACAAGGAGAGTGGTTGGGGTTGTGGTGTTTAGAGGCTTGCCTCTATCAAGCCCCAGAGAGACATTCAAGTCTTTCGAACATCATTGTAAGATAAAGAGTGTGTATCCCTATGGGATAGAGGCAAAATTCAAATGATAAATGATTGAAACACAAATAAATATCACCTTGGAGGTGTAGATCTCACATAGATGAAGGCTCTTCAACACATGAGAAGATGAAGTTAAATCTACAATCAGAAACACAATAACAATGCTCTGCTCTGCAACAATGAATATCTTAAATGCTCTAAAATCATAAGTTAGCCAAAAGTTCACAATCATCTTCTAGTTTGCAAATGAAACACTAAACATGCTTATATATACAACAACACACATTCCCGCTAAGAATTTCGTAATTCAAACTTGAGATGTCGGCATAGGACCTAAGTAACGGTCATAAAACCAACATTAAAATTTAGGGCTAACCTAAAATGGGGCAGGACTAGGGCGCTAGCGCCCAAGTCCACCCCCCCTTCCCCTTATTTTGAGTCAGAGACTATCAAAATAGCACCCCCTAGGTCCTATTTGCCATGAGACTTTGGGGTTTTCTCATCGGGATTCAAGATTAACATGCAAGATGCTTATAATGAATTCTAAGGACCCAGGAGCTAAACCTTAAGAGGGAAAAGCCCCCAAGGGGACATTTTCTAACATAACATTTAGCCCCCACTTTAATGTATGTATAAACACAAGGCCAATACATGCATTAAAGTACGATCAAAACATAACAAACATGCCAAGCATGGTGCAGACACGCCAAACACACTAAAGATAGTAACAAGCATACAAAATACGAAGAAGACAGTTACAATCACACAAAACATGAAGAAGACAGTATTGAAGACACGCAAAACACAGTGAATGTAGTGATTATTTCTTTTTCATTTTCATATATATGAAATGCAAATGCAAGTACACAGAAAGTAAACACACGACCCAAAATGCAGGAGGGACTCATCGCCACTAGTCTTTAGACTGCATATGGGGCAACAAACATGCAATACAAATCTCAGAGTGTAGGAGGGACTCATCGCCACCAGTCTTTAGACTACACTTGAGAACAAACATGCCATACAAATCCCAAAGCATAGGAGGGACTCATCGCCACCAGTCTTTAGACTATGCTTGGGAACAAACACATCATACACACACACATGGAAGACATGGAGAAAACATGACAAACAAGCAATGGAAGGAGCCTATTGCTAGGTTCACCGCCATCTCAAGCACATTCAGGCACACCTGACAGTTGGGCTTCGCAACAACAACCGCCAAAGACACGCTTAAGGGAGGATACACCAACCACGCCTGCTCGGAGGACTTATAGAATAAAAAGGATGTGCACTAGTTCAAGAGATACACCATCCCCACCTCCGCATAGGGATTAAAATAAAAGGATATGCACGATATCCTGCCTCCACAGAGGGCTTTCTCATTGCAATATAAAATAAAGATGTGCGCTTGCTCGGAGATACAACATCCCACCTCTGCAAAGGGCTTACAAACATGCTTTGTTAGTACCAAAATCATCAGACAGCTTACCCTATATATGCCCCACCTTAAGGTGGTTGATGTCATGTATCGATATCAAGCACGTTAAGGTAGGAAGAAAACACACAAGGGAACAAGAGATTTCGCAAAGCCCATGCCCCCATAAGTGACATGCACTTTACGATCACTGAATGTTCCCACAAACACACAATATCTTGAAAGAAAAGAGGTTAGAGATCTTTCCATGAGATAATAACCACATCACATGATCAAAACAATGCATAATCATAATCACATCAAGAGTTGAGGTTATACTATGGATTCAGAACCTGAGTATAACCGTGGGGCTATACCGCAGAGATCCCAGAATTGAATATAAGCAAGGCGAGATCCAAGATAAGCAAAGTGCACAGAGCAGCAGTATTGTTATGGTTTGTTAGTGCGATAAGACACCATCAAAATATTACACGGAGTGATTCTACTAGCCAAGTGTCAGATAATATATATCAACCGCATCGTCATGTATGGACTAAGTCTATTTTTGCTTACTTGTTAAAGGGACACTTGGTCCGTATCAGTCCTATTTGTTTTTCATCATCCGCGAGCTAGATAGAACCATTAGAGGAAAGTAAACAATAAATTAAGAGAGGAGAACAAGTGCCTTAGGGTCGTCACGTAGGAAGGTGCCCCCAGGTCACCAACCGCAACACTATGCCCCTAAGACACAACACACAACAATGACAATAGAGTAGAAGCCAGATAGAAGAATGATGATACAAATAGAAGAAGGGTCACAATAGAGGCGGTCTCCTAGTATCCTTGACCTTACAAGAGTATCAAGGGTCATCCTAGGAGGCCTAAACAACACATAACATATCACAGGGGAACACAACATGAGAGAGAAGGGTTAGAAACACTTAATTGATTCATCCCAATGTTAAGAACATACATATCTAGGAAGAGGCCACCCTTGAGAGCAACTATAATATTTGCTACAACGACTGTGGCTTAAAAAGGGAGAAATATTTACCTGATTCATAGGATATTTCCTAGTGGACAATTCTTGTCTATCAGCTCAGGATATTTCACATGTTAATTTGGTCTTGTTGAGATTGCATTAACATTAAGTTTAGGATGACGAGAGGCTTTAGTGGGCTTCAAAGAGCAGTATCCAATACCAGCTGTGTAATTAATTCTAGCAACTTGTAAAGGTACTATGATTCCTTGTTTATTTACACCACATCCATTACCTAAATAATCACAATTGTTATAAAGGATTTTAAATCCACGACCATAGAGGGATGTCATTTCTTTAGAAGATGGTGAGGCCTTGTAGGTCACATAATTTGTAGTATAAGTAAAAGTATTGCCTTTATTTTCTACTAATGAGACTTTAGGTTTTTCAGGTGTTTCTAAAGATTGTTTGGATGAGATCGATGCGACTTTTGATGTGTCATGGCTATTAAGTTTATATTCCCCTATACTACAAGGATTAAAAATAAAATCTAATGAACCCCAATCGTCACCAAAAAGTGCATTTGATGGTGTAGAGTCTTGTGCAACATTATCTGTGGAAAGAGGCATTGATGAATCAACTCATAAATTGTTTAAGCTCATATGATTGGAAACTTGCTTTTGCATTTCAATATGTAAATAGTTCTCTAATTCAGGATCGGCTTTGATGGTGTGGAGCTTGTTTTGATAAATGAACTTTAGTGACGATGAAGGGTAGATGGAACTGCCCCCATGGCATGGATCCACGGTCTACCTAGAATCATATTATATGAGAGCAAACTAGGCATAACATGAAAAAGAGTATCTAATGTCACAAGTCCAACCTTTACCAGTAATGTTATTGTTCCCATGGATTGTCTACCAACATTATCAAAGCCACAAATGTTAATCCCATTTGGTTTGATTAAAGATGTGTTAATCTTGATTCTATGTAATAAGTCTATGTTGTACAAACATTAAGAGCCGATCCATGATCAATCATAACTCGCTTTAGCAACTTTGTATTTATCATGGCAAATATCATAAGTGGATCATATTGGTTTTGAACTTCAATTGATGGTAATTCATGTGGTTGAAAGAGAATATCCTTTTTGTCACATACATACTATCTAATACAGCTGCTACATCATTCGACTTAGCAATAGGTGGTTCAACCACTTTTTGTAAAGCTTCTTAGAGAATTCCATGGTATGTAGGTGATGTTTGTATTAAATTCCAAAGAGAAATCTTAGCAGGAGTAGCACGAAGTTGCTCAACTAGATCATATTCTTGACCACTTTTAGGTGTAAGATGAGGTGGTGGAGGAAGCATAGGTTGAGAACATGGAAGAGAGACAGGAACATGAGGTGCTTGCTTACTTTGCTTGTTATTACGGGTGTTATATGTGTGAGCAATCACATTGTGATGTGGTTGTTGCAACATATTTTGAACACCTTGATTTCTTTGAGTAATTTGTCTTGTATAGTTTAAGATGTAATCAAGGGGTCGAGGTGGTTTTTGATCACCTTGAACCGTAATCACTGGTTTTAAGCAAGAAGGTGCACTAGGTGTCCCTCGCACAATCATCTTAGGAACATTGCTACAAAATCTATTAGTGAATATTGAATTAATATTGTTTCCCTCTCTATTATACCCAACATCTATCCCTAAAAGATTTAATGTGAGAGACCTTTTCTCATCCACTAATGCTACATCTTGGCCAGGGAGAGCATTGGAATGAGAGGAAGGTACGGTGTTGTTTGGAAGGTTAGGTGTTGTATCATTAATAGAGCTATCCATAGTCTTCTCATCTAAGGTTCTTAAACATTCAACTATAGGGGAAGTAGGATAATTTATGGAATCATCATCATCATCATATGTTTTAGCTATTAGTTCCAAAGCATTAAGAGAACTTTCACACTTATCATTCTCAATGTGTTTTGTCAAATCTTCTACTACCGAAGGGTATGTATTTGTAAGAGATATGAAGTTGTCAAAATCAGATACATAGTCAAGGATTTCAAATGAAGAGCATTTAAATATATCCTTGTGATACATAGCTTGTATATAAGTGAGAACATGAGGGTTCATATTAAGAAATTTGTAGAATTTCTCAAAGTTTTTGATATATGCATGTAAATATACCAAAGAGCAATGAGATGAAGATGCCATAATGAAATGTCTTGTAACATCAATGTCCAAAGTTTTATGTGACTTGATACACCCTAGATGTGTGACTATTTCACTCCTAAGCACTTGTTTAAAGAAAAGGGCTAAAAGGACACACCAAGTTCACAACAAACACAATGGATAGGAGGAAAAGAGTACAATATGACAAGGGTCAATTGATGATTTTATGTATTTATATTAAATGCAATGAAATGACACCAATTATGCTCGTTTATTCACCTAAAATGTTCACCTTTTCACCTTTTTTTTTCAATGCAAATGACTAAAGGAAGAGGTGTTGTGAAGATTTTTAAGAGAGGCAGCGAATAATAAGCGCGATATCATTCCAATAATGCAACAATATCCTTCACAATACGCCTATAATGCAATTCTAGAGAGACAATAAGGCCTAATCTAGTGAAATGCAAGGTTTTCAAACCATAGACATGATTTTTTATCAAGGACACTTTGATGAGACACTACAATTAGAAATTAGTCTTAAATGATTGTTTGAAAAGGTTGGTAAAATCTGAAACAAGATTTTAACTACAAACCCTAGCTAATGCAAAACTAGGTTTTTATGAAAAATGCACAATTTCAAGCAATTTTTGACAAATTAAGCATGGGAATGCAATGCAAGTGATTGAAATAAAATGAATTTTTGCAATGTTGTCAGATAAAGAGTGTGTATCCTTGCAGGATAGAGGCAAAATCCAAATGATAAATGATTGAAACACAAATAAATATCACCTTGGAGGTGTAGATCTCACATAGATGAAGGCTTTTCAACACATGAGAAGATGAAGCTAAATCTACAATCACAAACACAATAACAATGCTCTACTCTACAACACTGAAGATCTTGAATGCTCTAAAATCACAAGTTAGCCAAAAGTTCACAATCATCTTCTAGTTTGCAAATGAAACACTAAACATGCTTATATATGCAACAACACACATTCCCGCTAAGAATTTCGTAATTCAAACTTGAGATGTCAGCATAGGACCTAAGTTACAGTCATAAAACTGACATGTCAGCATAGGACCTAAGTTACGGTCATAAAACTGACATTAAAATTTAGGGCTAACCTAAAATGGGGCAAGACTAGGGCGCTAGCGCCCAAGTCCACCCCCCCCATTTTGAGTCAGGGACTATCAAAATAGCACCCCCTAGGTCTTATTTGCCACAAGACTTCGGGGTTTTCTCATCAGGATTCAAGATTAACATGCAAGATGCTTATAATGAATTCTAAGGACTTGAGAGCTAAACCTTAAGAGGGAAAAGCCCCCAAGGGGACATTTTCTGACATAACAATTACCTCCTTTGGATGAAACATTGCTGGTAAAAAATGATATTGTCTGCGGTCCATGGAGACCTTTTATAGTAGTGGACATGCTGCAAAAGGAGGAGGGAATGCACAAAAAGACATCCAGGGGAACTGAATTCTTGAAGTAAGCGATGGGTCTAGTGACTACTTAAAGCATTAACTGGTTGAGTGCACTGATATTTGATAGCTCCAAAGATGAAGCTAATAAGTAATCCATCCCTACAATAGAAGCTTAGATAGATGTTATTATATAGAATAGAATCATATATATAAGCAGATAGAAGACCGAAGTAAATAGGATAGATGGTCTAATAGGTTTTTTTGTAAACTTCTTCTATTTCAATGTTACTTGGGTTTTTTTTAAGTAAGCACTACCAAGGGGGTTGTTCATGTTTATTAATATCAAAGAAAATCACATTGCCAGCGAGATGGCCCCTAGCCCATCTGCCATTTCATAGATGCGCTCAATCAGATGAGAAGAGAACAAGTCCCCAAAGACATTAAAATAGTTTTACAAAGACAAATAGATCACATTTTACATTGCCTTTTGTAAACAACTCTAGAGCCTAGGCAACGAGTTGTATTTTCCTTACAGCCTCGGCATTGAAGATGTCAGCAATGTTACCATTCTTCGGGTTGACCTTTAAGGAAAGGATAGTCATTCTAACCTCATGAACAATCTCATCCTGAACCAGGGAATTGACAAAAATAGTGGTTCTATGGAGAAAACCCATCGCCTGAGCCACAATTGTATAGAAGACCTCTAAAATATTCCCATAATGCATGTGGCCTCTCTGAAATAACTAACTGCCAATCACTTGTTTAATAACCAATTTGATGCCATCCTCCTCATTATTAAGAGTCTACTTAACTACACCTCCATCATTTCCTCCTCACACCTACAAGAGATATCAAAAAACTTCCTATTAGGATTAAGGTGCCATCAACCTTGTAAATCCTATGTAATTAATTACTCCTAATATTGTTTGTAAATCACCCATAAGGGATGAAAGGTTTCACCAGTAGTGGCCTTATTTCAGCTACATGTTTATATCTGGTCCTCACCACTCATTCATTTGCAACGAGGGATCACAAGTGGGTTTCCCCCTGCGAGGGGTCTAGGGGATCATTCCCCCAGTGGGGGGTCTGGGGGGTCTAGGGGCCACTGGGGGATTGATTCTACATTGTTTAGAGGGCATAAATAAGATTTGAATCAAATTTTCATTGTGTGGTTTGCACCTTCATTTCTAACATTTGGTATTAGAGCCTAGCCAGTTTTGATTCTTGGGTGGTAGTGGGAAGGTTTTTTAGTTGCAATGGGAGATTTGGTTGTTGTTTGTTTGCACATCTTGTGTAGATATCATGGCTTCATCCACCGCTACTTCTACCTCTCGGTTGGACATCAAAAAGTTCAATGGCACGAGAAAAAAATTTTGGAAGTTGAAAATGGAGGATTTGCTAGAAGAAAGAAACCAGTGGCTAGTTGTTATGAAAGAGAAGAAACCCGATGATGTTGCTCCTGATAAGTGGGAAAGACTAGATAAAAAGGCACGAGGTACGATCCGGCTGTGTCTTGCAGATTATGTTCTGCTGAATGTTGCGAGTGAGAAGTTCGCACATAGGTTATGGAAGCATTTGGGTGTGATCTACCAAGCCAAGAGTATGGTAAATAAACTTTATTTAAAGTGTAAGTTATTTTCTATGAAAATGAAAGAGGGTGAATCGGTTGCAGAGCATTTGAATTCATTTACTTTGTTATTGAGTCAACTAGCATTTGTAGATGTGGAGGTGAATGAGGAAGATAAATGTATATTGCTTTTTTGTTCTTTGCCTAAGTCATGGAAGAATGTTATTTTGGCTATCATTACTAACCTCACAGATCCGAAGTTGGATGCTCTTGTTTCAGTTCTATTGTCACATGAATTGAGGAAGAAAAGTTCAGATAGTTCAGGGGAAGGTCTATGGAAAGAGGACCAAAAGGAGATTAGAAGGGGTCTAAAGACAAATCTAAAGGTCATTCTAAGACTCCTAGAAAGAAGAACAAAGTCAAGTGTTGGAACTGTAGAAAGACAGGACATGTGAAAAAGGAATGTAGAAACCCAAATAAACAATGGGATTCTGCTACTGATAAGTCTTTGAATGCAGGTGATGAGGTTTTACTTTCTGCATGTAATGTTGTTTCTCATGATCATTGGTTGGTTGACTCAAGATGCTCGTACCACATGACCCTACATAAAGATTGGTTTTCCACATACGAAGAGTATGATGGAGGAAATGTGTACCTCGGGGACAACTCTTCATATCCTATTGTTCGACGAGGGAAGCTAATGTTGTGTTTCAGTGATGAGATAATTAAAACCCTCCCTGGTGTTTTTTATGTTCCTGGATTGGCTAGAAATTTGATTTTTGTTTCAAATATGAATGATTTGGGAATGCATGTGACATTTGATAAGCATGGTTGCAGATTGGTGAGAGAAAACTTGGTGGTAGTGAAGGGGAAAAGATTGGGAACTCTGTTCAAGCTAGAAGCCACTACGGTTTGTAATGCCTCTTATGTATCTGAGGCTAATACTGAAAATAAATGTATGTTGTGGCACTATAGATTGGGCCACATAAGTCAGTCTAGTTTAAAGATGATCTTAAATAAAAAATTGTTAGACAATTTATCCTATTCTGATGAGAGTTTCAAATTTTGTGAACATTGTGTGTTTGGAAAATAGAATAATCTCCATTTCCTTCAGGTAGCAATAAATCTAATGATAAATTAGAACTTATTCATTCAGATGTTTTTTGTCTAGTGGATGTTGAAGCAATTGAAAAATCTAGATATTTTGTTTCCTTCATTGATGATGTCTCAACGTTTACCTAGATTTATTTTATGCATCACAAATCTGAAGTTTTCACTAAGTTTAAGGAATTTAAAGCCTTAGTTGAAGAGAAATCAAATTATAAGATAAAGGTTTTAAGATCTAACAATGGAGGGGAATACTATTCCAAGGAATTTGATGAATTTTGTAAGCATGCAGGTATTTGTAGAGGAAAATTAATGCGTTGTAGACTTAACACAATTCAGGGGTAAACCTATATGAAGAGTCCACTCTATCATTGCATTCTTACATTGAATTATCAACCAAGGAGCGTAAGCTTATGATGGCACTGCACTGTATGTGCCTTTAAGGCTCATATTCCTCATACACTATCTTATCCAAACCTATTCAAGCTATTCTATTACTCTGGAATTCTCAGAAATGTAAGAATAGTAAAAACAACTATAGAATCTAGTGGCTACGGGTACCTACAGCATAAGCTGTAGATAACTGCTAACAATAGGAATTGCAAAATTAACTCAAAACATTTGAAATGATAAGAGAACTAATTCTAACCTCTGGAGGACTTAAACTAGACGAATCATGCACTTGTTCATGAACCAGAACTATTGGAAATGATAATTAGGATATTTTACTAAACTCACAATGCAATTTATGAAATAGAAGAGAAACATCTTTAACTAAAAATGCATAAATAAATAAGGAAATAGATGAAGTGGGGATCAGTACCTTGAGTGGCCAGCTCAGGGGACTATCTCACTTAACTAGAAATCAAATCTACTTCAGATTCTCACGCATTCGCATAACAGATAGTTGTATTCAATTCATATCATAAACAAAATCTTTTCAGATTATACTCAATAAAACATGTTTGGATCTTCCAACATAGAAAAATAGAGTAACCACTAAGTAACTGGAAATAAAGTAACTAACTTAACATCTAACTCATCCCCCTAACTTATACAAAAACGGGAGAGTTTTATGCAACTACTAACTAATTGCAACCATCAATCCATTCCTAGATAATATGATATAGGTTTGAGATCAATTTATTAATCTAACTGAACAGAGGAAGTAGAGTCCTATCCAAAAAAGAATTCTTATGCAACGGATCTCATGAAGAGCACATATAAGTTGTGTTTCAAACAAGTCTTCTTCTTCTTCTGCATTTATTTCTGTCCATGGTGGTTCACATTCAGCTTTAGTTAGCGCTTGACTGTGACTTCCTTTAATGCCCTGTTTTGCAATGTGCTACAAATTCTCCTTTCCTCGATGCCACATATTCACTACTGCACAGGGGTTAATCCATAGAACATGTGCATGCAAATAACCTTCATAATTAAACTATAAAATCTCATCTATATGCATACATACTCATGTCTAACTCATTTAATTGACAAATATTATCACCATATCTCATACTGACAGAATAGGTTCAAGGTTCGCAGAATATATAAAAAGACAACATATTATGATGGTAATGTCTTGGAAAAGTATCTAGAATATCATAGGCATAAAGTCTGAAAGCATATAAAAACAACATAAAAGAAGCCAATATTTGAACCCATCATTTCCCCCCAACTAGACTTTTGCTTGTCGTCAAGCAAAACACTCGATTAAACACCTAGGGGAAAAGATTATAATGTAAAGTAATTTGCCTAAGGTCCATAACCTCTCTGACCCCCTGTCCCTGCTTGAGATAAAAACCATTATAGCATGCAATTCTCTCCATCCTGATTGATTCTGCACTCCTACACTCATCACTTTTTCCTCCTGCCCAGTATGGTACTGGATAAAGGAGAATAGGAGGGTGATAAGTAAGGGGTAGCCATGCCACTCCTCTTTGCTCTAAAATCTAGATGTACCTGCGCAATCTCTCAGACATATTCATAAAATTATGGAAAGAGTGAGGTTCCTTCTTCTGCAATTCTGGAGTCAGACTATCCCATCTATTTTGCACATGCCTCTGGTAGTTCTGAAGAATAGAAACTGCTAACCGATGTATCCTTCTATAATCCTTGAGTCTCAAATCCATAATTACTTTACCTGGACCCTTATGAGAGAGGAGTGCTAACCATTGGGTCAGGATCACATTGGGATTTAAGGATTCTTTCCTAATCTGCAGTCATACCTATCCATCAGTTCCCCTCTGAGTTGCTCATTCCTGAAGTAAGATGACAGTGCTCTAACTTGAAAATCCCCAACATGAATTAAGGGGTTCCACTCTATATCTTCTACCATCAAGTAATTGTGCAAACAATATTCACACAACTGATCTTGTTCCTCTAGACTAACTTCTTGAAATAACTAGAAAAAATTATGCCTTGAATAGATAGAAATAGGCTGATCATTAATGAATCTATTAAACTAAAAACTGAGAAATTTTTCTTTAAGAAACGATGCATAAACTCTAGGTGGAGGTCTACACTCAATGATTTGAATTGCTCTGTCAATTACCTCTGTCAGCTTCCCTTCCAACCTTTTCAATTCAAAATTTTTACTTTCTAATGATGCATTAAGAATTTGTTTCTCTTTCTCCCAGTTTTCCTTTTCTTGCTTGAATTCGTTATTGAACTTCATCAATTCAAAACCCAAAGATAGAACAGTGAGGCATGTTGGAGGTCTTATTACAAGAGGCTACAGAATTGGTGCTTCACTTCCCTTATTTTCCATTTTACTCTCAACCACCCGTGCTAATAGATCCATATTGGTTCCATGACCATAGGTTTGAATTTATTCCTCCAACTCTTGTATTCTTATCTCTTTTTCCCTATCCTTTTCCTCATACTGTTTCACTTGTTCTTCTAATTGTTTTATCCTATCAAGGTCTTCTTGAAGTTCTTGCCTTATATTCCTATCTTCCAACAACTCTTTTTCTTTTCCAAAATCAAACCTTTCATCCTTATTTCTAGTGACATCAAAAATTTCTTTAGCAGGGCTACTAAGAACTGACTTTCCCATCTTCTTTGCAATGAAAATGTCTTCTGAATTAGAACCAGAAGATGAAGAAACATACCTTCTTCGCTTAGCAGGTATACTAGCATCAGTAGGAGCATTCTCATGGGCATTTCCTTCCTTTTCTGAAGTTGTGTCCAATAGTGTTGGATCTTGCTGCTGCCATGCTTCTTCCTTTTCTACTTTCCCTTCTTCCTTATCAACTCTTTTTCCCACATTCTACCTCTTCAGCCTTCCTGAATGCCTAGGTGTGACAGTTTCTAGCTTCTCTTCACTTTTTCTCTTTTTCTTCCCCTCTTCTTCCTCTCCCCTGCACCCTTCTCTTTCTCAACACCCTTATGCTTCTCTACATTCTTCTTACTCTTCTTCTTCTTAGAATAAGCAGAAGCATCACTTCTCATAGCTCCTCTCATAGGTTTAGGGTTAGGAGGTGAGGGTTCTTCTACTGTCATCGGCCTAGTTTCTGGAGGAATTTCCTCCTATGGCTCTTCCTGTTCAGGTTCAACATCTGGTTTGACGTCAGGTTCAACATCTAGTTTTGGCTCTTGTTGAGGTTCATCTACTTCCAATAATTCTGAAATGTCCATGCATTGTTTAAAAGCATCCCAATCAACCTGTGGGTGTTGAATTCTCAAACTCATTTTAACCAATAGAGCTATCAAACAATGATGGGACAATGTAGTCTCTGTTTGCCTTTTCTGATACTCAAATGCCATTCTTTTCAACATAGTATAAAGATAATTGGGAACATTAACCAGCTTGTCATGATGCAGGTGATTCAACAACTTAAAATGTGTAGTATACAACAAATTATGTCAACCATCATAGGTAATATATTTGATAATATATGAAGTACATTTCCCCCAAAAGAATGAAAGGGATAATCTCTTTGTACCTTGTGTGGTCAAGTCCAGGTTCTCTCCACGCTTGCAGAATTCTTCCCTCATCGTAGCTGCATTAGCATGAGCTGGATACTCAGACCCTATACATGGTAATCCGGTGACTTGGGTAATGGCTGTTTCAGAGGCATCCACAACCAATGCTCTGACAGTTGCTTCGTCATACTACAACATTGCTACAAAATCCCTTCCCATTTCATTATCATACTCCATTAATTTTAGAAAGTAATCTAACCACCCCACTCTGGTAAAGAGTGGTAGAACCAATACTGTTGATAACTGAGAGGGGGGGGGGTGAATCAGTTATCCTAATTATTTCCCTTATTGAACTTTCTTATTAATTGATGCAGCATTGAATCAAACACTAAAACATTAACATGAAATAAGAAACACATAACACAGTATTTTTGACGTGGAAACCCTGTTAAGGGAGAAAACCACGGGGTGATTAACCCAAAATTATTCTCTGTTAGAAGAATAGGAGATTACAAAAAATGGCACTTGCCAATTAGGGCTCACTGCCCGAGCACACTGCTCACAAGAGGCCCACTGCCTACAAGAAGACACACTGTCTACAAAGTGATAAGAATCACAGTCTTGAACTGATTGGAAGCATCTGCATATGCTGGAGTTCAGTTCCGGTTAGGCTCAGTACACTGATCTGCTGCACTTCATCTTTCCTCTGTTCTTTATTCTGCTATCTTTCACATACCGGATCCTTTTTGCTACTTCTGCTCTGTTCTGGACTTCTTTGCATATATCTTCACACCATCACACACTTCACAACTAAATCCATCCTCTATATATATCCGCATAAGTAATTTCATCACCTTTCTAGTCGGCATCCGGAACAGTCTAGTTTCTTACAAACTCTTGTTCTGTCGGCTGAATCCTTCCTCACCAAGCGATGCGGATCAAGCATATACTTGTAGATATCATTAATCATGTCGGCCAAACATGATTCATGCCTTCACAACCTCTATCATTAACAGTAACACATCCGGAAAGTAGTCTGATACTCTGTCAATCAGTTCTTCCTCTGTTTTCACTGTCTCTCAGGAATCCGGTACTCAACTATTCATATCTTTTTCCTTGTCCATCACCGGAGGCTAAATCCTTGGAATATACCACTCAAGGTAGTCCTCTTGACTTCCCCAAATCCGCACTGCACCAAGACACTTCCTCTGAGAGATCCGGATCAATCTGTCGGACCTTGCCACATGCTCTGTTCTTGTTCACCGGACCACAACAATCTTTATTCTGACTTCCGGTAGAGACACATTATAACTTGCGGATATGTGGGGTGACCTTTGTTGCCATCAATGACAACAACCATGAATCCATATAGTGTCTCTTGCCAACACAATACATCCTCTAATATCTCCTTATGCACTGATGACTCTTTTATGATAACATCACCCCCCATTGCACTTGTATTATGCACTCTCATCAATCCTTAATTCTGCTTAATTTCAATTCTACCACCTTCAGAAGACTGCCTTTCAATCCTCCCCCCAACTGTAGATTTTAGAGCTCTTTGTTATGAATTTTTTTGAAATTTCAGCTCACTCACAAGGAAACAACAAGCTCACAATTTAGGGCAGGTCGACTATCGTGGAAAACGACACATGAAAACCTTGACAGCTTCTAAAAACTTGGTGGCAAAAATAAAAAATAACTAACCATATACCCCTCCCCCCCACTAAAAGGTGAAGTGACCGCACTTCACGAATGAATGAGTAATGATGAAATGGAAAGGGTGATATATGGCCGCATGCATGAAATAAAAAATAAGTAATAATGAATATAAATAGAAATTTTAAGTCAATCATTAAAGGTTACCTTATGTGCATCTGTTATGGAGAGCATTGAGCGGTGTGCCTTAGAACTGGAGAGCATGTACTTGGCATTTATTTGGCACGAGTAGAGTGATATGCATAGAGTAGATGGGAGGGTGGCAGGTACGTCAGAATTGATGTGATCTGACAGATCACAACAGTTGATGCAATAGCTTGTGAATGTGATTTGAACAAGCATGCCGCAACCGTTGGTTTATTGAAAATGGATGAAGCATGTGTAGAAGGAATGAAATGTGCAAGAAGAAGAATGGAATTTTGCCAAAGTGTTGAATTCTTGCAGACACTTGTTGTTACGGGCACCCACAGTACAGGTCCCAACCAAATGTGTACAAAATCATTATACCAGGTCCCAAATGCAACAGGTCCCTACTGCATGTTAAAAATAGGTCGCTCTAAGAGTGAAAAATAGGTCCCTCTAAAGTTAACAGTGATTACCATGGATAGTGTGTTGTGTGTGCATGTGGATTATAAAGCATGGAAAATTAAGTCTCAACAATAGGGGTTGAGTATTGCAACTCAACCTCTACATCACTAGACAAGATTGGTGGATCATCTTTTGATGGTGTATTAGTTGGTATCACAAAACCTTCATCAAGAGTGCCAGGAGTGCTAGGAGTACCGTGCTGAGTGGCTAGAGAAATGAGAAAATCATCCTTCTGAAGTGGCTTCTTATATAGTTTCAGCCTGTGTCCATTGACTAGCAAAAAAAATCAGACCTCATCAATGGTCTATAATTAGACTGCACCATTAGGGAATACTTGTTTAATCTCATATGACCCCAACCACTAGGATTGAAGCTTGCCCTTGAAGTCTTTATAGCTTGAATCATAAAGAAGTGCCCAATCACCAGTAGTGAATTATTTAGTCTTGATATAGTTGTCATGCCATTTGACTCTTTGTTTCTGTATAACCTCTGTATGTGGATGGCTTCTAATCTGATTTCATCAAGAGCATTCAAATGTTGTAGTCTGTCCTTTTGAGCTTCTATCAAGTCCATCCCTAATTCTACTGCTGTCCTCAGGGTTTTGTATTCAAATTCTATAGGTAGAACTATTGTCTTGCCATAGACCAATTCATAAGGTGTAAACCTTGTAGTTGTCTTTCAGGTAGTTCTATATGCCCAAACAACTTTTGGTAACCTAGAAACCCAATCTCTTCTGCGAAGTTGTATTATCTTTGTCAATATGTTCTCAATTTCTCTATTGGTTACTTCAACTTAACCATTAGCCTGGGGATGGTAGGGAGTGGACTTCTCGTGTCTAATATGGTATTCCTCCACCAGTCTAGTGATTAAATGTGATGTGAATTGTGGGCCTTGATTAGTCACTATCTCCCTTGGTACACCATATCGTGTGAAGATGTCCTCATACACAAATTTTGCCACATTATCATCTCTAGCAAACTGCAAGGCTTTAACTTCCACCCATTTTGTTAAGTAATCAGTACATACCAGGATATATTCCTTGTTGTTTGAAGTAGGAGAGATAGGACCAACAAAATCCAGTCCCCACTTATCAAAAGGAGCTAATGAGATTTGTGGCTGTAAAGGCATTTCATCACTTCTGGTAGGTCTCCCCATCCTTTGACACTGATCACAACTTCTAGTATACTTGACAGCATCTTTATGAAGTGTTGGCCAGTAATATCCTGTTGTCAATATTTTGAAGGCTATCCTTTTGGTTGCAAAGTGTCCACCATAGGGTTCATCATGACAGGCCTTCAATATATCAAACACCTCATCCTCTCTAATGCATCTTCTCATAATGTTATTTGGGCCAGTGTAAAACAGGAATCCAGAAATCCAAGAATAACGAAAATATTTGTGAACTAGCTGTCTCTTCTCCCTTGGGGAAAAGTAACCTGGAATCTGCCCTGAAACCAAATAATTGGCTATGTCTGCATACCATGGGGTGTGTATAGTTAGAGCAAATAGATTCTCATCAGGAAAAGAGTCATCAACCCACTAGCGTAGAAACAACAATATATTACTAAAAAAACTACTAAAGACTACTTATAAATGACCAAACATGGTCATATGACCATTAGTAGTTTATTGCCAGTCATTTATAACGTGACCAAATTGATGACTAAACCATTTTTAGTCATTTATTGGTTGTTTTGATTGATCAATTTGGTAGTATATTTAATCGTTGATTTAGTCATTGATTGTTGTAATCTGGTCAATTATTTAGTCATGGTGAACAAGCTAGTTCTTACTCTTAAAAAATTGTAGCCTTCATCAATAAGCTACCATAAAGAGAAAATGGCATTAAAAGGTGAAAAATTGGATCCATTTTCAAAATGAGCAACCTGAAGTCTTCAAAAACAGGTTCAACTTCCGATATTGTGCCTACAACAAGAGTATTGATGATAAATCACATACAAAATGTATAGCAACATCATAGTGTTGTTTCAAGAGAACTCAAGATGAAACACTACAATGAATCAGTTTCACGATTGCAACCTAATTTTTCTTGTGGTGGGCATATGATATGAAGATCGGTTCTAAAAAATTAGAATGCAAAATGTTCTAGAACAGTTCAGTAATACCAATGCACTCCCTCTAATAAGATTTGACCATAAATCATCCTTAATACAATACATGTACATCTCATAGTGGGTTATTGGGCACATTGCTGACATGAACAATAGGGTTGACTTTGATAAAAGATCCTAGCATGAGATCATTAGACAGTTGTTGGTGGTTAATGATCACAAAAGCAACTTGACATGCTATTGGCTGTGAACTTAAAGATTCAAACCTAGACAAACACAGGATTTTCATAATTCTCAATCCAAGCAATATGTTAGAAATTTGTATACAAATTACGGTGCAAACCTAACATATAACTCTTGAATTTCCTAGCATGTGCACCATGCCAGCTGGTACATACATTTATATCTATCTCTTTGCATTTATATGTGTGCATTTTGGAATATAAGCAAAATAGGCCTTTGGTAAAATGCATTTTGGCATGTGGATGTCATTCCAGGTACCAGAACATAGATTTTCATCTTTACTTTTTCTTTAGTCATCACATATGCAGAATTAGTCCCACAACAACGTTCCAAGAGCATATCCATAACTTACACTCTTAATCATATTGAAATTTGAAACTCATTTCCTTATTTTGTAACTAAAAATTGAGTGCTCCATAATTTTTCTTTAATTCTAGGGGCAACACATAAATTTAGGCAACTCTTTAGACACAACACACCCTATAATTTAGAACATGTAAAGCAAAATTGCAAATCCAAATATTCCTTAATTTTAACCCACAACATTGCATGATGATCTTAAATTTCCTTATAGTCTTCTAATTGAGCAATGCACTACTATATTTTAACTCTTAAAGTACAAGCTATTTATAATGCTACTTTCTCAAAAGTTAATACTGAGGAAACACACCTTGAGATTCCTAGGCATTTTTGAGGCTAGTGCCTCTACATAATCTACTATAGCATGATGTAGTAGTTTAGTTTGATTCATAATAGCCTCTACAACATCTAGATGACAATGTCCATAGGAAACTGTAACAATACCTCCAAAAGCATCAAGATATCGACGCCCATCCTCATCAAATAAGTATTGCATCTTACCCTCAACAATGTTCAACTGCAAAAGGAAGTAAAGACAACAAGAGAAAATTGTTAGCATTCCTTTATTCTTTTACAAAACAGACCCTACAGAACCAACTGTGATGAAACAAAATTCATTAAAATAAAATGCCAAAGGAACAAGAATTTTTATTTATGACTACATGCATGGAGTGTCAAGTAAATCATTTTCTTGCATGCGGCTCACAAAGAAATTCTCTAATTATTTAACCCCAGAATTTTTCAACTACAAAGAAGGTCAATCTAACTTTATGTGAAAACATTTGGAAAGCTAGAACTTACTACCAGTAAGACTTGATTTCAGAACAAATTCAGTTAAAAAAACATCTCAACTATAGTGTAACAATCAAAACTAATGATATCTGAAAGTATTAATTTGCAGCATACATACAGATCAAACAATCACAAATATAAGTTTTAACAAATGTCTGAAAAAGTTCACAATTAGATAACTTTAGAACTTATGTACACAATCACTTTTTTCCATATATGCCATAAAGAGGCAATTTTGATGAAATACAAGGTCAATCATTCATTTTACTTTAGAGGCGAAAATGAATGGAATCTCTCACATGTTCATTCTGACGCTGAGATGCTCGATAAAGGGACCTCATAGTATATCTCTAAAGGTCCATAGCATTACTTATTGCAACAATAAGAGTATGGCATACTTCATCTGTCACATAACTCCCAGCCTGAAAACATGAAAATTGAAGAATGTAAAATAAATTGCTTAGAACCCATCTCATGCATTTCAACAAGATCAAATACTAAATATAAATGAACATAAGGATCAACATCTCATTAAATGGAGAAGAATATATACTCAATCATGGATGAGCTTTCTGCTGTCATGAGTCAGAAACTACTATGCCAAGATTTAAAACATTTTCTCATCAAATATTGGGGATGTGAAAGACAACTAATTTATCACTGCATATTTCATCTAATACTAATAGCACACTTTAAAACCTCGAATGCATTATCTTAAAAAACACACATGAAGCTATGCTTATGATCAAATCCTCTGTTAGCATCTTACCATGATCTAGAGCCTGGTACATGACTGACTATGTCCAGGGAAACATGGTTGTGTTGTATATTGGTTTGTAGACAGGTTTGGTGTATGTAGAGGGGAAAAGGTTGGTTTTACAATTATGTATTTTACATTTGAAAAGCCATTTTGATCTAGGAGAATATAATTTTGATCAACGTGTGCCATCCTATGGGTTCAACAAACATCATGTGATAGACAGTGTTGGCTTCATCATGGTTCTTGGCACTCATGGTCAAAACTGTAGAGCCTCACTCCCATTACACAACACCAACAAACACTAACAGTGACAGCACAACCTTTGACACTAATAGCAGAATAATGGTGGAAAATGACAAACTACAAATTTAAACTAACAAAGGACAAACTATAGCTCTTCTTACAATCATCCATCCTATCTTTATCCTCTAAACCTAGATTAACTATAAATATGTTATATGACTACTCATAAAATAGATCTCTAGTTTTGTAGTTCATGTTTTTTCATTTCTTGAGGCATATATCCAACCTTCTGGATTCTATACAGAACTTGCATGTTTATGAATTAATATATTCTATCATTACAATTATAATATGTTGCTTTATAGGTTTCTTGTTAGCGCATTCATTTGTAGCCTATTTCATGGCACTATGATTATTGTTTAGAAAAAGAAATACTAATTCCTGAACCATTAGATCTTGACCAGAAGCAAAATAACAATGTTAAATAAATTCCTAAACCAGAAGATAGCCATACAGATTTAAAACTTGTCTGTTCCAGATCAGAATGAAACTTAAAAAAATAAAAATTTGGGGAAAAGATTTAGTTTCAGGAGTCTTTGAAAGAAATATAAGGCGAGAAAATATATAAACCCTAAGCCCTAAACCATAATGCAAATCTATTATGCGAAAAGATGAGATAAATTTTGTAGAAATGCGATGAAAGAAGGAATGAAGAGAATAAAAATACCATGGAAGCCTGCTTGTTTTGGTTCGCTAATTAAAACAAGCTACACCACTCGGCTCTACAAAATCCCGTCGCTCACAACCTCTCCTTAAGATAATCAATAACATCCCCAAACATGGTAACTCACCTGCATTCTCGCAAATAAACCCTAAGAACAGTGTGGTGTTGCGGTCTGCCATTCCCGACAATAGAGATTTGCTACCCGACCTTGGAGCAAATAAATCATGAACATGAGAAGAAGCTTGAAAAGCAGTATTGAATGGTGGACCAACATCGATAGATGCACCAACAACAAAGGGTTCAGACGAGTCCTCTTCATATTCATCATATTTTAGTGAAATAGATTTCACTTTTGGCGCCCATCCTTTTCACTTTTGGCACTCATTTTTTTAAGTCTAATTTTTATTTGTTTATTTGTGTGACTAATTATTTAGTCATTTATAGTTGTGATTTTACCCGACGATCAAATTAATCATTTATTTAGTCATTTATAGATGTGTTGCAAAAAAATACTAGAATTTAGTCATTTTTAGTTGTCATGACTAAAAGTTTTAGTCACGTAGTCATTTATTTGCCCAAATTCTACTAGTGACCACTCCTTCTAATGATTGTGTGGGCAGTCTAAACAGAAAATTAGCAACTACATTAGCTTTCCCTGGCTTGTCAACAATTGTTATGTTAAATTCTTGCAGTAACAACAACCATCTGACAAGTCTGCCACCCACTATTGGCTTATTCATCAAATATCTAATTGCTGCATGATCTGTATGTATGAACACTTTATAACCAATAATGTAGTGTCTAAATTTGTTAATGGCATAAACAACTTCCAACATTCTTTTTCTGTCACAGTGTAGGTCAACTCAGCTCCCTGTAGGTTTTTACTTACATAGTATATTGCATACTCCTTAGTTCCTTCTTTCTGGCCTAGGACTACTCCAATGGCAAAGTCTGATGCATTTGTGTGGATGTGGAAAGGTAGTGTCTAATTTGGACCTCTGAGAACTGGAGCCTGTGTCAAGGATGCTTTTAGCTTTTCAAAGGAAGTCTGACAGTTTGGTGTCCATTCAAATTCACTGTCCTTTGTCAACAGAGTAAACAGAGGTGTAATAATTTTGTGAAAATCCTTAATAAACCTCCTGTAATAACATGCATGTCCCAGGAAACTCCTTACATCCTTATGTCTCTGTGGAATAGGCAGGGTAGAGATAATTTCAATCTTCTTTGGGTCAACTTGTATGCCTGCACTTGAGATAAAATGTCCCAAAACTATTCCTTGTGTCATCATCATAAAACACTTTTCATTGCTCAAAGATAGGTTGTGTTCTGTGCATCTCTTTAAAACTTTCTCCAAAGTTTGTAAAGCTTCATCATATGTTTCACCATATGTGGTGAAATCATCCATATAAATCTCCATACTATCATGGGCAAAATCAGAGAAAATACTAAGGACTGCTCTTTGAAAAGTGGCTGGAGCATTGCACAGACCAAAAGGCAAGACAAAATATGCATAGGTCCCCCAAGGGCATGTAAATGTTGTCTTATCTTGGTCCTTTGGTGCAATCTTGATTTGGTTATAGCCACTAAAACCATCAAGAAATGAGAAATATTTCTTACCTGCTAAAGAATCAAGAACTTGATCAATGAAGGGCAATGGAAAGTGATCTTTCCTGGTGGCAACATTTAGTTCTCTGTAATCAACACAAACTCTCCATTTGCCACCTTTCTTGGGAACTATGACCAATGGTGAAACCCATTCACTATTTGAAATGGGGTATATGAACCTTGCATCTAAAAGCTTTTGAAGTTCAGCTTTCACTATCTCTTTGAGAGCAGGATTCATGTGTCTCTGTTGCTGTCTTATAGGCCTGTGACCATCATCAATGTAGATTTTATGCATACATAAAGCAATATTTATGCCCTTGATGTCACTGTAATCCCATGCAAACGATGCTGAGTGGGTTTGTAGTACTGCATGCAGGGATTGTTGCTGCTCACCAGTCAATTCATTATTAACAATCAACACTTTTCCTGGCTTGATCTCTTAAGGCTTAGACTTTTCTTATACATAGGACAAATCAAGACTAGGGATTACTGGTAAGCATTGCTGGGGTAACAAAGTATGAAATATTTGAGATACTTCCTCTGAGGAACTAGTAGGTATTATGCTTCCTAAGGGATCTTGTAAGCAAGATAAACAGTCTTGCTGCTGCAGATGCCTTCCACAGTCATTTTATACAATGTGAGCAATCAACTCATCCTCATCTTGAATATCCAGTAAGGGGCTATGCTCAATAGTCATCAAGGTTTGCAAGGAATAGTTGTCCTCATCTTTCAGGGTAGGCCAAATGGTCTGCTCAACCTCATGGTAAGGTTGGGCTGGTGGATATAGAACCAATTTCTTGGTCACAGTCCCATTGGATATGATCATGTTATGAGATCTGCATCCTATAAATACATCTGTTGTAGCAAGCCATGGTCTGCCTAGTATAAGAGGATAACCAACAAGATTAACCTTTGGCTGCAGGACTATGAAATCAGTAGGGTATTCCCAAGAATCTAATGCAATGACCAAATCCTCAATGACCCCTTCAGGTTTGACTATAGACCTATCAGCTAATTGCAAGACTGTCTAAGTAGGCCTAAGGTTGCTCAACTAGAGTGTCTGCATTGTCTCCTTAGTCATTACATTAATTGCAACACCTAAATCTATCAGAGTATTCTTAATCAGAGTCCCATTGATTTTGACATCCACCACTGGACTACCTGGATCTATATATTTGGGAACAATTATGTTCCCCAACATTATATCAGCTAGGTTACCCAAAACATGAACTGTCTTTGGGTCTATCCTCTTTCTTCTTGGTTTCTTTATGCAGAGATCTCTTTCTTCCTGGTTTCTTTATGAGCTGGGTTACTTAGTAAGCATTGCATTAGCTTCTTCTTGTTTCTTCTTGATGTGAAGAGTGTCCAGCTGTGTAGCCATATGGATGATTATGTCCTCTTTCATATTAGACAACAAATTACTGATTTCCACTCTTGAAACTCCATTGGTTACCTTGTTTGTAATATATTTCCTTTCTCCCCTTGGTCGTCTGGTCAAAGTCCTTGAATAATTTTGGCAGACTTTACAAATTGACTCAAAAGGTAGCTGAGAAATATAACCTTGCCCAATGAGATTCAAAGCATCCATGCAATCATCCTTAACCCCTCTCAAGAAAACTAGTTTTAATGATTCTTCAGATAATTTATTTTGGGGCTTCTTCTTCAGAGCAAACTGGAATCTTTCAACATAATCTTCAAGTGGTTCCTCCTCCTTTTGTGACATCCTGAAGATGTCCTCTCTCCTCCTATCATGTCCTTGGCCATAATATTGGTATTTCTCCAAGAATTTCTCCTTCATAGTGTCCCAGTCTGGAATGACATCTTTTCCCAGCCCCATAAACCATCTCAAAGCTGCATCCTTGAGGGTAGCAGGAAAGAGTTTTAGCTTGTGAGCATATGAGGTATAGTCATAGCTCCTACACAAGATATCAAACTCAAACAGGAACATATCTGGGTCCTATATCACCAGGCCATAGAAGACTGTTGTGAGGGGGAGAATGAGTGTTAGTCAAATTAATGAAAAACATAAAAACCAAAACACCAATGGAAGTTGAAAGCAAAGAAGAATTAAACCAACACAAGTAAGAACATACAAACTCCTTTACCTGTCATTTTCCATTGCTTGCCTATCTTTCTTTGATCTTGATTGTGAAGCCCTCAGAAGCTTTCCTTGCTTGCTTGCTTGTTTGAAGATGACAAAGGAAGAATGGCTTTGATACCTGTTTGTGTTGAGTGTGAGCTTCAAACACATGAAAATGGAGGATACTAGAAATAGAGAGAAGAAGAGAAATTTGGGTATAGTGATTGTGCAAAATGAAGTCCCTCCTCAATGGCTTAGAAGAGGGTTCTATTTATAGATTTTTTGAAAATAGAATGGAGGGTGAGGATCAAAAGATGAGATCAATGGCTCTCATTTTTTGTGAATCTTTAATTCATAATGGGTGAATTAAAAATTCTTTATTTGAGAATAGTGGATTATGACTATTCAATTGGCAAAGGCTAGTGGGGAACATTGAATTTAAATATTCAATTGGTGAAGGCTAGTGGGGAACATTGAATTAAATATTCAATTGGTAAAGGCTAGTGGAGAACAATTGAATTAAATATTCAATTGTTGGAGGCTAGTGGGGACCATTGAATTAAATATTCAATTTGGTGGAGAATAATTGAATTAAAGATTTATTTTAGAAAATGGAGGATATTAGCTAATTAAATATTAAGAATATTTAATTATATGTGTAACATGGTGAGGTGGAAGAGATGAGGTGGATTGATGAGGTGGATTTTGGACTTTAGACATTAGAAGAATTTAGGGAATTTAATTAAATAAGATGACTTTATTTAATTATGGGATAATGAGCCACTTAAATAAATTTATAATATTTATTTAATTGACAGAAGAAAATAGGAATTAAGATAAATATTAAAATATTTACTTAATTTGACCTAAGCCAATTTTAGGTGTATACATTTTGCCCCTCTTTGAAGCAATGTGTTTTATCACGTTGTTTCAAAGAATAAGAATTTTCAACAGTGATACATGCCCCAGTTTTTGCCCCTGGTACAAGTTTAACGACAGGATGCCCCCTCGGGAGATTGGACGGAAGGAAGATAGCAGGGCGTGAGACGAACAGTCTCACGAAGAAGAAGGTGAAGAAATGGGTTAGGATGGAGAAAAATGGGGTATGGTTCGAAGAAATAGCCATGGGAAGTAGTCAGAGAGTCATACAGTCAGATATGGGTCACTTGCTATATATAGGGGTTGGGTCCACACCACCTATTCATTTGTACACTTGTCTATAGTTGATTTGTCCTCTGGAGAGCTTAGGAGAGCATGTCAACCAGAGAGATGGATATTCCGTGCGAGGAGCATCGGTTTGAGTGGATTCGACAGTTCGATCGGCCAGCAGAGGCAGGACTGACGGTATGTAGTTCTTCAAAACTTGTCGAAAGTCAATTTTTATGCGTATTAATGGCTAGGAAAACCATCTAGGACAAATGCGCAAAAACCCTAGTTTTGCGCATATGTGCGCTGAAATGGTGCATATGTTGCGAAATGGCGCATTTACGCCGCCAAATGGCGCATTTGATTCTATTGCGCATTTGTTTCCTGAATGTGCGCATTCATTCTTGTTACGCATTTGCGCTTTGAAGTGGCGCATTTGTCCCGAGTTTGCACATTTGTGCTGTGAATCGGTGCATATGATAGTATTGCGCATGCGATCAATGGAATGGCGCATATGTTGGGAAGTTGCACATTTGCTATAATAGGTTGCGTATGTGCCAGAATGGCGCATATGCTTTAGGAAGTTGTGCATTCATGGTGAAGTTGCGCTGTTGTTATGAAATGGCGCATTTGCCACCTGGATTGGTGCATTTGCACTTTAGGCAAATCAGTTGACTTAACAAAATTAACCCAATTGGCATCTTGATCGATGTGTCAATTGATTAGCGATCTCTGAGATTGCTGAGAATCTAGTTGAGAGATGATATGTTGTTTTGATTAATTTGATATGTTGAGCTAATGATAGGATAGCTTGATTGCTTGTAGTAGGTTTTCGATATGGATTTGGATTTCACTGACGGTATGCGTTTCTTGGTTGCAGGAGGATATTCGGGACATTCTGACATCGCGAGAGTTGTTCCCGTTGCCGTTGTTGCAGCGGTATATGCTAACTGAGATGGAGCAAGAGGCTCTAGGTGCTATGGGTTTGTATCATGTGCTCTTCATGCCCGAGGTTCACACGAACCGGGCGATGGTGACTGCAGCCGTGGAGCGATTCCACAGTAAGGATGGGACCTTCCATTTTCTGACGGGGGAGATGACCATTACTCTGGAGGATGTTTATCGGATTCTGCACCTCCCTATTTAGGGAGAGTTGGTTGAGTATGAGTCACAGCGTGACGCTTGGCTGGAGGAGTGCCAGCGTGTTTTTGATGATCCCGCATTGGTAGGGGAGGAGATCTCGTGGCAGGACATACATGACTGCTATGACTACTTCCCAGGCATAGTGGATGGACTATTTGGTGGCGTAGTATGCCCCGATAGGAGAGCGCACGGCTTCCCCATTGGTTGGGGACGGGTGCTGGAGAGTATGATCACCGACGGGACCCAGTATGCGTGGGGTGTGTACGTGCTTGCACACCTATACAGAGACCTGCATTAGGTAGTGTATCACTGAGGCTCTGGTTTAGTGACAGGCGCATCGCTCTTACAGTTTTGGTTGTGGGAGCACATTGCTATCACACGGCCAATCTGTGTATTTCATAGGCAGAGGGGTGAGCCCTATAGTTACGGCTATGCAGGTGTGATTTCCCAACACAGGCTGGGGAGGCTTGAGTACTGGAGGCATGCCTTTGATGGAGTGGATGCAGTTGTCTGGCGGCTGTACCTTGACTGCGAGGTATGGGAGGACAAGGCAGATGAGCTCCTGTATTATTTCCAGACAAGGTGGCTGATTGGCAGGACTCGGTATATTTTGGAGCGACAGATAGTCAGCCAAGTTCAGCGACAATTTGGCCGTGTGCAGGGGAGACCGTAGGGAGAGGCCTGTTTTGCTAGGACACATGCCGAGCGGTATAGGTGGGGTCTTGTGGCCTCCTATGAGGAGGCATTGGCTGATTTTTAGTAGATTCCTTATGCAGCTTGGCCCCTAAGGAGAGACATAGTGGACACTGGCATGATGCCAGACTATGAGGAGTGGTTTGCAGCACATCCGTTTCCTCGCTACTCAGGTCCTGGAGAGGTAGCTCCTCATATAGATGAGGGCGACTCAGAAGGAGGGGGTGGAGCTGGCAGGGGGAGGGGTGGATGGCGGAGGAGGAGAGATCAGGGAGATGATAGGAGATAGAGACAGAGGCAAAGAGTCAGCGAGGGGCTCGTGGGGCAGCAGGCAGTGGGACATGCACAGGTCCAGGTGCCAGTGCAGCCAGGGATAGCATAGAGACAGATGCTGCCGCCACAGCAGGTGGCGCAGCCGATACATGGACAGGTGCCAGCACAGCAGGTGGCACAAGCTGAGCAGGCTCCACAGCCTGATGTGCAGCAGCAGGTTCTAGTTTCTTTGCAGACCCAGATTAGGCAGCTGAGGGCTCATCTGAGAGCTGCGGAGTCACAACGAGAGGCAGATGCGACTCGGATATCCGAGGTGAGCAGGGAGAGAGATGCAACCTTAGCTAGTATGCGGGCTATGCGATCAAAGCAGGATGCAGCCGTGATGGCCATGGGTATCGATGGGACCTCTAGCTTCTTGGTGGCACAGGTGCAGCAGTCCCAGGCCCAGGTAGCGCAGTTGCAGAGTGATTTGACTAGAGCTCAGGCACAGACTCAGTATTACCGGGGCTTATATCACGGTGCTGTGCCAGCAAGTCAGAGAGCCTCGAGCTTCCGGAGCCAGTTAGAGGCAATGCAGAGAGCAGGTGGGTCTCGGTCTGTGGGCTTAGTGAGGGCCCCCCCGCCATCAGGGGTGGATAGAGGAGAGGCTAGTGCCGAGAGCAGTGTTCCTCGATGGCAGAGTTAGTCAGAGCCAGATACTTGTACTAGTTTTGATCGCATTGTAGCACATTTTTGACATATGGCTGAGATAGCCGACATATGTACTTATTATTTTCTGAGACATGTATCACCCTTTGTTATATATTGTATACATTTATGATATGGCTCTGAGATTGGACAGAGATCTTGATATATTGTACACTTGGACATGTGTTTATGTGATGATGTTGTTGTTGCCTTGATCTATATGCATGGGCTATATGTGTGATGCGTGGATGTTTATATGCTATGGATGCACGCTATTTTATGATGTTTTATATGTGATGCATACTAGATGGATGTTTTAGAATGCTTTTGAGTTATGCAAATGCTAATGTATATGGATATGGTTATTTAGTTCGATATGTATGTGACCTATGTTTTTGATTTTCTTTTGATATGATGTATGGATGCACAATGTATATGGATGATCTAAAATGTATGGAAATTGATCTCATGGACTTATTATGTATGCAAATGATGTAATCATGTGAATGACTATCTCATGTGATGTGATATGCACCTTATATGCTATGTGTTTGATATGTCCAGATGTACTCAATCGACACAGGGATGATATAGACGAGTAGAATAGAAGAAGACATGGAGAAATACTGACTTTCATTTTGATATACTGCAAGGTTTGCATTATTGTGTGGATGATATGGAGTTGCTGGATATAAGACGGATGCGGATATGGATTTGTCATCTTCGCAAGTCTTTTGCTTTCATCATCAGGCACTTTTTGGTATTTTTCATTTTTTGAAATGTGGTAAGAGAATACAAGCATCTAGGTATAGTTAGACCTAGATGTCCTCAGTATCTCTTACCTAGATTTTGATAAAGCAAGTTGATACAAGCATCTAGCCAAACTTGAATCTAGATGACCTGAGTACTTCTTGCGTTTGAACAGACAAGGATTGCCCCTTTTCATGTTTAGACCTCGGAGTCCTCGATGATCTTTTGCCGATCACGTCGTTAGACATAAGTCATCACATTACTAAAGTTTAATCCACAAGCAGCAGACAAAGAAAAAATTATGTCCCCATCATAATATCTCTAGTTGTGGGCATCCTTGAGTAGCATAGGAAGACATAATTGATGAAAATTCAAGACCTTGTAAGTTAACCTGTTGACAAAACATTCTTGCATTATATATGTCTTTTTGCCATAATTGAGATAGAATTGTTTTGAGTGTTTCGATATGGTGCTCTGCTTTGTTTTTGTTTTGGGCAGGTTGATGTTATGCGTCGAGAACTTTGTTCTAGGTGTCTAGTGAAAGTATCGCAATCCTTTATTGGTATCTCCTTTTAGAACGATGGCATTCAAGAACCCAAATTTGCAACTAGGTCAAGGAGTTGCCCCTAGTTTAGACCAGGATTGATTTATTATGGGTGAGATGACGACAGATGTGGAGAGACAGACCCTAAGGGACTGACCTAGTGCCTCGGGCGCTCATTGCTAAATGGCCTTGCCTACGTGACGACCAGAGGCAACGTAGTTCGGGGTGAACCCTGATGGACCTAAGACCTAGGTGATGGTGGATCTGTAGAAGTGGTATGGACTTAGATAGATAGAAAGACCAAATATGGGACTAACGGGACAGTGGAGCCTCGGGGGCGCATTGACAATGGCCTTGCCTACGTGATAGCTCAGAGGCGACGTAGTTTGGTGCTTGGACCATGGATGGACTAGAGGATAGATGACAAGATATGAGATGGACAAGGAAGCAGAGCCTCGGGGGTGCATTGATAATGGCCTTGCCTATGTGATAGCTCAGAGGCGACGTAGTTCAGGGAGGTTCAAAGGACTGGTTCGGTGTGATGGAGACAAGAGTCAATAAAGTCGGCATAGATGGAGGGAGTGGTTTGTCACAGATAGTGCTTGTTTACCAGGTTTTCACCACTTACTTTTATTTGCACGTGCATCCAAAAGTACACATGACGCCTGTTTGCCAGGTTTTCATCATGGTATCCATCCTTTTGTTATTTTCCATTTTTTTTGATATTTTTGTTCTATTTTTTATCACTTTTTCAATTTTTTTAAAAATTTTCCAGGACTCCCTTACATCGAGGTTTTCAGGTATAGAGCTTGTGAAGATGCATGTTGTTGACAAGATCATCGAATAGTTCACCTTCAGATGTGGCCAATTGATATGCCCCTGATCCATAGGCTGTAATGACGACATAAGGACCTAACCAGTTGGGTTCGAACTTTCCTTCTTTTCTCTATCTGGCTGATTTCTGGGGTTCTCTCTGAGGATGAGATCACCAACTTAGAAGACTCGGGGCTTTACCTTATGGTTGTAGCTTTTGGACATTCTTTGTTGATATGCTTTTAGGTGGTTAAAGGCCTGTTGCCTTCTTTCTTCCAGCAGTTCTAACTCTTGCAGTCTAGTGACTCTATATTCTTCATCAGAGATGAGGCCTCTTAACGACACTCGCAAGGATGGGATCTTGACTTCAATGGCCAAGATGGCTTCAGCTCCGTAGACTAGGGAGTATGGTGTTGCACCTGTGGGTGTGCGGATGCTTGTGCGGTAGGTCCATAGCGTGGGATTTAGTTGAACATGCCAATCATGATCGACATCATTGACAGTCTTTTTCAGGATTTTTAGTATGGTTTTATTTGATGCCTCTGCCTGACCGTTGCCTTGGGGGTAATACGGGGTGGAAAAGCGGTGTTGGATGTGGAATTTGTCACATAGTTCCTTGACATCCTAATTTTTGAAGGGTCGTCCATTATCCGTGATAATAGACGAAGGGATACCATAGTGACAAATGATATAGTTTAAGATGAATGAGGCAATTTGTTTGCCAGTGATGTTGGCTAAGGGCACAGCTTCAATCCACTTTGTGAAGTACTCAGTGGCAGTGATTATGAACTTGTGTCCGCTGGATGAAGGGGGGTGAATCTTGCCCACTAAGTCGAGTCCCCACTGACAGAATGGCCAAGGAGTTGTCAATGGCTGTAGCTCCTGTGCTGGTGCATGTATCAAGTTCCTGTGGATTTGGCATTTCTTGCACTTCTTGACGAACTGATAAGAGTCTTGTTCCATGGTCGGCCAGTAGTACCCCGTGCGCATGAGTTTCTTGGCTAGGGTAGAGCCACTAGAGTGGGTCCCACATATACCGTTGTGTATCTCGCTCAGGGTGGTTTGATATTCCTCCCTATCGAGACATTTAAGGAGAGTACCATCGAGACCTCTGTGATATAGGGTATTAGCAATAATGGTATAACGGGATGCTTGCCGGATAAAGGTTCTTTTCTGGTTATTGGAGAGATTTGGCAGGAGTGCATTTTCTTTGAGATAGGTGAATATTTTGCCATATAGGGGGGAATCTATTCCAATAATGTGGCAAATAATGTGGGATTCCGGGGTATCATACACAGGACAGGATACTGGCTCTACCAGGAACTCGTAACGCGATTGGTTGTCTAGAATATCTAGGAGAGATGCGATAGTTGCCATTGCATCTGCAGCCTTGTTTTCTAGCCGTGGTATTTGGTGAAAAGAGATCTGGTCAAAATATCCTTTGAAGTGATCTACCATCCATTTGTAAGGGATCAATTTCTCATCCTTTGTTTGGTAGTCATCATTTATTTGATTTATGATCAGTTGTGAATCCCCATACACCTGTAGCTCTTTGATATTCCATTCTGCGGCTAGCTTGACACCAATGACCAATGCTTCATATTCCGCCACGTTGTTAGTGTAGGGAAAGAGTAGCTTGTATGACTTTGGGATAGTGTCGCCATTAGGTGTGATCAACAAGATACCTGCCCCCGATCCATGCTGAGTGTATGAGTTGTCAAAGTACAGTTTCTAGGTTGCTGTACTGATGTGGAATATAGATTCATCTAGAAACTCGAAGCTTAGAGGTCTATCGTCCATTAGGGGTGCATCTGCCAGGTGATCTGCAAGCACTTGTCCTTTTATTGCTTTTCTGTCCACATATTCAATGTCAAACTCACTGAGAAGCATGACTCATTTAGATAATCCGCCTGTTAGAGCTGCTTTGTTGAGCAAGTATTTTAGTGGATCAATTTTTGCTATTAATCTGATAGAGTGTGACAGCAGTTAATGTCTCCATTTTTGGGAGGCAAAGACCACAGCGAGACATGCTCTTTCGATGGGTGTATATTGCAGCTCATACCCAACAAGCGTCCGACTGATATAATATATGGCCTGTTGTTTCCCTTCATAGTTGTGTTGGGCCAGGAGAGCTCCTAGGGTTGTTGGCGTAGCCGAGATGTATAGTAAAAGAGGTTTACCCTGAATTGGAGGCATCAACACAGGTGGTTTCACCAGATATTCTTTTAATAGCTGAAACGCTTGCTCACATGACTCGCTCCATTTAAAAGGTACATTCTTATGTAGAAGATGGGAAAATGGGTGGCACTTGTCTGCCAACTGAGAAATGAACCTTCTGATGGATTGTAGTTTTCCTTGCAAGAACCTTAACTGAGTGAGATTCTTGGGAGGTGGCATTTCCATGATGGCCTTTACTTTAGCTGGATCGACCTCAATCCCATTTGCCGATACGATGTACCCTAGCAGCTTACCTGAGGTAACCCCAAATACACACTTCTTTGGATTTAGGCGCACCTTGAACTATTCTAGTCTTGTGAATATTTTATCCAGCACTGCTAGATGTCCTTCTCTTGTAAGCGATTTTGCTAGAATATCATCAACATAATCTTCCATTATGATGTGCATCATATTGTGGAAGATTGTGGTCATGGCTCTCTGATATGTTGCCCCCGCATTCTTTAGACCAAATGGCATGACGCACCAACAGTAGGTGCCCCAAGGACGTGTAAAAGCTGTCTTGTGTTGGTCTTCAGGTGCAATCTTTATTTGGTTATAGCCTGAGAAACCATCCATAAGTGAAAGCATGGTATGACCTGCCATGAGATCTACAATCATGTCGATGTTGGGCAAGGGGAAGTCATCCTTCAGACAATCTTTGTTTAGTTCCCTGAAGTCACTACATATTCTGACCCTGCCATCCGGTTTAGCCACTGGTACGATATTTGAAACCCATTCAGGATAATCTATGGGCTTGATAAACCCGACATCTAGCAGTTTCTTCAGTTCTTCTTTGACCATGAGAGCCACATGCGGATGCATCTTTCTAAGCTTTTGTTTAACCGGCTTAGCTTCTGGAGCTAAAGATAAGTGGTGCATGATGAGATTTGGATCAAGCCCTAGCATTTCAGCGTATGTCCACGCGAAGTTGACTTGCTTTCTCTTGAAGAAATCTGTAAATGCTGATTTTTTAGGTTCTGTGAGGGCCTTTGCCATGTAGATCATCCTAGGCTCATCTTCTGTGTTGACATTGGTAGGTTCTGCTGGTTCTATCAATATCGACGATCTCTCCTGATGTGTAAGATTGGGGAGAGGTTCAAGCCTTCCATCTTTCGGCGCCTCAGAGAGGTTTTCACCATTGGATGAGTCTTTGTTTTTACTATTTTGGTGGTCTAACACTGCCATGGAGTGGTTTTCACCGTTAGACCCTTCTTTTATTTTGACATTTTTACGACTGAAAGGCTTGGCGCTCTCCCCAAAATAGGACTGCGCATTGAGCTCTATAGCATAACCAGCTTTGTGGTCTCCTGCAGGTATGTGATTTCTCAGGTCCAGATAATCAATGATGGCCTCATCATTTTCAAAGGTGTCCAGCTCAGGGGTGGTACCTTCTAGGTCCCAGTCGATAAGTTCAGGATATATCAAAGGTAAGGGATTGCTAGTTGGGTCTGGTTCACTGGCGTAAATGGTTAGGACGGAATTATCATTGGTATGTATGAGGTCTGCGGTGGTATTCTCCATTAGCGAATCTGTCAATAGTGGACTCATTCCTTCCTCGCGATTTTCACTATGGTTATCATGTGGTACGGACTCTAGCGGCCTACCCCTTTGACTTTGTCCCTCAGTTACGGAGGTCGGGTCATACTCATGGACCACATCAATATCTTTTTCATCACAAGATAGCTCAGAGAGGCTATCCCACTCATACTCATTAGAATCAGTATCGCTCCACATCTGCATTCTCTGAATGTGTGCAATCAAATTGCTAGTAGCTGCTTCTGTTTGTTAGTCTTTGCTGATGTTGGTCTTGGTGTCTTTTGATGTTCCCGTGTACCCTAGCCCTGTAGTGTCTCAGGTTGCCAAGGCATGAGGTTGGATGGGTTCAATGATGCCATCCTTGCTTGAATCCAGTGGACCCCGTCCTTCATACCCCATTCTCTTTAGTATTTGAAAACCTTGACCATATTGTGTTGTTTGTATGACGGGGTGGTCCTATAATGTTGAGGAACTACCTTCATCCTTGTATAGCCATTGCAAGATATCTTTTTCCTCACTCTTGTCCTCTAGGCTTCCCCATTTTATAAATGGTCCTTTGGTGATCTTCTCCATGTTTGGTGTTCTTAGTATGGATCTCCCATGGGATCTAGGAGATAGAGGTAGTTGTGCCAAACATAGGGATCGGGAGGCCATGTACTCACCCAGGCCATTATCTTTGATTTGGAGTCTTGGTTGAGATGCTCTTGAAGAGGAAGCAAGTGTAGCTGGGTCTACATGAGATGAAGAGGCAGTAGAAGCCCGGTTGGTTGGGATCACTACTTCCAGCTTTGGCTGAATAGAGTTGCAGTATTGAAAGGGGTTACGGTCACCTTGGATGGTGATCTCTTGCCCTTCATGTGGGAACTTGATGCATTGGTGGTAGGTGGAAGGTACTACTTTTAGAGCATGTATCCACGGTTGCCTGAGAAGAATGCTATATGCCAGCTCCATGTCTAGGACCTGACAAGCTACATCTTTCACTAGGGGGCCCACTCTAATTGGTAAAATCACCGTTCCTTTGGTCCTTCTCTCTTCCTCATCATATGCTTTGATAGTGATTCTCCTTTTTGGATCTATGGCCTTCTCGAAAAACCCCAATGTAAGGATTAGCTTCAATGTACAAATATTCAGACCAGCCCCTCCATCTACTAGGACTCTTTTGATTTTATGTTTGTGTATGAAGGCTTCGATATGGAGGGAGGCGTTATGGGGTTGTGTGATAGACATATCATCCTTCTCAGTGAAGGATAAGGAAGGTGGTGAGGTGATGTGACCTACCATAGTTTGGAATTTCTCTTCAGCTAGATTTGTGGGAACTGAGGCTTCTGCTAAGGCTTTATCGAGTATGGTTCTATGGGAAGGAGACAGATGCAGCGGTTCCAATATGGAGATATGTGCCAGTGTTTTGTGGAGTTGATCCACGATATTGTATTGGTGGGTTAGAGGAGAGGAGGCTCCTCTAAGGGTAACTCTGTTACTACGGGTAGTAACGTTACAATCTAGGTCTTTGTTTATAGTGATCACATTGATATGTGAACCACTTTCATGGATATGGTTAACAACGTAGTCATAACCGACGTTTGTGTAGTTTGCGTTGTTAGAGCCATTATTGTTTCTGTTAGAAGGTCCTGCTTGCTCCTAATTGGGAAGAGGATCCTTGAATGCCTGATGGTCATTATTGGAGGTATGCCCTTTAACAAATATCTTGTTCTGCTCTATTAGGTCTTGGATTGTATGCTTGAGTGTAATACAATCATTAGTCTTGTGCCCCCTGTTTCGATGGTATTCACAGAAATCATTATGATTCCACCAGCGGGGTATGACCTTTGGTTCGTACTCCCGTGCTGAGGGAAGTGTTATGAGATTGTTGGCGATCACCTTCCGTAGAGCCGTTTCTAGTGATTCATCCAAAGGCGTGAACGTTCTTTTAGGTTAAAAGTTGGTGAACCTAGATTGGGTATTTGTTGGTTTGTTTTGTGTGGGGTTGGTTTGGGGTGTTGACAGGTTAAAAATTGGTTGTTTAGGTGCCGCATTTTTGGCATCTACTACCCCGTCATTCACAATGTTTTTGTTCTTTGTCCAAAACCTAGGTTTATCATTATTGGCATAGGTGTTAGGAGTGTCCTTATAGTGTTTGATTTGACCTTTTGTGAGTAGGGCTTTCTCTATGATGAGGCCCACCTCAATGACCTTGCTAAATGAAGTAGGACATTGGATTTGAACTTGGTAGCTTAGGTCCGTTTGTAGGTTGTGAACAAACATTTCTAACATTTGTCTCTTCGGCATTTGGTGAGGGCACTTGCTTGCCAGTTGTCTCCATCTCTGTAAGAAGGCGGTGAAAGATTCTCCCGCTTTCTGTTTGGTATTACAGAGGTCCAATATTGAGGTGTCGTGCTCAATATTGTAGGAAAAATGGGTGACAAATTTATCTATAAGTTCATTGAAAGTTTTAATGCCAAGTAGCAATCTAGAGAACCACTCCATGGCCTGTCCTCCTAAGCTTCGAGGAAAAAGTTGCATAAGATATGTGTCATTATGTGCGACCTCCAGGCAAGTGGCGTTGAATTCCCTGACATGATCCCTTGGGTCACCTTTTCCTCGATATTTGTCAAACTTAGGTACTTCAAATCTCGAGGGAAAAGGTATCATGACTAATGTCCTATCAAAATGATACGGTGCAATATCCTCTAGGGTGTAATGTTTTGTCGAGGTTCCCCTTTCCATGTCTAAAATTTGTTGTTGGAGAGTTTCAACTTTCTGGTTCATCAGACTGAGGGCATCCAAAGAGTCAATTGTTATTTTGCTCTTATTCGTGGGTACTTCATGTTGTCTACTCCCTTCGGGGTTTCTTTCTTCGTCAGTTTCCCTTGGAGCCTCTACATCATAATCTTTGGGAAGTTTTACCCCTAGGCTTGCTAGGTGTAAGAAGAATTTTGTAGGGTCTTGAGCAAGTACTCCATCTAATAAATGTTGAAATTTTGTGTCATGTTGCATTTTGAGGATCTCTTCCATGGAAGGTTCTTCGTCACTTTCATGACCGTCAAAAATACTTTTCTCAGCCATTTCTAACTATTTTGTTTTTTGTAATCTTGTCAAGACCATGCAAGGTGGTAAAGAGATGGGATGAGGTGAGATTGGAAGATTTTGAGCATGGTGCTATGATGGAACAAGGTTTTAGCAAGGTTCCTCTTAGATCTAGGTGGTGTCAAACAAGGTGGGTATACAAAAGCGATAGTCAAAAGCTAGGATGTTAGGAATCCGTTACTTGACGTTGACTAGCCTTCGCACAATCCACAAGTGGAGTTCCGATAGGGAAGGATAAGGAATCCTTGATACTTGGAGGCTCACGAGGTCTTGTTTGAAATTTTATTTTGATCAAGAAAAATTTGACTATAACCCTGTTGGAAACTTGGGAGAAAGTGGTGAAATTTTGGATGAACAAATAGCTATGGTGCGGAAGAGGGAGAAATGGTTGATCTTGCAAGGTCTTTAATCAGATCTTGAAAACTAGAACAGGTTTGAACTGGTCTTTGAAAAGTATTGACAAATTTTGCTCTTTGGAAGATAGGGTTTTTGCTCTCTAGTTTAAATGCGCAACAACAGGAGATATATGCGCAACAAGTCGATACGTATGCGCAACACTGGTTAAGTTTGCATGCGCAAAGACAGAGTTCAAATGTGCAATACTATCAAATGCGCAGAAAGTCAGTTTAAATGCGCAAAACATCGGTGCATATGCGCAAATCTGTCTTTTTGCTTGTGTTTTCTCAGAATTTTAGAAATTTTGGATCGTTTTCAAGATTTTCAGTGTTTTTGGTTTGAAAAACTTGATGTTTCTTGTGAGGTTGATATTCAATTATGGAAAAAGCATAGCAAACACATAGAAGTTTTCCATGATTTTTATCTTTTTATATATTTTTTTTGTGTTTTTTTTTGACTCAGAGACAAATACAACCTAGGTTAGATGCGACAATATTCGTTGAATCCTCTAGCTGTGCCACTCAAAGCATGTAGCTCCACGATCTGGTAGCACCAGCTCCCCTCCACGGCACTCACTTCTCACGCATACCAAATCTGGGTTTCCTTAGGCTCGTACCCACACCGAACCTTAGGATTGTCCCTACTACCTCTACTAAGAGTCACTTGAATCGAGGCCGCTTCAAGGGCTCTGCCCTTTGCATCAACAAATAGGGGTTTTTGGCTTGCTATACAATTGGTTCTTAGATAGGGCAACCGTTCGAGTGGTTACACATGCGGCGGCACTACTCTCCATTATGGAGTCTCCCAGCCTCACAGGGTTGTGCCTATGAGGGTTTATGGGGAGGTTGGCCATCAGTGTAACACAACAACACTCGTTGCTTAAGGTTTTCACCCCAAGCACAATTTATTTTAAGTGGCTTGGTAGGGCTTGGCTTTAGCCTGTTACCACTCAGGGTCGTTCCCACTTGGACAAGCGTGCATCCAAGGGCAAGCCCCCCTAAAGGTTTGACAAATAGAATGACAAGTCTGACACTTTGATCACCTAGTTAAGGGGAGAGCATAAGCCTATTGTCATTCGCAAGTATAGAAAACACTTGTTAATCCAACCTAGTTAAAAGTAGAAAAACTAAATGAGTTAAGCTACTTGTGCACTCACACGATTGTTAACTTGGAAGTGTTTAGATCATAGCATTGTTCATTCCCCATTTGTTAACTTTGAAAGTGATTAAGACATAGCATTGTTCATTTTCTGTTTGTAAAGATAGCAGTGGCCTACTTTAGGAAAATAGTTTCGACAATGCATAGATAACCATTGGGTTCAATTACTTCCTTCCTAGTTTAGAAAACTATGTGAAGTTTGTATGAGATGCACTTGTTACTTTCACCCCTAGTTAGTCTAAATGGACTAGACAAATCATCTAAATGACCTAATCCAGCCACTACCCCTGCAAAACAGATGTTAGCTTAGTATGCAAAATCCACAAAATCGTACAACAAAAGCAGAATACAGATGCGCAACACTGCAGCCTGAATGCGCAGAAACAGGGAGTGTATTTGACTTTTAAACAAATGCGCAAAGATAGACAGCAAATGCGCAAGACTCAGAGGTACAGGCACAATAACAACATATGCGCAGTTTGATAGAACAGATGCGCAATGATACAGGGTAAATGTGCAACTTCGAAGAATGCGCAATTACATAGAGTATATGCGCAAACTCGGCTTAGGTGCCATAGTCAAAATCGGATGTGTAATTTCAGAGACTGAATGCGCAACTGATTATGTCAAATGTGCAAGATTGTCATATGCACAAATCTGCAAGGTAAATGCGCAACTGCGGGAGTCAAAGGCGCAAGACTGTCATATGCGCAAATCTGCGAGGTATATGCACAACTGTGGGAGTCGAATGTGCAAGACTGTCATATGCACAAATCTGTGAGGTATATGCGCAACTGCGGGAGTCGAATGTGCAAGACTGCTATCAGCAATCTGTTCGTCACCTATTCTTCACTTGCACGGACCTGCGACTAAAACACTAGCTTTTTTTATTAGTAAAGGGGAAAGTGCCCCACGGTGGGCGCCAAAATGTGAGGGGGAGAATGAGTGTTAGTCAAATTAATGGAAAACATAAAAACCCAAACACTAATGGAAATTGAAAGCAAAGAAGAATTAAACCAACACAAGTAACAACATACTTACAAACTCCTTTACCTGTCATTTTCCATTGCTTGCCTATCTTTCTTTGATCTTGATTGTGAAGCCCTCAGAAGCTTTCCTTGCTTGCTTGCTTGTTTGAAGATGACAAAGGAAGAATGTCTTTGATCCCTGTTTGTGTTGAGTGTGAGCTTCAAACACATGAAAATGGAGGATACTAGAAATAGAGAGAAGAAGAGAAATTTGGGTATAGTGATTGTGCAAAATGAAGTCCCTCCTCAATGGCTTAGAAGAGGGTTCTATTTATAGATTTTCTGAAAATAGAATGGAGGGTGAGGATCAAAAGATGAGATCAATGGCTCTCATTTTTTGTGAATCTTTAATTCATAATGGGTGAATTAAAAATTCTTTATTTGAGAATAGTGGATTATGACTATTCAATTAGCAAAGGCTAGTGGGGAACATTGAATTTAAATATTCAATTGGTGAAGGCTAGTGGGGAACATTGAATTAAATATTCAATTGGTGAAGGCTAGTGGGGAACAATTGAATTAAATATTCAATTGTTGGAGGCTAGTGGGGAACATTGAATTAAATATTCAGTTTGGTGGACAATAATTGAATTAAAGATTTATTTTGGAAAATAGAGGATATTAGCTAATTAAATATTAAGAATATTTAATTATATGTGCAACATGGTGAGGTGGAAGAGATGAGGTGGACTGATGAGGTGGATTTTGGACTTTAGACATTAGAAGAATTTAGGGAATTTAATTGATGTGAGACATAAGAAGAATTTAGGGAATTTAATTAAATAAGATGACTTTATTTAATTATGGGATAATGAGCCACTTAAATAAATTTATAATATTTATTTAATTGACAGAAGAAAATAGGAATTGTTAGTAATCATTTTGGTCAGGGGTTTGAGCTCATATGTTTGTAGGTTTTTCATTAAACCCTATGTCTTCTTGTCCATCGGCATGAGGTCGTGTGTGTCTTGGCGATCACGTTGGTGCATGGTGTGTTCTCTATATCACCAAGACTTTGTCTATTGGCGGTCGGGGTTGGTGTCTTTCCAACAGTTTTGGTCACACCGATAGGGGATCATTGAGTTTTTTCTATCATTAGGTGTTCATCAGGGTGACATGTTGCGTCGGGTTGATCGTGGAGGGCTAGGCCGACGGTGTTACTCTGGCCGATAGGAGGTTTGAAGGTTTTCAAGGCTGTTGTTCATCAGGGTGACATTGCATATCGGCCAAGCAGGTGAAGGGTTTGCCAATGGCGTGGGTCTTACCGATGAGGGTAATTTGTTTGTGCCATTGGAGTGACTTGGTTTATCGACTGGAGTGTTTTGTGGTTTGCCGATGGTGTCATTGGCGTAACGTGTGTGGTCAGCGAGGGAAATTTTGGTCATCCCGATGGTAGTTGTATGGCTGACAGGGGTGTGTGGTGTCTTCATCAGCATGATCGATGCGATCGGTGAAAGGATTTTTGAGTTCGTCGATGAGGCTAGTCTGGCCAATGGCGGATGGTATGGGTTTTTTGCTGTGTGGTCATCGGTGTAACACATGGTGTCGGCCAGAGGGTTTTTGGTTGCTCCGATGGTGTATGTCAGGGCGATGGGCTTTTGGTGGAGGATTCATGGGTCGAGCGGGGCAAAACGCTTGACACTTAGTATGCTAGCCGCCTTGCTTATAATGTGATGGAATAGTTCCTGCAGGACGAATGTGGGATATTAAATCATGCAGACTTGGAGGTCTTCCCGATAGTCTTGGTTACGCCAATGATGTGATATGCAAGGCAGAACATGCATGTGCAAGGTGCCTACGTGGCACATTTTCGCAGGACGGTGACTATTCAACGTGGGTTTGCTGCCATCGATTTTCAAGCGATGGAGGGATCGACGACCGTGTTTTAAAGTTGGAGTGTGGGTTTCTCTTATGCCTTCAAGTGTGTTTTGAGCAAGAAATTTCCATTTGGGCACTGTGACAGTCTCCATGAGAAGATGTGGGTGGTTGAGCCATTAATGGTAAGATTTTGCAGAAGCATGGGCAAACGGTTGAACAATCATGTACCTAATTTATGACAGAAAATTTTCCAACGGTGGCACACGGCTCGAGCTCATCTGCTTCTCATCCTTCTTTTGCTTCTCCATGTTTTGTCCCCTACCGCATTTAATCTTTTAGGCCATTTCCTCAAAATGAATGTATCTGGTGAATTTTGAGATCTGCCATGTAATTAATTGCTGAAGGTACACTTTCTTACTGTTTTAAGCAGACTGTGTTCCTCTTTTTGGGGGGGTTGTTGAAAACTAGACATATCTGGCTCTGTAATAAGATACGACTGGTTTTGGTTGCTCTGTGTAGGAGATCTTGTGAGTTTATGTATCTCTTGTTGTATGTCTCATGCATGAATCTACTGATTTCATGATTGATTTTATATGAGTAATGTTGTATTTGCATGTGTTTTGTTAATTCTGTCTCCAGTATTGCATGTGTCTTTCTTCTGAATCTAGATATCTAAGGGGTGTCTGGTATTCTAGAATATAGAATTCCTGTATTGAATGCTTGATCTTTCAACTTCTGCTCAAGGGGTAGATTAAAGTGTTTTCAGATTAAGTATTGGGAAGGATATACTGCAATAGGGATGCCATAAGTAGAGATAACTTGACACTCTGTTTTTGGGAGGTATTTGTAAGGCAGATACCACAATATCCCCTTGAAATCCAGTTTTAGTGTGTTCATGCTGATCATTCACATGTGTATGGCTACTGACTCCAAGCCCTGGATAGGCACCAATCTAGCTCTGTGTTGAGGTTATACACCAAGTCCAGGTTTGCATCCAAACATAAATCAAACTCAAACTTCAATCATAACCATTAGGACTGTAGAAGTAGTTTTAGGACCCAAATCCTCTGTCTACAACTGAACATAGGCCCAAAGCTAGCCCCTTTGCTCTTATCTCACAGTTTTGGTCTACTTATAGGAGGATTTATCTGCTTTATATCAACATCCCAAGCCAATCCATAAGCATATTCTCACAGGTGTTGAATAGGGAATATCCCCCTAGGTTTTGCAGAGCCTGAAGAAGAAGAGATAAAAATAGAGTCTATCTCCTATACTGTTGGCCCCTGGCCCAGAGATCCTGTTGATCACCGATGGCTACCTTGTAGGGATATCTGGGAGAAAGTATCCAGTCAGGGAAAAAACCAACAGGAATTAAGATAAATATTAAAATATTTACTTAATTCGACCCGAGCCAATTTTAGGTGTATACAACTATTAATGCTGATGGTGGAATATTTTTTAGCACTGTAGCCCTCTCTTGATTAGTGATAGGAAACTCAAACATTGCTTGCTCTTGTGGATCCTCCACCGCAGCATCTACCATGGTTTGAAAGGTCCCTTCTGTAGTTGTGGAAGAAGCTGATGAAGATGTAGAAGGTGTTGATGAAGATGTAAGAGGAAATTCTTCTTCAGCAGTTTCTACTGTATAATTGATAAAGTCAGCTATTTCTTCACTAATGTGAAAATTTGAAGGGAGGAATCTGCCTCGGTTATCTCTTTGCCTCTGAATACAGTGAATTTGGCTTTATATTCCAGTGGTCCTGCACAATGTTAGTATAATTTCTGGTGTTTCTTGAAAAGTGTATTTATTAATCCTAATGTTGGAATCAAAACTTAAACTATGAAAGCATGTAAAAATGAGCCTATGAAGGTAGCACCATCCCAAACAATGACACCAAAAATGTAGAGGAAAACTAATGCGTTGTAGACTTAACACAATTCAGGGGTAAACCTATCTAAATAGTCCACTCTATCATTGCATTTCTACATTGAATTATCAACCAAGGAGTGTAAGCTTATGATGGCACTGCACTGTATGTGCCTTTAGGGCTCATATTCCTCCTAAACTATCTTATCCAAACCTATTCAGGCTATTCTATTATGCTGGAATTCTCAAAAATGTAAGAACAATAAAAACAACTACAGAATCTAGTGGCTACGGGTACCCACAACATAAGTTGTAGATAACTGCTAATGACAGGAAATTGCAGAATTAACTCAAAACATTTGAAATGATAAGAGAACTAATGCTAACATCCGGAGGACTTGAAGTAGATGAATCATGCACTTGTTCATGAACCACAACTACTGGAAATGACAATTAGGATATTTTACTGAACTCACAATGTAATTTATGAAATAGCAGAGAAACAACTTTAACTAAAAATGCATAAATAAATAAGGAAATAGATGAAGTACGGATCAGTACCTTGAGTGGCTAGCTCAGGGGATGATCTCACTTAACTAGAAATCAAATCTACTTCAGATTCTCATGCATTCTCATAACAAATAGTTGTATTCAATTCATATCATAAATATAATCTTTTTAGATTATATTCAATAAAACATGTCTGGATCTTCTAACATAGAAAAATAGAGTAACAACTAAGTAACTAAAAATAAAGTAACTAACTTAACATCTAACTCATCCCCCTAACTTATACAAAAATAGGAGAGTTTTATGCAACTACTAACTAACTGCAACCATCAGTCCATTCCTAGATACTAGGATACAGATTTGAGATCAATTTATTAATCTAACTGAATAGAGGAAGCAAATTCCTATCCAAACAAGAATTCTTATGCAATGGATCTCATGAAGAGCACACATAAGCGACGTTTGAAACAAGTCTTCTTCTTTTTCTGCCTTTATTTATGTCCATGATGGTTCACATTCAGCTTCAGTTAGTGCTTGACTGTGACTTCCTTTAATGCCCTATTTTGCAATGTGCTATGAATTCTCCTTTCCTCAATGCCACATACTTGCTACTACATAGGGGTTAATCCATACAAGACATGCATGCAAATAACCTTCATAATTAAACTATAAAATCTCATCTATATGCATACATACTCATGTCTAACTCATTCAATTAACAAATATTATCATCATATTTTATATTGACAGAATAGGTTCAAGGTTTGCAGAATATATAAAAAGACAACATATTATGATGGTAATGTCTTGGAAAAGTATCTGGAATATCATAGGCATAAAGTCTGAAAGCATACAAAAACAACATAAAAGAAGCCAATATTGGAACCCATCAGTATTGTTAGACAAAAAACTACCCCGTATACTTCACAACAAAATGGAGTGGCAGAAAGGATGAATTGGACAATAATGGAAAGAGCCAGAAGTATGTTGAGTGAATCACAGTTGAATAAATGTTTTTTGGCAGAAGTTGTGTGTACTGCAAACTACTTGATTAATAGATCTCCATGTAAGGCTCTTGTTTCAACTCCTTATGAAATGTGGACAATTAAGAAACCTTTTATTTCACATTTAAGGGTATTTGGCTGTGAGGCTTATGTTCATGTGCTAAAAGAAAAAACAAACTAAGTTGGAGCCAAAAGCTGAAAAGTGTACTTTCATTGGATATGGTGATAATGTAAAAGGTTATAAGCTTTGGAATCCACTAACCCGAAAGATTATCTATTCTAAAGATGTTATTTTCAGGGAACTTAGTGTTATTTCAGAACCTGAGCAGCTAAAGGAAAAAGAAGAAAATGTGAAGAGAGTGCATTTTGAATTAGAGCATGAAGATGCACCTCAGTAAGAACATAATGATGGATTGGGGGGTGAAGAAGTAGAATAAGACTCAAGTGAAAGTTCTGATGAGGAAGAATCTATTGTGATAGAAGAAGTTGTTACATATGAGCATGTAGAAGAACTTGAAGAGTCTATTACTCCACCTCTGAGAAGATCCACAAGACAATAGAACCTAGTTGACAGGTATAGCCCACCAGATTTTCATTGTGTATTTGCTTTATTAAATACTGACGATGAGCCTAGATCCTACAAGGAAGCTATTCATGTAGATGATAGCGAGTCTTGGCAGTTAACCATGCAGGAGGAGATGATGGCTTTAGACTCTTGCAACACTTGGGATCTTGTTCATTTGCCTAAAGGAAGAAAGGCCATAGGTTGGAAGTGGGTCTTCAAGAAGAAGTTTGGAGTAGACGGTTCATTGGAGAAGTACAAGGCTAGACCAGTAGCCAAGGGCTACTCCCAGAGAGGGAGTTGATTTCAGTGAAATATTCTCTCCTGTTGCTAAATCAACTTCTATTAGATTTCTCTTATCCATTGCAGCAGCTCTTGATTAGGAAATAGAGCAAATGGATGTTAAGACTGCGATCTTGCATGGAGATCTTAAGGAAGAAATTTACATGAAACAACGTACAGGTTTTGAGGTAAAAGGGAAAGAACATTGGGTTTGCAGATTGAAGAGGTCTCTTTATGGTCTAAAATAGTCCCCCAGAATGTGGTACCAAAAATTTGATTCATTTGTGTTGAAATTGGGTTTTGTTAGAAGTGAGGAGGATCAATGTGTTTACATTCATTGTATTGATGATTCTATTCTGATCATTGCATTATATATTGATGACATGTTATTTTTTAGCAATACTAAGGGTATGATCAGTGAGTTGAAAGCCTAACTTTCAAGCACATTCAAAATGAAGGATCTTGGAGCTACCAAGTGTATTTTGGGGATGGAGATCAAAAGGGATAGAGGTAACATAAAGCTTTGGTTGTCTCAGAGTAAGTATGTGAATACCATTTTGTAGAGATCTATTTAGTATGCAAGACTGTAACCCATTTAGAGTTCCTTTACCCATTGGTACTAAGCTTTCATTAGATATGTGTCCAAAGAATGAAGATGATTTAGTGGATATGTCTAATGTGCCATATGCTAGTGTTGTAGGGAGTTTGATGTATGCAATGGTTTGCACTAGACTAGATATTGCCCAAGCATTAGGAGTTTTGAGTAGATTTATGCCTAACCTTGGTAGACAGCATTGGAATTATGCCAAGAGGGTGTTTAGATATCTTGCAAGCACTCCTAATTACTATTTGGTTTATTTTGGTACTGACAGTGCTGAAAAAACTTTGGATATACAGGGATTTGTTGATGTAGATTGGGCAGGTGACTTGGATAGTCGAAGGTCCACTAGTGGCTATGTGTTTGCTTTATTTGGTAGAGCAATGAGTTGGATGAGCGAAAGGTAGCCCACGATTGCTTTGTCCACCACCGAAGTAGAGTATATGGCTGCTACCCATGTCTCTAAGGAGGCAGTTTGGTTGAGGAGATTTTGAATAGGTATTGGTTTTGATTGTAGGATCATTCAGATTGGTTGTGATAGCTAGAGTGCTATTTGTTTGGCCAAGAATCCTATGTATCATGCTTAGACTAAGCATGTTGATGTATAATATCACTTTGTTCGAGAAATGGTTGCAAATGGACAGATTGAGTTGAAGAAGGTAGACACTCAGAAGAATTTTGTAGATGCTTTGACCAAGCCTGTGAGCATAAAGAAATTTGTTTAGTGCAGAGAGGCCATGGCCCTTGCTTCTAGTGCCTAATTATTTTATGGTTTTCCTATGGGTATTTACAATGTATGATGTCAAGTGGGAGAATGTTAGGATTAAGGTGCCATCAACCTTGTAAATCCTATGTAATTAATTACTCCTAATATTGTTTGTAAATCACCCATAAGGGATGAAAGGTTTCACTAGCAGCGACCTTGTTTCAGCTATGTGTTTATATCCAGTCCTCGACACTCATTCGTCAGCTACATGTTTTATTATTGTAAATCTGGACCGTTTGTCATTAGGTCACAAATTTGATGGTTGATATTATGTCAGTTCTCTTGCCCTAGAAGGCAACCCCCTTTTATAAAGATATTTGTACTACATTTTTATCAGAGTTGAGTGTAACAGGCGTCGCTGGATTGAAGACTAAAGAAATAGAGGAAGTGCATGTATTGTAATCTCATATATTTGAAGACAATGCAACTTGGAGCCTCTTTTCTTGGTGGAGTTTTATACCTAAAAGGGTTTTCTCCACGTTACATATTGTGTAATGCTTGTTATTTATGTGTAGTGGGTTTTATTTCTGTTGCAATCTCCATTGATTCTACATTGTTTAGAGGGCATGAATAAGATTTGAATTAGCTTTTTCGTTGTGTGGTTTGCACCTTCATTTCTAACACTTCCACCCATCCATGTTCAAAGTTGAACCCGCCAAACCAAAACACTAGAATTTAGAGCGATGTCCTAATCCAAACATTCCACCAACCTCCCATCCTAATCAAGAGTGTAGCACAACATTAGGGCAGGTATGAACCAAATACCTACCTAGAGTAGAGAGTACGAGAGAGAATGGACCAAAGCATAACCTCCAAAAGAAACCGTAAGGGAGCCAAAAGAACCACACTCCAAACCCACGCACCAAAATTACCATCAGATACAGATTCGAGCACCCCAACAGAAATCCAAAGGCAGCCACAAAAGACCTTGATTAGCTTTAAACCACTGTGACCTCAAGCATTGGCTGACAAACACCTCTATCTTTATTGACAATGTCTGCCAAACCAAACCAACCATTAGCTGAATCATCCATTCTCTCGATAACCATCTGAGTGGCACCAAAGCTAGTAAGATAGTCAACAGCCATGTTGGCCTCTTTGTACACGTGGGAGATCGAGAAATCATGAAAACTATTTAGACATTCACCAATTATGTCGATCCAATTTTTGAGCTTCTAATTGCAGATATGTTATTTGGGTTTTTGTAATAACCTAAAACTACTAAAAAAACTTAAACTTATAATTTTTTGTTAATTATAATATAAAGGGAACATTCCCCAAGACTGTAATTTACTAATAAAAAAATTAATTAAAAATAATATAACTTTTTAATGATGAAATTAGTATGTTTATGTTATTTTTTATTTGATTTTGTGTTTATTTTAGAGAATTCTTTTAATATATTTATATAGTAATAAATGGCATAATTTTATATGAAGTTGGGTTTATTCATCTAACTTTTTACTTATCCTTATACATATACATTTATATATATTTAGCTTATATCTTATCTAACTTTTTTACTTATTCTTATACTATCCATGTGTTTATACACCTACCATATTATAGTTGTTATCCACTTTGATCCAACATTTTTATCCACTAACTGTCATTTTGTAGTTGCAGACTTGACTCTTCCTCTTTTAAAATTCAAATTCAAATTTTGGCCAACTAGGCCTTTTATTTTCATGCCCTAAGTCGACTAAATACACATTTTGTGAAATTTGGTGCTATATGCTAGTATTGAAAGACATTCAATGCACTCATTTACACATCTCCTAATCATCGAAGAATCCATGCATTATCATTCACACTTTGAGGAAAACTCTTCAATTTGGTGCACTAAAAGGAATCTAGATATGCACAAGAATTCTAGGAGCATATGCATGTCTAAAGAGTGTTGTTTTCAATTGTTTACACACATTTCTATAGGTTGACATAGGAGAACATTTCCCCTAGCAACACAATGACCCTACTAAGGTATTTATAAATACCACCAGTCTTCAAATATCAAAAAAGAGTAGAGTGAGTGAAGAGAAAGCAAGCAAACTATAAAATAGAGGCATATGTTCTATAAGGTCAAGTTTAAACACAGAGGACAAGTCTATGGTCACAGATCCAACCCAAATTTCCAAACTCAATCCCAAATAGAGTAGAGAATTAATGTAGGACCTTAAGCATTTTTCTAATTAGAGATCACATTTATAGGGAAACTCACTCTTTGGTCATAGAGCTAAGTACTCATATCCACTACATTTTATTTCCTATCCTAGTATTTAAATTGTTTAAATATTCAAGTCCCAACTAAAATAATTAATTAGTCTAGGTTAATTATGTCTAAGTGCACACATTTTATTAGCCCCTAGGGGTAGATTAGATAATCAAGCCATTGGAAAAGGAAGATGATGGTAGTAGGTTCGGTTCCCCTGGATTTACCCCCACATGGGTGGAGGGCAACTCATGAAGACATAGGTTATAATGGTGCATGTCAAAATTTTGCTTCACAGGTCCCACCAGGTATTGATTCCTTCAATAAAAATAAGTGTATGCATTTTATTAGATTATCCTAGACTAAGATTAAGGAAAGTTTGTTTTCCTTTACATTTTGGTGAACCCTTTAGGTCTTACACAACCTACTTCTTTCTAGGGTTTCTTATTGCCAAATGTTAGGATTTTCATATTTGCATTTTTTTTAATCATTTCATATTCTATATCCCTTTTAGGGTTGTGTGTTTATTTATACTTCCTATATATCACCCATTCTACCCACCCTTACATTGGCCTTATGGTTTACATTTTACACCCATTTCAGATCTTATATATATATATATATGATCTATGATTTCCACTTTGACATTTACATTGTGTCATCATGGATATACTTTCCTCTTTCCTTACCAAATTCACTTCTATTGTCACTATACTATATGATGATACATCTTTTGTGAGCTATGATAGTGACCTAGCTACCTCATTCTTGTATGTACCTTATATCTTTTTGTTTACATCAATGGACCCCCCTTTATGTGCTTCTCGTGATTCATATATATTTAGTAATGAGGGTGTTGCATATGTTGTCATTGATGTCAAAAGAGTGGTAATCATTGATGTTAAAGAAGTAGTGATCAGAGGTGTTGTGATGTGTGTTACCTTTTGAGTCGCCCTTGTTTATTCATATATCGGTAATTTTTCTTAAGCAAAAGTCAGTTTACCGTATTGTGTTTTTGGTCATATCTGCGCTTTGTAAATCGACTCTTAGTCCTTCAATTTTTAGCCGTGTGTCGTCTTTGTATAAAAGGTTTGAACCTTTGAACCTGAACCATTCTCAAAGTTCAAGGTTCAATGGTTCAATATGTCTGAAGTATCATATAAAGCAACCTGTCTTACTGTTTGTCTTAAGTGTCTTTGTACTTTCGGGTTGAACTTGAACCTTTCGCGCGTACCCTATAGCGGGGTTCAAGGTTCAATGGTTCAATGATTTTAAGGTTCAACACATTGTCTTCCTATGAGTCGGGTCACACAGTTCCCGTGTCTATTAATGTATCTTTCGTTGAACCTCCCACTTGTACTCTGCCGTGGGGTTCAACGGTTCAAGGTTCAATAGTTCACTGTTTATAATTGGCAACCTTTTACCGAAGCCGTGTAACTTTTTGTTGGTCCACATAACCCTTGCGTCGTTGAACCTTCATATTGAACTGCGTCTTCATAAGTTCAACGGTTCAAAGTTCAAGTCTCTGTTTCGGTAAGTCAATCTTTTGCCTACCTACAAGGTCCAGTTGACATGCTTGAACCATCACATTGAACCATCGCGTTGAACCATGTCCCAAAGGTTCAATGGTTCAATAAGTTCAAAGATTTGGCAATTTTGGTCCCGTTGGCTCCCGCAGCTTTCTAAGTCAAACTTAGCGGGAAAGTTGGAGGAAATTTTGTCAGAAACCCATCATGAAACAGAAAGCTCTAATTTGGCGGAGACTATGGATAATCATTGTACTTCACGATGGCGCACAGACATTACTTGCTATTAATGAAGAAATCAGAGTTCACGTCTTTTCGAATATTTTTGGCACGTATTGTTCCAAGCGATGATTATTCATTCTGGTAAGCACCATTATTAACCAAGAACAAGCTAATTTTAGCAAGAAAATATACTGTGCATTGCGGAGAAGGATAGCGCTGGAAGTGTAAGGCTCTCGTTTTTCAAGTTTTCGCAGTGAATTCAAATATCCTGAAGGTGAGTCCTGTTTCCCCTGTGCTATTCTGAATTCTTATACTGGAAAGAAGAGCCTCTGGAATTTCTGTTATTTTTGAAATTCGAAGTGTCTTATTATAATCGTCCAAATATGTCTTTGAAATCTACATGTTTGGGAGACGAACATGGCCCTGGTCTCACTTACTTTCACTCAGAATTTGGGGATACTACATTAGTTCAATATGATTTAGAGGAATTCATAGGAAGAACTAGAAATCCTGTCCAAACCCCCACAATGAAGAAAATTGTGGACAGTGGTTTAGTTGAAGCCACAGCCTTTCCTCAAGCTATATTCTGCCCAGAGTTGGTTCAAGAGTGTATAAACAGATATGATCCCCAACACAGGTGTGTCAGAAAAGCAAACGGGGATGTGTTATTTCACGTTGACAGACAAACCCTCATGTCTGTAATGAAGATACCGCCTAAGGAGGCGTATTCTAATCTTGACATTACTTCCTCCAATGGGTATTTCTCAGAAAAGAGACCAACTTACAGAAGTGTAATAGCAAGAAATTGGCTGCTAAAATTTCAAAAAGGCGGTTCAAGGCTGCCCAGACCCCTTACTAGAGATCATTTAATACAGGAAGTAAGGGATATTGTGGTGTTATTGAACAGATTGAGAGGCAATCAACATGCCTATTACTGGGAAGACTAGATGTACTTTTTTATACAAGTCATCCTTTAGGGTGAACAATATTTGGATTGGGCTGAGATAGTAGCTGACTGTCTGCATCAGAGTTTAAATAATCGTCTGGGTAACAGGGATTTCTTTATGTCTTCATATCTATTTTACTGTTTAGCATCCACAAGAGATTGGTTTGACCTGCCTCATGAGCCTTTAGATGAGAGCAGCAAAATTTATCAATATTATTCACAGTTGCAAAGAAGAAATTGTTACGAAAATTATAAAAGAATTAATGATGTCTTTACTGGAAAAATGACCTATGAACTGGCAGGCAATCCAGGTAAGAGACTGACCAGTGAAGCAATGCAACTGATCAGTATCTACGGTAGCTTTTTCATCCAATTTTCTGAATTCACTTATATCAGAGTTGGAGGGTTTGATGGTGAACCCCTGAAGTTGCCTAGATATGTATTCGATCGTTTTGTATTGATGGAGGTATGTCGCCAATTGGCACATGTTGATAACAAATTCCCATCAAAAAGGGGTTGTGGTATTGCTTTTCCTATTGAACTTGGGCATTATTCATGCCATTCAAAATTCGATGCCTTAAATCTGGAGGTGAACCTCAAAAGGTTCAATTTTCAATTTTTCACTGCCAGGGTTCAATTCGATAGTAAATGTTTTGTTAAAGATAACCTGGATTCCGGGACAGGGCACTCGCATCTTCCTAAGCTAGAGGATTACTGGGAGGACTGCCCAGATGAGTTCGAAGTGAGGAGAAGGTTATGGTGCAGATTTTCTTTGGGGCAAATAATTACCCTTAATTTAAACATGGACGTTTCTGGAATTTTTGTTGATGATGAACAAGTGGTTGATCCACAATTTGAGAAAATAGAACACTTGCCCATCCCAGAGGTGGACTGGAGCAAGAAAGAGGAGGATAGAATTGAAATTAAAACCCTTCCTGTGATAAGGAGGACTGAAAAATGGTTGAAAAAAAAAGGCAGGAAGGGCTGTAGAGTAAAACCGTCCAACAATTCTCTTCAGTGGCCGCATCATCACTTCCCATGGTCTCTTCTAATCAACCCCTTGCTATCTGTGGTGCAGGTGCATCCAAGCCATCGGCTGAGAAAAGCCCTGTCTCCAAGAGATCCAGAAGGGTCCTCACGGACATTCTGCCATCCCGTGTTACCAGATTGAGGACAAAGGGGAAGAGAAAGAAGCAGACTTCTGAGATAATAATTGTTGACTTAAATTCAGAGGAAGAAGCAGAAGAGCCTATGGGGGACAAAGAGGCAAGCCCAAACAGAACAGAGACAGCTGACATTGGTTCACAGTCAGAGACCTTTCTAGACATCCCTGAGGTGTTGATGATTTCAAATGAACCCTCTGATGGAGAGAAGCCCAGGAAGACAGTCTCGGACCCTGCACCGAAATGGCTAGAAAGCTCTATATCTGACAAAAAGAAGGTGATTCCTTTTGTTCTCCCTCTGGAGGACATGGTAAGTAAATGTCTGGGGAAGACCCCCAAGTCCAAGAGACTTAAAATAATGTCCAGAATAGATGTTGACCCAAACACTGGTAACTGGAGTGCAGAAATAGCCAAGCCAGTGACCGAGGGAGAGGTTCAAGATCCTACGGTAAATGACTTCACTGTGGAGAGGATAGATCTCGGTACTGCCTCCAGAGCTGCAGATGTACACCATCTCGAAGCTTCCACTAAAAGAATGGTCAATCGAACGATGAAAGATGAAAAGGACAAAAGAGAGTTAAAACAAGCTCTGCGTGCAATGACAGAATATATTGAAGCCATTAATAATCCTAACCCACAGCCAATCTCACAAGTCCCCTTGTCTTTCGACCCAAAGTCGCCTGTCAATCAAAAAATGTTAGATCAAGTGCATCGAAGCAAGATGGTCTCAAAAACTTTTGACAGTTGGTTAGACAGCATAGAGCAAAAGGGAACTGAATATATTTATGAACTCAAAGGCATATATGATCTGACCACCACTACCATTGAAGATCTTAAAACACAGGTTGCTGTCTGGGCTAAGGATGAAGGTAAGTGGACAAGTGTGATAAATCAAATAGAGGAAGTCTGGAAATATGGACTGGAAAAGTTTTTGGCAGAAAAGAACTTGACTGGAGTGGACGAGGATTTGTTGTACATGAACAAGAAGAATATCGAATGGAGGAACTCCATATCCAGACAAGGGCGCTTTGAACTCTCAAAGCTAATTAAAGAAATAACGGAATTTACTCAATCACTACAACATGATTTGCAATGTATCGATGTAAAATACTTAAAGGATGACGGAAAGCCTGTGGAGGATGTTGAAGCAGTAGTCCAATCCTTCAGAGACAAAATCCACTTTATTAAAGAAAATGATAATATTCTGATCGAGGATTTCTCCAGGGTTTCCAAAGTCGAATCTCTGCTCTATCTCTGCATCGATGCACTCCCTGAGCACAAGGAAAAATTTGGGAGGATGCGAAGGGAAAAGGAGGTCTGGAAATTAAGGATGAAACACATAGGTATACCAAACTTCCCTAAAATTCAGGAGTTCGTGGCTGCCTTTCAGGAGTGGAAAGCCCAGCATACTTCCCAGGCTACCGACAGCAAATCAGGAGATGCTGATTCATCGCCCCAGTCATAACCATGCCAGCTCGTTCTTTTTCTGTTCCTCAATTTATGTTATTTCCGGCATCTTTGATCTTTTATAATCAGTTGTTAAAACTAAATCCCGTACGGGTCAGAGTTATGTTAACTCTGGGTTTAATTTGCTCAAGGACTTGGTTAAGATAATCATATATATATGTTTTTCTTTTTAGAGTAAAGGGGATAGAGAAGTTAGAAAAAAAGAAGAGGTGAATTTCAGAAATACTGTACTTAACTTTGCATTATATGATGATTGTTTGAGTAAATCTTCATCTGTGAATGAGAAAAGAACAATTGTTGCTTATTTGGATCTGTGCGTCTGAATGTGTGGAATCAAATTTTCTGTGTGAAATCCCCTTTCACTTGGTAATTGCTCTTTATTTGGACAATTTATCATATGTGTTCAATTCTTTATTGGTTGAGCAAGTTCCTATGAATGTATTCACATATTCGAAGATATCAAAGTAAAATCTGTATATTCTATCTTGTTGTTGTATAAATTATCGCGTTCATGACATGGCTATGTATGAATGTTAGTCTGCCTTAAGCGTTTTCTGGTTAAAAATGCATTTGATTAATTGAATAGGTTAAATTCATTAAAAATCACAAAGGGAGCTGTACCTAAAAATTCAGAGGGGAACTAATTTAAAGGGTTCACCCATTTGTTGTTTAACTCATTTGTTCTTTTAAAGAGGGGTATAGAGTCAGAATAGATTATTTTCAGAAAAAAGACAAATTTGTTAACCAACAATGTGGAAGGCATATTGTTGCATATGTTGTCAAAGGAGTGATGATCAGAGGAGTGGTAAAAGGAGTGAAGATTAGAGGTGTTGTGATGGTGATGAAAGACATGAGCATGTTGTTGGATCAGTATCATCTGTACACAGTAGTACCTTATCTTGTGAAATTCATGAACAGGTGAAAGTTGAAGATATGCTGACACAAAGAAGTTGTGGCTTCTTGTTTTTGATGAAAAGAGTTATGATTGATGTCTATGGTGTTGTGAATGTTGCATTCATTGCCTCTTGATGATAAGCATTGCATAAGATATGAAGGAAAATGTATAAGGTTTCAAACTATCAAAAGCACAGGGATTTGTACTGCAGGAGCTCAAAATATTGTACCACATTCTATCGCAGTTAAAGATATGACCTTGCGATTCAAAGGATAGATAGAGACAAACAAAAGGTATGCATGTTTCAAGTTTTAGAGTACAAAAGTTACTACAGAGTTTTCTAGAGCTAGTAGAGTGAAGACAATAGTGTTACAGTGTTGTTGCAGTCTCAAAGATACAGGATAATGTTTTGCATTTCTCCAAACTTGAAGATATAGCCTAGCAATTTGGAGATTAGGTAAAGCAAAAGAACAATAATGATATTCTCAAGTTTCAAAGGATACAAAGTACTGCAGTGTTTTCCAGAGTTTGCTGAGTAAGAACAAGTCATGTTGCTATTTAAGGTTATTAGAGGTAGAATAGAAAGCCATCGCATTTCACTGCACATTGATATATATCTTTGTTGTTTGAAAGATATGTTTAGATGGTCAGTATGTATGCTTAGTTCAAGTTTCAAGTGTTTTGGAGTATCGCAAGTATGTTTTTCAATGTTCTATATCAAGATAGTGTAATCAGACTATATAAGGGATATCGACATCAGTGTTTGTTTGCTTGTGCTAGCAAGCTGAGGCATGAAATAGAGAAAGGAATGTATGAGAAGGCTTTACATGTCGTATAGTGTTCATGGTATGAACCACATGATGATATCTCTCTTCTTTGGTACCGCATTGGGTCTGGAGCTAATGTATGAAAGGATAAGTGTTTGCATTGCTGATATGGTATACTTGAGTGATTGCGCCATGTGCTTGGAAGTGTGACCCAACATAGAAATGTGTGCAAGGTAAATTGGGTCTAGTAGACCTCTTGGCATGAACCACATAGTGGGATTTCACTCCTACATTACCGCAGATGATTTGGGAGCCGACAAGCAAGGTTGTTGCAAGTTTCTGTACACTCAAAAACATGACTCGGTAGCCTGGTGTGGTTGAGTCAGCTTTGGAATGCACACGAACCCCTCTCCTTGCCATGGGGTGAATCTCCACATCACTCTCGCACTCGTAGAAGTAGCCAGTCGAGAGGAGGCGAGACACGAGGGTGGTCTGGCTCATTTGAGAGCTTGACTTCATGGAGAGTGGTCGACTGGTCCTGGGGCCTTTCTCGTTTGTTTGTTTGGATGTGGTGTTCTGTGACCATTGTTGTTAAAATAACTATATGACTCAAAGGGTCACTAGTCACCATTCTTCTATTTGGGTTTCTAAGGTTCCAACGTTGTGTAGGTTGACTACTATTTTCATTGATACTTCTTTTAATTGGGCATTGTTGTTCAAACTGTTGAATGATAGCCTATATCCTTAACCTTTGTTGTTGTTGTTGAATCGTTTGTTGATATTGTTTTGGTCTTGGGTGGATCTCCTCTATCTCGTTGAGGATTGCCCTCACCCACTCGCCTCTAAGTCTAGGGAACATTCGTTAAAGCTAACCTCAATTTGACCTAGGGTTTAGACTTAGGGTTTATTTTACCTTGTGTTGACCTTCTGTTGACTTTGTATTGACCTTGTGTTGGAATTAAGGGTTTTGCCGAAATGTTGACCAAAGTTGACCTTGTGTTGGAATGAAGGGTTTGTGAATGCTCTATGATGCTAATGTTTTTGTTCTTTTCAGTTTTTGAATGCATGCAAGCCTATATGAGTGCAAAACAAATTTTTGTGTTTTTTTTCTATTTATGGAAATGAAAGTGCTTTTTTCTATTCTAGGAATTAGAATATGGATGAAATCTAATATGAAGTTACCTGATGTAATTGAATCTATGTTTTTGTTTTGTTTTTCTGAATATGTGGAATAATTACTGTAGGAAAAGGAAATTGCTTTGAAATGAATCTAATCTATGAACTTTTGAAAGTAAACTACTCTAACAATGCAAGATCTACCTAGCCTATCAAGGAAAAAACAACATGCATTTACTATTCCCAAGAGCAAATTGTGATTTTCTAATTATAATGAAATAAAAAGCATGAAGGAACCTGTAATAAAGAGATGTGTGAGCCTCCACTACCCTGTAATAAAGAGATGGAAACCTCTTATCCTCTTGCAATAGTTGGGTGATCCTCTTGGTAACAATAAGAAAGAGATGTAAAAAGAAGTTTTTGGAAGCTTGAATGAGAGCTTAATGTGAGCTTGATGAGAACTATGGCTTGTGATGTGGGTAGTGTATCGACACTAAATGAGCTTTTAGCAAAGCTAGATAAGACAACAATAAAAAGCAACAGGCTTGGATGCCTTGTGTGAGCACATGGATGCTAGATTGGAGAGCAAAAACCTACAAGAAATGTGTGCACAAATGAAATTGCCTCCCTTTGTGCTTGGGGGAGGGGGTATTTATAGGTTTCAAGAAGGAATGAGAGGTGGAGAGGATGAAGAGTTAACTCAATTTGATTGATGAGTTAACTTAGAAGACACAAGAGTGATCTGGGATAAAATTGGAGTAATCTAACTAATATAGCTTATCACTTAAGAAGAAATGGAGTTAGAAGAATGCATGGGTTGAGAACTAAAGATAAAAAAGAGCTAAATATGCATGTTTGAATGCATGAAATAGTTAACTCTATCTTTGGGACAAAATTCCATGCAAACAGAAGCAAAAACATGTGAAAATGGAGCTATTTTTGGCCAAAAACTCGAGTTAATTCATGGCTAGGAAAGACGGTAGGGTCGCCACCTAGTCACCCCTTTCACCAATTAGCATCGCCTGGGGGCGACCCATGGGCAACCCTAGAGGAGGGGTCCTGGGTGAAAGTGCATGATGGGAGATGAATTAGGAGGGGACAAGGAGGTGAACTACCTTTGGAAACCGGTCAAACATGAGTCAAAAACCAAATCTCGACTTGCGAAAGGTGGATCTCCTGAGGGAGATCTGAAAATAATAGGAGGAGATTTGTATTGGTTGACTAAAATTGAAGACTGACAGTGGGAGATGGATTGGGAGGTCCTCTAGAGAGCTCCTAGGGATGGGAATGCATGAAAAACACCGGGGAAAGTTTAAAACACAACAAATGGACGAATACAAGACTCAGAGAAAAAGTGGCAAGCATAGGAAACACAAATCGACAAGTGTCGAAAGCGAGGAAAGGGTTAACATGAAATAGAGGAAACAAAAAAGGAAGAAGAAACCACACACTACCAAGAGAATAATTGTTGAGAGGGAATTACTTGATACAGGAGCATCCCTAGTTCAAGGGCAATCTTGCATCAACCAAAAACATTTGCATTTCAGTTTGTTTGCAATTCAGGCTATTTCTTTTCATGTTCCAGTTCAGTTCAGGTAGTTCAGTCAGTAGCAGTTTCTGTATTTTGGTCCGCATTCTACTACAGTTGCATTTCACATCTTGTGGAGCTGGACTTAGCATCTACATTCATTCATGCACAACATATCCGAATCTTAGAGCATTTGGATCAGTTACCGGAAAGTTATTGCTATCAAAAGATCAACTGTTTTCTCATAACAAGAGCATCCTGACAGTCTCAGACAATCAACTAAAGGAGAAGACTTGTGTAGCATTCCTTGACTTGTGGAGCCTAATGACACATCATTCAACGATCTTTAGATCATGGCCAACCTTCTCTGAGTTCCACACATTATTCCATTTATTTGTGAAGGAATTCTTCATGGTTAGGTCCGACCTATCTGTGTACACATGTTACAGCTCTTTCTTGGAGTTTGTGATCTTCCTTGGCTGATGCGGAGGAATCTATTGTTCTAGAGATGATATATATTGATGTAATAGATCCTTAGGAAAATAGTTAATTATAATAGTGATAGTTGATAGTTTGGATTCTTTGCAAAGGGACTTCAAAGCTATATCTTGTGCATATTCTGATATTTTGTAATTAGGCCTGTGAGCCCAAATTGTAAGCCTGCATGTTGCCGGCTAATCTATATTTGAATTCTTTGATATACTGAATGACTAAAACTACATTTGTTTCATATCTTTGAGTTGTTTCCATTGTGTTTATTCTTGCTGCACAGTTTGGACAGTTCATTCTGTGAACCCTCCTACCATGACTGCACCAAGTGGTATAGAGAGAAAGTTCAAATCTTTGGGAGTGAATTAAGTGAGGTTGGCGAGGAAATTCTTCAAGATCTTGCTGTGGATAGATCACTGAATTGAGGCAGGTTACTTGTGTCGCAATTGATCGTCGATTGTGAGGCAGTTGTCACCTTGTAGCCCAATCGCCAAACTTGAGGTAGTTTGCACTTGATCCTAGGAAGAATGCCACCGAGGAGAGTTGTTGCTATTAGAACAATGGTTGGTAGAATGGATGAGATGATGGAGATGATGAAAACAATGAGGATTCTATTCGATGTTGTCAAGGAAGATAGGCAAAGAGGATTGACACCGAGACCTAATGTTGAAAGTGATGATGAAGAGGAATTTCAATTTGTTGAACAAATTGGTGAAACCCTAGGAGGTGATGAAGAAGAAGAATCAGATCAAGTCAAGATGTTGTGAGCTATTTCAAAGATTGGAAAGAGGCCTAGAGTTGATGTACCGAATTACACTAGCAATTTGAACCCTAAAGAGTTGATTGATTGGATAAATGACATGGAAGAATACTTTGAGTATGAAGAAGTTGAAGATCCAAAGAAGGTGAAATTTGCAAAGACAAAGCTAAAAGGACATGCTGCTATATGGTGGAAGGAAGTTCAATTGGATAGAAATAGAAGAGGAAAAGAAAATATTACAAAGTGGGACAGGATGGTGACAAAATTGAAGCATCAATTTATACCCGCTGACTATGAGTTGGAGTTGTTGAAAAGATTGTAGAACCTGAGACAAAAGGAGAAATCTGTGGAGTATACTAAAGAATTTCATAAGATGATCATAAGGATAGGACATAGTGAAGCAAGTAAGGAGAAAGTGGCTAGATACATCAATGGACTAAGATTGAACATTCAAGAAGAACTAAGTTCGGTAAGGATGCCATCTTTAGAGGAAGCATATCAGTTTGCCCTGAAAGTTGAAGAGAAGCTGAATAAGAGACATGATCAGAGGCAGAGAGGTAGAAGAGGTAAATTTTAGAGAAGCAGAACATTTTCTGGAGGAGACAAGTCACATCTGGAGTAGAACAAGTTTGACAGCCCATTTAAGAAGGATGACAAAGATAATAATTACCAAAGAGATGACAACAAATTTTACCGAAGAGGAAACCCTAGTGCATACCAAAATGAAGGGTACAGAAGAGAAGGAAGAGGATTTGATAAGAGAACATTTAGAGGCACTTGTTTCAAGTGTGGAGGTGAAGGACATAGAGCATATGAATGTAATCAAGGGAGTACAAGCCAGAGAACAAAGAACAGTGGAAGAGTAGCTTATGTTGAAAAAGAACCTGTTGGATCACCTAGTTCAGTTGGTAAACATGAGAAAGGAGAATCACTGGTGATGAGGAGAGCACTATTTCAAGCAGAGACAAATGAAGAACCACCACAGAGGAAAAGTTTGTTCAGAACCAGATGCAAATCAAGAGGTAAATGTTGTAAAGTTGTCATTGATAGTGGTAGTTCAAATAACCTAGTTTCAGAGGAGATGGTGACTAAGCTGAAGTTGGAAAGATTGAAACACCCTAAGCCCTATCAGATAGCATGGATTCAGGATGATCATAAGGTACTGGTGAGTGAACAATGTTTGGTGAAATTTCATATTAGATCTTATCATGATGAAGTCTTGTGTGATATTATGCCTATGGATGTTTGTCATATCTTGTTGGGTAGACCTTGGCAGTATGATAGAAATGCTATACATGATGGGAGAAAGAATACATACACTATAACATCAAATAGGAAGAGAATTACCTTGATTCCTTTGGAAGATGATCCTAAGGGTGAAGTATGTGGAAATGCTAGAATCTGTTTGGTAGATGGAAGAAAATTTCTAGATGGTTTGAGACATGAGAATATGTGTTATGCTTTGATTCTTAAGAAGCCTGAAGCATTGAAGAAGGAGACTGAAGAATCACAACCAGAGGAGATAATAGAGTTGCTGACAGAGTATGAAGACATCATATATTAGATAATGTACCCGAAGGATTGCCACTAATCAGGAGTATCAATCATCACATGGATCTTATATCGGGAGCTAGTTTGCCTAACAAAGCTACACATAGAATGACACCAGCAGAGAATGAAGAACTGAATAGATAGATACAAGAATTGTTGCGGAAAGGTTTCATTAGAGAAAGATTGAGTACTTATGTAGTAACTGCAGTGTTAGCACCAAAGAAGGATTGAGAATGGAGAATGTGTACTGACTCTAGAGCAATAAACAAGATCATAATTAAGTATAGATTTCCTTTACCTAGGATGGATGATATCATGGATTGTTTGAGTGAAGCAAAATATTTTACAAAGATAGATTTGAAAAGTGGATACCATCAGATCAGAATTAGAGAAGGAGATGAATGGAAGACTACTTTTAAGACAAATGAAGGATTGTATGAGTGGTTAGTGATGCCCTTTGGATTGACGAATGCACAGAGTACTTTCATGAGATTGATGAATGAAGTCTTGAAGAAATTCTTGGGTAAGTTTGTTATTGTATATTTGGATGACATTCTGATTTTTAGTAAAATAAAAGAAGAACATTTGTAGCATATTAGACAAGTTTTGCAGAGGCTGAGAGAAGAGAAATTGCTGATAAACATCAAGAAGTGTAGTTTCATGAAAGAATAATTGGTATATTTGGGATTTGTGAATCCTACGGAAGGATTGAAGATGGACCCTGAGAAAGTGAGAGCAATTGTTGAATGGCCTACACTAGAGAACATTGGAGAAGTCTGATTATTTCATGGATTAGCTAGTTTCTACTGGAAGTTCATCAGAAATTTTAGTTTAGTTTGTAATCCTATGATAGAGACAATGAGAGGTGACATAAAAGATTTCAAGTGGACATCAAGAGTAGATAAAAGTTTTGAATTGTTGAAGCAGAAAGTGACAGAGCAACCTATTTTGGCACTACCAGATTTCAATAAGGTATTTCAAGTTGATTGTGATGAAAGTAGAAATGCAATTGGAGCAGTGTTGAGTCAAGAAGGTAGACTTGTAGCATATTTCAGTGAGAAGTTGAATGATGCAAGGAGAAGATATTCAGTTTATGATCAAGAGTTCTATGTCATAATTCAAGCCCTAAACAAGTGGAGACATTATTTGTTGCATAAGAAGTTTGTGTTGTATACAGATCATCAAGCTTTGCAATATTTGAATAGTCAAGGTAAGTTGAATCAGAGACATATGAGATGGGTAGAGTTCATGCAAAGTTATACATTTGTATTGAAGCATAGGAGTGGTAAATCAAACAAAGTTGTAGATGCATTAAGTAGGAGAAGGAACTTGCTGACAGAGATGAGAGTTGAAGTGTTGGGATTTGATGAATTGAAGAACATGTATGAGGGAGACACTGATTTTGCAGAACCTTGGAAAGCATGTAAGGAGTTGTTGTGATAGATAGGAGCAAGTGGTTGGACTATTTCATTCAAGAAGATATGTTGTTCAAAGGAAGTCAGTTATGCATACCTAGAAGTTCAATGAGAGATAATTTGATCAAGGAGAAACATAGTGGTGGATTGGCAGGACACTTTGGCATTGATAAAACAGTGGCATTGGTGAGTGAAAACTACTATTGGCCTCAGATACATAAGGATGTTAGGAGATTTGTGTAGAGTTGTAGAGTTTGTCAAGTTGCAAAAGGGAGTAGTTAGAATACTAGATTGTATAAACCTTTGACAATACCAGAGAGACCTTGGGAAGACATAAGTATAGATTTTGTGATGGGATTACCTAAGACATAGAGAGGACATGATTCAATATTTGTAGTGGTGGACAGATTTTCAAAGATGGGTCATTTCATACCTTGTAAGAAGACAACTTATGCAGTGCATGTAGCAGACCTATTTTTCAAGGAGATTGTGAGATTGCATGGATTACCTAAGAGCATAATTTTAGATAGACACTAGATTCCTTGGATATTTTTGGAAGACACTTTGGAAGAAGATGAAGATAGATTTGAAGTTCAGTTTAGCTTTTCATCCACAAACTGATGGATAGACAGAGGTGGTGAATAGGAGTTTGGGAAACTTATTGAGATGTTTGGTCAGAGAGAAAGCAGGAAGTTGGGATTTGATCCTTTCACAAGTAGAGTTTGCATACAATAATTCAGTGAATAGGAGTACCGAAAGAACACCTTTTGAGATTGTTACTGCAGTAAACCCTAGAGGAGTTGTAGAATTGAGAGATATCAGTGCATAAGAAAAGAGAAGTGCAGAAGCAGAAGAATTTGTAGAACATATGAAGGTAGTGCATAATCAGGTGAAGAAGCACTTGGAAAATATGAATAGCAAATATAAAGAACAAGCATATGAGAAGAAAAGACACAAAGAATTTGCAGTTGGAGATGAAGTGATGTTATACTTGAGAAAAGAAAGATTTCCAGTTGGAAAATATAACAAGTTGAAGATGAAGAAGTTTGGACCTTGAAGGATACTCAGAAAATTTGATTCAGGAAACACCTATGAAGTGGAGCTACCAGAGACATTGGGCATATCACCTATTTTCAATATTGTAGACTTGTACCAGTATCATGAAGTAGAACTTAGTGACAACATGGCAGAAGACTTGAAGAAGCATTTACCACGACACACACTAGAGTAGATTGAAGACATCTTAGACAATAGAGTTGGACGTAGCACCAAAGGAAGATAATGTAAAGAATATCTTGTGAAGTGGAAAGGCAAACCGGAAGAGGATTCATCATGGATTTCTCAGGTTGAGGTGGACCGTCTTGGTTTTCCTCTAGCCCCAACAAAGTGAGGGACTCACTTTTTCAATAACCCTAGATGTTTGATGCAAGAGCATCCCCGGTTCGAGAGCAATCTTGCTTCAACCAAAAACATTTGCATTTCAGTTTGTTTGCAGTTCAGTTTGTTTCTTTTCATTTTCCAGTTTAGTTCAAGCAGTTCAGTTAGTAGTAGTTTCTGTATTTTGGTCTGCATTCTATTGCAGTTGCATTTCACATCTTGTGGAGCTAGACTTATCCTCTACATTCATTCATGCACAATATATCCAAATCTTAGATCATTTGGATTAGTTACTGGAAAGTTATCGCTATCAGAAGATTAACTATTTTCTTAGAACAAGAGCATCCTGACAGTCTCAGACAATTAGCTAAAGGAGAAGACTTGCGGAACATTCCTTGACTTGTGGAGCCTAATGACACATCATTCAATGATCTTTGGTTCATGGCTGACCTTCCCTGAGATTCGCACATCATTCCATTCATTTGCAGAGGAATTCTTCATGGTTAGGTCCGACCTATCCGTGTACACATGTTATAACTCTTTCTTGGAGTTTGTGATCTTCCTTGGCTGACGCAGAGGAATCTATTATTCCAGATGTTGACACTCATTTTGACCAGGGGTTGATTTGTCGTGATCAGGAGGTTTCTTCATTTGAAGCCTTTATCTTCTTGCCCATTTTTTCTAAGTGTTGGACCTCCTCAGCATTTTTCAACTGCAGCATCATATTTTCCTGAGGAGGAGGTCATCATCATCATGTTTGTTTCGATGATGGTCATCATCATCATGTTCTCCGTCGACCGGTTTCTCATCGTCATCATCATATTCAGTTATCGGGTGATGTTTAGTTTTTATCCTGATGATGCTGACGAGCTACAGTGCGCCCTGATCTGCTTACGAGGGTGATTCTTCAAAGTCTCCGGTGATCTTCCATTTATCACCTTGCGCAGGCATGATGATGATGTTGCTTATTCTTTGAGTTGCTCGACCTAACTTGTTTTATCCTAAGGGTCGTCGTCATCATCATGATATTTCCAGTTTTCATCCTGCTGCGTGCGGAGGTCATCATATTTTCTGCCTTCATGATATTTCGCCGGGGTGATATCTCTATCATCGGGTGATCTTGGTTATGATCATCCTGATGATGATGTTGAAGAGTTTTAAGTGCGACCCGATATTCACTAGGGTCATCATATTTCGAACGTCAGGATGATCTTAGTCAATATCATCCTGATGATGTTGTATCACTTCTTGTTCTTTGTTTCTCATCCTGATGATGCTGACGTCATCCGTATATCAGGGTGATATTTTTCTTTCTGCCTAACTGCATCATGATATTCCGAAGGAAGGGGTGATATTTTCATATCACCCGGATATATGTTTGCTCGAGCATCATGATGATGCTAATATCAGGGAGATATCCGCCTGTTGGCTTCGCGCATTATCTACTGGGGGTGATCTTTTCAAGCAGCATCATCATATTCAGTTTTCGCCCCGATCTTACAGAGGAGCTACAGTGCAACCTGATATGTTCACATCAGGAGGATATTTCCAAATATCCGGTTGTCTTCCGAATATCATGATGATGTTAATATGATGATGATGTCATCAAGGTCCGGGGGGGTCGTATTTCTAACATTGATCATCTTGAAGAGACCTCCTGATATTTGCAAACATGATGATGACGTCATCCGGATATGAGGAGGTGCGCAGTAGGCAGATATCATGATGACGTCAGCAGGATATGATGATGACGTCATCAGGATGTCCATCAGCCAGACTTTTGTTATAAGCTCAGCAGGAGGACGTTCCTCCGAAGGATCAGGTTGTGCCGATTATCATGAAGGTTATGTTTCAAATATCATGATGACGTTAGGGTGATATTTCGAACAACAGGATATCATGCTGCTGGAGGATGATGATGATGAAGTCTATACTAGTGTCGTCGGGAGCAAAAGCACCGACATGATATATGCTCATGACCTAGTATATAAAGTGCAAAGGAGGTTGCTGCGGGGTGCATGTGGGATATTGTTATCCTGCATATTCGAAACATCATGATGATGAATCTCGGCGGGAAGCGGTTGCGACTGTCTGTTTGATGTTCTTCCCGAGGCCGCGGGTTGGTGCGCCATCAATGGCGATTGTTGCAGAGGTATGGGCGATGGCGTGGGCTGATGTAGTACCTGATTGAAGATCTGAATCCCTAGGCGGCGGCGCAAGGCTCGAAAAATCTTCTTGTCTCCTCCCCTACCTGCTGCATTCAAGTTTGAGCGCCTTTTCTATGGTACTGTATATCTGGCGGGAATTTTGGTCAACCTGGTAGTTGATGCTGAAGACACCCTCTTGCTATATAGTGCAGATGGTGTTATTCTTTTGAGGTTGTTGAAAGTTGTAGATTTTTGGCTCTGTAATCCAAAACCAGCTGATCTGGTTGCTCTGTACAGTTTTTCTTGTGAGTTTATGTATCTCCTGTTGTAGGACTTGGCATGAATCCACTGGTTTCATGGTTGATCTTATATGAGTAATGCTGTTTAGCATGTGTTGTGTTAATTCTGTCTCCAGTATTGCATGTATCCTTCTTCTGGATCTGGATGTTTGCTTATGTTTAGATTCTAGAGCATAGAATTCCTATGTTGAATGTCTGATCTTTTAACCTCTGCTCAAGGGGCAGATTAAACTATTTTCAGGTTGAACATTGGGAAGGGTATACTGCAGTAGGGATACCATAAGTAGAGATAGCTCAACACTCTATATTGGGAGATGTCTGTAAGGCAGATATCATGTGTATCCCCCTGAAATCCAGTTTTAGCTATTTATGCTGATCATTCACAGGTGTATGTCTACCGACTCCAAGCCCTGGATAGGCACCAGTCATGCTGTGTTCTTGTGTTATACACCATGTCCAGCTTTGCATCCAAATTCATACTAAACCATTTCACACCTCCACCTGTTAGTTGTAGGAGTAGGATTAGGAACCCCTGCATGCTCTCATACCCAACCAGACATCATGTCCAAGAATGTTGCCAGCCTTGTGATCTATCATGCAGATCTTGGTCCATACATGAGAGTATTCTGCCTGTTGTTGTCAAGTTAGATCCTTCTATCTTTGAGCTAGTCAAGGTTACATCTTGAGTTATAGGGATACCCCCCTTGGTGCGGCAGAACCAGAAGTGAAGGGGAGGAGCTCACGCAACCTCCTGTATTCAGTTGGCCTGAATCTGCCTGTGCATTAGAAGTGGCAAACCCTAATGCTGATTCAGAAGAAATGTCAACACCAGAGATGATATATATTGATGTAATAGATCCTTAGGAAAGCAGTTAATGATAATAGTGATAGTTGATAGTTTGGATTCTTTGCAAAAGGACTTCAAAGCTATATCTTGTGCATATTCTGATTTTCTATAATCAGGCATGTGAGCCCAAATTGTAAGCCCACATGTTGCTGGCTGATTTGTATTTGAATTCTTTGATATACTAAATGACTGAATCTACATTTGATTCATATCTTTGAGTTGTTTCCGTTGTGTTTACTCTTGCTGCACAGTTTAGACAGTTCATTCTGTGAACCCTCCTACCGTGAATGCACCATCACTCCACGCTTATATGTATGTGACAAGGATTATGAGTCATCATCGGGGTCCTCATGTAGGTTGTGCATGATTTTGGTGCTTACATATTTGCCCCTCGGGGATGGTAGTCTACATGAAAGGTAGGTACTATTCCCAAAATAGGCCTTACCTATTGTCGATTTTTCCACAATAATACTTTCAATAACTAGTATTAGTCCAACATCTGAATATATCAAAACAAGTAATGAAAACTAAAATGATGAACATACCATAGATCTGAAGTAAGTTGTTTGTCATCGATGTCAAAAGGAGTGTAGTTGTTTTGCCTTCATGAGGTTTGGTGTGTGTTGTCAGAGTGTTATGATGGTGAGATGCTGTTGTGATAGTATTGATGGAGTTGATGTTGTATGTTTTTATTGGTGACATTGGTGTAGTTGTATGTTTTCATTGGTGACATTGGTGTACCTCACATGGGATCAAGATGTCAAGATATACCTTCCTCATGATGTTCATGCAATGAGTACAATGAGTCATGTTTGGTGTTGAGCCTGGTTCAGGTTTTGATCTCAGTTGGTGTTTAGTGTTGTCATGCTTCAAAGACATCAGTTGGTGTGGTCTTGGTCTTCATTTGTTGTTAGGACATTTAATGATCTCATACATTGCAGACAAAGGTTGTTCATAATGACCTTAGACTGACAGGACTGACAGGACTTCGTAAAAGGGAATGTTTGGTTGAAGTTGTATTGGTCATCTATGCTTCATCTCTCATGTTTCATAAGTCATCATTGATTTGGATATCTTATCTACATCATACTTTATGGAGTTGTCACTGAGGGTTTGAAGTAGCATCTCATGTTACATATTGCTGCAAGTTGAGTGATAAGACTTGGTGCTTGTTGAGTTTGGTTTTAGTATGCATGGATGGAAAAGTCACTTATTTCTTTATAGAGGTTACAGTGCTTGCAAGAGCTTAGGATTGTCTTTCTTTAGGGTGATATGGTGTTGTTTTGAATATATTGTTGTTTGTTATTCTTCATCATGTGGTTGATCAAAGGAGTAGAATCTCAGATAGAATCATTGTTGTTGAGGGATCAAATCTTACTTGTTTCTTGTCACGGTTTTATGTGGTCTAAAGTCAGGATGCTCAAGTTTAATTTATCTCATGAGTTTGTTGCATTGATCAAAGGGTAAAGGCACATACAAAGGAGGAACATGTAGAGGACATGCACAGGAATACTCATTTAGTTCTTGATGACACAAGTCTATAAAGGTGGTCTTATGTATTAGGGTTTGTAACCTAAAACCCTAAATGTTTCTTCTACATTCTAAGAAGACATTGTCTAAAACCTAATTGTCACTTTGTAAGTTGCTTTTTGATCTAATCAATGGTTGACTTGCTATTAAGGGTGATCGATCACTTAAGTAATCACTTAAGTGGGTCACCATCGTGCCTAAACTGACCTCTTTTCCTAGTGAGACTGGGAGTCCCAGTTAATATCTTATGAAAAAGGCACCCGAGGAATGATCAAAGGTTATGAGTCAAACATTTGAAGGCGTGAAGAAGAAAATCAATGGTGCTCGTTTAAAGACGTTTCAAATTCCAACAGATCGTTTGCATCCTTTAGTTTGACATTCAATTTGATGATAAATCCCTAAATGCCTGGCAACAAACTTCTTCACCAAACTAGAAGGGCCAGTAAAATTAGTTTCTCGCTCTGTGTGATATATTGAGAAACGAGACTTGGTTAGTAGTGTTTTAAAGAGACATATCTACATGTTGATATGTAGTTTGTGAAGAATAGTGGAGAAAAGTGGAGGTATTGAAGGGGTTAAGTCTGAAGGATAATTTCAATGCTTAAAAGGAGACATAAGGTGTTGAAGTGATTTGCAAAGAGGGATGAAGTTATTTGCAGAGGAGTTTGACAGGTTATGCAAGGGACATTGAATTATTCTTTTTGTTATGTAATCAATGATAAGTGATTTTGTATGTATGGTGAAGAATGTTAAATCATTTGATGTATTTTAGTGAATTAGGGTAACCCCCTGAATTAACTTTTCTTTCTTATGTTCACGTTTTGCTAGTGAGGCACCTATTTGCCAGTGAGGCACACATTTTGCCAGTGAGGCACATTTTTCCAGTGAGGCTGTGTCAATGAGACACTAATTGTACCTAGTGAAGGTTATTGGTTTTGCTAGTGAGGCACAATAAAGTGGAAGAATTCAAGAGTGGTTTTTCATCCCTTTTAAGGGTTTTCCACTCATCAAAACATGTGTTATGGTTCATGTTTGTCTCTATGTGTTTGTGTGCCCTATGCTTTATGGTTGATTAAGGTCTTGTACATTCTACTCATCATTATACTTGTATGATTCTTTAGTGTCTATCTTTCTTTCTATTTAGTGTGTTAAAAGGTGCAAAAAGTTTTTAAGGTTTCTAGACCACTGATTCACCCCCCTTCTCAGTGGTCCTATACTCCAACAAGATTGTGTGAATTCACCTAGTTGTTTGCCTTTGTCGAAAAGATGTGTAGGGATGAAAGCACAAAAAATGAGAGCATGAGAGATGCATAAAAACAACCACTACTCTACAATGCATAATGCAAACTAGGATAAGAGAAGAAAAGAGTGAAGAAATTAGAGAAATTGGAGTGAAACGTTGATAGAATCGATTGTGCAAGCAATCGTTAGGAAGGTATCACTGAGTGGATTGTAAAGATGGCTACTTCTTGTTCTGGCGCTAAGAGTCAAGTGCACAATTAGTCAAAAACTTTTCTCTAAACCCTAGTTTTTGTTTTGTGAAAATTCTCATGAAAGTGTTAGTTTTTATTGATTTTCTCTATTGCATTGTGTTTGTTTCATCATTTAGAGTAAAACTAGCTTTTTGTTTGTCGAAATCGATCAAAAATTGATGTTTTTAGAGTGTTTCTTAACATGTGGGTAGGCAAATAGGGTTGCCCCTTTTGCCAGTCTAGGTCACCTGAGGGAGATCTGGCTGTGCGACAGGGTCACCTGGTGGAGATCTGCCTGTGCAACAGGGTCACCTAGGGAGATCCTCCTGAACATCTGGGTCGCTCGAGAGAGATCTAATCTGATAAAAGGGGTGATCCTAATAGATTATATTTGAATAAATTTTGATGTTTTCTGATGTTTACTTCACTCTGTTTCAGTCTAATTTGAACACTGAATTCATCAATTTATTGCAATTTTGAAGGTTTATATTTTTTTTTGTGAAATTTCATAGATTATATGATTTTTAGGGATTTTTTGAGTTGATGGGATCTAATCAAAAGTTCTTTTCTGATTGGAAGGATATGCACATTCATTAGAATGCCAATCACAAGCAGTTGTGGCTCTTTGAGATGTATGATTCACTATCTTCTGATGATCTTGCTATTTTGAAGAGGGCAGGATTGATGAGGATTTGTCATGTACCAGTTGTTCATCGTATTTCACGCATCTGCTGTGAAATTTTGACCTACTAGGATGTTGATAGGAACACTTTCAGATTTCCCCAGGTTTCAGGGGAGTGGACCATTACCTTATATGATGTCTATCACATTCTTGGGGTTCCTGTGAGAGGGAATCCACTTGTTTTACCTTCTAGCAAGTCCCTTAAGGACAAGGTGTCTTGGGTTTAGATTATGGGGGTGACCCGTCCTAAGGACTAGTTTGGCATTCATCTTACTACCATACCACAACTTCACATTCCTCTCTTAAGGAAGTTCCTAATTGGTTTGATTGCTTTGAGGCTGTCTGGAGACAAGGCCTTGGCTCATCTACGATGGTGTTGGGCATCCATTATTTAGGGCATTAAGTAGGGTACTATTTTCGCATGGGGCCCTGACATTCTTGTGATGGTTTACAAGGACTTCTACCATATTGCTCACCGTAGGGCTCTTGCATTTAGCCACTCCTCTCTGATAATGACCTGGATCTTTGAGCATATCAAGCCATATCAGGAGATTCCTCTTCTTGATCATAGACTTTTGAGAGCCACCAGATGGGCTCATGTGGGACATTTTGATACTTCCCTACACATTGAGGCCACTCTTACAGACACAAATATGATTGTTGACCCTTATGTGGATATGGAGGGTGCATGGTCTCATGACAGGAAGACTTGAGATTACTACCGCAACATATCAAAGGTTTCAGACCGTAATGGTCTCATTGAGGCTCATCACCTTGAGTGTGTTCTTGAACAACTAGGTAATGACTTTCCTGAGGACTTGCCCCCAGTTCCTACATGCTACTGATCTGTCCAAGAGATGGGGGAGGTTGGACAAAGGCCTATCGTTTGGACTCCTTTGATTCTCAGGGTTTTGATTACCAAAACCTCTAGGACCCTGAGAGGTGGACAGAGGGGAGGGAGAGGAGCTCCTTCCCATGGTCTTATTTTCATGGATGATTTAGATTCTATCGATGAGGACTACATCCTAGATGGAGATGCTTTGTCAGATGATGGGTCGGCAGGAGAGGCACAGGAGATTGATTTCGATGAGGGGGAGATACCAGAGGCTTCCTCTTCAGGGCCTAGACCTCCTCATTTTGATGAGGCGATGCGACACTTTGATCCTTCCTGGCATCCTTGTGATCCTCGTAAGTTTGCTTATGCTTTCTAATTTTACACTGTCCTTTTCTCAAAAATTATGAATCATCGCTTCTTTTATCTTTACTTTTCAGGTAGCATCAAGGAGTGGAGAGCTTTTGTTTGTGAGGTTTCTGTTGATTTGATTAGTCCCTTCACTGGCATACCACAAGAAAAGCTTCTTGTCGATCCTAGTGTGCCCCCTAGAGCTGGCTGACACATTGACATTTTTTCTCGTACCTACCATGGGTGCAAGGAGAATGCTTTGCTGAGATCAAAGGCTCTCATCCTTAGAGGTGAGAATGTCATTCTTTGCAAGATGGCCCACCTTGGGATTCAACATCCAAAATCTAGCACATCAGGTCCTTCCCATTCTAGAACTCAGAGCAAGGTTCCTTGTTCCCGTAGATCTCATGGAGATACTAGTGCCATTAAGAGGTAGAAGAGTAGGAGTCCTGATGATTCTATTGGAGGGGGTTGTTCCTGAGGCTTTTGTCTGCTTGTTTTGAAATTGTGGCCCCTTGCATGGGGAGCCTTACTTTCCCTTTGATAACATTTTCCCTAGCTCTTGTACTCTTGTAAAACTTTGAACCTTTGACTTATCTATGAAAAATTGTCTCTTTATGGTTGTTTGTTTATCGTATGAATACTCATCTCTTATGCACTTTGGAAGTTTTTAGAACTTTTTGATTAGGTTTAGACCTTTAACTCTAAGAATGCAAGTATGATAATGATGACACACTTTTAGATCTTTTTTTGGAACATATATGAATGCAGGGAACGATATGCAAATGCAAGAACACAAGCGATGCTGGAATGAAACTTCTACTTCTATGGAATGCCATGAGTTATGACTTTGACTTTATTGCTTTGGAACTCATTTTCTAATTTTGGTATGAATGCATTATGGAACAAACAATATGACTACTCTTTAGTATGATTTTTAATTCAAGGGATTGCAGGTTATCCTGGTGTAAGAGACCTATTCAAGTTTGTGAGGTAGGGATTTAGAACTCAAGTGGGGAGCAGGAAGGAGATGAAGTGCTTCTGAAATTTAGGCTTTGCTAAAGGCTAAACACCGATCCTTATCTAGATAAGATAATCTGTTAAGCTTTCAACTTAGACAAGCAACAAATTTTATTAGTGTTCGCTAGACTTAGATCATAGATGGCAAGCAAGATAGACCCGGGGTAAAAGAAAATGGGAAAGAACAAGGGTCCCTAAGCAGAAAATGATCCTAGAGGCTATTAGACTCTTGGCTTTCCTTAGCTAGTGCATGTGTGTGCTTTGTACCTTTCTTTCTCACTTTCTCTAGTAGAATGTCACCCTTGAAGATTCGATCTCAGACTGATCTCCACCCAAGGGTACACAGATTCAACAATCTTCTCTCTATCATTCTTTTTTTTGTAACTCTCTTTTTTTGCTTTTTCTCTTTTTTTTTTTTCTAGAATGCCTCGATTTTCTCATATTTTTGTATTTTTGACTTTTATGGAAATGAATGTTTTTGAACTTTCTGAGTACTTTGGATATGCAATAATTTAATCTCTCTATTCTCACTTTTCTCATCACTCTTATTTTTTTTATCACTTATTTTTTTATTCACTCATATTTTAGATTATTTCCTTCAGAGTTTTGATCTTCCCGACATTTTGGCCAGGAAAGATAAGGGGTTGAGCACCACCAAAAGTTTTTACAGTCCAGTCGGACTTCCTTTCTACCAGGGAAGAATTGGGAAGGTCTACTTGTAGGCTTCCTTTGAACACTGTAGGTTTGAATACTGACTTTTCTTAGACTCAACATCCTGAATTATTAAGATCAAGATCAGTGTAAAGCTAAGAGCTAGGCTTTGATTAGAATCACTGGGAATGAAGGGAAAAAATGGTGATTGTGAAAATAGGGGGAATCTCAAAAGCTAAAAGAATCACCTACACCTAGGCAGCCTTAGACTCCTTACTGAAATGAAAAAAATACAAGACCGAGCCATTCACTAAAATGCAAGATGGACAAAATGATACTGAAATGCAAGAAACAAAATTCTTTTTCACATTTTTTATTTTTGCAATTTTTTTTGTATTTTTTGTAATATTTATTTTTTTGTGTTTTTATGTTTTATGACTTTTATGATTTTTAGACATAGTATTTTTTGAGGTGAAAGGCATTGATTGTTTCACCAAATTCCTCACCTTCCATTGTGCACAATGGATAGGCACCGTTTCTGACATCTTCCTTAACCATATAGGGACCTATCGAGTTAAGTCTAAACTTGCATCCTTCGCCAACTCTTTTATCAATTAGATTGTCAATCCTAAGAACTAAGTCTCCCACCTGAAACAGTATTGGGATAACTTTCTTGTTATATTGTTTCTTTACCCTTGCAAGGTAGGAGTCATGTCTTTGTACAACTCTTAGTCATCTTTCATCCATCATTTCTAACTCAGCCAATCTTACAGCTCAGTATTCTTCATTATCTAACAAGCCTTACAATGACACTCTCAGAGTAGGTAACTCTACCTCCAATGGTAGAACCGCTTCTGACCCAAAAGTGAGGGCATAAGGGGTGGTCCCAATTGGTGTTTGTATGCTTGTTCTATAAGCCCAAAGAGTAGGATATAATTGCAAATCCCAGTCTCTCTTAGAGTCCTTCACAATCTTTACCAATATCGATTTCAATGTTTTGTTTGTCACTTCCACTTGTTTGTTCCCTTGAGGATAGTAAACTGATGCATAATTGTGATCAATATGAAATATTTCACACAATTCTCTTACTTGTGGATTTTTGAATGATGACGCATTGTTTGTCACTATCACTTGGGGAATCTCAAATCTACATATGATCTAATTTAATATGAACTTCATAATTATTGTTCCTGAAACCGTAGTTAGAGGCATGGTCTCTACCCATTTGGTGAAATATTTTGTTGTCGTGATGATAAATAGATGTCCGTCCATTGATGGTGGGGAGATCCTTCCCACCAGGTCCAAGCCCCAAGTAGAAAAGGGCTAGGGGGTAACTATGGGTTGTAAATCTCTTGTTGGCATGTGATGAACATGTGCATAAGCTTGACATTATGGGCATCTTTTTACAAATTTGATTACATCTCCTTCTAAACATGGCCAGAAATATCCTAACTGATATATCTTTCTTGCTATAGCGTGACCACCAAAATGTCCGCAAATTCCACTGTGGCACTCTTCCAAGACTTTATGTGGCTCTTGTTTATCGACACACTAAAGAAACATGCCATCTAATGCTCTTTGATATAACACATCATTGATCAAAACATACCTTGCTGTGAGGACGCGTAAACATCTTTCCCCTAATGGAGTCATGTTCTCAGGATAAGTTTTGTTTTCTAGATAGCTTATGATATCTTTATACCAATATGAAGCAGTGTACTTCTCAAGATTAATCACGTAAATTTATTCGTTAGGGAAGTCTTTGTTTACAGGCTCCTCTTGCGGAGTCAGGTTATCTGCTAGCCAATCTGCTATTACCTATCCGTTGATTGATTTTTGATTGATGTAAGTTAATTCAAACTCACTCAACAATGTCACAAATCCACCATCCCTTCTTGACAACATTGGTTGGTTTAAGAATGTTCTCAGTTGTTTAGATCGTATAATGACTCTAGTTTCCTGATTAAGTATGTAATGTCGTAGTCTCAGGGTTGTGAAAACTATATCCAAACATTCCTTTTCATCTTGAATATAGTTCTTCTCATACTCTAACAAGGTTTGACTTATGAAGTATATTGCTCTTTCACTTCCATCATCATCCTCTCGAGCCAACATGCAGGCCATGGAGATATTGGTAGCTTTGAAATAAAAGATGAAAGGTTTGTCATGTCTTGGTAGCATTAATATAGGTGGAGTCAACAAGAGTTTCTTTACTTGTTCAAACACATGTTTGACAATCCTATATCCAAGTTATGCCCACTAGTTTCATCAATAGTTGATTGATTGGGTGAATTTTTAAAGTCATATCTGGTATGAAACGCCTGATTGCGCCCAACTATCCAAATAAAGTCCTTACCGTCGTCTCACTAGTTGGTGAGGTTGTGTTTAAGACTGCCTTAACTTTTTCTAGATCTACATCAATTCCTCTTCGCAAAATAATGAAACCCAACAAATTGCCTGAGATAACCCCAAAAACACACTTCTCAGGGTTTAGTCTTACTTTGTATTCATGAAGTCTATTGAAAATCTTGCGAAGGTCCTCTACGTGCGTTGATCTTTGCTCAGATTTAGCCAAAAGATCATTGACATAAGTTTTCACTATTCTGTGAATGTAATCATGGAAGATGTGTGTCATTGCCCTTTGATAAGTAGCCCCCATATTTTTCAACCCGAATGGCATAACCATGTAACAGAAGGTTCCCCAAGGGGTTGTGAATGTCATCTTGTTTTGATTTACCTCTGAGATCTTGATTTGGTTGTATCCCGAGAACCCATCCATGAGGGAGAGTATTTCGTACCCTAAGTTGAATCGACAATTTGATCAATGGATGGAAAGGGGAAATCGTCTTTTGGACAAGCTTGATTGATGTCCCTAAAATCGAGGTATATCTAAATTTTTCCATTCTTCTTTAAAACTGGGACAATGTTTGACACCCAACTTGAGTAGTCCACTACTTTGATATAGGCCACATTCAACAATTCTTCAATTCTTCTTTTACCATTTCAGCCACTTGAGGCTTTATGGGTCTCAACTTTTGCTTTATAGGTTTTACATCAGTCTTGGTTACTAAATTGTGTACCATGATTTTTTGGGTCCAGGCCGTGCATGTTTGAATGTCCAAGCAAAGACATTAGAATATTCAATAAGTAACTCAATGTATTCTTCAAATTCCTCATTGTTCAATTCTCCTCCCAATTTTAACATTTTTGGCTTCTCAAGGGTTCCTACATTGACATCAATGGCATCTTCGGTTAGCGACGAATGTCCCTCTTTGAATTTCTAAGGCGTAGGTGGTAAATCCAAATTTCCCTCGATTTGGAGGATTGCTTTCTCACTTCCAAAATAATCATCTGGATGAGGAAGGATCATGTACCCTTTCTCGTGATATACCCTTGGAAGCCCATCATAAGCATGTAGATATTATAGGATGGCTTCATCATTCTCAGCGTAATCTTGAGTTGGTTTCTCTATAATTTGATTTGTGGTGCAGTCTAAAATGTTTCCAGTAACTCTTCACTTTCCAATAGTGGTTCTCCACAGAGGTGAAAATAAAGCATTTGAAGTAGCCATTGAGTCTACCATTTGGTTCTCTTCCCTGGGTATGGCTCTTATGGAAAAGAAGTCAAAGAACTAAACCAATTTTCTAATAGTTTCTTTGTATGGCCGTAATCGTTCTAATTTTGTTTCATAATTTTCTGCGACTTAGTTGATCACAAGCTGGGAGTCTCCAAAAGAAGAGATATTCTTGATTCCCATCCTCATGGCTATCATAACTCTCATGGATAGGGCTTCATATTCAACAATGTTATTTGTGTAGAAGAAATCCAATCTAAATGTGAAAGGGAGAACTTTCGCTTCTAAGGAGGTGAGGATTATCCTTGTTTGTGCCCCCATTTTACAACTGGCTCTATCAAAGTGGAGAGTCCATAAGTCTTGAATGTTTTGTGATTGGGATGTTTCTCTAAATTTGTAAGTTGATTTTCGCTTTTCCTCCTTTTCCTCCCCTTCTTCGATGATTTCTATTGTCCCAATTGAGAGGTTTCTAACATCATACTCATTCATGCAAGGGATGGATGCTAAGACGAATGGAGCATGAGACTTGGTGGTGTGAGGATTGAAGGGGAATTCTCTGAGGTGATCCATGTTTTGATATGATATGTCGAGAGTGTTTGCGTCTGGCTAAGGGTTTTGAGTCTCTTCTTTTGTTTTCTCCTGTGCATTTAAATTTTTATCCTTTTCTTCATGTTCCTTCCTATAGACACTGAAAGGGTTAGGATCTGCCTTCACAATGTGTGATTTTCCCAAATGATGGAAATGGATTTCTAGAAACAATGTGGAGGCTATAGCCTTCATCGTGTGAATCCAAGGTCTTCTGAGGATCATATTGTATTTGGTTTCTTTTTTGATGACATAGAAGTTCATGGGAACTGTTTTAGACATTAAGGTGAGTGGTAGACTAATTTTCCCAATTGTTTGAATGTCTTGACTATCGTATATCCTTAAGGTGGCAGATTGTTGCTTTATGCCTATTTTACTGTATCCCATCCTTCATAGGAAGGAAATTGGTAAGAGGTTGACTGTCGATCCTTCATCCACCACCACTCTCTTTGTGATGACCTCTTCGACCTGAACCTATATGTATAATGGTGAATCTTTATTCTTATTTCCCTCAGCCTTTGGGAGTCTTGAAATGTCAAATGTGAGAGGGGTTGGTTCTTCTTGTGTTGAGCATCCCACTTCGAATACTTCCAAGAATGTTTTTCAGTGTGAAGGGGAGGCTTTTAATAGGTTCACTACTTGTAAGAAAACACTTTCCATTTGGTCAGTTTGCTCCTCTTCTTGGATCACAAACACTTCTTGATTTAGTTCCACATGATTAGAACTTTTTTAATTGACATTTTCTTTTTTATTTCAAGATTCTTTCTCCTTTATTTGGATTGTAGGAGAATGAGGAACTTTTGTTATTGCTCTGGGGTAAGCTTCAAGATAGCTTTATTGTATCTATAATAGGTCTTCGTGTCATGACCTTTTGTTCCATGGAACCAACAATATGTGTTGGGATCATAGGAGAAATGACTTGGTCCTTGATTTCCTTTTTGACGCCATTTATCATTACTGGATGCCCTCATTATGACATTGATATATTTATCTACTGAGATGCTTGAGGTATTCTTTTCACCCCCTTTCAAGACTTTGAGTTTTCCATTAGTGTCGTAAGTTCTTCGGCCACTATCAATGGCTGCTTGGTCAATCCATAAGGCACTTTCCAAGGCTTCTTCGTAGGACTTGTAAGGTAACTTTTGGATCTCTTCTCTCATATCCCTATTCAAGGCATGCAAGAAAAGGTTACACAACTCGCGATGATCCATGTTTGGAGTGCTTATCGAAGAATAGAGAACCTATCTCCATTAAGTGATGAAATGGGCCACTGATTTGTTTGGTTCTTGTTTCATGGTCAAGAATTCTCGGATCCCTATCTTCACAAGTTTGTTCATGTCGAAAGCCATGACAAACTCTCCTTTTAATTGTTTGAATGAGTGTATTGAGGCCTCTGGTAGGTGATAGTACCAATCCAATGCTATTCCTTCAAGCAGGGAAGATTTGGTGACAACCCCATCGTAAGGGAGGAGTTCTCTTATTATGGTTGTGTAAGCTTTAATGTGTGAGCTCGGGTCTCCTTCTCCATTGAACTTTGGGAGATTTGGTAATGGTCAAGATAATGGAACACTTCTTATGGATATGTCAAGTGGCTCCTTTAAATACTCCAAGTATGTGCCTAGAAAGGCACTATGTGATTGTGAAGTTGACAACATTAGCCCCATGGGTGGGTTTTGATAACCTGATGCTATTGTTTGATTTGCTTGATTTCCTTGTATTGCTTGATTGTTTTGAATAAGAGGGGTCCCATTTGGGAATGTGTCATTACTCCCTTTTTGTGAGTAGTAGTTGAGGTAAGGGGGATTCTAAGATGCCCCCTGGCCTATTCAATTATGATATGTTCATGTGATTTTTGTCTTCTTCCTAGGACATGTTATTCTACCTCCAAAGTTCTGATTCTTTATACTAGCGTTGTGATGAGGTCTACAAGTGTAGGACCTCTAAGCACTTCCTCCTTTCTAGGGTTTTCATTGTAAATGTTGTCATGATTTTGCATTTCTTCTCGTATATAGCATTTTCTCCCTGCTCTTCTCATAGAGCAACTTTTAGGGCCTCGTGAGCATCTTTTGCTTTTGTAAGTTCCTTTCAATCATTCTTACTTCATTGTCAAGATGAGTGCTTGAGTGGCTTATGGAGGGTTGATCCATGCAATGGACTTCTGACCTCATTTGTATTCTTTTTGTTTTATGAGGTGTGTTTGGTATGATAGGATTATGCTCCCATGGAGGATTGTTGAATGATAGAGAACATCTAGGTTCTCTTCTATCTTGTTCATAGTTTGAATCTTCGTAGTCATAGCAGTTTGAAATCAGTGCATTTGGATCAAGTGGCACATACCTGTTGAAAGAGGGAGTTTCTGGTCCCCTTGAGGGAATATTCCCTAAGTTTAAGTCTAGTTCCATCATATTCGAGGGTGTCATAAACACCACAGAATAAATGGAATGAGCGAAGACGAAGGTGACAAAAGTGGAAGCGGTAACGATGGTCACAAGAATGAAAGTGATAATGATTGAATTCTTGAAGTTGAAACGTAAGATCACTTGCCCTAGAAGGATTTGTAATTTCACATTAGGTTCACCAAAATATGTACACTCAAAAACATGACTCGGTAGCTTGGGGTGGTTGATTCATCTTTAGCGCGCATAGACTCCTCTCCTTGCCACGGGGCAAACCTCCACGTCACTCTCACTCTTGTGGAAGTATCCAGTCAAGAGGAGGCAAGACACAAGGGTGGTTTGGCTCATTTGAGAGTTAGACTTCACGAAGAGTGGTCGGCTGGTCTTGGGGCCTTTCTTGTGTGTTTGTTTGAATGTGGTGTTTTCAGACTGTTGTTGTTAAAATAATTATATTACCCGAAGGGTCACTAGTCACCGTTCTTCTATTTGGGTTTCTAAGGTTCCAACACTGTGTAGGTTAACTATTGTTCTTGTTGATACTTCTTTCAATTTGGCATTGTTGTTCAAACTATTGAATGATAGCCTATATCCTTAACCTTTGTTGTTGTTGTTGAATCATTTGTTGATCTTGTTGTAGTCTTGGGTGGATCTCCTCTATCTCATTAAGGATTGCCCTTACCAACTTACCTCTAAGTCCAGAGCACATTCATGAGCCCAAACCAAGAGAGAGATAGTTAAAGCTAACCTTGATTTGACCTAGGGTTTGTTTGACCTAAGGTTTGACCTTGTGTTGGAATCAAGGGTTTTGTTGAAATGTTGACCAAAGTTGACCTTGTGTTGGAATGAAGGGTTTGTGAACACTCTATGAGGCTAATGTTTTTGTTCTTTTCAATTTTTGAATGCATGCAAGCCTATATGAGTGCAAAACAAATTTTTGTGCTTTTTTCTATTTATGGAAATGAAAGTGTTTTTTTTCTATTCTAGGAATTAGAATATGGATGCAATCTAATATGAAGTTACCTGATGCAATTAAATCTATGTTTTTGTTTTGTTTTTCTAAATATGTGGAACAATTACTCTAAGAAAAGGAAATTTCTATGAAATGAATCTAATCTATGAACTTTTGTAAGTAAACTACTCTAACAATGCAAGATCTACTTAGCCTATCAAGGAAAAAACAACATGCATTTACTATTCCCAAGATCAAATTGTGATTTTCTAATTACTATGAAATAAAAAGCATGAATGAACCTGTAATAAAGAGATGTGTGAGCCTCCACTATCCTTAGAAATCCTTGTATGACAACCTCTTATCCTCTTGCAACAACTGGGTGATCCTCTTAGTAACAATAAGAAAGAGATGCAAAAAGAAGCTTTTGGAAGCTTGAATGAGAGCTCAATGTGAGCTTGATGAGCACCATGGCTTGTGATGTGGGCAGCATATTGACGCTAAATGAGCTTTTAGCAAAGCTAGATAAGACAACAATAAAAAGCAAAAGGCTTGGATGTCCCATGCGAGCATATGGATGCTAGATTGGAGAGCAAAAACCTACATGAATTGTGTGCACAAATGAAATCACCTCCCCTTGTACTTGGGGGAGGGAGGTATTTCTAGGTTTGAAGAAGGCATGAGAGGTGGAGAGGTTGGAGAGTTAACTCAATTTGATTGATGAGTTAACTTAGAAGACACAAGAGTGATTTGGGCTAAAATTGGAGTGATCTAACCAATATAGCTTATCACTCAAGAAGAAATGGAGTTAGAAGAATACATGTGTTGAGAACTAAAGATAAAAAAGAGATAAATATGCATGTTTGAATGCATGAAATAGTTAACTCTATCTTTGGGACAAAATTCCATGCAAACAAAAGCAAAAATAGGTGAAAACGAAGCTATTTTTGGCCAAAAACTTGAGTTAATTTAGGATTGGGAAAGACGGCAGGGTCACCACTTGGTCGCCCCTTTCACCAGTCAAGGTCACCTGTGGGTGAACCATGGGCGACCCTCAAAGGAGGAGTCCTGGGTGAAAGTGCATGATGGGAGATGAAGGAGGTGATCTGCCTCTGAAAACTAGTCAAACAGGGGTCAAAAACCAAATCTCCACTTGCAAAAGGTAGATCTCTTGGGGGAGATTTGTACTAGTTGACTTAAACTAAAAATTGACAGTGGGAGATGTCTTGGGAGGTCCTCTAGAGGTCTCCTAGGGGTGGGAATTGATGAAAAACAACAGGGAATGGTTAAAACACAACAAATAGATGAATACAAGGCTTAGAGACAAAGTCACAAGCACAGGAAATGCAAATTGACAAGTGTCGAAAGTGATGAAAGGGTTAGCACGACAAAGGGGAAACAATAGAAGGAAGAAGAAACCACACACTACCAAGAGAATTACTACTAAGAGGGCATTATTCCATGCTTATGTGTACGTGACAAGGATTGTGAGTCATCATTGAGGTCCTCATGGAGGCTGTGCATGATTTTGGTGTTTATAGTTTCATGTTACACATTTCTTTTAGGCTAACGAAGATGATGTTTTGAAGACTTGCGGAGGATATATGAAGGATGGAAGATTGTTTCAATGTGTGCAAGTGTGTGTGAGTGTGAGAGAATGTATGTGTGTGTGAAAAAGATAAATAATCTGGAAGTTGAAAAATAACTTTGGAGACTATGATGCATGATTCATAACAGAGTCAGAGTGTATTGTGGAGGTGTTTTGAGCAGAGATGATAGAGCAGAGGTGTTGAGGTTATTTGAGTAAGTCAATTTCAAAGAGTTAAAGGAGATAATCTTGCAAAGGTGATTAAACCATCAGAATCAGTCAAGTGTTTTGGGTACAGAGGTTAGAGCCTCTTCTTGTAAGTGTTGTAGCACTTTAGGGAGTTGTTGCTTCCTTTGGGTTGGAGCCCATAAAATTGTGTATCAGGGAGTTGTTGCTTCTTTTGGGTTGGAACGCATAAAACTTTTTATCAGGGAGTTGGAGCCCATAATTTTTTTTGTAAATCTATTTTTATTTGTGAGGCTGGATTTGGACAGTAGATCCAAGCAACTTGCTCACCATGGTTTTTCCCATCTTGGGTTTCCACGTAAATATTGTCATGTGTGTATGTACTTTTATGATTCATTTGGTTTAAATGTTTAGTTTGGATTGAATGCATTTAAAAGGAAAGAATTTAATTAAGTTTTAATTCACCCCACCTCTTAGTACTTTTGCGTGTTCAACAAAGAGTACATGTGTCATCAAGGTGTAGCATCAAAAAACTACTCAATCAAATACCTTTGATCAAGGGAGTTAATCATAAATAGTACACTTGGGCTCTACTATATGAGGTGTCAGATGTCAATTAATCTACTTTAGATCACTACAAATCCAATATGAGTCCCAATCAAAGAAATACAACTTGAACAAGTGATTGACAATGGACGAAAAATGAATAGAATGCAGAAATAAAGCTACTGTAAACAGAATCTAAAAGAGATAGTTACATAAATGAAACAAGACACAAAAGATGAACCTGTGATAGCAAGGAGAGGGTCTTGGCCTTAGACAACAGTGTTCTATGAGGATGTATGTACTGGGTGTTGGAGTCCAAAACATGCTAAAAATAAAAGTTCTTAATCCAGTATGGACTCAAATCACCTGCACAACACAGATTTCAATGCAACACACACCAATTAATATTACAGGTAACAAAAGTCAAAATGAAATCAATTATACTATAGAGAATGAAAAGAAACAAGCACAAAAGGAAGTCATACAAAACCTCTGTGTGGCTGTAAAGTCTTCAATCCAAGAAACCTACAAAGAAAGAGGAAAAATGGTTGGGCTATTTAGGGACTTACCTCAGTCAAGTCTCAGTGTTGGTATTTGTACCTCCATGAGCAACAATAAATATAGAGAATGAAATTGAAAGGAAAGCAGGTGTGTGCTCTTACCCTAAGTGTGTCTACAAAACTAAGAGTATCAACAAAACAACTAAAATAAAAAGATTCACTTCCCTGGTCTATAGGGAAGAAATCCTCAACAATGAAGCCAGTGCAATAAACAACAGAGGTGGTCTACACCCAGCAAAGGAAAGTGGTGGTCTACACAAAGCAATGCAAAACAAGTTTTGAAATGAGATGACACTAAGGAAAATAATGAACAATCTCACCAAAGTGAATGAAGGAGAAGAAACCAAACTTCCAAGAGCTTAAAAGGCACCACACAACTTAAAACCCAAGCAAAGAGAGCCTTCTCAAAGAGCACCAAGTAGAACAAAACCTCCAAGAGCTAATGGAAATGATCTTGCAACACCCAGGAGCACAAAAATTTCATGTAGCTACTATAGAAGTCTAGTTCACACACACAAGAACATAGAGTATCTTCAAGAGCAAGAGTCTTCAGAAAATGTGAGAGTATAAGAGAGATTGAATGAATGTCTTGAATAATATTTTCCCCCCAAAATCTTTCCAATGAACATGCAAGGAGTTCTTCTATGACGCCAGGAGACATTACAAGGAATCCACATGATGACCCAAGACATGTTGTAATGCCTAGAAATGGATACCTGTCAGCAAACAAACACTGGACATTAGCACAAAGTGCTTGGGTCCAGGTAAAACCAACTCCTAGTCATACAAGGCACCTTAGGACCATGTAAACACTTAAGCATCATAAAACATCCTAAAAGGATTAGATTTAATATGATTCGCCCAAAAATAATTGTTTAGCAAATCATATAATATAACGCACAATATATTGTTATCTACAACAAACACATACATACACACAAGGAAACAATGAATGCAAAACCACAAAGAAGCATTTCTAGCACACTACGAGAGCTAGAAAGGATGCCAAGTATGGTTCTAGGGCTAGCTTACTACGAGAACTAGGAACCATACCGACTCTTATGGGTCACTAGGACTAAAAAAACTGTGTTGTTAGGTGACTCACAAAGAGTGTCAAAGAGGTAGATGAAAAGCACGGACATGCCAAGCAAGTGCATCTTCTTGGGACCACAATCTACCAAACATGCTACTAGAGAAAATGTTGCCAAGAGAAAACCAACCACATAGTGGTGTGTGCAAAAACGTGTAAGAGATATGCCCCAACCTTAAAATAATTGCATAAATTACACGTATGCAATTGATTTTAAGCGATAAACAAGGAAGAGAGCTTTAAGAGACATATATCAACAGATATGTTCTCAAAATTGCATCTTGCAAAAGAAAAGGGATGCACCCAAAAAGGGACAATTGAGGTGATGCTGTAGGCGTGATATACAAAAAGCTTGTGTAAGCATGGTATGACACCAAGCAATGCTAACACATGCCACATGAAACAAGAAACAACACGAAACACACTAAGGGATCTACGTGCTTTGGGGTCAGCATAATGTATATATCTAAATGTAATAATCACAGTATCTCATTTTCTATATTATCATCATCCCCCAAGAAAGTATAACTATGAGTATGAAAGAAGAAGATCACAAAGAGACAAATACATATTAAAATGAAAAATTTTAAAATTAAAAATTTTGGGTCAACATGGAAGGAAGCTAAATCGTCCAATGCTTTGCATCATCCAAAAAATGTCACAACAAAAAACTAAAAGACAACATAAAGAAGAAAGTATAAACAAATAGAAGGATGTCATGACATATGCATTCCTCCTATATCCATGTGTCTACAAGGGCATAGTGGGTCCTCCAGGTGGAACTAACAAACATAAAAGCACAACACAAGAGAAACATTACTGACAAGCAAGCAAACACATAAATCATATGTAAATCTTTCATGGGTCATCCATGAATAGATCATCCTGGTCCCAATCTTCATACTCATAAAAAGATGGAAGAAGTGTTGATAACGGGATCACAACAAGAGCAGTCAAAGGACACTCTCCCATAGCCAAGTGTAGAGGATCAATAGGTGGGGCTGGATCTTTTTGAGCACTAGGTTCAACAATTGTCAACAATTTTGAAAAGATCATGGATAATGTTAGGATGTTTGGAATAGACTATGATTCTCATAGAGGAGGAATCGAGAGAGTCACTATCTGAAATGCAAACCACAGGTGGACCCTGAGTGCTATCAAATGTAAGGCGAGCACTAGGAGACATAGGTGGAGTAACATTCTCCACAAAGCGAAGAGAAGAAGAATAAGATGGGCAAGAAGGTGACAAAGGCTACTACAGAATGTGCTTAGGTCAAAGCTACAATGGGGTAGGATAGTGCTCAGGCTTATGCTTAGGCAACACAGGCAGAGTAGGCACAATAGCAGCAGAGGTGGTGCTAAGGGCGGTACTAATGAGCAAAGTGGGGGTCATGGATAGGAGAGATAAAGGGAAATAGGGAGGTGGGGATCCAGAGGAAGAACAAGATCAATAGATGGTCGTAAGGATGAGAGATCTTTAGAAGGAGGCTACACATCAGTAGCACGTGGCTGCAACATAGTGACGACACTTGCGATCTCTCACAAGTTGGTTCTACCTTGTATAGGCCAAGGCATCCGATGATGAAGTCGGGGGGTCTTCCATCATGGGATCCATGGCATCCACATTCATAGGGATACATGGATCAACAGAGGAAACCACTAATGGTGGATAGACCATAGGAGTAGGAGAAGGGGAATGTGCTCGCAACATGGGTTGCTTTGCTTATGCCACCGAATGGATAGGAGGAACATAAGCAACCACTAAAGTTTGGGGAACCACTACAAGAGGAGGGGGAAGGAGAAATCAAGAGAGGTGGATTTCCTAGTGCCATCGAGGAGGCATGAAGAACAAAATCAACCAACGAAGGCTGAGAAGCTCCATAAAAAATGCGGTGCATGAGGTTGTACTATAGGTCTATCCTAACCTCTCATATAAGAGGTGTGAGGAGGCACTGCAGAGCACAAACTAGGTGCACATGAACAAGGAGGTGCACTCTGTGTGGGTTGCTTTCCTTTATTTGCTGGGGGAGTAGAAGAAGGAATAGAAGCAACCTCCAAATATAGAGGCACCACATGGGGAGCAGTCAAAGAATATGAAGCTAAGGGGCCAACTCACAATTGAGCGATCCTACTCGCCTTGAATTTATGATATGAGATAAATAGAAAGTCATTATGAGCCTAGAGTGACTCAGTAGGGGCTGACCAGAAGTTGTCCAGAGAGAAGTTTCCTCGCATGGCAAGTGGTGTGAATTTGCTATGATGGATTATATGCACAACACCATTATAAGGAAACTTCAGACATTGATAAACTACCGAGGTGACTGCTCTCATGGAAGTAAGCCAAGGTAAGCCCAACTTCACATGATAACTATCAACATTAAGAATGATAGAGAAAGGCACGTCCAAGGTCTTTGGTCCCACCTAGATAGAGAGGGTGATCGAAGCAAGATTCAGTCTAGACATCCCATCATGACACCATATAAAGATGTTAGATGACTCATAAACGTTCTTATACAGCTCATGGATATACAAAAACTCTGTAATAATATTATTGACACAAACAGGATCAATGATAACACATTTGATAGGTTTCCCATTTACTTCTACAATGTAAAGAGGTGTCTCAGATATATTGATCAGGATGCCAATAGAAGAGAAGGAGATAATCGACTCGGGAACATGACATTCTCAAGCAGGGTGAGAACGAGCATCCACCATAGCTATCATCTCAGAATAAGAGCGCGAAGTGGAAACATTAGGAGTCGACTCTAGCGCCATAGAGGGAGAAGCAAGATCAACAAAATTTGAGCTATGACGAGGCATCTAATCTATGTAGATCTACAGATGCTGGTTAGCAGGAGCCATTGACTTGTTACTTTTTTTATTCACACTTGACACCTAGATAACACCCTAGTCAATGAGGTCTTGTATTGTGTGCTTCAAACACAAACATTACTCAGTATCATGACCTGGGACTCGATGGAATTGACAAAAGGCCTTTAGGTCATATAAAGGCGACAATGGCTTGTTGGTATCCAGAGGATGGATGGGAGGCAACGACACCAAACTGCTATTTAGGAGTTGTGTCATAATGCTATAGAAAGACTCCTTTAAAGGAGTGAATTTTCTATTATTATTTATTTTAGGAGCAAAGAAGGTTAGAGAAACTTGTGAAACTACTTCAGCCACTACAATGTTGATTATTGCTGATGAATTATTTTTGTAAAAAAAATATTTTTCTTGTAATTATAAGACGTGGAAGCACTAGACTGTCAGCAAAAGCCTATGAGGTAGAACTCTTGAACTGGCTTAATGACTGCTGATAGTTGCGCAATGTAGTTTAAAGATGTGTGAAAGAAGAATAGCACATCAACAAAATCTAGTCCTGGATCTGCAACTGTAGGTTTCCTATGAAGACCTTTTGCACATTAGAGTTAGGCAGGGCATACAAAATCTATGAAAATAGACATTGGTAACGGCAAATAAAATTAGTTACTTTTTCGTTATTTCCCTACTTACAATGGACCAGGTCTGTGAAAGTAACTTGAGGCCTAATGTTAGCTTGGAAATGCTACAAGAACTAATTTACAAATTGATCAAAATAGAGAATAGAATGGTTAGGAAGTGAACAAAACCAATCCAATGTCGTATCCTTAAGGAAATGAGGGAACATTTTCTGATGCAGGAGCATCCCATGATGCATTTTATGTCATTTTGCAAAGTTTTGAATTTTGAGGTGATTTGTTTTGTTTTGACTTGGTTGATGTAAATAAGGTTATTTGAGACCATTTTGAGTCATTTAGGACCATCTTAAGTGTTTAGGAGGAAAGTTGTACAAGTTGCCTAAAAAATGTCAAATTTAAGGTAATATTGTTAGGTTTAAAAAGGGACAGCATATAAAAGCTTTATGTAACTGTCTTGAGGACATTATGAATGAATGGAATGAAGAATATAATCTCTCTCTCATGTGAAAGAAGGAAGGAAGGTGTTTCAAGAAGTTTTTGAGCCTTTTGTAATGGAAAAAACCTTGATTTTTCATTGTTTTTGATTGTTTTTGCAAGTATGATAGAATTTATTGACTTGCATAGATAAGTATCAGCATGAAAGGGACATGAAAATGTAGAGAAATGAGTTACATTCCTAATGCAATTGGTTTGGTGTAATTTCATTGAGTTTTGTGCAAGTTATGGGCCAAATACCCTCACTAGCTTGTTCAGAAAGTACGGTTTGTAGGCATAAAATAACATTGTACAGATCTGTACGAACTGGTATGGACCAGAAAAGTGGATGAATGGAAAGAGGTTGATGTTATAGAAAAATGTTCTTTTTACCAGTAGTTTTAGAAATGTATTTTGAAGGGTCAAACAAGCCTATTTCTCAAAATTGCCTGTAGCAGACCTAGGGTTTCTAGGAAGCTTAAAAAATCCATATCTTTTTATTCCACTATTGAAAATTTTTAAAACTTTGTTAAAACCTTCATTTAGATGTGTTTTATGTGTCCACAAAAGGAAAAATCCTAATACTATCATTTGAGTGGTTTAGGTTTGTATGTTTTCATTAGCCCTAGGATTGTCAAATAGGCCTAATTGGAACTGTAACAGCTTTGTTTTGCCCTATTCTGTACAAAACAACCCTACTTCATTTTAATATATGTTTAGTAAGGGCCAAAAGGGTATCTAAATCAGGTTTTACATCTCTATTAGTAGTTACATGGAAAAAGTTATGCTTGAAAAGGTCATCTAGAAAGGTTACTAGGCAGTTGAAGGTCTAGGTTGTATGGTATAAGTTGAAATAGCCAAGTAAGGTGTGAACAATTTTATTTGAGGAGTTTATTGTTGAGTGCAAATTGTTTAACCTCTGCATCATTTTTGGTATCAGAGCCAGAAGCTCTCTGGGAAGTGATTTAATTATTTTGGGTAACGTGGTTTAATGAGATTTGATGTTTAAGGATGGCTCTTAATAAGAAGAAAGATGGGCAAAGGGTATCATCATTATTAAATACTTTGTTCAAGGTGGCAAAGAAGCTATAGGAGGAAGAAATGGCAGCCAAGAAAGAAAGCAAGATGGCAAAGCATAGGTTATTCCGAACTACCTGCAAGTCCAAAGGTAAATGCTGTCAAGTTATGATTTTAGATAGCTGTGTGGATAATACTGTTTCTAAATATATGGTAGATAAATTGGGTTTGAAAAGAATACAACACCCCATGCCCTATTCAGTGAGTTGGCTTCAAACAGGTAACTAGGTAACCGTACGTGAGCAATGCAAAGTTGAGTTTCTAATAGGCCCTTATAAGGATGAAATAGTTTGTGATATTATGCATTTGGATGTATGTCACATTGTGTTGGAAGGTTGTGGCATTATAGTAGGGAAACGAAGTATAACAACAAAAATAACACATATGAGTTGGAAAACGATGGGAAGAAATATGCATTAACAACCTTGAAAGATGAGTGCACAAGAATTGAAAGCTTGTTGTTAAGTGAGAAGAAGGACGTACGACAATATGGAACATAGACAAATGAGGTAATGGTTGAGGTAACAAATTTTGAAAACATGTTGTTTAAATCAGTTGAAAGAGAAATGGAAGAAATTTCTTTTGAATTTGCTGAAACTAATGAAAGTAATAGTGACGTTGATGTTGAAGTGGGTGATGTTCAGGAAGAAGAAGAAACAACAAAAGAAGTTGTAGAGGACTCAAGGATAGTCCAAAGAGAGAAGATAGTCATGGAGGATAAGGAGATAGCATGGTTTTCAGGAGAAGAACCAAGAGATGAGAATGTTGATGTCAAGGAGAATAAAATAATGGATGAGCAATTCAAAAATAACAATGAATGACTGAGTATGGGTGAGGTGAAGCCAAAGATTTTGGAGAATAATGAAGAGAAAAAGAATGTATGATAAACAACATGAGGTGGATGAAGAAGTGAAGTATGAAGAAGAAGAATATGATTTCTTTAATATGTTTGTTTTCTATGCAGGTGAAAAGGACAAAGTGGATGACAATGAAAGTTAATGTATAATTGCAGTCCAAGGTCAAGCTAGAACAAGAAAACAAACAAAAGCACATGGCTACATTGAACCAAGTTGGCCTTGGCTCAAGAAGCATGTTGTTGGACCACAAAGCACAAGTGAACTAGTTGAAACAAATGTAATTGAGATCTAATAAAATCAAACAGTGCATGCATACAAAGGAACTGGAAGACTAGAAAGAAGATTCATATTTGAGGTGGAACTCAATTTTTCTCTTCCCTGGGAGTATGATGTAGGAGCATCACCTAATACATTTTATGTCATTTTGCAAAGTTTTAAATTTTGAGGTGATTTATTTTGTTTTGGCTTGGTTGATGTAAATAAAGTCATTTGAGACCATTTTGAGTCATTTAGGACCATCTTGAGTGTTTAAGAGGAAAGTTGTGCAAGTTGCCTAAAAATTGTCAAATTTATGGCAATATTGTTAGGTTTAAAATGGGACAACATATAAAAGCTTTATGTAACTATCTTGAGGACATTATGCATAAATGGAATGAAGAATAGAATCTCTCTCTCATGCGCAATAAGGAAGGAAGGCATTTCAAGAAGTTTTTGAGCCTTTTGTAATGGAAAAAACCTTGATTTTTCATTGTTTTTGATTGATTTTGCAAGTACAACAGAATTTAATGACTTGTATAGATAAGTACCAGCATGAAAGGGACATGAAAACATAGATATATGAGTTACATCCCTAATACAATTGGTTTGGTGTACTTTCATTGAGTTTTGTGCAAGTTATGGGCCAAATACCCTCACTAGCTTGTTCGAAAATTACGATTTGTAGACATAAAATAGCGTTGTATGGATCTGTATGGATTGGTACGGCCCAAAAAATTGGATGAATGGAAAGAGGTTGATGTTAAGGCAAAACTTTATTTTTACCAGTAGTTTTGGAAATGTATTTTGAAGGGTCAAACAAGCCTATTTCTCAAAACTACATGTAGCAGACCTAGGGTTTCTAGGAAGCTTAAAAAATTCATATCTTTTTATTCCACTGTTGAAAAGTTTTAAGACTTTGTGAAAGCCTTAATTTGGATGTGTTCTATGTGTCCACAAAAGGAAAAGTCCTAATTCTATCATTTGAGTGGTTTATGAAGGTTTGTATGTTTTCACTAGCCCTAGGATTGTCAAATAGGCCTAACTGGAACTGTAACAACCTTGTTTTGCCCTGTTTCGTACAAAACAACCCTACTTCTTTTTAACATATGTTTAGTAAGGGCCAAAATGGTATCTAATTCAGGTTTTACATCTCTGTTATCAATTGCATGGAAAAAGGTATGCTCGAAAAGGTCATCTAGAAAGGCTACTAGGCAGTTGAAGGTCTAGGTTGTATGGTATAAGTTGAAATATCCAAGTAAGGTGTGAAAGATTTTCTTTGAGGAGTTTATTGTTGAGTGCAAATTGTTTAACCTCTACATCATTTTCGCTAACAAAGCATCTTGAAATAGAAAGTCACTGCAAAGAGCAGTGAAAGCAGAGATATGAGTTTGCAAGTCACCTTTGCCTGTGTACTTCTCAAATCTAGGAGCCTCAAAGCCCTATGGAAATGGTGTAGATAGGATGGTAAGAGAGAGAGAACTACATCAACAGTAAGTAGGTACAAGGGGTTGTGTTGATGAAGTGGTAAGAGAAGCAAGTTGTTGCTGTAAGGTACCAACATTTTGTAATAGTTGGTTTATTATGGGTAAAGCTAGAGTGTTTTGGGTGCAACACTCTCCACCTTATCGATGGATTGTGGATCAATGTGAAGGTTTGCATTTGATTTGTTTGCATTTTGTTATTGTTTTCCTTCATGTTTGATTTCCATGATTATATTTTGGCACGCCCGGTATCCCTACTTCTCCTGTTCAATTTTATGTTTTTTGCAAATTTTTGCTATAAAAATTTGTGTTATTTCTAATCTCCATTGTTAAGTTTTGATGAGAAGCTGTCACAAACGACCTCCGGGGTAGAAACTAACCTCGCCATTGTGTTCAAGAGGCCGATTCCATACTTTTTGACTATAAATTTGATATGGTTTTCTCACAACAAATTTTTTGACTATAATCTCATAAGAAGCATGTGATAAGAAGCATTATAAAAAAAAAGGCATTCGGTCTTTATTAGGAATCTTTTAATATATTTTTTAAACCAAAAACAAAAAAAAACCCCAAAAAAAAAACATATTTTTAGTTTAGTTTTTTATATCTCTCCTTAGCTTTTAATCCATCCTTAGTTTTTTTTTGTTTAGTCCTTGTCACGTATTCCTAATTTAGTCTTTTAATCTTAATTTAGATTTTATTTAAAATTAGCAAATAATTAGATTTAGATTTAGTTTCTAAATTTAGTTTTTAATTTAGAAATTAATTTATCTTTTAATCTAGCTTTTTGTATTAATTTAGATTTTTTAATCTAGATTAATTCATTTAATTTTAATGGGGATCAATTGCTAGTCAAATTTTTCTTTATATTAGCTAGGTAAATTTTGCTTGTTACTAACATTTTTCCTGCAGTTATATCGTTTGTTGAAGACCATTTTTTCACAAGTGTGTTACAGGTTCTCACTTGTCGAAGAATGGAGGAAATAAACTACTGATGTGTTGTCTACAGGTTCAAGCAGTCAAAGAATCCTATTTATCACTAAATCAGGCACACTTTTGTTTTGGGCTTTAAAATAAATCTTTGTGTGTTTAGTTACGTAAAAATTTCATTTGCGCTTAAAAAGAACCATTGCTTGATCTTAGGAACATTTGGATTTGGACTTAAAAAAACATTAGCACTTGTTTGCCGTGTTTGGTGCACTTGCACACTTTGTGTTACCCAAGGGTTAGAATCGAAGTATCCTCTCCCCTCGCCTTCAAAATGATCTTGGGTGTAAGAGAAATGGTTCTATTCTCTTCTTTTTTAGGACGTGGGTCTGCCCTTGAGAGACATCTGTACGGAGAACTCATTGGCGACCCCAAGCGGTACTTTCATCCGGTCCGCTATATGTAAATTAGGATAAGGCGAAAGCCAATTCCAAATCGGTATGAGCGCTTACCATTCAGTGGTAGCTTGAAAGGAAGTAGTACCTTCAGGTATATGAAACTCCTAGTAAAGTTAGTTAAAACCTTAAGTGGTTTATCGGATGCTCATAAGGTGCCAATCCCCCAGATGTTCCCCCACTACGAACCATTGTTTTAGTAGCCCAAATCCTTCTATTTGTTGACGCAGAAGGGTAACCTTTGAAGCGGCCCTGATTCATGCAGTTCTTAGCCGAGGTAGCAGGGACAATCCTAAGGTTTGGTGGGGGGATGAGCCTTGGGAAACCTGAATCTTGGTATGCGTGAGAAGTGAGTGCATTGTAAGGGGGAGCCGGTGCTACCAAGATCCTGGAGCTATCTGCTTTGAATAAGCGCAGCTAGGGGATTCAACAAATATTATCTTTGCCTTTGCCTTAGGTTGTGCTTGTTTTTCAAAATTTGAAAAACACAAAAACATTGCATTGAAACAAACTTCCCATTGTGTGAATTGTTTGCTTTGTGTTTGTTTGCCAAGAGACATTTTCATTCCCAAAACCTTTGAAAATCCAAAAAAAAAATCCAAAAAAAGCCTTAGAAAACCCCAAAAAAAAAAAATCTCAGAACATCCAAAAAAATCCAAATACTTAGAAAATCCCCCAAAAAAATATTTTTGTGACCTTGTCGCATCCATCCTTTCACCTCATTTATCCATTTGATCCATTCTCATCTTGATCTTAGAGAAAGATATTTTGATTTGTTGGACCCTCCATCCTTTAACCATTTCATTCCAAAATCATTTTCCACTTACACCTATCCAAATTTCATATTAGCCTTTCCACATTTTATCCCACTAATCCATCAACGTTGGACCAAACTTGTGTGCAAAAGATTTAATCTTGATCTCATCCTATCCATCATCATCCTTATTTTATTTGGAGGTCATTAGTCTATCTTCAAGTAAAATATTATCCTATCCCTTTGCTTTGAGGTCATTAGTCTACCTTGAGCAGAAGGAATCTGTTGCAAGTATGGGACTAACTGGTGTTGTCATTGATGTCAACATACTCTTGTTGCATTGATGATAAGGATTGGATGAGCTGTGTGCTGAGGATTTTGAGAAAATTAGTCCTAATCAGGAATAGAGAAGAACAGTGAAGACAGTAAGGTAAAGATCCCAGATAAGATGAAGATAAGAGGATGCGCCTCAAAGGGTTTGCAAATATGTGTCTTGAGATGATCTAGTAAGGGTTTCAGAGGTCCGCATAAAGATCTGAAGAAGTTATGCCCTCTTAAGTAAAATTGGTTCTTGCAGGTGTTCAGAGGTGACAGAGTGACTTAGATAGGTCTGGTGAGATTTGGAAATGCAATATCTTGTTCTACGGATTTGGTGGAGTGTTTAGGAAGTCAATGTGAATTGACAACCCAATTGGTTCGTGGTTTGGAGGTCTGCAAGCATCTATTCCAATATGACAGTGATGACAGACTGTGTTCTTGAGGTTTTGGTTGAAGGAGAGAATGATTTCAGTAAACAGAAGTAATGTGGATGTTCTTGGTGATTCAGGAAAGCTTGTGGAGATCTTTGGATTGTGTCTAAGTTCGTGTTGGTGGTCCGCATTGAAGATTGAGCTCGTAATTGAAGAATTACTTTCGAATGATGGTGTTCTTCCTAAGTCTGGCCAACCGGATGAGTTACACATCCTGCGGATGATCTTGAAGATGTTCTATGAAGAATGGCATGTTCCTAAATAAATATTGAAGTCTCAAATTTGTGTGGTTGACAGTGTGTTGATCCGCGTGAAGTCTTTTTGTAATAAGTCATGTTGTATTTATGTATGTGCTCTGTAATATATGCCGACTTGGATGATAATTCCTAAGTCAATGTCTTGTATAAATAAGGAGTTGTAAAGTCATTTCAATTGTATCTTGTGGAGATGAGAGTGTGGTAGAGAGACAGAAAGTGAAAGGTAGAGTAGAAGTATTGGGCTTAAATGGAACTGACTTAAGCATGGTGAAGATGCTATTCTTCAGTTTAAGTATGTAATACTTATTATTCTGTAGACAGTGTGTCTCCTGTAGGCAGTGGGCCTCTTGTGAGCAGTGTGCTTGGGCAATGAGCCCTAATTGGCATGTGCCATTTTGTTCTTTCTATTCTTCTAACAGAGAATACAATCTTGGGTTAGTCACCCCATGGTTTTTCTCTTAATTGGGTTTTCCACGTCAAAATCTTGGTGTCATTTGTGTTAATGTGTTTCTGCTCTTGAATTGTTGCATTACATTTCCATGATTGATTTATTATTATGTTGCTGGATTAAGAAAATAATTTAAGTGATTAATTGGAAGAAAGTTTTAGACAACTAATTCACCCCCCTCTTAGTTGTCTGTCTTAAATCTAACAATTGGTATCAGAGCGAGGTTCCTCTAAAAGGAGCTTAACTGCTTGAGGAGATCCAGGATGTCGTCCTACAAGAAGGATAGTGTAAGGTTTGATGGAACCAATTTCACTCTTTGGAAAAGTCGCATGGAATGTCACTTGCAATATATGGGAATGCAGTATTAGATCATGGCTTCAAAGAAGTATACTCCTCCATAGAATGGTCCAAGAACCGTAGATGAAATCAGAGATGCTGAAAACAATCTACGAACTAAAGAAGCTCTTCTAAGTGCCTTGTCTGAATCAGAGCTGACAAATGTTGTTGACCTACAAACTGCTTTCGAGATTTGGGAAAAATTGGAACTTCTGCATGAAGGAGACAAGTATGTTAAATGTGCCAAGCTACAGAGTCTGAAAGGAAAATTTGAAGATGAGAGAAGATGAAAATATCACTACATTAATGCCAAGAGTAAATGATCTTGTTTGTGGCATTAGATGTGCTGGTGGAGTCTTGGATGAAGATGAGATTGTCAACAAAGTTCTCAGATCCGTTCCTGATTCTTACAAGTACAAAGTTGTTGCTATTGAAGAATTCATATCTATTTCAAGTATCACAAGAGATCAATTGGTTGGTAAATTGGCTGCATTTGAATTGACTGAGTTTGGAGATGCTCCCCCCAAGACTGAATCTGCATTCAAAGCTAGTGCCTCTGCTAAAGGAAAACAAAAGTTTGATTCGAGAGAGAACTCTTCAAAGAAACTATCATGGTAGAAAGAAAGAAAAGATTTGGAAGAAGATGAAGTAGAAGCTATTCAACTTGAAGCCCTTATTGCAAAAAGATTGCCAAGAGGATCCGGTAAGTATGAAGGGAAATTGCCTTTTAAGTGTTTCAACTGCAACAAGATTGGTCATTTTGCCTTAAGGTGTCTGAAAAGATTTTCAAGGCCAAATTCTAATAGATCAAGGTTCCAAAAGAAATGTTACTATGGTCATGAAGATGATGATGATGGAGTAACAAACGATGAATCATAAACAAGAAACAAATCCGGAAGTGATTGGGTGTTTATTGCCATCAAGGAAGAAGATCCAATGCCCCCTAAATCTGCTAATCATAAAATTGTAGAAAGAGCTCTGGCTGCCCAAGTTGAAGAAAAGGATTATTGGGTCATTGACAGTGGATGCTCTCACCATATGATAGGTGACAAAAATAAGTTCATAGATTTGGAAAGGTATGAAGGAAGAGTGGTAAAATTTGGTGATAATTTTGCTGGTAGAATCAGAGGTAGAGGAACTATCTCTTTTGATGGAAAGAACAAAACCAGTAATGTACTATATGTTGAAGGTCTAAAGCACAATCTTCTCAATGTTGGACAACTAGTGGACAAAGGTTATGATCTCTGATTCAAGAATGGAAAATGCAAGATCTTTGAAAGTTCCAAAACAGAGATTGCATCCGGTACTCAAACAAAAGGTAATATCTTCCACTTAGTTGGTACTTGTAAAAGTTGTCTATTTGTTCAAATTGATCAGAGTTGGTTGTGGCATAGGAGAATGTGTCATGTGAATTTTGATAATATTATCAAGATAAGCAACACTCAGGCTATAAGAGATCTTCCAAGATTGGTAAAACCTACTAATAGTTTGTGAAAAGAATGTCAGTTGGGTAAACAAAGAAAAGTCTCATTCAAAAGCAAGGAACAATCTTCTACCGGATTATTGGACTTAGTTCACACTGATCTATGTGGTCTGGCAGGAATCAGGAGTGTGCAAGGTGATAGATACTTCATGTTATTAATTGATGATCATTCCCGGATGATGTGGGTGACTTTTCTGAAAGAAAAATTAGAAGCTCTTGAGAAATTCAAAATATTTAAGGCTATGGTAGAGAATGAAACTGGATTAAAATTAAAATGTCTGAGGTTTGATAGAGGTGGAGAATTCACATCTGGTGAGTTCATAGAATTCTTTAAGAGACATGGAATAAAGAGACAGTTATCTGCTCCTAGGACTCCACAGCAGAATGGAGTAGTAGAGAGAAAGAACCAGACCATCCAGGAAGCATCTAGAACCATGATGATGGAAGCAAATATTCCTCAGATCTATTGGAGAGAAGTTGTAAGCACTGCAGTCTATATTCTCAATCAAGTACAAATCAGAAGCAATACTGGTAAGACTCCCTATGAACTTTGGTTTGGCATCAATCCCACTATGAGGTATTTTAGAGTCTTTGGTAGCAAATGTTACATTAAAAGAGATGAAGATCTAGGAAAATTTGATGCTAGAAGTGATGAAGGAATATTCTTGGGTTATTCTACTCAAAGCAAAGCATACTGGTGTTATAACAAGAGATTAAGGAAGATTGTTGAAAGTACAAATGTAAAGGTTGATGAAGGTGTTGAAAAACCCTCAAGGTTTTATGAATATGATGAAGATGATCAAAATGATGTTTTTGTTCAAGAAGTCCAAGCTCCCTCTAAAATTTAGATTCAGACTGATCTGGTAAATTAGGAAGAAGAGATAAGTTTGAATGAACCTGTTTAAGAATCAGAAGTGCAAGAAACTCCCAAAGTTCCCAGGTATGTAAGACTAAATCACTCTGAAGATTAGATCATAGGTGATAAAATAAAAGGTGTACAAACAAGAAGAAGGATTGCTCAAGATTCAGAAGAGTATTGTCTGATTTCAAAGATTGAACCTAAAATAGTGAATGAAGCTTGCAATGATGAAAATTGGACTAAAGCAATGTAGGAAGAGGTGATGCAAATTGAGAAAAATCACACTTGGGATCTTGTTCCCAGACCTAAAAACAAGAATGTGATTGGAACCAAATGGGTCTTCCGAAATAAACTGAATGAAGATGGTGAAGTAGTAAAAAACAAAGCCAGATTGGTCTGCAAAGGTTACTCCCAAGGAGGAGTTGATTTTGAAGAAACTTTTGCTTCGGTGGCAAGAATTGAAGTAGTCAGATTATTTCTTGCTTTTGCTTCCTTCAAGGATTTCAAAGTATATCAGATGGATGTCAAGTCTGCCTTCCTGAATGGTGACTTGGAAGAAGAAGTTTACATTGAGCAACTGGATGGATTTCAATTGTCTGATCATGGTGATATGGTCTGCAAATTGAAGAAAACACTGTATGGACTCAAGCAAGCCCCAAGACCTTGGTATGAAAGATTGGATAAGCATCTTTTGAAGATTGGTTTCAACAAAGGTACTGTTGATAGTAATTTGTATTTCAAAATTGATCATGAAAATATCTTGATTGTTGAAGTGTTTGTTGATGATATCATTTTTGGAGGAAGAGATAGTATGTGCAAAACCTTTGCAAATAAAATGAAAAGTGAATTTGAGATGTCCATGTTTGGGGAAATGAATTTCTTCTTGGGTCTGCAAATCACTCAAACAAAGAAAGGAATCTTCATTTCTCAGACCAAATATGTGAAAGAATTGTTGAAGAAATTTGGGATGGAAGACTCAAAACCAATGAATACTCCCATGGCAACCGGATGTAAATTGAGCAAAGATGATGACTCTCCTAAGGCTGATCAGAAAAAGTATAGGTCAATGATTGGAGGACTATTGTATCTCACTTAAACTAGACCTGGCATTATGAATGCTATTGGTCTTGTTGCTAGATTCCAAGCTGATCCTAGAGAATCTCATGTCATGGCAAACAAGAGGATTTTTAGATATCCAAAAGGAACAGTTGAGTATGGTTTGTGATATCCTAGAGATCATGATTTCTCTCTTCATGCATATACAGATGCGGATTGGGCAGGAGATGTGGATGACCGTAAGAGTACCAGTGGTGGAGCATTTTTTTTGGGGAAGGGGATTGGTATTGGTTTCTTGGCTGAGTAAGAAATAAGAGGCAATATCTATGTCCACTGTAGAAGCAGAATATATTGCAGCAGCAGGTAGTTGCACTCAAGAATTGTGGATGAAGCAAATGCTAAGGGACATCAAAGTGGAGTATGAGGAACCTATCACAATCTTCTGTGATAATTCAAGTGCAATAAACATATCAAAGAATTTGGTGTTGCATTCAAAGACTAAACACATATCCATCAAGTTTCACTTTTTGAGAGAGCAAGTGAACAAGAATGAAGTTAGATTGGAGTTTGTGCCTTCCAAGGATCAGATTGCAGATATTTTTACTAAACCTCTACCTAAGGACTCTTTTGAGTATCTCAGGGAGAAGTTAGGGGTTATTACCCCTCTAGTTCTGAATTGAAGTGAACTGTTGTGCATCAGTCTGGTGGATCTCACAATCATATCTTGTGGTCCGGATTGATGTTTGGGAAGCTATTACTCAAGGGGAGCAACTTGTATGATTCTAAAGTAATGCAAGTATGTGCCCTTTGCCATTGATGTCAAAGGGGGAGAGAAGACATGTGAAAAACAAGTGGTTGCTTATCAAAGGGGGAGAAGTAAAGAAAGAGAAGACATGTGAGTGGTTGTTGTTGATGGGGGGAGTTGTTCTTGTCTTGATGGTTAAAACAGTTTTTCACATCATATGTTGCCATCAATGACAAAGGGGGAGATTGTTGCAAGTATGGACCTAACCGGTGTTGTCATTGATGTCAACATACTTCTGTTGCATTGATGATATGGATTGGATGAGCTGTGTGCTGAGGATATTGAGAAAATTAGTCCTAATCAGGAATAGAGAAGAACAGTGAAGACAGTAAGGTAAAGATCCTAGATAAGATGAAGATAAGAGGATGCGCCTCAAAGGGTTTGCAGATATGTGTCTTGAGATGATCCAGTAAGGATTTCAGAGGTCCACATGAAGATCTGAAGAAGTTATGCCCTCTTGAGTAAAACTAGTTCTGGTAGGTGTTCAGAGGTGACAGAGTGACTCAGATAGGTCCGGTGAGATCTAGAAATGCAATATCTTGTTCTACAGATTTGGTGGAGTGTTTAGGAAGTCAATGTGAATTGACAACCCAATTGGTTCATGGTTTGGAGGTCCACAAGCATCTATTCCAGTATGACAGTGATGACAGATTATGTTCTTGAGGTTCTGGTTGAAGGAGAAAATGATTTTAGTAAACAAAAGTAGTGTGGATGTTCTTGGTGATTCAGGGAAGCTTGTGGAGATCTTTGGATTATGTCCAAGTTTGTGTTGGTGGTCCGCATCAAAGATTGAGCTCGTAATTGAAGAATTACTTCTAGATGATGGTGTTCTTCCTAAGTCTGGCTGACCGGATGAGTTACACATCCTGTAGATGATCTTGAAGATGTTCTATGAAGAATGGCATGTTCCTAAAGAAATATTGAAGTCTCAGATCTATGTGGTTGACAATGTGTTGATCCGCGTGAAACCTTTTTGTAATAAGTCATGTTGTATTTATGTATGTGCTCTATAATGTATGCTGACTTGGATGATAATTCCTAAGTCAATGTCTTGTATAAATAAGGAGTTGTAAAGTCATTTCAATTGTATCTTGTGGAGATGAGAGTGTGGTAGAGAGGCAGAAAGCAAAAGGCAGAGCATAAGTATTGGGCTTAAATGGAACTGACTCAAGCATGGTGAAGATGCTATTCTTTAGTTCAAGTATGTAATACTTATTATTCTGTAGACAATGTGTCTCTTGTAGGCAATGGGCCTCTTGTGAGCAGTGTGCTCAGGCAGTGAGCCCTAATTGGCATGTGCCATTTTGTTCTTTCTATTCTTCTAACAGAGAATACAATCTTGGGTTAGTCACCCTGTGGTTTTTCTCTTAACCAGGTTTTCCACGTCAAAATCTTGGTGTCATTTGTGTTAATGTGTTTCTGCTCTTGAATTGTTGCATTACATTTCCATGATTGATTTATTACTATGATGCTAGATTAAGAAAAGAATTTAAGTGATTAATTGGAAGAAATTTTTAGACAACTGATTCACCCCCTCTCTTAGTTGTTTGTCTTAAATCTAACAGAATCATCCTTGAAACAAAACCTAAAAGATCTAGATTTTATCCAAACTCACCTTTTTAGTCCTAAGTCATTTTCCAAAATTAAACACCATATTTTTAGCCAATCCCATCACAAATATCATCCTTTGGCCTTGAAATTTTCCATCCACTTCATTCCTAAACATAGTTCTCCTTTGGGTCCAACTAGTTACAAATTGATTTCTAAGGTCTTCTTTCCCATAACATCAAATCCATTTTCATCTCATAATCAAACTCACCCTAACATCATTGCATGCCCTTGACAAGGTTACAAGCTAAGAAACTTCAAGAAATGGGATCTTTCGACAGTGGAATGCCTCATATCAACCAAAACAATGTTAGAATCAAAATTGGAATTCCAACAACTGATGATAATAATGTGCCCTATGAAAATTCATTTCAATCTCCACCATCACCCCACACAACGCCTACACCAGATCAAGAAGTTGAGGATTTTTTACAAGACACTGCGACTATGGATTTCTTGGATAAAGTCCTCAAGTTGGATCCCACTAGGTTTATGGATCACCTTATCCGACTTAGGGCCACTCTTCCAAATGCTAATGCTACTCCATCCGTACCACAAATCACCCTCACTATTCCTAGTAACACCACAAATGCAAGTACTTCAATAAGCCTGCCATCCAATGATCCTAACTCCATTGCCATTATATCACAACCGCTTTCTCAACAAAATCTAAACACTTCCAATGATGCAACCATTTCCATATCACAAAACAATCAAAATCCAAACTTGCAATGACAAAATGCCAACACAAACCAACAAAACCAAGATGCGCGATTACCACCATATCTTCAACGACTAGTTTAAAACAATTCCACGCCACAATAATCTTTGACAATCAAAATGGTCCAAAAAATAGTAGAGATGGAAAAAGAACCTAAAAAGAAGCACTATTCTCTTGAGGAAATATGTCCTTATCTTTTTGACAGGAGCCTATACATGCCACCTTTCCCTAAACACTTTGAAACACCAAATTTTGATAAATATAAGGGAAAGGGAGACCCTCGGGATCACTTGTGGGAAGTCTACTTCACTTGCCTTGAAGTTGCTCAAGAAGATACTTACTTAATGAGACTTTTCCCTAAAAGCCTCAGTGGACAAGCCGTTGAATGGTTTACACATCTTCCCCCTGGCATCAAATCATTTGAAGAGCTCGCAGATAAATTCATAACTCATTTCTCCTACAATTGTGAACATGAAATCTCTATGACAGATCTTTGTAACACTAAACAAAAGAATGGGGAACCATTTGTGACTTTTTTACAAAGGTGGAGAGCTTTGGCAAGCAAGCTACCATGGCAGATTCTTGAAAAGAAACTTGTGACCATGTTTGTCACTAATTTGAATCTCGAATTAGCATTTCACTTGCAAGTATTTTGTGCTTCAACTTTTGAAGATGTCATTGAAAGGGGAATAACCATCGAAAGAGCTCTTGTCACTAAAGGATCGATAAAGTTGTATGACAACAACAAAAATACTACACACAACAACAATAACGCTCAAACAAGTGACAAGCTGCACTTTTGGAACAAAAATAAGAATTCCCTTAATGATGGAGTAACAGATACAAAAGTTGTCCAAAACATTCAAAATAATGCATCACCTACTACCTGTAGCAACAATGTAAACATACCAAGAGGGCCACCTAGCCTAAATGATAACCCTAGAAGGAGATTTATGCCTTTAGAAGAACCTATTGAAGATGTCTTAGATAGATGTGTCAAAGGGAACTTGATAAATCTTCCCCTTGTTCGGCCATAAGATGAGAATCAATTCAAACCTTCATGGTTCAATGAGAATACATTCTGTGAGTACCATTGTGTTAAAGGACACATAACATTGAATTGCATGAGATTAAAACATCGCATACAGGATCTCATAGAATCAGGGAAAGTCACCCTCCAAGACTCTTCTAATCCATCCCCAAACACAAACTTGGGAGCATATAAGGATCCCCTCCCGAATCATAACAAAGTCAAGGCCTCTTCATCATCCAACCAAACATATCATGTTGTCCCCCCTCCAAACTCTTTCAATTCTGTTGTGGGTGGGATAGAGAAATCTTGCAGCCATGTTAATACCATCACTATTCAAGTTAAAGCCCCGGATTGTGCTGTCACAACTCGACGTAGTCATGTTACCATTCATGGTGCCACTCCTACTAATCAACCACCAACATCTGACCAACCTCCATCATCTGTACCCCCTAAACCACCTACACATAAATATAACCTCCTAGATCATCTAGGAAAGACACCTACCCAAATATCCAATCTCGAGCTTCTCCGTACTGTTGATGATGATTATTAGTCATAACAACATGCATAAAAATTTGCACAACAAACCTTTATTATCTTGTAAAGTACGATTAGCTTAAGATAAGTTGATGACTCCAAGTCTCCATTGACCAGGTCATGATCATCTGACGTTACTCAGAGGTTGATGTGACATGTTGTTTTCCATTTCAAGGGGTCTTACATTCACCTAGGTGATTGGTATTGCACTCTATTCTATAAATTCACTCCACAGAGAGGTTAATTCTACTCTATTTCCAAAGATTACTGTGATATTTGTAAGTTTGATCAATTCTTTTGTTCATTAATCATTATGAACTTACACTCTCTTCTACACTACATATTTATTTAAATGATGCGTCTATAAGTGGATATTTATGTGTATTTCATGGATATTTATTTGAATTTGCATGATATTTATTAGTTTGACATCCTTTCATTCAAAATATGCTCTGTATTTTCAATTGCCCATGGGATATCTGCATATTTCATGTTTATTTGCTTTTGATTGTATGTTATTTGCAATTATGGAGATGATCTGTAATAAAATTCAAAGAAATTTAAAAGAATACTTCTAATTGTAGTGAACCTTTAGTTATTGAATCACATACACACATGATATATTCATGGAGAGAAGAAATCAAACCATAAGTCACCAGGTTGTTCCACAGCTAGGTATGGTTGATGCTAACTTCCAAGGAACAAGGAATGAAAACAATATATGCAAACCGAAAAGCACTCCAAAGGACGTAGCTAATCAATGCATATATCCAGATTCCAATCATAGATTACTCAAGATTTATGATGATTTGTAGTCAAAATAGCTTTTCTTTCATTAAGTATGCAAAACATGTATATTCACAATAACTTTGAAATAATTCTTGAATTCTTCAGCAATCAGATTTCAAATAAGTTTCGAATGACTACAAGATTGCACCCTTGCACCTTCTATAGAATAAGGGGAGGAGGCAGTTACAATTGACCAACGGTCAAGATTTATTAATTTGGATCAATGGTTGACAATTCTCCTATGACTTAGTCAACTTTTCTCTCATGGCATAGGTTACCAGTTGACAACCATCTGTATGACTCACTATTTATAAGTATACCATGCATATGTTCACTTAGTGACGCATCTACATTTACTCTTCACGTTCTTCCTCTTCATTTTCTTCTTGCTCATCGTTCTCTTCATCCTCATCACTATCACTCTGACAAACATTCTCTTTCATGTGGACCTTTACTACTGTCTTGATATGCTCATATGCTTGCGCTATTCTATCAACCTCTCTTCTGTCTTGGATTTTAACTTTTGCTATTGCATGTTTATGAGATTGGAACTTGGCCTTGAGAGATTCTATTTTACCTTTCCTACTATTTAATGTTTCATTGTATGTCTCCACTTTAACCCTTATTCTCATAATTCTATTCATTACCTCTTCGGTCAAATGGGTGAGAGGGTCATCTGCTACTGGATTGAAATTATCATGTAGAGCCTTAATAGCAAAATCTACATCCTAATTCTCAATTTTACCTTCTATTCTCCCTTCCAAGGCCTCCAAGATTTCTGCCTCATATGCCATCATGCTGTGTAGCTTGACACTAATATCCCTGAGTTTGTCACTGCACTTCTTCAAGACATCACACTCAAACCTGATATCTTCATACCATATATTTGTTAGCAGGGCAGTATTGTTATCTAATACCTTATTACTTATAAGAATTTGTGAATCAATTCTTTTCATCTCACTCAGAGCATTCAGGTCCTTTTCCAATTGAAATGATCATCTTCTTGTATCATTCTACATTTTGTCCACCTTTCTCTTTAGGCTACTCAAAGAATTCCACCTCTGCAAAGAGGTTCTCAATACATCTTCAGCCCCAGTGAGCGCTGAAGACATCCATTTTTCCATTACCATTGCTTCATGTTTCATCAGGTCCAATTTGGTAACCTCTTCTTGTGATATAATAGTCAATGGGACTGCAAGATCAACTGGTCTATGATCACAGTTAATTAACCCTTTTATGAAAGAATGTAATTGAGCAATGTGCTCCTTATGTACTTTATTTTTCTCCTTTTCCTTCTTCACCCTTTGGGTTAAAGAATCAATAATATCCTTCCCCTCTTGACCTTCTTGGTCTTCATTGGCAAAACCTAGATCAACATTTGTGATTTAGAATTCCTCTAGGCTTATTTTTCCTTTTTCCTTTTCAAATGTGGGAAGGGCTATCTGTGTGGTTCTTCTACCTGTGGTAGGATCTCTTTTTATAGACGATGTTAATCTGGCCTTCCTCTTTGGTTTCATCATATTCTCAAAAAATAAGGTAGAGACATCAAACTCTTGAACTTTTGACATTTGCTCTGTATTTATTTCTTTTTCTAGCCAATGAGGTACATCACCTCCAGATTCTTGGCAGCCCTTGTTTATATCATGGGTGTCCAGCTCCCTAGTGTTATCTTCTATCCTTGGTGGAGAAGGCACCTTCTTTATTTCTTCCTCATGTAGTTCATCATGAGGGGGATCTTGTTGGGGGGTTGCCTTCTGCAAAGGAGGATCTTGTGGAATTTCCACAGTTTGATCCCGTGCTCCCTCCTTTGGATTTTCATCTTCTTTGTTATCCTTCTCATCATGTGGCAAATTAACCTCTTGGGAGGCCTGTGTATTCTACCCTTGAGGATCACCCTAATCATGGGTCATTTCCTGTTCTCCACCTGAGGCACTGATATCTTGTGGCTTGGGGTCCTTCTGACCTGATTTGTCTTGGGGCAACATTGAACCTCTCTGAGCCTAAGAAACAACAGTGTCTGATATATCTTGATCACCCCCATTCTTATGTTGGACTTCTGATATTTTTGGTTTTGTGGGCGTCTCATGCTGTTGCTGCCCTTGATCAAGAGCAGTATTATCCTTCTCCGTATGCTCTGCCACTCTATTCCTCTTAGGTTCCTTGGGTACACCCTCATCTTTGCTTGGGCTTATATCACCCCTATACGTTAAGTCTGCTGTAGGACTAGTAACCTGATCAACCAAATCATCTAGCCCTATCTGTTGGGCTACCCTTTCTAGGCTAACCTGTTTCATTTCCTCTGTTTGCTTTACTTCTTCCAACACCCTCATCTGGGCTAATGGAGTTCCATGAGGAGTCACTTGAGTGTTGGCAACCAGAGTTTCCATCTATTGAGCAGTCACCTCTTGGACCACCTCATCATCAGATAAATCTACCGTGTCATCTAAGGAGAAAGGAACCCCCTTACTTGTCCTGAGCATTTCTCTTGTTTGCTCATCTGCTTTCTTGGTTTTAAATTTAATTATGGTGGGAAGAGGAACATCATGCTATAGTTCTTTGCTGAACACTTCACCACCTGCTCCTCTCAACATGATGGGGTTAGCATGAACATCTCCCCTCATGGCCATTCTTTGTTTCTTAGCCGGTGACATTAGTGGTATCCCTCTCCTCTTCTTGCTTACTACCAGCAAGCCATCATCTTTAGGTTCTTTATTTAATTTCTTCTCTTCCAAGGGGTTTCCCTCATCCACCTCATGTTGCATGGTCTGGCCTTCCTCCTCCTTTGTAATTTCAACAGTAGGCTTTAAAATTCTCTTAGTTTTTGGTTTTTCTGTTGGAGGCTGTGTTGATGATATAGATGCCTGAGCCGATGTAGAAGCACCTACAACTGTAGTGGCAATCCTCTCTATTATCACCCCCTTTGGTTCATTTTCACCTTTCTTACCCCTAGGGGCAATCCTCTTTTGTTTTTCTGTAGGTAATCTTTCCCCATTGGATTTTCTCTTTTCAGTGAGGAAATCATCGTATTCCTCATCAGACACCTCTTGTCTCTTCTTCTTAACATCAATCGTAAGGGCAATGCCCCTTTTCTTTAGTCTAGATATCTCTTCATCTACCCAAGCCTGGGTTAGCTAGATCACCCCCCTCATCAACTGATCTAGGTATGCATCCTCCGGTTGTGTAAGATCTGGAGCCGATATGGTATCATTATACACCTTTTTGTCCTCATATTCATTAGACATGATTTTCCCATAATCCTTACACAACTGTATTGGCACCGAGATACAGTCAAAGGTTTTGATCTGATTCAAGGTGAGTCTTTGATATTTCCTTCTCCTCACCTCAGCCTCATCATCACAATCGGTCTAGAAGTCCTCTAGATGCTTTTGATGTATTTGTTTTCCTAGTACCTTCTGCATCCTACCATAAGGATCATATGATCTGGCCAGAGGAAATGGTTGTAGATACATCAGTTTCAACCCCCCGATGACATGTTTTATACTCTTTGAATATGGGCACATGTAGCCCATGGATACTAGAAACAAAACTGGAGGTATCTTCTTCTGTGCCTTATAGGCTTCAACTATGGTAGAAACCTGCCTAACAAATTCCATCAAGATGACCCAATTAGTGGGGTATCTTGGCAACATAAGAGGTTATCCCTCAAATCCCTCGATCCCTATATATGAGAAAGTAGCAAACTAGATAAACCATGCTCCATGCCGATAGATAATTTCTTGAGCCTCCATGCTCAGCCTTTTAGTCCTATCCTCCTCCATAGTTTTGACCAGATGCATAGAGAATGCATCATTTACCAGTTTATAGTCCTGGAGGTATACCTTCCTTTGCAATTGGGGATAATGATCCCATATGTGTACATCATCAACATCACCACTAGCCTTACCCACTATTTTCAAAGCATCAAATGTTCCTTTATATGCACAAGAGTATACCACATATGAAGTCATATAAAATAAACATGTCTGTCCTCCTAGGCTTTTCATTCCCTCATCCAATGAGTCACTGATGATCTTAGCCCATAGGGGTCAGTTGTCTGCATATAAGACCATCTGGATGATCCCAAACATCTAATTCTCAAAATTTCCAGCATGAGGCCTGCCAGTCATCCTGCTCAGCAGGAAAATCATATATTAGTACTCATCATCAAAATCAAACTTGTACGAATGCATGGGTAGCTTGGCTGAGGCAGTATATGTACTACTCTTTGATCTCCATTGGTAAATCCTCTTCCTCACATTTTTCTTATTATTGTTATACTTTATTTCCAGCTTACACAGGTCCACATTTACTATCTTTTTCCCAACTGGCAAATTGAATGTGGCAGTAATCCCCTTGACTGAGAAGTCGATGTATATCCTTCCATGCTTCTCTACTTGCCTGGTTTCAGGGTTGTAATTTCTTACACACTCTACTACCAATTCTGGAGCATCCATAGCATAGGGAAAACCAGCCGCATGCCACATACCTGAGACAAACACCCCATCCAAAATAGGATTATCCTTATTAGTGTCCAATCTTCTCAACCATACTGCCAGGTCCGTATCCCCCTGGTGTGTATCACTAATGACTCTGTATTTGAATTGTACTCCCTCAGACTGCACAAACATGGGCTTGAGAAATTCTGCCTCAGATCTATTTCTCCTGAGATCTACCATGGATTCCTACAATAAACATGATATATTTTACTCTACGGTGTCCATATGCATTCTTACAACATCATGTACCTTTATCATGTATATCCTGTATATTACTCCTTATTTTACCTTTCTATGCATTATCACAAGACCATACCCTAATAAAGGCAAATACTCTACCTAGAATTACAGAAAATGACAACAGGAGGGTTTACATCTACTTACCTGACAATGCTTTCTTTTAGATTAGATGAGTGGTTATGGGAAAGACTGTAAAGGCGCAAGATCACCTGTTCCGTTATGTTGAAGGATCCATTTCGTTGATAGGTAGCTGTTGAGGGTTTGACTTTGGAGCTCTGTAATTTCTTGATTTATCGCAAGGTGAATGAAAATGACCTTTGAATCTTACATTTAAATAGATCAATAGGACATATTAGGGTAAAAATGCATTGTCTTGATTAAATCCGTTCATTTGCAGGGAATCCGTAGATGTCGCCAAGTGTTCAATTTGTATTTGTAATCGGCGGGAGTTCATCCACATCATTTAATTGCATTTAATGTTAAAAAGGGTGGGAGGGCAATCTTAGAAAGATCAGGGGATATTCAAAATATGACCCCTCCGGATAATATGACCCCCTTTGCTTTTGCGTGGGATAACTAGATGCGAAGAATCGGGTGATATGGTCAATGTTTGACCATGTGTATATCGGGTCATGGAACTAAGATCAGGGGTATCTAAAATATGACCCCTCTTTTCCTTGGAAAAGATCAAGGTGACATCATCATGTCATCGACGTCATTTAATTATCATGTTTTAATGACGTCATCATCATATTAAGAAATATGACGGGTATCGGATACATAACCCCCCGTGTGGTTCAGATGGAACGATGATGTCATCATCAGGGTGATTTCTTTCATTCATGAGAATCGGATGATGTCACCGTCATATTGACATAGGGTGATATTTGTGAAGAGGGTGATATTTGTAAGATGACCGACGTTAGAAATATGACCCCCTCGCGGGATATGCGAAGTCTTTCGACAGGTAGATATTGGCTCTTATTTAAATTTGATGTCTGCGCATCACACACCTGGCAATTATCACGTGACGATCCTATTTCTGTGTGATCTTATCAAATATGATTGATGTTAGAAATATGACCCCCCACTCGTGATATCAGGTTTGACTAAACTTTGATTCAACATAACTTTCTTCCCTTAAATAATTTTGGGGTGATCTAAAAGACAAACCTGCTTGGAATTTTGTGTACTTTTCAATGACGAAGTTAATAATGGGAACTCCTAATTTTGATAAATGAATTCTTCATAGTGGCCAATCCACTTCCCTTACAAGGTTACATGTATGACTGATTTTACCATACCGCCCAAAGCAGAAAATAAACAAGCCACAAGCAGAAAGAAAAGTTGGGTCCCTGTTTTGTCAAGGCAAAATGGGGCATGTTGTGTAACCACACAACACGTACATCTCCGCTCCACAAAGAAATTCTTGATAAAGCCTTGATAGAGACGCAAGTCCCCACTGATCTAAATGTGGAACAATTCCAAGCTATGGTAGCCCATATTGCTGCACCACATCACCTCACTTTCTCTAAAAATGATCTTCCCATAGTTAATGCCTCCCATAACGAAGCACTTCACATCGAAGTTATCATCCATAAACATATCATAAAAAGGGTTTTAATAGATGGTGGTTCTGGCCTAAATCTGTGCACTCTAAAGCTATTAAAACACTTGGGATATTCTGATGTGGTCGTAGATGCTAGCGAATCTCTTACCATCAAAGGATATGATGACATAGAGAGATTGTCCGAAGGAACTATCAAGCTCCCTATTCAGGTAGGACAAAAGATTTTGGAAACAAATTGCCAGGTTCTTCACCTTGATCTTCCCTACAACATTCTTCTTGGCAGACCATGGATTCACACCATGCAAGCCGTCCCTTCCACCTTCCATCAATGCCTAAAGTTTCCACATAATGGTACAAAAGTTACAATCTACGTCGATCCTCGTCCCTTTCAATATTGTAGCTTTTTGGTGGGACATGACCGCACCTTCTATCCGTATAATCATCCTGTCATGATCCCTTCTAAACCTAAACAAAGTGGCCTATCATCCTCGGTCTACATTGATCCTACTGATTTGCCATCCACATCACACTCATCTCCTTACCCTGAAATCAAGATCAAGGCAAGTGACAAGGGATGTGGTGAGTATGATTTACCTGGCACTTTCTTTTATGTTGGCCACTTACCACTGTCCCCCAAAACATATGGCACTCCTAAAGAGAATGAAGTTTCCACCATAGTGATAAAATGCAAACTGACACCTACTTTTGAAAAGAAACATCTTTTGGAGCAGGATGATCTCGAAGATATTTCTTCATGGCTATACAAGGAAGACGAAGACCAAGAAGTCCCAACTTTGCCAACAAAAATTTATGGTAAAGGACTCCAGATTGTTAAGAACATGGGATATAAAGGACAAGGGGGCATGGGCTTGCATGAACAAGGGATCATGGAACCCATACAAGTAACAAGAAACCACTACTACCATGGGTTAGGGTATGGAAAACTAGAACCAAACCCTATGAAATGTGAGTGTACTTTGGCTAAGGACGTTGAGGCCTTCCTGATAATTAATGACATCAATGAAGCGTACCATCATGACTCCTTTGCTGACCTTGCCAAGCTATTCGAATCATCCATTTGTACCATCTTCACATTATCCTCCATGCCATCTACCTCTGATGACCTATCTCTCATATATCCTCAACTAATCAATTGGGACCAACAAGGACCACCAGTCCTTGATGTACAAAATGATGAGGCTCTAGATGAATTCATGGGAGTGAGAAATCATTTCCCCTTGGGAGATCATAAAGCAGGATACATCATGGAGCTTAACACTTCTGCTTACTTCAGGGAGACCACCCAATCTCTTAGTCACAAAATGATGAAAATAAAAATAACATCCCCTGGCGAAAACCACTTTGTGGCACTTTCAGATGATAAAAAAGTAAAAATAAAGGACGTATCCTCTAGTGAAAACCTCTCTTAGGTCCTAGAGGATGAGAGATTGGACCTCCTTGAAGTGCCCAAGTTTTATCAAGAAAGATCACCCATATTGGTGGAAGAGTCACATGAAATGAATCTTGGAACAGAGGATGAACCTAAAATTACATACCGAGCTGAATCATCGACACCAACAGAATAAAAATCCTTTCTAAATTTCTTCAAACAAAGAGGCATCAACTTTGCGTGGACCTATGCCGACATTCCTGGGTTAGATCCTGCCCTCATAGTTCACCACCTTGTAGTACATCTAGATGCAAAACTAGTAAGGCAAAAATTGAGAAAGATGAATCCGCAGGTAGCATTACTTGTTAAAGCATAATTGAAGAAACTGTTAGATGTGGGGTTCATTCGACCGATAGATTACCCTCAATGGTGTCGAATCTGGTACCAGTTAAGAAAGCGACTGGGGGAATCCGTTGTTGTACATACTTTTGAGACCTCAACAAAGCTTTCCTTAAGGATGATTTCCATCTTCCTAACATTGACATCATTGTGGATCTTACTGCTGGACATGAAATACTATCACTCATGGATGGATTTTATGGATATAACCAAATTAGAATAGAAGAAGAGGATCAGCATAAGACATCATTCATAGCACCATGGGGAACCTATTGTTGGGTCATGATACCATTTAGTTTAAAAAATGTAGGAGCGACATACCAAAGAGCCATGACAGTTATCTTCCATAACTTCTTTCACAAAATAATGGAAGACTATGTAGATGACTTATTGGGAAAATCAAAGACAAGAGAAGAACATTTAGATGTGCTAGCAAAGATCTTTGACCGATTGGAACAATACAATGTCAGACTGAACCCCAAGAAGTATGTCTTTGGAGTAACCTCTGGGAAACTCCTGGGATACATAGTGTCAAGGAGAGGAATAGAAGTATATCCTAATAAAGTTAAAGCTATAATGGAAATGCCTTCTCCTACTACACTTAAGCAACTTAGCCTTCAAGGGAAGTTACAGTCTATCCACCGATTCATAGCACAACTTGCTGATAAGTGTCAACCATTTTAGCAACTTCTCAAGAAAAATACAACTTTTCAGTGGGCTAAGAACTATCAATTGGCTTTTGAACAATTGAAGAAGTACCTCACCAACCCACCAATCCTCATGCCACCGAGATTAGGACAACCTCTTCTCCTTTATATATCAGCAATAGAAACAACAGTTGGGGATTTATTGGCACAACATGACGAACAAGGAAAGGAGAGGGCTATTTATTATATCAACCACACATTGGTAGCTTATGAGCTTAACTACACACCTATAGAGAGAGCATGTTTGGCAGTGGTCTTTACTTTTCAAAAGTTAAGACACTACATGCTTAACCACAAAACAAAGCTCATCACAAAAATAGATCCATTGAAATATCTGTTAAGCAAAGCAGCTCTTACAGGAAGGACAACAAAGTGGGTAATGATCTTGAGTGAGTTTGATATTGAGTATGCGGAAAGAAAAGCCATCAAAGGATAGATTATTGCAGATCAGTTAGCAGATGCTCCCATCCTAGCAGAGCATCCATTGTAATATGAGTTTCCAGATGAGTCCATATTGACAGTTGCACCAGTAGAAAACACGTGGAAAATGTACTTTGATGGGTCTTATACTCATCGCGGCTTAGGGGTAGGTCTTTTATTTGTAACCCCTCAAGGAGACACAATCCCCATGCCATACAAGATCACATTCCCATGTACTAATAACATAGCTAAATATGAGGCCCACATCACAGGCCTCCGCATGGTAATCAAATGGAAAATTGAGAAGCTGATAGTATATGGTGATTCCCAATTGGTCATCCAACAGGTGAATAATGAGTATAAAACAAAAGATGACAAGCTCCTGCTTTACAAGAGGATGGTAGATGACTCCAAAGATTATTTTCACAACATCCACTTTGAACAGGTTCCAAGGCTCAACAATAAAGTAGCTAATGCAATGGCCACCATAGGGTCATTAGTTGACATGAAAAAAGATAGCAAGAAGTGTGAATTCCTGATAGAAGAACTTCCTATACCTGCTTATGATGTTCCACAATCTGAGCTTGTATGCGACATCGTTGGTCCTTTATCCCCATGGTATCAACAAACCTACATGTACCTTCATGACATCCTTACACCTAATCTGACATCCGTACAATGAAAAACCTTCATCTGCCAAGCATCCTGTTACACCATTATTGGTGACACCTTATATCGAAGGGGTCTCGATGGTACTCTTTTGAGATGTCTTGATTTTAGAGAGGCCGAGGTTCCCTTGCAAGAAGTACACAAGGGTATCTGTGGGGCGCATTCTAGTGGACCAACCTTAGCTAAAAAGATTCTTCACACAGGATATTATTGGCTGACTATGGAGAAAGATGCACATGAATTTGTAAAGAAGTGTCTACCTTGTCAGTAGCACGGAGATATTATACACGTGCCATCACAAGAATTGCAATCAATTACAACTCCATGGCCTTTTTCACAATGGGGGCTCAACCTTGTAGGTAAGATTCACCCACCATCTTCTAATGGCCATAAATTCATCATCATTGCCACATAATACTTCACTAAGTGGGTAGAGGCTCTTCCACTTAACTTCACCACCAGTATCCAAATTTCCAAATTCATCCTACACTATATAATCTGCCGATATGGCATCCCTCATTCCATCATTACGGATAATGGAAAGCCTTTCAAAAACCAAGAGGTTTGCACTCTATGCGATAAATTCCATATCCAGCATCGCTTCTCCATGCCATATTACCCACAAGGTAATGGTTAGGCCGAAGCTTTGAATAAAACTATTTTGCACATCTTGAAGAAAACAATCAATGAAGATGGTTGCGACTGGCATTTGCAACTCAATCCCGCCCTATGGGCATATCGCACTAGCATTCATACCCCAATAGGAGCCACACCTTCTTCATTAGTGTTTAGTTCTGAATCCATATTACCTATCGAGGTTGAGCTCCCTTCTCTTTGCATCTCATTGAAGAATATCATCACTGAGGAGGAATACTGGGTTACATGGTTGAATGAACTAGAGTTGCTAGATGAAAAGCGCCTAAATGCTCTGAATCATCTTCAGGCTTATCAAAATTACCTACAGAGAAATTATAACAAGAAGATCAAGAGCCAGAGATTTGAGGTAGGTGACCTTGTCCTTTTGGAGAATCAGAAAAACATGCAAGTCCGTCCTAAGAAGGGGAAATTTGAGCCTAATTGGTTGGGCCCCTTTATCATCCAAGCTAGCTATGGATCAGGAGCTTATCAGCTTTCAACAACAGAGGGGCAGCCTCTAGAAGAACCAACAAACATCATGCACTTGAAGAAATTTATGCATGACCCATCAAATATCCCAAGTTAAAAAAAATAAATAAAAAAAATGAAAAAAAAACCGAGTGCAATAAAGCCTTCTAATGGTGAAAATCACTTTGGTGACGCCTTGGATAAGTACCATGGTGAAAATTTGTTTCAAGCGCCATGTGTAGCGGCTAGTTCTACCATCTAATAAATCCCTGCATCCATTCACAATCATTTGCATTATTCACATTTCATAGCTTGGAGTCTTCCGCATTTAGCCTTGTCATTCACATTTAGCCTTGTTAATCCACTCTTCCTAGCATCACCCAAAAATAAAATCCCAGAGATAGGATCCTTGTATGTTCTTTTGTACAGCGAATCTTGAAAAAATCCAAAAACATCATAAAATGTCCTGAAAAAATCATAAACCCTCCTGAAAAAATTTCCAAAAACATCATAAAATGTCCTGAAAAACTTACAAAAAAAAATCAAAATATTCCCCAAAATACAAAAAAATCAAATATCCATAAAAAATCTACTCAAATCCATCCATCACACCTATCAAAACAAATCCAATCAAACCTATCAAATCAAAGAAAATCAATCTCAATCAATCCATCACTCCATCAATCTATCCACCTTCATCATCACCATCAATAAAACATCAATCAAAACTACATCTCATCTCTATTGTTAAGTGCCTTGATCCCGTGGATACGGGTATGTTGGCAGTCTGGAGTATGAAGAAGGTACCCAAATTCAGGCACAAGATGATCTCCCCCCTCATTATCCTCATCATTCATCTCATCCTTATCCTCATCATCCATCTCACCTTCTTCTATTCATCTATCTCCCACATCATCAATAAACACCCAGAACTACATATTCATCATGTCTCATCATCATCGTGTGGTGCTTTGATCCCGTGGATATGAGTATGTAGGTAGTCTGGAATATAAAGGAAGTATCCAGTACGCAAGTACCAACGATTCATTCTTCCATCCCCCTACCATCTTCTCTTTCTCTCATCTTCTTCTATCATCTATCCTCATCAATCCATCACTTCAAGTCAATCTCAATCCCAACAATGATCCAAATGCAAGTCACCCTTTATCCATACCAATCAAGTTAACCAATATTGTCAATTTATCCAATCGCAATCAATGACCTTGATCCTAATCTTGTCGTAAACCAAATCAATCAATCATTATCATCATCAATGAGATATATCATTCCCGTATCCTTGTGTTGATCTAGGGATACATCATTCCCCACCATGACAACACTATCTATCATCATTAATCATCAATCAATCAACAATCAATCATCGGTTTACAGCTTGACAAGGGCAATACCTTGTTTTTTTTAATCTTTTGTGTATGCTTGCTTGCTTGCTTGTGTGTGTTATCTTTTTATCTTGCATTTGTATCACATTTGTATCATTCCAACTAATATTCATATCTTGTGTATGTTGGAATAGCTTTTTGCATTATCCTTTGCATCTAAGGTCACATCATACCTTTTGTGCGTTAGGACTTTAATGCTCTAAGTTTTCTTCTTCATATGTCTAGACAAGGTTATATTACGTTGGGGCATGAGACACATCGTCACCTTGGTCCTCATACCCTAGTGCATAACGTCTAGTGCTATATCAAACATCATGATTGCTCACTTTCATTACAGCATAACGCCTCAATCATTTCTTCTATTCATTTATCCCTTGACCAATCCCTTTCATGTCGAGAGCCTACCTATGTTCTTCTAACCCGCCTATCCTCTCGAGGGGGCATCCTCATCCTATCATCTATCTTACCATCTTTTCTTCTATCCATACCTTAGCTTCTTTGAAATGATGTTACTCGACACAAATTTCATCATCTCAAACATCATCTCAAAGAGGGGCAAAATGTAGACACCTAAAAATGTTCAACACCTTGTCATTAGCATGTTTTGCCCTAGGTACCCATATCATCACCTAAATAGTTAAATAAATCTTATTTATTTAACTAATTTTCATTTATTCCCTTTCTATCCATTTATCCTATCTTCTATAATTAAATAAATCTTAATTATTTATTTAATTATTCATGACCATTAATCCTCTCTAGTTAAATAATTATTTTTAATTATTTAATTAGTCATTTATCCTTTTCCTATAATTAATTATTTATTTAATTATCTTTCCACAATCCAAAATTAATTAAATAAATTAAATATTTATTTATTTAATAAAATCCTAAAAAAAACTCTGCTTTCTTTTATCCCATTCTTTTCAAAGATTTATGAGGATTTAAAACAGAAAAAAAATCTTTTTATCTTTTTCCCTACCTTATCTGAAAAATCAAATCCTACCTTGTCTTATCAAATCTTCTTCCCTTCATCCTCAAAAAGTCTATAAATATGGCCTCTCACAAGCCATTTCATAGATCATCTTTCTAAGTTTTGAGCATCGATACTCTGTCGAACCATCATCTCTCATCAACGTTATGCTGCAATTGTGTGCAATCAACATCTGAGCATCTACATCGAATTTGAGGTATTTGGAAAGTTGGGCATAAAGGTAAATTTGCATTTAATATATTTATCTTTGTTGTTCAAATTTGTTGAATATAGTGTGAGTGGAGGAAGTGAAGTGACAGTAAGGGGTTGTGAAAGATGCTAGGAAACTCCAGGAGCACAGGAGGAAAATTGAACTATAAAGGCCTCGAGGGTGGGAAGAATCTATATTGATCAATGGGATTCATTCCACCAGCAGACAAGACAAATCCTACACTACCATAATGAGCAAAACTGGTAGTCACGTGTAGAGAAGTAAAAGTCTAAATACTTGTGGTAGGTAGAGGCAATGAGAGCTAATTGCTAGGGGTGTGAGACTAAGAGCCTCAAGCACCTGGAATACAGGTCACCAACAACGGGGCTTTGCTATGCACTATGTGAGAAAAGCCTCGAAGAAAGTTAATTCCCTGAGTATGATTCTTTAACACAACACATAGAGCATCGACTGGGGAATAGTGGAATGAGATATGTTTTCATGAGTCAAAAATTCTAAAAATCGGCCAACTCATGATCTAAAGCGTTAATTTTTTCTTGCGATACATATTCAAGTGCTGCTTCATGATTGAAAGATGGCTCCACATTATGAAATGTAGTCATCGCCATAGTGTGAGAAGAAGGAGATGTAAGAGACACATCAATTTGTTCAAAATAAAGATGAGTGAAATTGGAAGCCGAGTGAATAGGTGTGGTAGGATTAGCAGAAAATTCCATAGAGGTCAAATTCATTAAATTTTTCACACTCCTACGCACCACGTACTTAGAATTAGAAGACTGGGTCGTAAAGCTCATAAACTACGTTCAAGTGAGCTATAACACACAGTGCTAAGTGATGAAAAGAAAAGTTTAAGTGTAGAACAATGGGTTCACTAAAATGTAGGGTGAACCGTAATAGTGAAGAGAAGATTTTAAAATGCTTAGAACATGTCAAGCTCACCAAGATGTAGTGTGGAAAAACTACTCCTTAATCAAATACCTTTGATCAATGAGTTAATCACAAACACTATAGTTGGGCTCTGTGATGGGTTCAAATATTGGCTTCTTTTATGTTGTTTTTATATGCTTTCAGACTTTATGCCTATGATATTCCAGATACTTTTCCAAGACATTACCATCATAATATGTTGTCTTTTTATATATTCTGCAAACCTTGAACCTATTCTGTCAATATGAAATATGGTGATAATATTTGTCAATTGAATGAGTTAGACATGAGTATGTATGCATATAAATGAGATTTTATAGTTTAATTATGAAGTTTATTTGCATGCATATGTTCTATAGATTAACCCCTATACAACAACGAGTATGTGGCATTGAGGAAAGGATAATTCGCAGCACATTGTAAAATAGGGCATTAAAGGAAGTCATAGTCAAGCGCTAACTGAAGCTAAATGTGAACCATCATGGACAGAAATAAATGCAAAAGAAGAAGAAGACTTGTTTCAAACGTAGCTTATGTGTGCTCTTGATGAGATCCGTTGCATAAGAATTCTTGTTTGGATAGGACTCTACTTGCTCTGTTCAGTTAGATTAATAAATTGATCTCAAACCTATATCCTAGTATCTAGGAATGGATTGATGGTTGCAGTTAGTTAGTAGTTGCATAAAACTCTCCCATTTTTGTATAAGTTAGGGGGATGAGTTAGATGTTAAGTTAGTTACTTTATTTCTAGTTACTTAGTTGTTACTTTATTGTTACTTTGTTTTTCTATGTTGGAAGATCTAGACATGTTTTATTGAATATAATCTAAAAAGATTCTGTTTATGATATGAATTGAATACAACTATGTGTTATGAGAATGCATGAGAATCTGAAGTAGATTTGATTTCTAGTTAAGTAAGATCATCCCCTGAGCTGGCCACTCAATGTACTGATCCTCACTTCATGTATTTCTTTATTTATTTATGCATTTTTAGTTAAAGTTGTTTCTCTGCTATTTCATAAATTACATTGTGAGTTTAGTAAAATATCCTAATTGTCATTTCTAGTAGTTGTGGTTCATGAACAAGTGCATGATTCATCTACTTTAAGTCCTCCAAAGGTTAGCATTAGTTCTCTTATCATTTCAAATGTTTTGAGTTAATTCTGCAATTTCCTGTCGTTAGCAGTTATCTACAGCTTATGCTGTAGGTACCCGTAGCCACTAGATTCTATAGTTGTTTTTACTATTCTTACATTTCTGAGAATTCTAGCATAATAGAATAGCCTGAATAGGTTTGGATAAGATAGTTTAGGAGGAATATGAGCCCTGAAGGCACATACAGTGTAATGCCATCATAAGCTTACACTCCTTGGTTGATAATTCAATGTAGGAATGCAATGATAGAGTGGACTGTTCAGATAGGTTTACCCCTGAACTGTGTTAAGTCTACAATGCATTAGTTTTCCTCTACATTTTTAGCGCCCTTGCTAGGGATGGTGCTACCTTCATAGGCTCATTTTTACATGCTTTCATACTTTAAATTTTGATTCCAACATTAGGATTAATAAATACACTTTTCAGGAAACACTAGAAATTATACTAACATTGTGTAGGACCATTGGAATATAAAGCCAAATTCACTGTATGTGGAGGCAGAGAGATAACTGAGGCAGATTCCTCCCTTCAAATTTTCACATTAGTGAAGAAACAACTGACTTTATCAATTATACAGTAAAAAGTGTTAAAGAAGAATTTCCTCTTACATCTTCATCAACACCTTCTACATCTTCATCAGCTTCTTCCACAACTACAGAAGGGACCTTCAGAACCATGGCAGATGCTGCGATGGAGGATCCACCAGAGCAAGCAATGTTTGAGTTTCCTATCACTGATCAAGAGATGGCTACAATGCTGAAAAATATTCCACCATCAGCATTACCAGTCTTCTATGGCCTGGTGATAGAGGATCCAAATACATTCCTGTTTCAGTTTGATATCTTGTGTAGGAGCTATGACTATACCTCAGATGCTCATAGGCTGGAACTCTTTCCTGCTACCCTCAAGGATGTAGTTTTGAGATGGTTTATGGGGCTGGGAAAAGATGTCATTCTAGACTGGGACACTATGAAGGAGAAATTCTTGGAGAAATACCAAGATTATTGCCGAGGACATGATAAGAGGAGAGATGACATCTTCAGGATGTCACAAAAGGAGGAGGAACCACTTGAATATTATGTTGAAAGATTCCAGTTTGCTCTGAAGAACCCCCAAAATAGATTATCTGAAGAATCATTAAAACTGGTTTTCTTGAGAGGGTTTAAGGATGATTGCATGGATGCTTTGAATCTCATTGGGCAAGGTGATATTTATTAGCTACCTTTTGAGTCAATTTGTAAAGTCTACCAAAATTATTAAGGACTTTCACTAGATGACCAAGGGGAGAAAGGACATCAATTAAAAACAAGGCAACCAATGGAGTTTCAAGAGTGGAAATTAGTAATTTTTTGTCCAATATGAAAGAGGACATAATCAACCATATGGCTACACAGATGGACACTCTTCACATCAAGAAGAAATTAGAAGAAGCTGATGCAATGCTTACTGAGTACTGTCCCAGTTGTAGGCAAAGGAAGGCCAGTTGTAAATGCAAGAGAGTGGCAAGCATCCAGCAAGAAAAGGTAGAAAGGCCAGAATTTCAGCCATTTGAAGGAGAGGATGGACAATTGTTCTTCATAGCTCAAAGGAGACCTTGGCAGCAAAGACAAGGTATGCCCTCTGATCCACTAAATTTCAGTTCACCCTTTCCTGCTGCAAACCACAATTTCTTTGTTTGGAATACTCAGCCATGACCTAGTAACCAAAATCTCTGGTAGAACCCATAATGGCCTACTCCACAACCTGGTTGGAACCAACATCAGCCAAACCCATGGCCCCAACAAGGTTTTCAAGGTTCCAACTATAATCCCTAGTGGCCTACACAGCAACCTCAATGGCAGCCTCAGTGGAACAAGAACCGACAATGGCAGTAAAATGCAAATTACCAGCAACCTATGATTCCATCTCAACCACAGTAGCCAACCATAATGCCTCCATCAGCACCTCAAAATCCACCTCCTAGACCTACCCAAATCCCTGCCGAACCTGCACCTAACCCTAACAACAAGCCTATTCAACATGCTTACACTAACAAGGTGATGCAATATCCCACCTATGGGGTAGGAGTGAGTAATGTTCATCTCAGATCAGGGAAGCAACTTGTAGGCCCTTCATCTCCCTAAATTACAGAACTTGAAGATGAAGAACTTACAGAGGAAGGCTCAGATAAACCACCTTTGGAACTTGAACCAACTCAGGAACCTCAGACCATTTCACATCCTAAGCCTCCTTTCCCTGAATGCTTGGCTATCCAGAAACAACCAGCACAGTTTGAAAATGATCTCATAGGCTAGTTCTAAGATATAAGCATAAAGATTCCCTTAATCCAAGCCATCAAAGATATTCCCATCTACACTAAGACTACTCGAGATCTCTACATAAAGAAACAAGGAAGAAAGAGGATAGACCCAAAGATAGTTCATGTTTTGGGTAACCTAGTTGACATAATGTTGGGGAACATAATTGTTCCCAAATATATAGATCTAGGTAGTCTATTGGTGGGTGTCAAAATCAATGAGACTCTGATTAAGAATACTTTGATAGATTTAGGTGCTGCAATTAATGTAATTGTTGTTATATGGAGCCTAATCAGACTCGGAGGTTAAATTTACCCCACTTTTATCGGCATGGTTTCCTCCCAAATTATTTAATGGGGTCAAGGGGCAGCACCCCCCAAGATGGGGTCAAGGGGCAGCACCCCTTGCGGGGTCCAGGGGAAGCAATTTTTATTATTTTATAAAGATGTCGGGAGTTATTTTTCTATTGGCCGACATAAAAAAAACCCTATTTTTGTAACCGACATAAGGCTTGATAAAAGTGACTAAGGATTAGGGTTTCCATTGATGTATTGTAGCATTTTGTAGCAGTATTAAGTTGCAAGGATTACTAGTTGTAATCAGTTTTGATTTACTAGATAATAATATTGGACTCTCTATTGGTGGATGTAGCCTGAGTTTGGGTGAACCACATTAAAACTTATCTCTGACTATTATTATTTCTATGTATTTTCATTCCTTTGTTTAATCTTTATTTGCATTTAATTGATATTTTCTGCCGGCTAACCCTAACAAGCGGTATCAGAGCGAGTATTCTTAAAGGAACAAGCGGTATCAGAGCGAGTTGTATTTGATTATCGTCTATAGGAAGGTCTCATGGATGAGTGGGAGCAATGGTGGATGAGGGTAAATTGAAGGTAGATAAAGTCAATGGGAAGAACTATCAGTTATGGAAGATGCAGATGGAAGATTATCTCTATCAGAAGGATTTATGGAGGCCTTTGGAAGGAGTATCCAAGAAACTGGCAGGGATAACGGATGAGGATTGGGAACTTCTAGATAGAAAGGCACTGGGAACCATTTAGTTGTGCCTAGCACCATCTGTGGCATTCAATATAACAGAAGCGATGACAACAAGTGAACTGATGAAAGCTTTGGCTAAATTATATGAAAAACCCTCAGCCTCAAATAAGGTATTTCTCATGAAGCGTTTGTTTAATCTGAAAATAATTGAAGGTGGATCTGTGATAGATCATTTAAATGAGTTTAATATGATTACCAGTCAGTTAACTTCTGTAAAAGTGAAATTTGATGAAGAGGTGAGGGCTCTCTTAGTTTTATGTTCTTTGCCAGAAAGCTGGAATAGATTGGTAATGGCTGTAAGTAAATTTGTCTCTAGTTCAAGCACTTTGAAATTTGATGTTGTTGGTGTTATCCTTAGCAAGGAAATGCGATGAAAAAGCTTAGGAGGGTCCACTATAGGTAGCATTTTGAATGTAGAAAGTAGGGGCAGATCAAAGGAGAGAGGAAAAGGTTCTGGAGGTCATGGGAAGTCACAAGAAAAATCAAAGTACAAGAGATCCCAACTTAGAGGATAGAAGGATTGCTGGTATTGTGGGAAACTAGGTCATCTGAAGAAAGATTACTGGTCTCGGAATAATAAAGAAGGAGACAAACAAGAAGGCAATAAGGAGGCAAATGTGGTAAGTAATAAATCTGAAGATGATGCTTTGATTCTTTCCCTAGATAATGCTGATGATTCACGGGTTTTAGATTCAGGGGCCTCATTTCATGCTACGCCCCATAGAAGTTATTTTCTTGATTATGTCTAAGGGGATTTTGGGCTGATTTATTTGGGAGATAACGAACCCTGCCAGATTGTTGGAAAGGGAAGAATCAAGATTATGTTGCAGAATGGGAATCATTAGCTACTACAAGAGGTAAGGCACATTCCAAGGTTGAGTAGGAATTTAATTTTAGCAAGGCAACTAGCTGATGAAGGTTGCATTGTTACAATTACTGATAAAAATTGGAAGGTTTCAAAAGGTGCCTTAATAGTACCAAAAGGTGTGAAAGTAGGCACCTTATATCTTTGTACAAGTCATAATGTTCCTTCTACTTTAGCTATTACAGAGAAAAAACAAACAGGTTCAGGAATAGTTGTTGTAGGTTCGCATGAAGAGACTAAAACAATTGCTGTAGGTTTTGAGACAACACTGTGGCATAATAGACTTGGGCATATGAGCGAAAAAGGTATGAAGGTACTTCATTCTAAGAAAGTTTTACCAGGTTTGAAATGTGTTAATATGAATTTCTGTCAAATTTGTGTGTATGGAAAACAAAAGAGAGTCAGTTTTCTCAAGGATGGGAAGCAAAAGAAAGATGAAAAGTTGGAGCTTGTGCATACAGATGTATGGGGACCAGCTTAGGTATCTTCTCTCGGTGGCTTTCGGTATTATGTTACATTCATAGATGATGCAACTAGGAAGGTTTGGATTTATTTCCTTAGGCATAAATCTGATGTATTTGAAACATTTAAGAAATGGAGAAGCTTAGCTGAGAATGAGACGGGTAAAAGATTAAAATGTCTTAGATCTGATAATGGTGGTGAGTATTGTAGCAAAGAATTTGAGGATTATTGTTCCTTTAATGGAATTCGTAGGCAGAAAATAGTTCCAAGGACTCCATAGGAAAATGGAGTTGTTGAACGCATGAATAGGACAATAATGGAGCATGCAAGGACCGTGAGATTGCATGCTGGGCTGCCTTTAAACATGTGGGCAGAGGCTATCAATACTACTGTATATTTAATTAATAGAAGTCCTTCAGTTCCTTTGGGCTGTTGTATTCCAGAGGAAGCATGGACAGGTAAGAAGGTGACTTATTCTTTTCTCAAAACCTTTATATGTGAAGCATTTGTACATGTAGATTCTGAAAATAGAACCAAGATGGATGCAAAATAAAAAAAGTGTACCTTCGTTGGATATGGCATTGATGAATTTGGTTATAGGCTTTGGGATTTTGAAAATCATAAAATTGTGAGAAGCAAGGATGTTGTATTCAATGAGAAGGTGTTGTACAAAGATCAGTTGCAACAGCATGAGAAGAAAGAAAAGGATCATGTGGTGCTAGATGATACTCCAAATAGTGATGTTTCAGTGGTTCCTCATGCTCCACAATAGAAACAAGAAATACCACAAACTCCAGTGAATGTTAGATGGTCAACAAGGCTAAGTAGACCTCCTGAAAGGTTTTCTCCCTCTTTGTATTCTATTTTGTTAACAGATGTTTGTGAACTAGAAGGGTATGATGAAGCTATGCAGGTGGATACAAAGGTTCAGTGGGAGCTTGCAATGAAAGAGGAAATGGACTCCTTGTTGAAAAATTAGACTTGGGAATTATGTAAGTTGCCTGTAGGTAAAAGGCTTTACCAAACAAATGGGTTTATAGGCTGAAAGAGGAAGATGGAGGTAAGAAAAGATTTAAAGCCAGGTTAGTTGTAAAAGGATTTGAACAGAAAAAGGGCATTGATTTTGATAAGATTTTTTCTTCGGTTGTTAAGATGACTTCTATTTGTATTGTTTTAAGTATTATGGCTACTGAAGATTTGCATTTGGAACAACTAGATGTGAAAACTACCTTTCTCCATGGTGATTTGGAGGAGGAGATCTATATGGAACAATCATAGGGATTTGAGGTCAAAGGTAAGGAGCAACAGGTGTGCAAATTGAAGAAGAGTTTGTATGGCCTGAAATAAGCACCTCGGCAATGGTATTTAAAATTTGATAGTTTTATGGTTGAGCAAGGCTACAGCCGGTGTAATTCTGACCATTGTGTTTATTTTAAGAGGTTGGATAATGACAGCTACATTGTTTTATGTTTATATGTTGATGACATGCTTGTAGCAGGGTCTAACATGGATCACATAAGTGAGTTAAAACAACAGTTAGCACAATCATTTGCTATAAAGGATTTGGGAACAACAAAACAAATCCTTGGTATGAAAATTTGCAAAGATAGGAAGAATAGAAAATTGACTCTATCTCAGGCTGATTATGTTGAAAAAGTGTTACAGAGATTCCATATGGAGAATGCAAAAGCTGTCAGCACACCTTTGCCTAGTCATTTGAAATTGACTAAGGAGATGTGTCCTAAGACACAAGAGGAGGAAGAAAAAATATCCAAGGTACCATATGCTTCAACTGTAGGAAGTTTAATGTATGCCATGGTATGCACGAGACTGGATATTGCACATGTTGTAGGAGTCGTAAGAAAGTATATGAGTCATCCCAGATTGGAGCATTGGAATGTGGTAAAATGGATTCTCAGATATTTGAGAGGTACATCTAATAAACACTTATGTTTTGGGGGCTCTAATACTAATTTACTAGGCTATGTGGACTCAGATTTGGCAGGGGATATTGATACCAGGTGGAGTACTACAGGTTATGTTTTTACTATAGGTGGGACAGTAGTGAGTTGGATCTCATGGTTGCAAAAGGTGGTTGGTTTATCCACCACGGAGGCAAAGTATGTAGCTGCAACAGAGGCAAGAAAGAAGATGATATGGCTGCAATCTCATGAAAGAATTGTGCAAACAACAGGCTAACAGTTCTTTGTATATAGATAGTCAGAGTGCCATACATCTTGCAAATAATTCTACCTTGCATTCAAAGACTAAACACATTTAGTTGAGGTATCACTTTATTCAGTCAGTGTTAGATGATGGATAGTTAAGGCTGGCAAAGATACATACAGATGAAAATCTAGAGGATATGTTTATAAAGGTAGTGACAAGGGAGAAGTTGAGCTCCTCTTCAGCTTCGATTTGTCTTCAAGACTGAAAACAAAAAAATCAGAACAACAGAGTCTAGAGTGCTTATTTCCAGTGGGAGCTACAAGGTCAACGGTGTTATGATTAGTCTCCAAGTGGGAGATGATATGGTTTGGAGTCTAATCAGTCTCCAAGTGGGAGATTGTTGTTATATGGAGCCTAATCAGACTCAGAGGTTAAATTTACCCCACTTTTATTGGCATAGTTTCCCCCCAAATTATTTAACGGGGTCAAGGGGCAGCGCCCCTTGTGGGGGTTTGGGGGCAGCGCTCCCAAGACGGGGTCAAGGTGCAGTGCCCCTTGCAGGGTCCAGGGGCAGTGATTTTTATTATTTTATAAAGACGTCGGGAGTTATTTTTCTATTGGCTGACATAAAAAAAACTATTTTTGTAACCGACATAAGGCTTGATAAAAGTGGCTAAGGGTTAGGGTTTCCATTGATGTATTGTAGCATTTTGCAGTAGTATTGAGTTGCAAAGATTGCTGGTTGTAATCAGTTTTGATTTACTGGATAATAATATTGGACTCTCTATTGGTGGATGTAGCCCGAGTTTGGGTGAACCATGTTAAAACTTGCCTCTCGCTATTATTATTTCTGTGTATCTTCATTCCTTTGTTTAATCTTTATTTGCATTTAATTGATATCTTCTACCAGCTAACCCTAACAGTAATGACTAAGGAGACAATGCAGACACTCCAGTTGAGCAACCTTAGGCCTACTCAGATAGTCTTGCAATTAGCTGATAGGTTTATAGTCAAACCTGAAGGGATCATTGAAGATTTGGTCATTGCATTAGATTCTTGGGAATACCCTGCTAATTTCATAGTCCTGCAACTAAAGGTTAATCTTGCTGGTTATCCTCTTATACTAGGGAGACCATGGCTTGTCACAACAGATGCATTTATAGAATGCAGGTCTGGTAACATGATCATATCCAATGGGACTGTGACCAAGAAATTGGTTCTATATCCACCAGCCCAACCTTATCATGAGCTTGAGCAGACCATTTGGCCTACCCTAGAAGATGAGGACAACTATTCCTTACAAACCCTTATGACTATTGAGCGCAGCCCCTTACTAGATATTTAAGATGAGGATGAGTTGATTGCTCACATTGTACAAAATGACTATGGAAGGCATCTGCAGCAGCAAGACTATTTATCTTTCTTACAAGATCCCTTAGGAAGCATAATACCTACCAGTTCATCAGAGGAAGTATCTCAAATATTTCATACTTTGTTACCGAAGCAATGCTTACTAGTAATCCCTAGTCTTGATTTGTCCTCTGTACAAGAAATGTCTAAGCCTTTAGAGATCAAGCCAGGAAAAGTGTTGATTGTTAATAATGAATTAACTGATGAGCAACAACAATCCCTACATGTGCAGTACTACAAAACCACTCAGTAGCGTTTGCATGGGATCACAATGACATCAAGGGCATACATCCTGCTTTATGTATGCATAAAATCTACATTGATGATGGCCACAAGGCTATAAGACAACAACAGAGACACATGAATCCTTCTCTCAGAGAGATAGTGAAAGCTGAACTTCAAAAGCTTTTAGATGCAGGGTTCATATACCCCATTTCAGATAGTGAATGGGTTTCACCATTGGTCATAGTTCCAAAGAAAGGTGGCAAATGGAGAGTTTGTGTTGATTATAGAGAACTAAATGCTGCCACCAAGAAAGATCACTTTCCATTGCCCTTCATTGATCAAGTTCTTGATTCTTTAGCAGGTAAGAAATATTTCTCATTTCTTGATGGTTTTAGTGGCTATAACCAAATCAAGATTGCACCAAAGGATCAAGATAAGACAACATTTACATGCCCTTGGGGGACCTATGCATATTTTGTCTTGCCTTTTGGTTTGTGCAATGCTCCAGCCACTTTTCAAAGAGCAGTCCTTAGTATTTTCTCTGACTTTGCCCATGACAGTATGGAGATTTATATGGATGATTTCACCACATATGGTGAAACCTATGATGAAACTTTACAAAATTTGGATAAAGTTTTGAAGAGATGCATAGAGCACAACCTATCTTTGAGCAATGAAAAGTGTTTTATGATGATGACACAAGGAATAGTTTTGGAACATTTTATCTCAAGTGCAGGCATACAAGTTGACCCAAAGAAGATTGAAATTATCTCTACCCTACCTATTCCATAAAGACAGAAGGATGTAAGGAGTTTCCTGGGACATGCATGTTATTATAGGAGGTTTATTAAGGATTTTAGCAAAATTGCTGCACCTCTGTTTACTCTGTTGACAAAGGACAGTGAATTTGAGTGGACACCAGATTGTCAGACTTCCTTTGAAAAGATAAAAGCATCCTTGACACAGGCTCCAATTCTCAGAGGTCCAAATTGGACACTGCCTTTCTACATCCACACAGATGCATTAGAATTTGCCATTGGAGTAGTCCTAGGCCAGCAAGAAGGAACTAAGAAGTATGCAATATACTATGTAAGTAAAAACTAGCAGGGAGCTGAGTTGAACTACACTGTGACAGAAAAAGAAATGTTGGCAGTTGTTTATGCCATTAATAAATTCAGACACTACATTATTGGTTATAAAGTGTTCATACATACAGATCATGCAACAATTAGATATTTGATGAATATGCCAATAGTGGGTGGCAGACTAGTTAGATGGTTGTTGTTACTGCAAGAATTTGACATAACAATTGTTGACAAACTAGGTAAAGCTAATGTAGTTGCTGATTTTCTATCTAGATTGCCCACACAATCATCAGAAGGAGTGGTTGATGACTCTTTTCTTGATGAGCATCTATTTGCTCTAACTATACACACCCCATGGTATGCAGACATAGCCAATTATTTGGTTTTAGGGTAGATTCCAGGTTACTTTTCTCTAAGGGAGAAGAGATAACTAGTTCACAAATGTTTTCCTTATTCTTGGATTTTTGGATTCCTATTTTACACTAGCCCATATAACATTATGAGAAGATGCATTAGAGAGGATGAGGTGTTTGATATATTGAAGGCCTGTCATGATGAACCCTATGGTGAACACTTTGCAGCCAAAAGGACAACCTTCAAAATATTGAGAACAAGATATTACTGGCCAACACTTCATAAAGATGTTGTCAAGTATACTAGAAGTTGTGATCAGTGTCAAAGGATGGGGAGACCTACCAAAAGTGATGAAATGCCTTTGCAACCACAAATCTCATTAACTCCTTTTGATAAGTGGGGACTGTATTTTGTCGGTCCTATCTCTCCTACTTCAAACAACAAGGAATATATCCTGGTATGTACTGATTACTTAACAAAATGGGTGGAAGTTAAAGCCTTGCAGTTTGCTAGAGATGGCAATGTGGCAAAATTTTTGTATGAGGACATCTTCAGTAGATATGATGTACCAAGGGAGATAGTGACTGATCAAGGCCCACAATTCACATAAGATTTAATCACTAGACTGGTGGAGGAATACTAGATTAGACACAAAAAGTCCACTCCCTACCATCCCCAGGCTAATGGTCAAGTTGAAGTAACCAACAGAGAAATTGAGAACATATTTACAAAGACAGTATAGCTTCATAGAAGAGATTGGGTTTCTAGGTTACCAGAAGTTGTTTGGGCATATAGAACTACTTGGAAGACAACTATAGGGTTTACACCTTATGAATTGGTCTATGGCAAGACAACAGTCCTGCCTATAAAATTTGAATACAAAACCCTGAGGACATCAGTAGAATTAGGGATGGATTTGATAGAAGATCAAAAGGATAGACTACAACATTTGAATGCTCTTGATGAAATCAGATTAGAATCCATCCACCATTCAGAAGGTTATACAGAAACAAAGAGTCAAATGGCATGACAAGTATATCAAGACTAAAGAATTCACTTATGGTGATTGGGCACTTCTTTATGATTCAACCTATAAAGACTTCAAGGGCAAGCTTCAATCCTGGTGGTTGGGGCCATATGAGATTAAACAAGTATTCCCTAATGGTGCAGTCCAATTACATACTATTGATGAGGTCTAGTTTTCTTTGCTAGTCAATGGACATAGGTTGAAACTGTATAAGAAGCCACTTCAGAAGGATGATTTTCTCATTTCTCTAGCCACTCAGTATGGTACTCCTAGCACTCCTGATGAAGGTTCTATGACACCAGCTGATACACCATCAGAGGATGATCCACCAATCCTGTCTAGTGATGTAGAGGTTGAATTGCAATACTCAACCCCTGTTGCTGAGACTTAATTTTCCATGCTTTATAATCCACATGCACACACAACACACTATCCATGGTAATCAAAATTAACTTCAGAGGGACCTATTTTTCACTATCAGAGAGACCTATTTTTAACATGCAGTAGGGACCTGTTGCATTTGGGACATGGTATAATGATTCTGTACACATTTGGTCGAGACTTGTACTGCGGGTTCCTGTAGCAACAAATGTCTACATAAATTTTCAACACTTTGGCAAAATTCCATTCTTCTTCTTGCAGGTTTCATTCCTTCTACACGTGCTTCATCCATTTTCAATAAACCAAGGATTGCGGCATGCTTGTACAAATCACATTCACAAGCTGTTGCATCAACTGTTGCGATCTGTCACATTGCATCAATTCTGACGTACCCGCCACCCTCCCATCCACTCTATGCATATCACTCTGCTCATGCTAAATAAATGCCAAGTACGTGCTCTCCAGTTCCAAGGCGCACCGCTCAATGCTCTCCATAACGGATGCACATAAGGTAACCTTTAATGATTAACTTAAAATTTCTATTTATATTCATTATTACTTATTGTTTATTTCATGCATGTGACAATATACCACCCTTTCCATTTCATCATTACTCTTTCATCCCTGCAAATTCATTCGTGAAGTGCGGTCACTTCACCTTTCAGTTGGCGGAGGGGTATATGGTCAGTTATTTTTTATTTTTGCCACCAAGTTTTTAGAAGTTGTTAAGGTTTTCATGTGCCATTTTCCACAATAGTCGACCTACCCTAAATTGTAAGCTTGTTGTTTCCCTGTGAGTGAGCTGAAATTTCAAAAAATTTCATAACAAAGAGCTCTAAAAGCTACAATTGGGGGGGGGGGAGAATTGAAAGGCAGTCTTCTGAAGGTGGTAGAATTGAAATTAAGCAGAATTAAGAATTGATGAGAGTGCAGAATATAGGTGCAATGGGGGGTGATGTTATCAGAAGAGAGCCATCAATGCATAAGGAGATATTAGAGGATGTATTGGTTCCACCACTCTTTACCAGAGTGGGGTGGTTAGATTACTTTATGAAATTAACAAAGTATGATAATGAAATGACAAGGGATTTTGTAGCAACATTGTAGTATGACGAAGCAACAATCAGGGGATTAGTTGTGGATGCCTCTGGAACAACCATTGCCCAAGTCACCAGATTACCACGTACAGGGTCTGAGTATCCAGCTCGTGCTGATGCAGCTGCGGCAAGGGAAGAATTCTACGAGCGTGTAGAGAATCTAGACTCGACCACACAAGGTACAAAGAGATTATCCCTTCCATTCTTTTGGGGGAAATGTGCTTCATATATTATCAAATATATTACCTGTGATGGTCAACATAATTTGCTGTATATTGCACATTTTAAGTTGTTGAATCACTTGCGTCATGATAAGCTAGTTAATGTTCCCAATTATCTTTATAATATGTTGAAAAGAATAGCATTTGAGTATAAGAAAAGGCAAACAAAGACTACATTGTCCCATCATTGTTTGATAGCTCTATTGGTTAAAAGGAGTTTGAGAATTCAACACCCACATGTTGATTGGGATGCTTTTAAACAATGCATGGATATTTCAAAATTATTGGAAGTAGATGAACCTCAACAGGAGCCAAAACTAGATGCTGAACTAGATGTTGAACCTAAAGTTGAACCTGAACAGAAAGAGCCATAGGAGGAAATTACTCCAGAAACTAGACCAGTGACTGTTGAAGAACCCTCACCCCCTAACCCTAAACCTATGAGAGGAGCTATGAGAAGTGATGCTTCTACTTCTTCTAGGAAGAAGAAGAGTAAGAAGAATGTAGAGAAGCATAAGGGCATTGAGAAAGAGAAGGGTGCAGGGGAGAGGAAGAAGAGGGGAAGTAAGAAAAAGAGAAAAACTGAAGAGAAGCCAGAAACTGTCACACCTAGGCATCCAGGAAGGCTGAAGAGGCAGAATGTGGGAAAAAGAGTTGATAAGGAATAAGGTAAAGTAGAAAAGGAAGAAGCACAACAGTAGCAAGATCCAACACTATTGGACACAACTTCAGAAAAGGAAGGACATGCCCTTGAGAATGCTCCTACTGATGCTAGTATACCTGCTAAGCGAAGAAGGTATGTTTCTTCATCTTCTAGTTCTGATTTAGAAGACATTTTCATTGCAAAGAAGATGGGAAAGTCAGTTCCTAGTAGCCCTGCTAAATAAATTTTTGATGTCACTGGAAATAAGGATAAAAGTTTTGATTTTGGAAAAGAAAAAGAGTTGTTGGAAGATAGGAATATAAGGCAAGAACTTCAAGAAGCCCTTGATAGGATAAAACAATTAGAAGAACAAGTGAAACAGTATGAGGAAAAGGATAGGGAAAAAGAGATAAGAATACAAGAGTTGGAGGAGAAAATTCAAACCTATGGTCATGGAGCCAATATGGATCTATTAGCATAGGTGGTTGAGAGTAAATGGAAAATGAGGGAAGTGAAGCACCAATTCTGCAGGCTCCTGTAATAAGACCTCCAACATGCCTCACTATTCTATCTTTGGGTTTTGAATTGATGAAGTTCAATAAGGAATTCAAGCAAGAAAAGGAAAACTAGGAGAAAGAGAAACAAATTCTTAATGCATCATTAGAAAGTAAAAATTTTGAATTGAAAAGGTTGGAAAGGAAGCTGACAGAGGTAATTGATAGAGCAATTCAATTCATTGAGTGTAGACCTCCACCTAGAGTTTATACATTGTTTCTTAAGGAAAAATTTCTCAGTTTTCAGTTTAATAGATTCATTAATTATCAGCCTATTTCTATCTATTCAAGGCATAATTTTTTCCAGTTATTTCAAGAAGTTAGTCTGGAGGAACAAGATCAGTTGTGTGAGTATTGTTGCACAATTACTTGATGTAAAAAGATACAGAGTGGAACCCCTTAATTCATGTTGGGGATTTTCAAGTTAGAGCACCGTCATCTTACTTCACGAATGAGCAGCTTAGAGGGGAACTGATGGATAGGTATGAGAAACAAGAAAAGAAAGTGCCACTGCAGATTAGGAAAGAATCCTTAAATCCCAATGTGATCTTGACCCAATGGTTAGCACTCCTCTCTCATAAGGATCCATGTAAAGTAATTATGGATTTGAGACTTAGGGATTGTAGAAGGATTCAGTGGTTAGCAGTGTCTATTCTTCAGAACTGCTAGAGGTATGTGCAAAACAGATGGGATAGTCTAACCCCAGAATTGCAGAAGAAGGAGCCTCACTCTTTCCACAATTTTATGAATATGTTTGAGAGATTGCGCAGGTACATCTAGATTTTAGAGAAAAGAGGAGTAGCATGGCTACCCCTTACGTATCACCCTCCTATTCTCCTTTATCCAGTACCATACTAAGCAGGAGGAAAAAGTGATGAGTGTAGGAGTGCAGAATCAACCAGGATGGATAGACTTGCATGCTATAATAGTTTTTATCTCAAGCAGGAATAGGGGGTCAGAGAGATTAAGGACCTTAGGCAGATTACTTTGCATTATAATCTTTTCCCCTAGATGTTTAATTGAGTGTTTTGCTTGAGGACAAGAAAAACTCTAGTTGGGGGGAAATGATGGGTTCAAATATTGGCTTCTTTTATGTTGTTTTTATATTCTTTCAGACTTTATGCCTATGATATTCCAGATACTTTTCCAAGACATTACCATCATAATATGTTGTCTTTTTATATATTCTGCAAACCTTGAACCTATTCTGTCAATATGAAATATGGTGATACTATTTGTCAATTGAATGAGTTAGACATGAGTATGTATGTATATAGATGAGATTTTATAGTTTAATTATGAAGGTTATTTGCATGCATATGTTCTATAGATTAACCCCTATACAGCAGTGAGTATGTGGCATCGAGGAAAGGAGAATTTGCAACACATTGCAAAGTAGGGCATTAAAGGAAGTCACAGTCAAGCACTAATTGGAGCTGAATGTGAACCATCATGGATAGAACTAAATGCAGAAGAAAACTTGTTTCAAATGCAGTTTATGTGTGCTCTTCATGAGATCCGTTGCATAAGAATTCTTGTTTGGATAGGACTTTGCTTCCTCTATTTAGTTAGATTAATAAATTGATCTCAAAACTGTATTCTAGTATCTAGGAATGGATTGATGGTTGCAGTTAGTTAGTAGTTGCATAAAACTCTCCCATTTTTGTATAAGTTAGGGGGATGAGTTAGATGTTAAGTTACTTACTTTATTTCCAGTTACTCTATTGTTACTCTGTTTTTCTATGTTGGAAGATCCAGACATGTTTTATTGAATATAATCTGAGAGGGTCTCGACCTTGGACGACACCACACCATGAGGATGTCTGTGCTAGGCGCTGGAGTCCAAAATATGCTAAAATAAAATTTATCAATCCAATATGGACTCAAATCACCTACACAACACAGATTTCAATGCAACACACACCTAGTAATATTCCATGTAATATAAGGTCAAAATGAAATTGATTACACTAAAGAGAATGAATATAAACAAATAGAAAAAAAAGTCATACAAAACCTCTGTGTGGCTATAAAGTCCTCAATCCAAGAAACCTGCGGAGAAAGAGGAAAAATGGCTAGGCTATTTGGGGACTTGCCTCACTCAAGTCTTGGTGTTGGTATTTCTACCTACACAAGCAACAATAGATATAGAGAATGAAATCGAAAGGAAAGCTAATGTGTTCTCTTACCTTAAATGTGTCTAGGAAACTAAGAGTAAAAACAAAACAACTAAAATAAAAGATTAACTTCTTTGGTCTACAAGGAAGAAATCATCAACAATGCAACTAGTACAATAAACAACACAAGTGGTCTACACCCAACAAAGGAAAGTGGTGGTCTACACCAAGCAATGCAAAATAGATTTTGAAATGAGATGACACTAAGGAAAACAATGAATAATCTTGAAGATGAAAGAAAATGTGAAGACAAAATAACATGAAATAAACTCAAAAACACAAGATTTATACCTTCAAAAGCCTTCACATATCCTTTTCTCCTTGATAAGGTGGAGGAGAGATGCACCCAAGTCACTCCTAGCTATACCCAAACTAAGTGTATGTGGATTTCTCAAGGAATTCAACACAATATGAAATTAATGGAGGATTTAGCTAGCAAATGGATAGGTGTATTGGCATAATGAGGAAGCATAAAACTTGAGATGAGATTTTAGCATGATAATGATGCAAATGGCTTAAGATGAAAATAGCTTAGGATGAGCTTGTATTTATAGGCATTTTGGAGGGGATTTGAGATCAATGGTTGAGATTCAAAATTTAAATCTAATGGTAGAGATGAAGAGATGAGATGGAGGGCTAAGACTTCATCAACAAAAAAGGAGGGTTTGATTATTTATGAATTTTAAATTCACCTTGGGAAGACTTTGCATTAATGAGGATTAAGACTTGAGAGAATAAAAAATTAGTTTTTGTGGGAGAATTAGAAAAAAAATTAAGGTTTATTGGTGAATGGGATGACATGTGACACGTGTTTATTTGGAAAACACGTGTGAGCTATTTTTATTAAAAAGAGCTCTAACATGGAAAAGGAAAGGTGAGGTGGAAGAGTCATGTGATCCCTTTGAATAAAAAATTGCTTTTTATTCAAAGGGTGTGGGGAGATGGGTTAATCAAAGTTTGACCCATTTAATTAAGTGTTTAACTTAATTAATATAGCCATTGGAAATTAGTGGGGGGATTAATTAGTGGTTAAAATTAATTAAATAAGGATTTATTTAATTAATTTGGGTCTAGGGGCTAGGTAGGTTAGAGTAGCTAATTAAATGATTGGTATTTATTCAATTAGGCTAGGTTTAGGTCATAGGCAAGGGGAGATTGATTAAATAAGCATGTTTTATTTAATTAATCTAGGTTAGGGAATGAGGGAAATTAATCAAATAAATATTAAGATATTTATTTAATTAATTGTGAATGATATCTAAGGTATAGTGATAAATTAGATGAATTAATTTATCACATGTGAATAATTGATGATGAATGGCTAAGGATGAGTGGCTAGGGATGCATAAGGATTAATTAATTAATTAATTTTGATTTTATTTAATTAATGGTGGAAGGGATAATTAGTAGTGCAAGGATGCGGGAAAGTGGCTTGCGGGGTAAAGACAGTTTCAGGTGTCTACATTTTGCCCCTCTTTGATTTGGCATCGTGACCAAATGGGAATGGTGTCAGGTCAAAGAATGTTTTGCCTCGATTGACAGGGGGAATGGAAATGGATGAGGGACACCCCCTCGAGAGATCAGGTGAAAAAATTATTTTTTTTCAGGCAAACTCTCAAAAAGAAGAGAATGATGGTGAAAAAGGGGTTCAAGATGGGAACGAGATTGATAGAAGAAAAAATAGGTGAAAACGAGTAATATTTGTGACCTGAGGAGAAGAATCGGTGAATTAGGGCTTATGTGGCAGCTATAGATAGGCAAAAGTTGGCCCAACATGCCACATTTGCACACCTAAGCTTACTAAATTGGAGAGAGAAGAGCGAGAGCAATGGCACAACCATCCTTCCCACGTCATGAGCACCGATCTGAGCAAGTTTGAGAGTGGTAGAGGATACCAGAGGCTAGTGCATGGGTATGTTGACTAACCCTACTTTGTCATTTCTCAAGTTTTGGGGTAGTTATGGGGCTATAAAGGGGTAGGTTAGGGGTTTAGCACCAACATGTAGCCGCACAGTGTATTAGGCCGACAGTTTAGCACCTTAGGTTAGATTAGTGCAAATGGGTAGAATGAGGGAGGTGCTAGTTTTAGCACCAAAGGTCAACAGATTGGTGCAATCATCTCAATTTGTGCTAAGATTATGGGGGTTTTAACACAATCATCTCAATTAGCGCAGACCCCTGGTTATTAGCGTAATCATCTGATTAGTGCAGACCCCTAGGTATTAGCACAATAGGCTAGTAGATTAGTGCAAATAGCTAGTTTAGTGTCAAATCTTAGGGTTTTGGGTTGTCAAGGTGAATTAGCACCAAGGGTTAGATAAATAGAGAAATCATCTCGATTAGCGCCAAAGGTTTGAGTACTAGCGCAATCATCTAGATTAGTGCTAGAGGTCTATGGTTTAGCACAATTGTCTTAATTAGCACCTGAGATAAATGGATTAGCGCCATTATGTTGTTTTGTAGAAAATTGATTAATTTGGTTGGTTTCTTGGACGCAGGTTGCCCTGGGGTCTCTATAGTTACAAGAGTGGCGGCCACCAGTGATGGTGTGTAGAGATAGACTCACGTAGGCAGAGCAAAACCGCATGCGAGTGGTTGGTCTTCATTTTGTTTCGGTGATGCCCCGATTAAGGGAAAATCAGGCTATGATGACAACGTTGGTGGAGTGCTGGAGGAGAGAGACTTGCACATTTTTGCTACCCATGGGTGAGATCACTATCACCCTTGAGGATGTGTGGGGGATCCTATGGATCCCCATTCGGGGTGAGCGGGTTATATATAATGCAACGATGGGATTGGCGACGCTTGGGCAGGTATTTTCCCTGAGACAAGTGGTGATAGATCAGGAGCATCAAGAGATGTTGTGGGATGCTTCTCTGAGTGGGGGACTAAGTGATTTTGAGTTGTACTTATGTGAGATGATTGGTGGGATACTGATGTTAGATCGACACTCTCAGGGGTTTCCCATGGGATGGGGAGATTACATAGAGCAAATGGTGACTTATAGTGCAGTATATGCATGGGGGCCATGCGTATTGGCCCAAATTTATCATGAGATGCATATGGTTGTCTATCAGCATGGGGCCATCTTGGGCTATCGAGTTACACTTCTTCACATGTGGGCATGGGAGAATATTGCTATCACAAGGCTAGTATGTCCCCATGTGAGGCTTTAGCTTGAGCCGTGGGTTATGGCTTATACTGGTACTCTCCAACACCAACAGTTAGGGAGCATGCGATTCTAGAGGCAAGCGATAGATGAGGTTACAACGGTGACATGGAGACCCTACATAGGGTGTGAGTATAGTAGCTCATAGGGAGGACCATTCATATTTTGGATAGATATATCCCATCTTGGGTACTTCGACAGTTCAGGTTGTGGCAGGTTGTGTGACATGTTACATCTATTTTGCTCATGTGCAGTGAGATCAACCAATATGGCCATCAGAGATGGATCCTAGGATGGTGATTGTAGATTTTGATGGATTAGTGGCAGTGGATTGGGATTGGCATTCTGTAGTGGTAGATGTGAGCACCACTTTAACGTATGATGCGTATTGGGTGCAAGCGAGGCTAGTGCAACTTACTCTCCCTGTAGATTAGCCAAGTGTGGATGAGGAGGAAGAGGAGGAGTATATTATTGAGGAGGAGGTAGAGGAGGAGGATGATGGGATGATGCCGAAGATGATGGAGGAGATGGAGGGAGAGGAAGGGGAGCTATTGGGGTCTTCGCAACAATTATGGTGGGGGCGACAGGATCCTCAGGTGCAGGTCCCTCTACTTCTGGGCATCGGGTGCGGCAGAGGGTGGGAGATGTGGAGGAGGATAGAGATATGCTGAGGGCTCATGTGGTGAGCCTAGAGGATCAGGTTAGCTAGATGCAGGTGGATCTAGATACTACATGTGCAGAGTGAGATAGTGCTAGGGTGGAGGTGCAACGATTGCATAGATTACTAGATGGGGGAGCTACAAGGGGAGATGGGGGAGGCATGGATGGAGAAAGGGTTGTGTGACAACAAGCCAAGAAACATGTGTCCCTACTATAGGCACATATTACTCAGTTACAGAGACAACTGTAGGCACATGCTCTACAATGGTAGGGACAGGTACACGCTATTAATGCGAGAGGGATGAGGCTCAACAGGCTATGGGACTAGGGATGGGAGATGTCTTGAGAGGGGTACACCAACATGCATATGATACTGAGAGAGAGGTACAACACTATCACACCCTCTATGAGCATATGGTTCCTGCTAGACAGCGTGAGAGTTATAGGAGCCGTTCTGGAGCTTCTGCATCTTAGAGATCAGAGCAGTCTGAGTGCTTTGTACAATAGCCACAGTCACAACAATAGCCACCTCAGTAGCTAGCGATGGGGGCCACCTCCCTCACGATTAGCAAGACCATCCAAGTTAGGACTTCTTAGAGGGATAGCTCCTCATGGCTGCTTATACATTTTGTATTTTGATGGCTCTACGGAGTCTTATTATATCATGACCATTTTTTGTATATGGATATGCACACACACAAATATATATATATATATGAGATTATCATTTTTGCGGCTTAAGATGGATGCACTTGCATGTTTTGATTATGATTTATGATGTATGATTATGATGCATTATGATGTAGATGTTTATTATGGGTTTCTATGCTTATGATGATGGATTATGCTTATGTATGGATATGGATATTTGTGTTTATGGATGATGCTTTGATGATGATGTTATATGATGTTATTAGGGATACATTATGTTGTTTTATGATGGATGGATGTTTATGGTTATGTTTATATATAGGTGTATTATGATGTGATGTTTATGGATGATTATGTTTTTATGGATGTTTTTTTATGAATTATGATGTGGATTATGCAGATTACCATGTGAATTGTATATGGATGATTATGGATGATATGATGATATGATGGTTATGGGTGGATGCATGTTGTTGTTCTACGAGGGATATGAATGTTTATGTATTTTATGGATTTATGGTAATGTATGGATATTTGTTTATGCTTATGGATGTTTATGGTTTTATGGATGTTTTTGTATATGAATTATGATGTGTATTATGTAGATTATGATGTGGATTATGCATAGATGGATGGATGACATGTGTTGGTGCTAATGATATGATGTGATAATGTGATGCTATGATGTTATTTATTATGTCATATGATGATGTTTATGTGATGGGATTATGATGGATATTTATTATGTGATGGTTATGGGTATGAATTTATGGATGTTAGATTGTTGTTTATTCATTATGGATGGGTGATGCTATATGGATAATGCTTATGATGATATGGTATGGTGATGATTATGATATGATTTATGATCTAATGATGATGTTGTGTATGCAGGATGGAGGATTCTGGTCATGATACATGTGATGTTAGAGCCATTTTGAGGGGTGGGGGGAGGTGTTGGATGTAGGGTTAGTGGATAGTTGGGGGGTAGATTGGGGATGGTGTATCCTCGGTCACTTGATGCTCATTGTGATATAAAGCCACTTTTGGGTTGGGTAGGTTAGGATTGGATGGGATGGTTAGGATTAGATGGCTATGGGATGGTTAGGTCTTTGTCATCATTAATGCAAAGCCAAGGTGACATTATTTCTATAATAACTACATGGTTGCGTTGGTGAGGGACAAAGGTAGGATTGGTTGGTGGGATGGGGGGAATAGGGGTGGGTATTGTGCTAATATTTTTAGAGCAATCCTAAGTTTATTATAGCAAAGAGGATATATTCACCAAGGTATGATAAACCAGGGTGATGTTGTATATCCACCTTTTACATGGACTAGACCCACAAAAGATAGGATGATTCCATTCATGCCCAAGTAGTACAACCTTGTTTAAGTGAACGAGGGGAATCCATAGCATAAGCCCTTAGTACACAAAAAGGTATGAGGAACCTTAGATGCAAAAGGAGATCAATATTCTAGAATTGACCCTACAATTCACGAGATATGATATTAAATTGGAGTAGTGAGAATAGCCCACAAGAACAACATACAAAAACAATGACCATGCCCCATTCTAGGTATTTTCACCATATACCATGATATAGTGAGATCAAGGTAGTTTTTGTTGGGAAAATGTGTCTCAACCTTGCAATTATATAAGGTTAATTGTTGATAGGATATATATATATATATATATATATATATATATACACATTTTCTAGTTACACTGATAGGTGTAATATACAATGGGAGCATGGGGTGGAGTGGGATGCATGTTAACATTTTTTGTTAAAAAAAATTGTTAAATGACTGACATACATTAAATTAATGATATATCGTAAATCTGGACCTCAGTATTATGTTTTAGATCTAATGGTAGATATTTTGTTGGCTTGTCTTGCCCTATAAGGTAACCCTATTTTATAAGGGTGTTGTATTATGATTGTGGCATCGTGATTTATTCTGAGAGTCTGATAGCGATCGTGTTGTCTATGGATCTCTAGTGGTGATACTTCTATGAGAAGCCTTCTCTGCAAGTATATTGTAATCTTTGTGATTTCTTAATAATATATTGGGTGGCTTTTGGAGTGGGGTTTTTCTCCCGAAAGGGTTTTCCCCATGTAAATCACTGTGTTGTGGTATGCATGATATCTATGTTTATTTCTATTTAAGTTTCTGTAACTGTTAAAAATCTGTAAAGTTTTGCATTATCCTCCTCAAGATTAGTGTAGGAAGTTGTTCCACTACCTTAGCTTCCTTACAAGTGGTATCAGAGCCTGATCACCTTTGGTTTCAGTTGTGGGTTGTTGGATTTTTTGAACTAATCTAGATTTGAGTGGGAACTTGTGCAGAAGACACTTTGTGGTCTTGTTGTAGGAATTTTTAGATGGCAAGTTCATCAGGGAGAATAGAGGTGGATAAATTTTCTAGAAATAATTTTGAAATGTGGAAGCTGAAGATGGGGATCTATTGATAGATCAAGATCTATGGGATGCTATTGATGACAAGGTTTCAAGGCCTATAGATCCTACTTTGGCTACTCAATATGATGTTATGAACCGTAAAGCCAAGGGTCTAATCAGATTGTGTTTGGCAGACTATTTTAATCAATGTCCATGAAGAGACCTCTGCATAGAAACTATGGAAGAAGCTTGGTGAGATGTATCAAGCCAAATCTTTAGTGAACAAGATTTTCTTGAGGAAGATATTGTTTTCCTTGAGAATGGAAGAGAGTGGACAAATTATAGACCACCTAGAAGCATTCAATATGCTGGTGGCTCAATGGTATCAGTTGGTGTCAAAATGGATGAGGAGTAGAAATGTTAGATATTGCTTTATTCTTTGCCTAATTCGTGGGATTCTCTTGTTATGGATATTGGGAGTACTTCTATTATATTGAAGATTAAAGATGTGGTGGGTTCTTTTCTTTCTGAAGAGATGAGGAGGAAGGTATCCATCAATGCCAAGGAAGCCCTAAATGTTTGTGGAAGACCTAAGGAAAAAGGAAAGAAGAATGAGAAGTGTGATAAATCCAAGTCCAAGGGGAGATCCAAATCTCTTTGAAAGTCCAAAGTTATTTTCTGGAACTATGGAAGCCTGGACATATTCGTAAGGAATCCAAAGAAGAAAAGAAGAAGAAAAAGAAGAGATTTGATTTTGATTCTAAGTCTAAGAAGGAAGATGGTGATGCATTCATTGCAGGTTTGTCAACTCATGTAGCTAATGATGCATGGTTAATTGACTCAGGTGCATCTTTCCATATGAACTTTAATAGAGATTGGTTTTCTGAATATGAAGAATTTTATGGAGGTAAGGTGTACTTGGGTGATGATTCTTATTTAAATATTGTTGGTCGTGGTAAAGTTAGAATCAAGTTTCCTGATGATAGAATAGAACGGATTAATGTGTGTTTCATATCCATGGATTAGTACAAAATTTGTTGTCTATGAGCAAACTAATAGATGCAGGTGTGTAGGTAGTATTTTTTGATGCAAGATGCAAGATGGTTAGAGGTGCTATGGTGATTGCTAGAGGTGTCATATATGACACATTATATAAGCTTGATGCATGCACTGTTAGTGTAATAGTACTTCTATGAAAATCAAGTCTGTGGAAGAGGTGAGGGTTTCATCTTCAACAGATGGTCATGGCTTTTGGGCACCCAAGGGTGCCCTTTCTGCTAAATCAAAGTTACCCGCAGAGAAAACTATGTTATGGCACCAACGACTTGGCCACATTGGAGAAAAGGGTCTAAGGACCTTCAAAAATAAAAACCTTGTTGAAGGGTTGTTTAATTGTAATCTTGAGTTTGATTTCTATGAGCATTGCATTTATGGAAAACAAAACCACATTCAGTTTTACTCAAGTTCTCATATTATCTTGTGGTATATTGGATCTTATTCATTTTGCTGTGTTTGGTCCTATCCAAAGTCATCTTCTGGAACTGCGGTAAGCCTGGACATATTCGTAAGGAATACAAAGAAGAAAAGAAGAAAAAAAAAGAAAAATAAGAGATTTGATTCTGATTCTAAGTCTAAGAAGGAAGATGGTGGTGCATTCATTGTAGCTTTGTTAACTCGTGCAGGTAATGATGCATGGTTAATTGACTCAGGGGCATCTTTCCATATGAACTTTAATAGAGATTAGTTTTCTAAATATGAAGAATTTGATGGAGGTAAGGTGTACTTTGGTGATGATTCTTATTTAAATATTGTTGGTCATGGTAAAGTTAGAATCAGGTTTCCTGATGATAGAATAGAAAGGATTAATGGTGTGTTGCATATCCTTGGATTAGCACAAAATTTGTTGTCTATGAGCAAACTAATAGATGCAGGTGTGTAGGTAGTATTTTTTGATGCAGGATGCAAGATGGTTAGAGGTGCTATGGTGATTGTTAGAGGTGTCAGATATGGCACATTATATAAGCTTGATGCATGCACTGTTAGTGCAATAGTACTTCTATGAAAAGCAAGTTTGTGGAAGAGGTGAGGGTTTCATCTTCAGCAGATAGTCATGGCTTTTGGGTATCTAAGGGTGCTCTTTCTATTGAATCAAAGTTACCTTTAGAGAAAACTATGTTATGGCACCAACGACTTGGCCACATTGGAGAAAAGGGTCTAAGGACCTTCAAAAATAAAAACCTTGTTGAAGGGTTGTTTAATTGTAATCTTGAGTTTGATTTATGTGAGCATTACATTTATGGAAAACAAAACCATGTTCAGTTTTACTCGAGTTCTCATAAATTATCTTGTGGTGTATTGGATCTTATTCATTCTGCTATGTTTGATCCTGTAGATGTTCCTTAAATTGGAAAATCCACATATTATTTTTCATTTATTGATGACTATAGTAGAAGGACATGGGTATACTTTCTAAAGAGTAAATATTAAGTTTTCAGTCGATTTAAAGAATTTAAAGCAATGGTTGAGTTGCAGACTGGAAAGAAAATAAAATGTTTGAGGACTGATAATGGTGGTGAATTTTTGTCTAGTGATTTTGATAGATTTTGTAAAGATTGTGGTATTTATAAACAAAAGACAACTCCGTATTCTCCACAACAGAATGGAGTTATAGAAATAATGAACATGACACTGATGGAGAAGGCTAGGAGTATGTTGAGTGGTGCTAGTCTAGAAACAAAAGTTTTGGGCTGAAGTTGTTGCCACTGCCTGTTACCTGGTTAATAGGTCTCCTACATTAGCTCTTTTTGATAAGACACCTATAGAGGCATGGTTGAGTTACAATCCTTCATTAAGACATCTTAGAGTTTTTGGTTGTGAGGCATATGCACATGTACCAAAGGAGAAGTGAACAAAGTTGGAGAACAAGGCTATGAAATATATCTTCATCAGATACAGTTATGGTGTGAAAGAATACAAGCTTTGGGATCCTGTTGTACATAAGGTAATATATAGTAGAAATGTTATTTTTAGAGAAACTAAGCCTTCTTCTGTTACATTGTAGCCAGAAACAAAGTAAACAAGAAGATGTGATTTAATTTCCTTCTACACTTGAGAAAGTTGAATCAAGGCCTATGGATAGACAAGAAGTTGAGATCTCATCTAGCTCTGAATCTTTAGAAGAGGAGGAAGAACCTCCAACTCAACTTGTTCGTAGGTCTACAAGGCATAGACAACCACCTGAAAGGTATTCACATGATGATTGGAGATGTATTTTTGCTTTGAATACTAACATGGATGAACCTAGATTTGTAGAAGAGGCATTAGGTATGCAATGATACAGAATCCTGGAAGATTGCTATGGATGAAGTAATGACATCTTTGAAAAAGAATGATACATGGGATCTTGTACCATTGCCTGAAGGATGAAAAACCTGTTGGTTGCAAATGGGTGTTCAAGAAAAAGATTGGTTCAGATGGAGGTATTAAGAAGTACAAAGCAAGGTTGATTGTGAAAGGTTACTCTCAAGTTGAGGGTGTTGATTATGGTGAGATATTTTCTCCTATTACAAAAATGACATCCATTTGATTTTTTCTTTCTATTGCTACTGCTTATGATTTAGAGGTTGAGCAAATGGATGTGAAAACTACCTTCCTTCATGGTGACTTGGAGGAGGATATTTATATGACATAGCTAGAGCACTACGTGGTGAAAGGTAAAGGTAATTTGGTTTGCAAATTGAAGAAATCTTTGTATGGCCTAAAATAGAGTCCTAGGATGTGGTACCAGCAATTTGATACATATGTGCTGAGTTTGGGCATTCTAAATCAGATCATTGCGTTTATTATAAAACTGATGATGATCATTTCTTGTTTATTGCATTATATGTTGATGATATGTTATTTATTGGTAAAGGGAAAGGTATGATTTCAAAATTGAAATCTCAACTTGTTGCTAAATTTGAAATGAAATACCTTGGTGTAGCTAGACACATTCTTGGGATGGAAATTAGAAGAGATAGAGTGAATAGAAAGTTATGGCTTGGCCAAAGTAAGTATGTCAATTCAATTTTACAGAGGTTTAACATGCAGGACTATAGACCATTGTGTGTTCCCTTTTCAGTTGGAACAAAGTTATCTATTTCAGATTGTCCAACATCTCCATCATAGATGGAAGAGATGAGAAGAGTGCCTTACTAGAGTGTAGTTGGAAGTTTGATGTATGCTATGGTTTGTACTAGACCAGACATTGCCTAAGTAGTGGGAGTTCTTTGTAGATATATGTCCTAATCCTGGTAGAGTTCATTGGATGCAGTTAAAAGAGTGTTCAGATATTTGCATGGTACCTCAAAGTATTCCTTGTGTTATCATAGTAATTTGACTGAAGATGATATTTCCCTTGATATTCATGGTTATGTGGATTTAGACTGGGCAGGTGATATTGATAGTAGACGATCCACCAGTGCTTATGTGTTTACTTTATTTGGTGGTGCAATTAGTTGGATAAGTAAGTGATAGGCTATGGATGCTTTGTCCACTATTGAAGTTGAGTATATGGTAGCTACTCATGCTTGCAAAGAAGCCATTTGGCTTAAGAGGTTGTGTTCAGATATTGCAAGAAAACAAGGTGCAGTGACAATTTATTGTGACAGTCAGAGTATAATCTGTCTAGCTTAGAACCTTACATTTCATGCTAGGACCAAGCACATTGATGTACAATATCATTTTGTTAGAGATATGGTCAAAAATGGCAGGGTGTTCAGTTGGTTAAGGTAGACTTTGATGAATGTTGTTGATTCGTTAACTAAGCCTGTAAGCACAAAAAAGTTTACATGGTATTCAGAGACTATGGGCCTTTTGCCCCTAGCAATTAAGAGATGATGTTTACGCCCTCTTGTTGCTCTTGCAAGGTGTTTGACAAGTGGGAGATTTGTTGGGAAAATGTGTCTCGATCTTGAAATTATATAAGGTTTATTGTTGATAGGATATATATATATCTATATATATATATTTTCTAGTTACATCGATAGGTTTAATATACAATGGGAGCATGGGGTGGAGTGGGATGCTTGTTAACATTTTTTTGTTAACAAAAATTGTTAAATGACCAACATACATTAAATTAATGATATATTGTAAACTTGGACCATTCATTATTAGGTTTTAGATTTGATGGTAGATATTTTGTTGGCTTGTCTTTCCCTAGAAGGTAACCCTATTTTATGAGGGTGTTGTATTATGACTATAGTATCATGATGTATTTTGAGAGTCTAATAGCGGTCATGTTGTCTCTGGATCTCTGGTGGTGATACTCCTATGAGAAGCTTTCTTTGTAAGTATATTGTAATCTTTGTGATTTTTGAATAATATATTGGGTAGCTTTTGGAGTGTGGAGTTTTTCTCCCGAAAGGGTTTTCCCCACGTAAATCACTGTGTTGTGGTATGCATGATATCTATGTTTATTTCTATTTAAGTTTCTATAACTGTTAAGGATCTGTAAAGTTTTGCATTATACTCCTCTCAAGATTAGTGTAGGAAGTTGTTCCACTACCTTAGCTTCCTTACAATTTTTTCCAATATTTTCAATCTTGGTTGTTGTGGAGATAGAAATACCAAAGCAGGGTTTGACTTGAAGGCAAACCCCTAAAATAGCCCCAACATTTTTTTCTTTTCCTTGCAAATTTTAGATTTGAAGGAGAAACACCATCCATTTCATCAGTTTTGTGAACTTTCTCCTTGAATCTCTTCATTTTTTTTATTCATTTAGTCTATTTGGAATTGTGTTGTTCATTTCTCTTCAATTTTAGCATATTTCTATCACATAGAAGCTACTGGTGTTGTATTTCACCTTGTGTTGTGTAGAATAGGTCGTATAAAGTGTAATAGAGTTAGAGTTTCTTATTTTCTGTATGGTCTGGACTACAATGCGATATTCATACATCCCCTTGATGCATTAGTATCCCTAATGGAGGGCTCCTTCATTTGATACTAGGTTCCTATTCAGTTTCCTCTTTTTGTTCTATCATTGAAATATTGAATTTCTATTTACAGTCTATATTTTACATTTTTCTAGCATTATTTACTCTTTATTTAGCTAGCATAGTTTCTATTCATACTTATTAGCATTTAGAGGGAGTGGTAACATTATTCTATTGAAAACTAGTAGGCAAAAAAACTAAAACAGTCTTGAGTGTAGTTGTAGTGGAAAATTCCTCTGACTAATATCTCTTAGTTGAAGTGTAATTTTCCCCCTCTACATTTTGGCGAACCTGACATTTCTTAAACATTTAAACACTTTCTTAATCATTTAAAAATAAGAAACTTATTCATCACATTTGTTTGTGTGTTGTGAGGCGTAACTTAGTTTATGAGCTTCAAGACCCAATCATCTAATTCAAATTACATCGTTTATAGAAGTTTGTGACATGCTACAATGGATCACTCTCATGTCCCTAACACTCCTATTAGGTTGGCATCTAATTTCATAAACTTCTCTTATGATCCTACTATAACAATTCTTCCATCTTTGTCTTCTCTTTTGACTAGTCCGATGACTAGTTATCATGATGTTGAAGCAACCTTTAACCATGAGGCCACACTAGGTAGTGTTCCCCAAGAGCAAATTTGGGAGTTAGACCATCACGTGGATGATTACCAGGATCACCTAGCTAATGAGAACCTACCCAACATTGTTGTTCCTCTAGTTGAGGCTCTTTGCTACATGTTAACCAATCATCTTGATGGTCTTGACTTCATCCTTGGTCTTGCCCATATTGTGCATAGTGATGCACCTCCATTGGCAAGCTACAGTGAGGGGGCTCAGGACACCTATTCAAACATTACTAGTAATCAAATTTCATTTTTTATGGCTGCTTCATGTGCACAAACATATACATATTCACACAAGGCTATTAGTATTGTACAATAAGGAAATGTAGGTGCTAGCTTGTTTGGAATGGCTACGAACCCCTTGAATCAATATGGGTTTGTTCACCTTTGCGTCCCTTACAATTAACTTTTCTTGGTGGTCTCCTTGGTGCCTCTTGGAAGATGTCCATTCCCCTCACCTCCACTCCCATTTCTATGCTCATTCACACCACAAACCCTATCATTAACCAACTCCTCTAGATTGTTGGTTCCTTGCAGCAACTCCTTGCTTCTTTATCCACATCATCTATGTAGCCTCTTATTCTCACATATTGCAGACATAGTCCATTATCACTTACCATCCTTGTTACCCCTTTCCCAAGGCTTCGAGGCACCACATTTTGAAAATTACTCTAGCAAAGGTGACCCTAGACTCATGTATTTACATTTATTGCCTTGTGTAGTGACTTTATTTTTTAGGATTCATTGTTACAAAAATTATTTCCATGGCCATTAAAAGACACCACATTGGATTAGTTTTTCTATTTTTCTAACCATTCGATTTCTTCTTCTGAGCATCTTGTTAATCAATTTCTCCAACACTTCTAGACCAACATTGGGTTAGATCACTTTCACTAAGCTCATCCATTGTCGCTAAGGAGTGCACAAGAAGGTTACTGATTTTATTTGTAGATATCTAGCACTAGTTTTGCAAATCCATTTTGCCCTGCAAGATTCAGATGTGTAATGGGTTGTCATTGGTAACCTACATCCTCTAATTAGGGATAATATTTTGTTTATGAAATATCCTTCTTTTGAGCACTTATGCATGAAACTTCATGATTATCAATAATTTGTCAGCCAATTTGAGGTTCCCACCTCATCGGCTCTTGTTGGGAAATTCGGTGCCTCTTCATCATTCAATAATTATAAAAAGAACAAAATTTTCTTTAAGAATAATGCTTCAACAATAATAAATAATGCAGTGGCTGCAACACCTTCACAAGCTACTCTAGCCCTCTCTTCTTCCAAGCAACAAACTAATCATAAATTCACTCCTCTCAATGAATCTCTCTATTCTATTCTACAACTCCTAAATAATAATTTGGTGTAGTTGCTACCCATCCGCCCCTTAGATACTTGTAAACCCTTACTACCTTCTTATGATCTGAAGGCCTTTTGTTAGTTTCACCATGTTCTCAGGCATGACACTAAGTGGTGTTTACATCTTAAACATATTGTTCAAGACTACATTGACTAAAATGTCATCCATGTAGTTGTTAATGATAAAGGAAATAAATATGTTTCTTTGCCTAACAAAAACTTGCAAATATACACTAATCTGTTGCCTCATCATTCCTCAAACTTCATTGATCTTCTATCTTCATCCGTGGTGCTAGATAAGACTCATGATGTGTCTTCCTCTTTTCCAAAATGATAGGAATGGTGGATGTTCACCCTTTTCCTTCTTGAGAGTGCCCTCTTCCTAAACCTACCATTTTTTTTACCCTTATCGATGCACCTATGCATGTATATTATGGCCCTCTATAAATTACCACTGAGGTTAATGGAAAACTTGTAAGGGGTGTCCTAATTGACCTTGTATGCATGGTAAATGTTATAACCGAGGAATTATTATACATACATGAATTGTATAAAGACATGAATGAGAAATTAGAAGTCTATATACAATCACATAATGGGATGTCTTGTCCTACCATGGATTTGCTTACCCTTTCTATCCAAGTAAGCCCTAAGATCTTTGATGTCCCCTTCTCGATCATTCCTACCTCAAATTGTTTTCTTCTAAAGTTGGGCCATCCATGGCTTGCTTCTATGAGAGTGGTCCATTCTTTACTTCACAAGTGTTTAAAGTTCCCACATGATGGAGTAGTGCACATAGTCCACCATAGCGGATTTCAACCTCTCTCCATGTGTGGCAACTTCTCTTTGGAATACTTTTGGCCAACCCTAATTGAGCCTCTCTAACCATGCAATGATATTTTATTCTTGTCATATCAAAAGTTCAAATATAGTTAGATTGACATTTGTTTGGTGGCCCTTCCTCTTCATCTCATGTGGCTGCTTCCCCCTTGGTCTATTTTCCTTTAGTGGTTTCTTATGTTCATTCTACTACCCCATAGGTAGTTAAAGGAAAGAAGCCCATGCAAAATGCACCTCCCCATCCTCGTGTGCCTGGCTTGTACTCAGAAGTTCCACCTCTAGCCTTATATTTAAGGCCTAGAGGTCAACATATAGTATAGCCTCATATGCCTTGCACTTTTATGGTTCCTTAGCCTTCGATGGTTGCTCTTGTACTCCCGCTTCTTCAACAACATGAGGAAAGAAACCTATGTTGTAGGACCCTCCCCCTCCTTCGATTGTTCCTTAACCTTCATTGGTTTCTCTTATTTCTTCCACCTCTTTGGAGGCATGAGGAAGGCAACCATGTTACAAGACCTTCCCCATCACCTTATGGTTTCCCAGTCTTCGGTGGTTCCTTCCATTCCTCCTCCTATCCCTAAGATGGGGAATAAACAAAACCTATGTTAGAAAACCCTTGAGCTCCTTCAATAGAGGCCCTAGCTCACACTTGGTGGAATTGACTTAGGTGATATCAAAAGCCTTTTAAACATGTTGTAGCTCAAAAACATGTTGTTGAAGCATAGTCTCTCCTTGAGCATCCACCTCCCATGCAGTTGCTACCTGATCTTTCTCCTCCCTCTAAGCCTTAGCCTCCTCCTTCCCAACTTGAGTCTCTCCCATCCTCGACTCCCACCTCTCCTCAGTCAGGCATAGATGAACGTAACCCAAAAAGGGTTTTATTAGTCTTAGCTCCCTATACTAAGGATCCCATTCTTCCTTCTATTCCTAATATGCCACCCTTCCTAGAGACATTAGACCTCCCTAACATCATCATCATTTCTAGCACCACTCTCATAGTTCTTGTTCCTTTTCAATGCACCTGCCATACAAATTTTCCTAATATCCTTTGTCCTACCACCATAGACATTGACATACCCCATCTTCCACCCAAACATAAGATTGAGAATTACCCTACACCATTTCTCCACAAACCAAAGCAAATGCCACCATCCCCTCCACCTCTAAGCCCTTCTTCATCACTTCTTCTAGTTATGGAGGATTATCCTCCACCTATGACACCCAATGCTCACACCTTTACTAACATCACTAATGAGCCATTCTTGGTGCGATATTCTGACAATGAATCAAATGATTCCTCCCCACTGGAGCATTCGTTTGAGTTCATTTTAGATATTCCATCATTGTCCATGATTTTTACACAATCGTTGACAATTGCCTCTATAGATTCTCAAGAGGATCCTTCTCCTATTGTTGATCCTCTACACTTGGTTCTAGGGGAGTCACCTTGTACTACTCTTAATCTGGTCCCCTTGTCATCTCTTCCTCTATCTCCTTATGATATAAAAGATTGGGACATGGATGATTTGATAATGTCTGACCCATGAGTGTTGTACCTTCATTCCATGTGTGTATATGTGTTTGCATGCTTTCCTATTATGTTTTCCTTGTGAAAGTGCTTGTTATATGTTTGTTAGTTCCATATGGAAGACCTACATGCCCCTGTAGACACGTGGATATAGGAAGAATGAACATGTCTTGTTCTTCCATTTGTTTCTAACTTCTTATATATGTTGTCTCATTGACTATTTTATCATTTTGGGGATGATGGAAAGCTTTGGAAGATTTAGCTTCCTTCCATGTTGATCCAAAAATTTTATTTTATTTTGATTTCATGTGACATTATTCCTTTATTCTCATAGTTCTTTGTGCTTGGGGGATGATTGTAACATGCCACTTGATCTACCAACTAAGATTTACTGTGTTTTAACTCCAAAAGTAAATTGATCAAGATACTGATAGCGAAAGCCATAAAAATTTTCCTTAAATTCATTCGATAAGATGCATATTTGAAAACATATTTCAAACTTCCATTGCATAATCAAATTACATTTTCTCAATTAAAGAATTGATTATTCAACTTTACAATTTTTTCTTAATATACATACAAGCTTTAAGAGCTTAACTGAAAAATAGAAACACATGATTGTATACTTGTCTGTCTTCAATATTCCTGGCTGCCATCTGCATGCTAACTGCATGAGGGGAAGCATTACTCAAGCACTTTTCCTCCAACCATGGACTCATTGCGGTCCCCTACACATTTATCAAACTAGTAAACGGCCCTACCCTTCGACAAAGGGATTGGTATGGTAACCCCAAATAAATTAAGCCTAATTTGAGCAAGGTGTTGTGTCCTACATTAACTAGTACTATCATACTATGGCTACAACCATCAAAATATGACATCCCTACTTAGTAATGCAAACCTGGATCACAGTGAAACTAGACAGTGTAAACGTTGGCTATTTACACCACTTTGGCCAAAGTTTTCATCATCACATATTCACCCACCCTTCTATCTCGATTGGGAAAGACAACAATCTCTATACAAAAGTTATTCCCTTACCAATGGATCAACAAATCCCAAGAATAACCCCACTTAACAAATGCATCATTCTCTATACATAGGATATTCCCTTTCCCTTGGATCAACAAATCCCAGGAATATCCCTACTAACAATTACATCGATCTTTATTCTAGGTTATCTCCCTCTTCCATGGATCACATATCCCAAGGTTAACCTATTCCGAGTTTTACTATCACACCTATGTCGAAGTAACACAAGTGCATGATATGGTTTACTATCCTTTCCCATTATACAAGTATCTAATCATGCTCAAACTAATAATTATACATAAAGTCCCATATAGGCACAAATCTCCATTACTGAGATTAATTCCTCATTCACAATACAATTCACTTACTAGATATATATAAATATATATACTATTATATAATCAAGTAGACAATCACATTGATAAACAAACAATTCATCCCACCATAACAACAAACACAAAATGCCTTAAAATCAAAAAAACATAATGAAAGAGAAATCCTCATGCCTGTGATTATAGCTCCAAATAAATCAACGAAATCCCTGGCTTAAGCTTCTTCCAACACAATAGATCACTCCTCCAAGTAGAACAACTCTCCAAAATGACAAAACTCTCAAAACTAGCTCAAAAACTCAATAGGAAGAATAAGAAGGCTCTTGGCTGCAACTTGTGTGTATTGGAATGAGGGAGAGCACCTCTTTATATACAAAAACTCATAGAGAGATCAAGCTACAAACTAGCTAGGGAAATGCCACCACTCCACTTAATTAGCAACCAATTTAGAGGTGTCAAAAGAATAATAAAAATATAAGACACATAAGAGGACACATATTCAACCAGAATAAAATTAGACTTCTAAAACATACAACCCTCCATAAAATTGCCACCTAAAAGCCACATTCCCAAATATATAGTAAAAATGGTTTTCTTGGAAATAGTCAAATTCACGTTTGAAAAATAATGAAAACTCTTTTAAATCCTATAACTGATTTTTGGCTTCTACATGCATTCAAAGGCCAAGTCAAAATTACCACATAAGGGTTTGTTTTAAAACTCACCATGAAATATTAATAAGGCCTAAGCCTATGCGCTCACTTAAGCACTTAGATAGGCTTTTAAATAGGCTTTAATTTCTTACTTATCCCAACCTCCCAACACATTTTAACATGTGCCCCTTATTCAAGTGCTTTAATAAACTATTTCTCCTTGTTTATGGGCTACGTGCCTTTTATGCCATATAACCCTTATATATATATTACAAACATATCAAATTAATAATAGAATACACATAATTTAATTTCATCAAAAACATTATAATTTACTTAATAAATATAATAATAATTAATTTACTATATATATGTATGCATGTATATATCGTAAACATAAAAATAACATACAACTTAATATTCATAAATTCATTTATCATCATGAAATCTACATAGACATAATGTCATAAAATTCATATTCACAATAAAGACGATAACTCTTGCATGGTCCAAATTGATATCCTCATTCCTATGAGCAATACGCTCATGAGTGTACGTAGATATGTCTACCTACATATACTCATGCTCGTATCAACTCATATGTATGAACACATCATGGACTTGCATGAGTTATATCTAAACCACAATAAACCTTACCTATGCATCCATAAACTTATCAACATGCAGGTTAAATCACAATTCTCACTCCAACATCCAAACATGCAATCAAGATTCACAACATAGATCACTTACCACTACCCATACTGTCTCGACATAACCTAGGTCAAGATAGGGTTGTGTGTGTGCTTGCTCAATTTAGGTTTCTCTTAGGGTTACCAGGCCAAGTCTTTCTCTTGAGTGATACTTCCCCTCCCTTCTGGAGGAGCAACTTGTTCTTGCATCCACTTAGATTATAGTAGTTAGCTGATCAAAATATAACCATTTTCTTCATACATTTTCCAACATTAATCATATATAATACAAGACATTGCATTATTCCATTTTTCTTCATATTTCAAATCAAGATTTATAAACACATAAATGCAAAGATTTCACAATCATTCATTAATCAAACAAATTAACCAATCTAGGTAAATAGTAAATGGTAGAAACACATGGGATGTAACAATGATGACGATTCTATCTTTTGTCCCTTGATGATTCCCCTCCCATAAATTCATATTGATGCCAAAGCATGTAGATCCCTTTGTGTTTTTGGTGATGTTGCTTGTTTTTATGTGATATGTGTTTGCATTGCTCAGTGCCATACCATGCTTACACAAGCCTTTGGGTATCATGCCTACAACATCACTTTTGGTTTCCCGTCCTTGGAGGCACCCTTTTTCTTGAAGCATATTGTTGATTTATGCAATTATTTTAAGGTGGGGGCATACTTTTATGCTTTTCACTTTCACACACATCACATTGATGGTATGCTCCCCAAAGCACTGGCTCCTTATAGAATTAGTAGCTTTGGTCCTAAGCATATGCAACTACTTAGATTGACCACCTTTATTAGGATTACCTAGCCATGCTAGTCCATGTAATTCTTGGTATTGTTTAACATGTGAGCCACCTAGCAACATAATGCTAGCTAGTAGTGCTCCGTTTTGCTACGTTTTGGTACTCTTTGTGAGTCACCTAACAATGCAGGTTTTTATTGCTTGTGGCCCACAAGAGTTTGGTATGGTTCCTAGCTCTCATAGTGTGCTATCCCTAGAACCATACTTGACATTCTTCAAGCAACATAATGCTATGAATGCCCCTTTTGCGTTATTTTCTTTTGCTTTCTTGTGTGAGTTGTGTTGGAATGTTGTAGACTTTCAGTAGAATGTGCATTAGATTATATGATTTTCTAACATTGATGTTTATGAAAATCACATTTGATCTAATCCTTCTTAGTGTAGATTTTATATGCGTGGTTCTGGCATTGCCTCTTGTGTAGGTTTTTGTTGTCTAATATTGTGGTTTTGTAGGTTCTCATTCTGGAGGCATGAATCCTCCACTTGAACAACTCTTTGTGGCCACTATAGTATCCTTTTTGAGGTAATATTTATCATCTTATTTCCTTCTATACTATAGCATATCATATTACTTAGGGTCATAAGCTCACTAAAGTGGGGGCTAAATTTAATGTAAAAAATTGCATACCCTTGCAATTTCACACTATGTTTTGCACTCATTTTGGTGTCCGCTCCCCTAGTATGTTCCTAGGATCGCTATGGCCCTACCTTAACCTTTTTCCCTAACTCACACATGTGCGTTTGTGTTATGTTATGGCCTTTGCGCTTGTTTTTGTTAAATTATATTTTAGTGTCTTGTACTTCTTGTCGTCTTAAGGTGTTTCATGTGACCAGGAACTGGAGTCACTTGGACCCTAGCACTTAGCATGGACATCTGTGTGTTGCGCTAGCATCCCATGTCTATGTGGCACCAAGTGACAACTTATGGCCATTACTGACCACCTCCTATAATGTGAAGGATTCCTTGTAATGCCTCTATTCTCTCGAGTGACCTTCTTCGAATTTCCTTTTCTATTTTCCCTCTCATTCTCGTAGTTTGAAAACATTCTTTTTTCATTCTCAATAAATCTTTGAACTCTACCTTTGGTTCTCTTTTGTAACTCTTGGAAAATTTGTGAAGTTATTGCTATTGTTGTATTCACAAGCAGCTATCTATTTAACATTCTCAAGGATTTTTGTGGTTATGCTATTGTATACAAGCTTATGTGAGATATCTTGAGGGTTTTAAGATTCTTCATGGGGTTTCTTGGGACCATTACTTCTTGGGTTGTTCATTTTCAGCTGAGTAGTTTGCACCTTTTATTAACCAAGTGATTGAGTTCCATTTGCCCTCTTTTATTGTTCATTTGTGTAGTGTAATCCATTATTTTCTTGTTGCATTTTTTGTCGGTTATCTCTAGTTCCCTTTATCTCCTTCAAAGAATCACACTAGTTTGCTCTCAAGCTTAAGTAGATTAGTTTCTTTTTACATTTGCAAGTTATTTTTCATTGTTATTATTCCTTCTAGACACACATAGAAAATAGCAGCACACACATTGTTTCCAATATTTTCAATCTTGGTTGTTGTGGAGGTAGAAATGCTAAAGCAAGGATTTGACCTGAAGGCAAACCCCCAAAACAAATCCAACATTTTTTTCCTTGTATATTTTATATTTGAAGGAGAAGCTCCATACATTTCATCAGTTTTGTGAACTTTCTCCTTGAATCTCTTCTTTTATGTTATTCATTTAGTCTATTTGGAATTGTGTTGTTCATTTCTCTTCAATTTTAGCATATTTTTGTCACCTAGAATCTATCGGTGTTGTATTTTACCTTGTGTTGTCCAGGATAGGTGGTGTAAAGTGTAACAGAGTTGGAGTTTCTTATTTTCTATAGGTCCAAACTATAGAACGATGTGTATATGTCCCTATGATGTGTTGGCATCCTTGGAAAAGGGCTCCTTGTTTGATACTAGATTCATGTTCAGTTGAACTCCTTTATGTTCTGTCATTAAAATCTCAAATTTCTATTTATAGTATTTTTATTTCTACATTTTTCCAACATTCCTTTACTCTTTAGTCAACTACCATAGTTTCTATTCATACTTATTAGCATTTAGAGGGACTAGTAATGTTAGTTTGTTGAAAAACCAATAGACAAAAAAACTAAAATAGTCATGAGTGTAGTTGTATTGGAAATTTCCTTTGACTAATTTCTTTTAGTTGAAGTGTAATTTTTCCTCATCTATAGGATGTGTGCCACATGTTGGCAACTCCATCCACCTACATACATTATAATATCAAATCGATTTGACAACTTGTAAACTAAAGGCATGGAGAGAAACAAAGAATAATCTTGGAGGCTTAGACAAATAAAGGGTTAAAATGATCTTCATAAGACCAACAAGGAGGTCCTGCCATGAAAAAAACAAAATGCCCAGAATTGAAGACTATGAGCATGAAGTTAGAGACCAAGCCATGTTATCTATAAATAGATCTTCTTGACACAAGACTAATGTATATGTGTATTAGGCCAAGATATATGTGGACAAAGAAATTCAAATAGAGGACATACAAACACACATGCTCAATCCCAAGGTCAATAGAAATTTTATACTTGCAAGAACACATATATAAGACAATATAGACCATGATCTCATTTCAACTTATTGAAACTTAATGTTAAATATGAAAATCAAGTGGCCACCACATAGAAAATCTCTACAAGTTTAAAATTTCATCATATAATTTTCAATTACTCTGAACAGAGAAAGTGATTATTCAATTTAGTAGGCCAAGGGAAAACATTAGCATACACATAGGGAATTAAAGACATCAAATTCTAGAATCAATATCTTGAAAGAGGGGATCCCTAATTTCTGTTGTGTAAGCAACAACAAATAGCAATTTTGGTGGTAAATGTTTATGAGTATTTAAAAAAAAAGCCTATTTAAGAACCCAGAACTTAGATAAGTGAACAAGTACAAAGTAATAGATTGATGACATGGAATGCTAGGATTAACCAAAAGACAAAATTCAATATCAACTAAAATAGTGTGTGCATATGAATTTTATTATTATTATTTAGATATCAAACTATGCTTGCATTTTACCTTTAAGTAGATGGAGGTCTATTTAGATAAGCATTTATACAAGTAGACATATCATTGATTTCTTACGTATTGCTCTATTTCTATATAGGAATTTATAGACCCAATAGAGTTATCTCTAGTCCCATAGTAGGCATATCTCTACTACCAGTTGGGCATCCATATCCCCATAGAGGTTACTTGAATCACCCAAATAATTGAGTTTATTTTAGATTATAAATTACTTTTCTTTTTTTAAAATTCATAATTTTTTTTCTTGTGTAATCAACTTATAGACACTGAAGCATGTTTCTAAATTGGGGACCATCATGGAAATTAATGTGTAAATTTACAAGATGTTTCACTCAATACTTGACAATAAGAATTCGTCCAAGCAAACCTATAAATCATTAGAGTAAGATTTGTGAGAGGTTTAAGGGGAATATTTTCATATGTATTATAGTTCATCTAAGAAATCTCAACCATGAATAGCAATCATAGTGTAGGTGATGTTCCTAATCACTAATATCTGAACTTAAAACAAACCATTTATTCTAAAGTATCCAAGACATATTTCATCACAAAAGCAGCCAATTAAGTTACTTGCAAACAACCATTCTTGGATAAAATAAATACTTGTGATTCAAAATAGATCCTATTGAGAAAAAGAGATGCATATCATGATCAAGGACAAATTAACATAAACAATAGCAATTTCTAAAAAAAATCAAGTAGCAAACTAAAACAACTATAAAAACTAATCTAAAACATACCCCAAAAAAAAAAAAAAAGAAAAAAATTTCATCTACTACCCATATAGTATAAACATAAAGACTTAGGAAAATGAATTTCAAAACTACCCCTATTGTTTTCCTTCAAGATATTTAGGAATAGTGATTTCCCTATTAGAGTACTAATTCTAGCAAGCACATCTTTGAACTCTAAAAAAGTAAGGTGCAATCCTTTCATTTGAAAATTCAAGATGTTCATTCCACAAGATTATTAACTAAAGTTGATTATTATCATTATGATTAATTAAAAGTCACATTTTTCTACCTAAACCACCATAATTAAAGTAATAAGGAAGACAAAGCCTAGGTGGACAAAATAAAATATCATGTTTTTTATGCTATCAACCAAAGATATTTTTTATCCTCTACTACTATGTTCTCATCAAGAACTTGTATCTCCCCATGAATTCCACCATGCTCCTTGTACACATTAAAATTAGATTCAAAAAATGGAGAAAGGTGAAAAACAACACAAACAAACTCACAATCCAATGATAACACCTACTTTCAATTTGAGCAAGAATGGAAGCTAAACTATAATTCAAAGCACAAACACAAATACATTATACCTCCATTTTTGTTGTAGATAAGCTCAAAGGATCAATTTGATATGCTCGAATACAATGTGGATTCTTAAGTGCTAGGATATTGCTCAATTTGGTAGCATGTAAGTGCTATGATAATTCATGATGATTGTCCTTTGGGTGAGCTTCCTTCAATAAACATTCTCATTGAAGCATGGACAGTTGTAATTGAAACATGAGATCAATGGTTGGGATTGATTTCATGAGGATAATCCATAACCTTATGAAAAATGGCATGATGAGAGGCCTCATGCAAGATGGAGGGTCAAGATTATTTTAAAGTGTAGGATGAAATGAGATGAAAGCATGTGGGAAGAGGAAAATGGTGCAAGTGGATGATGAAGATTAAAAGAGAGAATAAAGGGTCAATATTGAGCCATGTAGTAGCATTCTCACACATATGTGAGAAAGGAGTGGGGACAAGTGGCCAGGAGAGACATGTAGGCAAGTGGAAGGCCTAGATTGACTTGGAATTTGAAATTAATGGTGGACATTGAAGGAAAAGGTTTTTGTCTTTTAGTGGAATAGGATTGAATTTTAAACTAGAAGAAATAGGGAAGTGTGATTAATTGGCCTACTTACTTAGATAATCATGTATTCTCTAATTATTTAGTTGGAGGAAAATTTAGGCCAAGGTTAATTATGTGTATTTAGTTAAGTAAACTTAGGGATGAGAAAGGGTTAATTATGATGGAGATTGAATTAATCAAATTAGGCTAGTTGCATTAATTGTGACACAAGAATAAGATGTTTAGGTTAGTGGCATTAATTAATTACAACATTGTGAATAGTCAATTAAATTAGTCACATTAATTAATTGTGACATACGATTAATTAAGTGATGGAAAATAGTTAATTTGGGAATAATTGTAGGAAATCGATGAAGTGAATTTGGGGTGTCTACACTCCTTATATACATGCACATCACCCACATAATCATCATTAGTAAATTATCCCACTAATTCACATCACATAATTAGTGTATTAGCAATATCAACTACATGATCATCTATGTCCACACTACTAAAATGGAATAAATCATCTTCATGTGTACCTGCTTTAGAATAGTATAAATCTAGATTTATCTATTCATATGCATTTACATTCTCTAGGTTTAGCCATTTATCATTTTTAATAGCTAGATCAAAATATTACTACAAGCATTAGTCTTATTAGTTTTAGAAGTTTCACATGTTCATCACAAAATAGAATACTAAACCTTCATCATCTACATGACTATGATCTAGAAAATATGGATGTGTTTCCCTAATCTTGTTTCTATGTAACATGGAATGACCATATCTATTTCATATAAAGTTTCAATATGTTTCACCTCTTGTTCATTATGCTAATCTATATCAATTAGATGCAATAGGTTTATAATTTCACTCTTAGTGTCGTCATCATAATCAAATAAATAAGGTCTACATTGTATTATAACTATCACTCACATAATTAGTCATAACCATGTTGTCAAAAGTGAGTAGATCATTCTAATGAATTTTTTAGTTCATCCTTTTTTACCTATGATTTTAATCAATAAAGCCAAAATGATCATGGAATTCCTCTATTTCATTAATTTGAACATTCTCCTATATTGCATCCTCGAATAGAATGATATAGAATTTTGAAAGGAAATTTGCAGCCATAATAAACTATTTCCACATAACCTCACAAGAGAAAAATATGCAAACAAGTATTTAGAATCTACAAGAAAAAGACTAGAAAAACATACCATAAAGATGACACAAGATGTACATCCTAGGAAAACCCTCCATGAGGGAAAAACCCATCCTCCAAAAGCATCCACACTCAATGTATTATCTCATGAATAAATATTACAATACATAGCCTCCATGAAGATTTCTGAAGCCTCAAGATCCCTAATTGCGTTCCATGTGAACAATCAAATGAGAATCAAGTAACCACACATCTCAATCCATGCTTCCCCACTTCACATATGCAACCTACAAGAGAAGCTCAATCCAAATGAAAACCAACCTAAACAACTACTCATGTTCTTGCTTTTATAGAAATAATCTTGCACAAAACCACTAAGTGGTATTACATTACCATGTCCCTCTAAACCATGATCTCACTAAACCATGTCCCCTTCATTTACTTTTTGGTACTAAGTTTTCCCAGTATTAAATATTTTCCTAATGTGCAACCCACATTAAATATTTATCCCAATATTACATACAACTTGCAAGTGGCCCCAAGAATTCCTAACCCATTGTGATGTTCACATCTCTAAGGTTCACCAAAATTAAATATTACATTTTACATTATATGCATTATGTAATGTGTACAACACACCTTTCTCAACATTCTCCCACCTATTGTATACATTACATAAGGGATCAAAAGTAAACTCAAACATCAAGGAAACAATATATAAACCTAACATGTACCATGTAAACATCCAAGTGCTCCATGTGTTCCATAAAGATACTTGCAACAACAATCAAGGTGACCACCATCTCAAACATGAATCCTATCATCCTCCATCACATTGATGCACAAAATATAAGATCCAAAGAGATGCCACACTAAACAGTCACATAGAAGCAATAATCCTACCTTCAGTGATATCCAAACATAAACACCAAATCTAATGGTAACAAATAGAACTAAGTAGCTGCCAAGAATTAATCACCATAGCTAGAATAGCAACCACAACTAGTTTCCAACACATCGAACTAACCATACCTCTATGCCAAGGTATATTAACCATAACATGTAGACCTTATGCCATCAACATCTCCAATCCAAACTATAATTATCAGAAGTCCCTATATATTATCTTGCATAAATAAGTCCTCCAAGGTAACAACACATAAACATGTGATTACAAACCTCAAGACCCTTAACACTGTAGTATGATGAGAACATCCAACAAAGGACACATATACATCCTAGAACTCCCACTACATGGGTAATGTCAAATTTGAAGTCAATCAAGGCATCCAAAGATCTACCAATAACACTCACATAGAAGGTGTGGCTACATCCTCTATCACATAGTGTCAAGGAACACACACACTCATATGCAAATCCTACAAACTAAAACAATTGCAATATAACTCTCTCACCATAAGTCCATATCTCTCCCAAGTTCTCCACATCATAGAAGATAGACAAACCAGCTCCAATGTCATGTCAACATGAACATCCAAGAAGAATCATTAAAAACAAGAGAGAACTTGCAAATCAAAATCACGTCCTTATACCAACACTAATGTGCTATAGCTATGAAAAAGTAAGATCTCCATCCTAAAACTAAAAATCAAGAAGCCTCCTCAACATCCAACTAATCAAGATGTAAGCCTCTCAAACCAAAGGAAGATCAAACAAAACCTCCATTCCCTCAACAAGGAATATGCCCAAAGCCACTAACCATCTCATTTTTCTTTTCAAAACACATTGACCTCAAAACAACTCAAGATCAAACTTAAGGAGATAAAAAATCATAACCATGTATCTACTCCTCACAAAATTCCTCAAAACTAACATCCATAGCTCAAGACTCAAGCATACATGAGAAGACAAGACATAAAGAAAGAATGCATCTAAAAATTAGGTGGAAAATAACTATCAAATCATTCACCACCAAGAGGACCAATGAGTGGGGAATGAAATTGCTCCTCTAGGATACACCAATCCTCAAAGACTCTCTCCAAGAACAATCTCCTCAATAGGTCCATGTTGAACTCATACCCAACCCAAGTGTAGTCTCCTCGATCTTCCTACTGAAACCTCATCAAAGAGTAACCATCTCAACACACGATCTCCAAGAAACAAGAGATGTCTAGCCTCACTCAAATCTAAAATACGTGTACAACCAATCATCTAATGCCAACCGAGCTCCAATGTAACACCGCAATAACCAGAAGCTCACAAGAAAATTTGTCACACCACTCATCAATAGGATTATCATAAATCATCATCAAAGCTCCAAATGAATAATCAAGAACTCACCATGATGTCATGATCTACATCTCCTCAAAGGAAGATCATATGTCTCAAATGAACATATTTTCTCCAAAGAGCACCTATATCATGCCAAAACTCTAATCCAGAATCAAGAGTCCACCATGGCATAATAGAAAACATCCTCTTGGAGCAACCAAGGATCACTTGTCAATGCTGACAAATCATAAAATAACACCTCAACCAAAGAATCCAAGAATCCTTCATGGTACCAAGATAACATCACCAAATAACATGAAGATAACCATTCCCTGTCAATACAACTCAAGATGTCAAAGAACTCTCATTGCATACAAGAAATAGGATCTAAGAGCTCCTCCATAACACCAACAACCACTATAGATGATCATCCATCACCAAGTGATGAATCCACATCACTACCAAATCTCCCACTAAATCGTGATATTGAGCTACACATGGAATCATGATAACCATCTCCTAATTGAAGATCATCTATGACCCCAACAGAATCAAAGAACTCTATTAAGAAAGGTGTCTCAACCTTGCAAATACAAACAGTGTGATTTTTAGGTTTAAAAATAGAAAAACTCAATTTCTATGCTATAGAGTTGGTTTTGGACAAAATAAAAAATTATGGGTTCAACACTGATTCAAGATCTACAATTTAAAAAAGTGCCCAATCGGCCTCTCGAATCAAAAGTTATTAGAAATGTGAAAATGTGTTAGACACAGAAAAGAGTTGTAAGAGGGAGTTACACATGTTGACCAAGTTATGATGCATGTTATGACACATCATAAGGCATCTTTGATTGCAGATAATGGAACCCTGAGGATTTGGGTACCAATTTTGAGTGATTTTGGCTTATGGTTTTATAATTACCAGTTAATAGTTTTATGTATTGTATCTCCTATATATTAGGTGCTTGAGATGGAGGTTGTGTGTGAGAGTCTTATAGATGTTGTTAAGTTGCCCCTAGATCTTTGGTTGGTGATACTCCTATGAAAGCTTACTCTGCAAGTATATTGTAATCTTGTTGAGATTTTTGGATAATATATTAGGTCACTTTTGGAGTGTGGGGTTTTTCTACCGAAAGGGTTACCCCCATATAAATCATTGTGTTGTGGTATGATTTCTATTTATGTTTAATTCTATATAATTTATGTAACTGTTGTAAATATTTGAAAATTTTTACATAATCCTTGTCTCAATATTAGTGTAGGAAGTTTTTCTTCTACCTTATCTTCCTTACAAGTGGTATCAGAGCTTGATCACCTTTAGTTTTAGTTGTGGGTTGTTGGGTTTTTTGAACTAATCCAGTTTTGAGTAGGATCTTGTGTAGAAGATACTTTGTGATATTTTTGAAAGAATCTTTATATGGCAAGCACATCAAGAAGAATAGAAGTAGAAAAGTATTTTGGTAACAATTTTGATATGTGAAAGATGAAGATGGAAGATTTGTTAATTGATTGATATATTGGAATGTTGTTGATGAAAATGTTTCAAGGCTTGCATATGCTACTTTGACTACTCCTATGATGTTACAGATTGTAAATCCAATGGACTAATCAAATTGTTTCTAGAAGACTCTTTTTTAATCAATGTCCATGAAGAGCCCTCTATAAAGAAACTATGGAAGAAACTTGGTGAGATATATCAAGATAAATCTTTAGTGAATAATAGTTTCTTGAGGAAGAAATTGTATCCCTTGAGAATAGAAGAGGGTGGATGGATTGCAGACCACCTAGAAGAATTTAGCATGTTGGTGGCTCAATTAGCATCAGTCGGTGTAAAAATGGATGAGGAGAGATGTCAAATCCTACTTTGTTCTTTTCTTGATTCATGGGATTCTCTTGTTATGGCTATTGGGAGTACTTCAGTTGCCTTGAAAGTTGAAGATGTTGTGGGTTCTTTTCTTTCTAAAGAGATGAGGAGGAACGTATCCATCAGTACTAAAGAGGCCCTGAATGTTCATGGAAGACCTAAATAAAGAGGAAAGAAGAACGAGAAGCACAGCAAATCAAAATCCAAGTCCAAGGAGAGATCCAATTCTCTTGGAAAGTCTAAAGTTATTTAATGGAATTGTGGTAATCCTGGACACTTCCATTGTCATGTCCCCTTTCAAAATAATTTAATTTAGGTAATTAAATATCCCATTCCAATATTTCCCAGGCTAAGTTAAATTAATATTGGGAAATAATAATTTTAATATTTATTTATGTCCCCAATGGAATTTGATTATTTCAAAGTATTATTGGGACATTTAAATATTAAAATTAAATTAAATTGAACCAAATAAGGCATTGGGTTTTGGAATATGCCAAAACAACTCCCAAAAAATAAATTGGCAAGATTCTATGATGAGTATGGAAGATTTTATGACATGTTGGACACATAGTGGAGTGTTTTTGGTTATTTTTGGCCGACTATTAGTGTGAATAGGGATATTTGCTATCTAGTTCCCTTGTGTGAGGATAATTCAATACTATTTAACTATTTATTAGTTAAATAATATTCCCTCACATAATTCGCACATGTTAAGTTGACTTAGTGAGTCTTCTAGATGTTTCTAGTTGTTTCTAGTTGTTGATAGTTGTCTCATAGTTGTCTTATCCTCGACATGTGCTATAGTTGTCACATGTCATAGGATTAAGACACTTGTCACATGACTACAACATCTTAGCTCTCATCCTTGTCTTTATAAGCAAGGCTCTTCATGTACATTGTAACAACAACAAGCATTGTATCATACACAATCTTGCATTCATTGATAGAATATATTATTATTCTCTCATATTGTCTCTCTTGTGCTTTCATGAAGTCCTAGATCTTGGGTGGCTCCTATCTAGCCAACTCTTATATGGTATTAGAGCTCTCTAGGTGGAATCTCTTCTTGTTAGCCAAATTGTTGAGAGATTGAATGCAAATTCATGGTGGATCTTGATAGTTGAGTATGCTCTTCTCTTGCATCGAATGATGAACTGGAGAATCAGAAAAACTTGATGGAAAAGTCAGATTTGTGAGGATTTCCTCTTTGTAGCTTTGTATTGCAGGTTCATTTCAAAGCATGTTGTTGCAAATCTGAGCACACCATTGTGTTCAAGAGGTTTGAGATAGTTGAGATAAGCTTTTGTTTCATCCAAATTGGACACCAGAGGCCAAATCTATAGCATTTTCAATCCAAGGAATGGATCCCTGATCCCGGAGGTAGCTGCAATTTTAGAGCAGTTTAAGTAAAAATTATCCCTGCCATTGTGTCCGAAAGGTGACAAAACCTATAGATTGACTATCAATTCACCCTGTATACACCTAAAAATGGCTTGTGTGGAATTAAATAAATATTTTAATATTTATTTTATTCTTATTCCTCTATCAATTAAATAAATATCCTAATTTATTTAATTGGTTCATTATCCCAAAAAATTAAATAAAAATCAATTTATTTAATTAAGCACCCTAATTCCTCTAATGTCTTATCTAATTAAATAATCTTAAATTATTTAATTAATCACAAATTCCTCTATTCCAAAGTCTTAAATTCTATAATTCCACATCATCTCATCCATGTCACTTCCACCTCACCATGTTGCACACATAATGAAATATTTTAATATTTAATTAGCTAATTATCCTCACCCTCATGTGTCCTATTATTTCTCAATCATCTCCAAGGACAAAGACACTTGTCTTTATAATTCTAGTTCATCTCTCACATTCCCACAGGTCAAGAGTCCTTCCACAATCTTCTCAAAGTCTTCCACTTTTAACTCACAGGTCTTTGTGAGCACAATGACATGTGGCTTATGGATCCACATATTCCTCTACCTTATAAATGTAGTGGGAACATTTCCCATGATTATCTCCCTCAACTCTATCTCAACCGTACACATCACAGATAATTCCTCCAATCATGGATCGTATGACACTTGGAATTGGTCCATCCTTAGCCTATAAAAGAAAGGTTCTCACACTCATTTTGCACCACTCAAGCTTTTAGTAATCTTATTCTGCAGAAATTCCATCATAGATCCCAAGCGTGCCTTTGGCTCTTTGGCTCCATTGCATTTACATCTAGTTTTCATTATCCTCATCTCATTATCATCAACCATGGCTACATATAATTATCCACATCCATCATCTTAGTTATTGCATTGTAATCTTATTGCATAATCCTCCACATAGCCATTCTATCTTTGTCATCTTAACAACAAGGAAGTACAACTTCTGAGAGCTCTATAATCACATAAGATCAAAGAAAGATAGGCAACAATGGAAGACATGAGGTAGATTGTTTCAGCAAGGTATAGCTTTGCTTTATTGCATTTGTCTCATTTCCATTGAAGTTATTGAATATTTAGGTAGTCTCTACACTAGTTTGGAAATTCAATCACACATGCAAATTGGACGAAGTTAGAACGAAAGGTAATTTTTTTTCAAATCAACCATATGGAATATTCCGCAGGCCTCATTGTTTGCATAGGCGGATCTTGTAGGCGTTAGTGGAATATGTGTTTATTTTGCAGGTAACATTTTATTTGCCTGGTTAATTAAATTATCTATGGGTTACATCTTAGTTTGCAGATTTAAAAATAAAATGCGGTCAAGACACAATTCTCGGGGGTAATTCTCAAGGGTTTCGTCAATCTGTCAATGGCCATTCCCCTAATCGGTGGACTTCACAAAAACTTGGCGGGCAATTTTATCATCACCAACATCAGCTTAACACTACAGAAAGATCTCCATTATCAGATGGTCTTCAGAGCTTCTATCCGATGATCAACACCCCCTACGAACCAGCATAAGGCTTCAACCTTTTATCCGCCCAGTTCGTGGTTTTATGTATGCAATGACAGTTTTGGCATAGTCAACGACAGTTTTGGCCTATAACACCGATGATCCACTCAATCCCTCGACAGTTTTGCATTGACATCCAACGGTTATTAAAATCTCTATCAGCAAATTCCTTGAACCCTCTTATTTCTCAACTGGTAATATTTCATTTTTTCATCGGAGAACATCCAACCACCCTCCAGTAATTCCAAACCACCCAGGGTGGTTTTTCCCTCAGATCCGTGGATTTCGACTGTCAAGACGACAGTTTCAGCAATAAACAAGGACAATTTTCATTTGTCCACAGGTGTTTTTCGCCAAAACCACAATTTTTTTAAGGCAGTTTTCCAAGCAGTAAACAGCTACACAGTAAAGCAATTTTAACAGTGGTTTTACATTAAAGTAGTGGTTTTCACCCCCAGATTGGTGGTTTTGAGCCTCACTGGTGGTTTTGCCTACACACAGAGGTTTTTAGGCTTTTTTTGCTTCTCTAAGGGGGTATTTTTTTGGCAAAAAGGAATATTCTAGGAATATTCTGCTAACATCAGCACAGGGGTTCCCTTGGCCCTTTTCTAGCCCTAGGAGGGCATTTTTTTTTCTGGGAGCCATAACTTTTCGCCATGGTATCACAAATTGGAAAACAAGATATCGTCAGAAAGTTGGTTCCAAGCATTTCGCAGTGGTTCAAGTAGTTTTCTGATATTTTTCTGCAGGTGCCAGATATAGCTGTTTGAAGCCAGATCTTGCATTTTTCACTCCCGAGCTCACAACTTTCGCCCACTTTATGAGAATTTTAACTTCTTATAGGCATTGGAAAGGTAATTCTTTTCTTTATAGTTCTATCCATGCCATTTTTCTAGATTTTTCTTTTGACAACAGATTTTTAGTTTGAAGCACTTTGGGTACATATCACTCATTGATTGGAAAAACAATTGAAATTGGGGGTTGTTTTGGTTTGGGGTGGCTTCAGTTATAGTGTTGATTGAATTTGTGCTTGGATATTGCTGCTTGTACTCTTCTTTTCCTCTACATCATGGATAAATCAAAGGTTCCATTGTTAACAACATATAACTATGCAACTTGGAGTCAACATGCATGAAATACCCTCATGGATCTTGGACATTCTTTATATGTTGAAAACAAGATACCAGAACCCATAAATGATAAGGAAAAGATAAAATGGATGATAAATCATACTAAAGCTCTTGGGTGTCTTCGTAGTTTTATTTCCTTAGATCTCTTATTTCAGATTGAGGCATGCACAAATTCACATGATGCTTGGGATAAATTGAAAAAATTGTATGGTACAAAAGATGAAGTTAAAGGCTATCAAATTGATAATGAATTGATGAGGCTTGATCCTAAGAACTTTAGCAACATCCAAGATTACATAACTAAGGTTAATGATCTAAGAGCACAATGCAAAGCATGCAATATTGAGAAAAAGGCCATCCAGTTGATCTACAATGTGTTGAAAAAAACTTGGTCCTAATTATGCAACCTTTGTTTCTAGCTTTCACACTCATAGGTTAACTATGTGATCTGATTTCACTATGCCTTCATTTGCATCCTTTTCTGAGATGTTAATGCATGAGCAACAAAAGATTCTGTCTATGGGTATCATTAAGCCAACACAAAATCATGCTTTATTGGTTGCACAACCTAAGGAACAGAAAGCGCCAGGTTCTTCTAACAAGAAACAAAAGAAAGCTAAGAAAAATCCACAAACAGATCAAGCACAAAATCCACCTAAGAAGGAGAAGCCTACATGTGGTTATTGTAAGAAATCAGGGCATGATGAACATAATTGTTTTAAGAAACAGATTGACATTTTGATGCAACTTGTTCAAAAGAACAATCTTTCATCTCTTGATTCTTCTTCTACTCCTTCTTCATCATCTACACAACCAGTAATTTCTAAATCTCATGCAAGGAGAGCTAAGGAACCCAAACATAAAGGTAAAGTACTTTGTGCAAGTACAAGTTTTACATCAGGTAAATGGATTGTTGATTCAGGTGCTTCTCATCATACAACTTCTTCCAAGGATATGTTTTCTTCATTTGAGTTGTGTGATATGCCACCTATTTTGATGGGTGATAACACATATATGAATGTAAATGGGAAGGGAACTATTGTGAGCTATTCGCAACATCGCCCCATTCGAAATGGGGACCCCCCCTCATTTTGAGTTTTTGGTTTGAGTTCGTTTTGTTTTGGCAGTAGCCCTGTTCAAAAATTCCTGCCTGAATAAAGAGTTTGCAAATAGTGCAAGGGGTTATGTTTAAAACCATTGAGTGCAAAGAGAGGTCAATCACTACAAGGGTTAGGCAACACGTACTTACCTCAGGATTCGAATTGTGAATCGAGACCAAATGAAATTTGAAAGTCGTCTAAGACTAGAAATTTTGACATGCATTTTCAAGTATTATGTGAGCAAGTGTAAGATGTTCACCCCAAGAACTTAACAATCATTTGGTTTGCATATTGCAAAATTTCCAAATCATACATAGCCATTTTAAAAGTCTGTCTAAGCCCATCGGTTTGTTGGAGCGGTGAAATTCAACATAGATGCAATCACTTTAAACATTGATTCATGCATAAGCATATCGAAAGTCTGCCTAAGCGCACATTGTTAATCACCATGCAATATGTAAGGAGTTTTCAAATGATACACAAAGAACTAAAATCTCTACCAAGTGCATATAAGTAATGACTTAGTAAGCCATACATTCTGATCCGCTCACAATGGTTATACGTAGCATCCCAAAATGTCTGCCTCAAGCGGACTTTCATAGTCCCTTTGCAAATTATGTTTCCCAAGTATCATAAATGATGGTGTGAATAGTCCGCTTAGTGATTGTTATATATGTGTGTGTCACTTATAGAGCATGCCAAAATTCCCGTCGACGCATATCCTTTAAGTGATTTTGCAATTCGCAATGGTTTAGAGAATTCATTTTTAGCGCCAACACATAATCATTCTGCATAGTATGCATATCATGCCAAGATATCCACCCCAGACGGACTTGTGCAATCCTTTGGCAATCTATATTTTCTAGATATCATACGCTATAATTTGAAATATCCACTCTCATCAATTCATACATAGGCACGTAAAAAGTTCACCTTAGCTTGTTGGATATTCTCTCATTGTTTAAAGGTCGTTCCAATCTATTTCTAATTGTGTTTTACTCCTTTGAAATATTTCAAGCATCTGCCCAGGTGGTGTCTTATGCAAACAAGCCCAAGAAGTCCGCTAAGGCTCAAAGTAAATGGTTGGTCTACAAAGATGGTGAAATTTCAAGCATATATTATGCATGATGTCCTCATTAGCCTGCTAAGCGCATATCCGTCTAGACTTTACAATTCACATTTTATCCAATTGATACGTAAATGTCATAGAAGTTCTCTTAAGCACACATTGACAGTCATTTTGCAAATAATAAGTTTTAGGCTATGCATTGAACACTCAGGAATTCACCTAGCCATATGTGTGGGTCCTGAATCCCTGCTCTGGATGCAAATTTTTGGTTGATATTATATAATATCAAGTGTGCCGAATTATCTGCTCAACTCAAGGACTCTTATATCATGCATTCAATTCAAAGATACCACCTTAATTTGCATTTTATGCCTTGGCACATATCCATAATGAATTTGCAATTCATGTTTTCACAGTCATTTGAAAAATCCGTTCTAGAATATGCAAAAACATGCCGAGGTATCTGCTTATCTTCCTTAACTCATATTCCTGCAGTTGTGCATTTTCCATCAGTCAATTCAGTCATAATAATTAGGCTCAGATGTGCATGTAACAACTATAACCCAAGAATAGCACCATGTTTTAATTTCGGGATTCTAATTTTGGTTCCACGTAATAAAATTTAAAGATCGCCACATTGCATATATAAGAAGAGGCCTGCATAAACCCCACTTAGTGCATTGAAGCAAAGGCTTCTGAATTTGCAATTAGAGTTTGTAGTTTATATAGGCGTCTAAATCATTCACATCTACTTGGAGTTTGACACCCCTCATTGTAAACGTATATGTAGATTTGACTCTAGGATCATCCCAGGTCAACCGAGGTAAGAATGAGTATTATAATAACGGATGAAACTGATTAAAGTCATAAAATGTTTGTGTGGTTGACCCTCAGCATATATTTATGCGTGACTCCATTCCCTCATTTGAGATACTCATTGATTGAAACAATGTTAGGAGTAGATTTCAAGCAACTAAAAAGGCGAGTTGGAGTTGGATTTATCGATATTATCAAGAAGTTAGTCAAGTTCTATTTTTAGCAAAAAGATCACATTATTGATTTTTGTTATAATAGGACAAGGTAATTTAAAGTTACATATTCATTTTATCCCTCATGTACTAGGTGGTGAATTTTGTCCTATTTGCTTGTCTATTAGGCAGCATTTCATGATGGTGACGTCCGGATGTTCATATAGGTGAATTATGAATGCAAAGGAAAGGCAGGCGATATGAAGGGAACGTGGCCAAAGACAAAGATTGCATTGAAATGGTGAAATCTTGGTGACACCAATCTAGGGAGAACCAACATGGATGAAATTTGGCAAAATTTGTATAAGTCTAATCCTTCAGATTTGATCAGGTGAATGTTGAAGAATGAAATTGTGCAGGCTGCCTACATTTTGCCTGCGATGCTGAGTCCATAATTGATGTTGGAGTGCGCAAAGCACTATGATCCTGCAAGAAGGTGTATTGTGATAGGTGATGGCAATGTACTAGCTCACCTGAGAAAGGAAGCAATCACAGAACCCTTCGATATTCCCTCACATAAAACCACTACATTCTGTACTAAGGAGTCTGCTTTACAATTGTACCTATCTAGACCCAAAAAGTGCATGGAAGTAATAAACAACAAGTGGTTAGTACACCTGAGGCCGCATGTGAGCAGAGTACCTAAGAAACTCCACAAATCTAATTTTCATCAGGAGATTAGCTATATGGTCATATTTCTGAGTCGCATTATGGGCTGCCCACAATCGGCAAATTTTGAATCTTGGATGTTCTTCTTTATCGAGGAGATCGTAAGTGGAAAGAGGATGATCGACTGGGCTGAAATGATTAGAAGCAATATTGATGATTAGTTGAAGAATCTATAGGAAACTAAAACATTTTACATGAGCTCGTATGTAATATACATGCTTGAGAGGAACGAGAGATATCCGGGGCTGAATTGCAAAGGTAGAGTTGGTAACGGTGATGGGCAGTTTAAGGTTTATGACTACTACCCTTAGCTACACCTGTAGGCTATTACTCATTATAGGAGATTCAATGATGCATTCTCCATGTACATTGTTAGATTGTTACAAGGCAATGTGTATAAGAGATTGTCTAAAGAAGCTATGAACTTAGTGGAGAAATACGAAAAATGGTTTATTCAATTGCCCTACCATTTGCCTAGATATCCTACAAACAAGATGGTATTGCTGGAGGTAACGAGACAGCTGGTGGCATTCGAAAAAATTCAAAGGAAAAGGAAGAAAACTACTACAAAGTTTCTAATTAGCATTGGGAGGCTAGAGACTTGTTTATCCTTGCAAGTAGCTGAGAATTCAGAAATAGAGCTACAAGCCTACAACTTGGTGCGCCACAATGATGCATGCAACAATTTTGATCCATTTAATGCAATCAGGGAAAAATTTGGAAGTAAATATGAGCATATACCACAGCTTGAGGATCATTGGGAGGATGCACATGATGATATGGAGATAAGGAGGAAGAGCTGAAATAGATTGTCTTTGGAATTTGCTAGTGTAACAAGGATAATTAATATTGTAATGTTGGAAAATGTCCCCTTGGGGGCTTTTCCCTCTTTAGGTTTAGCTCCTGGGTCTTTTGCATGCATTTAGGACATCTTACTTCATAATTTGGCATCATGATAGAATGAGCCCTAGGTAACATGACAAATGGGACCTAGGAGGACCCCTTGAGCTTAACCCTTCCCAAAATAGGGGGGGAGGACTTGGGCGCTTGCGCCCTACTCTTGCCCTATTTTAGGGCAGTCCCAATTTTTAGGTGTCGGCTTGTGACCATTATTTGTGTCCTATTCTGACATGGTAAGTTTGAATTTACGAAATCTTGGCGGGAGTGTTTGTAGTTGCATATAAAATCATGTTTCGGCATTCATTTAGAAACTAGATGGCAATTATGATGTTCATGCATTCTCAAGGTGATTCAAGGCTTTCATTATGTTGCAAGAGCGAATTTGTGTGGTCTATGTGTTTGTGTTTGTAGATTTGAGCATCCATTTCATTATGGAATGAAGAACATCTTCCTCCCATGATATCTTCACTACAAGGTGACATTATATTGTGTTTGTGATCAATTATCCATTTGGTTTTTGCCTCTGCCTCCCTAGGCATGCACTCTCTATCTGACAAAGGTGTTCAGAGACTTAAGTGTCCTCTGGGGCTTGACTGAGGCAAGCCTCTAAACACCACAACCCCCTCCCAAAGTTTTCATGGTTGTAGGTTACAGGTTGAGGAGCAAGACAAAGTAAAGTTGCAGGAAGACATCTTGGAGTGTCAAAATTACAGAACAGGAAGAAAATCTACCCCCTGTACTTGGGCACCTGCTCATTAGTCCTCCAAGTTCCATGAAGGGAAAATCTCTAGAACAACAGGAAAGAGTTGCAGACTGAGTTCTCAGATCTAGAAAAAAATATAGGCCTTAGACTTGGGTGCCTGGTCTTGTGTTCTAAACTTTTCCACCTCGGAACCTTGAAGACAGGTACTGTGTGATTTGATATTTTACATTCCTCTGCAAGAGCTTTTTCTGTAATTCATCCGTTTATTGTCGCATTTGCAAAATTAGGGTTTTAATGGTAAATTAAGCATAAGAGAAGGAAAATTGATAATTAAACATCCTATTCCAAGTTTCCCTACATCTCACAGTGACCTAGGGTATGATAGTGCATTGCCACTCAACCCTAGATCCTTGAATGTAACGGGTGAAAGGAGGATTTAAACACTAAACAAAACAAATCCAAATTTTACTCTAAATATTTTGGTGAACCCATGTTTTTGGATTTAATTGCAAATTTCTAAGTGTTTTTCTTTAGATTTGGATTGATTTCATTGATTCATATAGTCATTCATTTTATTGCATTGAGAAAAATTCAAAAAAATTGCATTGTCAGGCTTACTAATTTGTATCAGTTCTTTCTAAATTTCCCTAATTCATGATTTTGGCATCAGATCTAATATAAACTATAGAAAAATACAAAAATTAAGAAATTTGCATTACATTTGCATCATTAATTTGCTAGGGTTTTGTAGAAATTTTGACAATTTTCATTAAACCTAGTAATTCCAAAATCTAGGGTTAGTAGGCAAAATCTTCTTTCATATTTTTCTACTGATTTTAGAGGCTCATTCAAAATATAATTTGGCTATAGTCTTGCATTTTGGTGTAAATTTGCACTTAGATTTAAAATATTTGCATTTTTACATAGAAAATTTCAACAAAAAACTAGCAATTTTCATACATTTTCATTAGATTTGCATTGGCATTTTGTATGTTCAAGCTTGGAATTCATTTTCAGATTTGAGAGTATTTAATTTTTATCATAAATCAAACTTCAAAGCATTCACATAACATTTTGTGTCAAGATGATTAAAAACTAATAAGAACAAATTTTACATATTTCGTCTTGGTAATCGTGTTTCATGGCTTTCTAGGGTTTTTAGGGTTTCTGCTTGCTTTTGTGTGATGATGGAGGTTACTGCCTCAGGCAGTTCCTCTAGGAACTAGAACTCAATGGGTGAGGATCCCTTCAAGGGATGGAAAGGGGTGTTAACAGGGAAGAAGACTTTTTCCCCTATAGGTGCGTTAGGGGTTCCAGTCCAAAAGGATTCGGCGGAAGGAATGGCTTTGGATATTCATGATGACTTGGTTGAGGAAATAATGGCAGCCATGGATCTTGCCCTTGTTGGTAAGTTTTTCTCACTCCATCCTAATATTGAGATGGTAAGGAAGTGGGTGGCCAATTAGTGGAGGATCAAAGGTAGTGTGTCGGTCATAGCTATGGCAAGAGGGTTGTTTTTATTCAAGTTTATGAATAGGGAGGATATGTTAGCTATTCTAGCAGGAGGGCCATGGCTCTATGGCACCCATTCTCTCACACTGTGCCCTTGGAAACCTGGACTTGATCCCAACACGGATCTGAATGAGTCTACCCCCGTTTAGGTGAGGCTACCGGGGTTTCCCCTAGAATATTGGGACGAAAAGATATTTTCTGCTATTTGTAATACTTTTGGTCAGTATGTGACGTTGGATAATACCACTCGGACTAAGTCCTGTTGTGTGTATGCTCATTTTTGTGTTAATGTGGAGATTCACCAAACCCTTCCCATGTCCATAGAATTAAATTCTAAATATGGGATTTGGACCCAGCTGATTCTCTATGAGAATGCTACTACTTTCTATTAGATTTGTAAGAAGAAGGGCCATTTGATGACCCATTGTAAGGCAAAGCAAATGGGAGGTAATGCTGACCTTAACAATGAGGTTGAGGATAACTCACCCAAAGACGACACCCTCGTTGATCAGGGAATGGGGGTAATGAGGAAAATGTTATCCCAGAAGAATATACTAAGAAGGATATGGAGAAAGATTGTAAGAAATTAGTATCAGATACAGATAACTATCAGGTCCTTGATCAACAGAATAATCAGATTGAAGAGGGTGAGATTCGTTCCTAGTCAGTGGAGGCTGCTGTTGAAGGCAATGATGCCCTGGGTTTAGTTGAACATAATGCCTAGCTCCCATAAATGATTTGCAATAATAGAGTTGTAACCTCCCAACCATCCTCTAAGCAGGATCCCCCTCTTGTAGCCACGGTTGATTTCACGAAGGAGGGATTTCTTGTAGACTAGGTAGCTATTCCTTCATTGACTGCTGATATTGGACCGAGTGGCAGTGGTAATGATCATGAGGATTGGATTACCCCTAAGAAAAAGAACCGTAGGGCTAAAAAGTCTGCGGATGTTGGAACATACTCTAAAGAAGGAAGACTGACCCTCAGAGAAACAAGGCAAAGAGAGATTGCTAGGGAGATTAGCAGTGGTAAGCAAAAACACTGGAGATCCAATCTCTTAAACCTTCTAAATGAGAATTCTATCTTGGAATTTGAGGGGATTTAATAGTCCCACCAAATAGTTTGAAGTGAACAACTGTGTTCTGGACAATAAGTTAGATATTTTGTTACTTCAGGAAGTTAAGATGAATGAGGAGAGCTTTAAGAGGATAACTGATTATATATGGCCCAAGGCTGCTTTCTGTATTAGCTTGGCTATGGGAGCCTCTGGAGGGATTGTCACTATGTGGAATGATGCTAAAATCTAGGGCTCATTTATTGTTTCTAGTAAGCATTTTCTGGTTGTTAACTTCTCTTTGCCTTCTTTAAATTGGTCCTTAATCAATATTTATGCCCCGAACACTAGAGCCCTGAGAAAAACTTTGTGGATGGACTTATGTAATACTTTTTCCATTTCCCCTCATTCCCGTTGGATGTTGGTTGGTGATTTTAATACTCCCTTATATCCTTCTGAGAAATCTGGGGGTATTCTTGATTATAATAATAGCATGTTTAACTTTGCAGAATTTATCAATTCCTTTGGTTTGCTAGATGTGGAGCTGCAGAATCAGAATTTCACCTGGTCAAATAGAAGAAGAGGAGATCAAATGATTCAAGTTAAATTGCACAGATTTCTTATTTCTAGCAATTGGGATAACCCTTATAATATGAGTCTGCAGGCTCTACCTAGAACCATGTTTGATCATAGCCCTATTTTTTTCATTGGAAGGAACAGTGTAAGAGGGGTCCTATCCCTTTCAGATTTGAAGCCATGTGGATTAAACATAAAGACTTTAGAAACCTTGTGGCTCAATGGTGGCAAATTCCCATTCAGGGTACTCCTATGTTTAGGTTGCTCAAAAAGCTCCTTCACATTAAACAGGAAGTTTGTGGGTGGAACAGATATAGTTTTGGCAATGTGTTTATCCAGAAGAAAACTATCTCTGGAAGATTAGCTGATCTTCAACAGCTAATGGCTCAAGGAGATGTTACAGATGATATTATATAGGAGGAATGTGATCTATTTTCTGACTGGAAGAATCTTATGAGCAGAGAAGAGATTTTCTAGAAACAGAAGTCCAGGGTTCAGTGGCTCAAAGAAGGAGATAGGAATACTATTTTTTTCATCTCTCAACCATGAAACATAGGAAGGCTAACTCCATCTCAAAATTATGATTGGAAAATGGCAATATTATCACTGAGGACAATGAGATTGGAGACCAAACTGTGTTATTTTTTCAGAATTTGCTGACGGAGCAAGCTAATAATGCTGGGAATGGAAGGGTTATGGACCAGTTCATTGATAAGATCCCCTGTCTGATAACTGAAGAAGACAACACTGAAATGCTAAAACCTATTTCTAAGGAGGAGGTTTGCGCTATCTTATTTTCTATGGGTCCTTTCAAAGCCCCTGGCCCTGATGGCTTTCCTCCAATATTCTTTTAGGAATATTGGGATATTGTGGGTGTTGATGTCACTGTTGTTGTTAGGGATTTTTTTAGAACTGGTAAACTTCTAAAGTAGATTAATAATACTTTTATTGTTCTTATCCCTAAAAAGCCGAAGCCTATTCATCTCTCTGATTTCAGACCCATTAGTTTGTGTAATACCATCTATAAGCTGTGCACTAAAGTGATTGTCCTGAGATTTCAACCTTTTTTGGATAAAATTATTTCCCCTTCTCAAAAAGGCTTTGTCCCTAGTCGTCAAATTCTTGATGCTGTGATCTCCACTCATGAAACTATCCATTCTATGGACAAGAGCAAAATCCTTGGCATGGTTCTAAAGTTAGATATCTCCAAGGCCTATGATAGAGTTTCATGGAAATTCCTGTTTGATGTCATTAAAAAGCTTGGTTTTAATGATAAAATTTCCCTTCTCATTGATGAGACTGTCTCTACTGCTAAATTCTCGGTTCTGGTCAATGGGGTCCCTAAGGGTTTTTTCTCTTCCTCGAGGGGGATTAGACAGGGGGATCCTCTCTCACCTTACTTGTTTATCATGATGGCGGAGGCCCTTGGGAGATATGTTCACTCTAAGATTATCTCTAAAGAAATTGTGGGTATTAAACCCACTTCCTCCCTTCCTCCTATGTCAGTGTAGTAGTTTGTGGATGATACCATTCTCTTTGGTATCTCTTTTGTGGTTGAAGCTCGTAGTTGGAAGAATATCTTAAATGACTATGCCAAAGCTCCTGGACAAAACATAAACTTTCAGAAGAGCAATGTGTATTTTTTTAATACTCCAGCTGATCTCTGGTGAAAAATCATTAATATTATTGGCTGTGCTAAAGCTGATCTTCCTACTATTTATCTTGGCCTCCCTCTTATGGTCAAGGAGGTGTCTCAAGGATTTTGGAATAGAATTCTGGAAAGAACTTAGAAGAAGTTGGTTGGTTGGAAGGGGAAATTACTCAGTAGTGCAGGCAAATTACAACTTTTCCGTGCTTCTTTGCAAGGTATTCTTACTTACTTCCTATCCCTTTTTAAAATGCCTAGGTTTTTTGCTAACAAATTGGAGCAGATTCAAAGAAACTTCTTATGGACTGGGGTGGAAGACAAATAGAGAATGTCTTTGGTTAGTTGGGAGAAAGTTTGTCTTCCCAAATCTCATGGAGGTCTTAACATTAGATCTGTCATTAATATGAATAAATCCCTCCTTTCCAAAATAAAATAGAATTTGATCTCTAACCATAAAGAATGGGGGAACATTATGCAAGCTAAGTATCTTCATGGAACTGATCACTTTAGTTTTATCCATCAGGAAGGGCTCTCCCAGGGATCTGTTATCTGGAACAAACTGTTGAAGTCTAGAAGTCTACTCAAACATGGGCTTAGATGGAAACTGGGGAATGGAAATTTTTTTAAATTCTGGGAAGATATTTGGATGAATGATAAGGCCCTTGTTACTCAAGGAGATTATGGAGTTATTGTTGGCATTGCTACATAGTTTTTTGGGGATAAAGTTTGCCATTATATTCACAATAATAATGGTATTAGGAGTTGGAAAAACCTCTTGGATTGCTGTACTCATCATCCTGAACTCACTCCTAGGATGCGGTCTATTCAACATCTGATGCAGGGGGTCAGAATTCCTCTTTTCCCTAGGGAAGATGAGCTGTATTGGTGGCCGGATAAGAAAGGTCATTTTTCTGTTAAGTCTGCTTACCATCTGTTGATCCCTGATGAGCATACAAATGAGATTTAGAGGAAAGTTTGGAATCATAAACTTATCCCTAAAATCAACATGTTTTGGTGGGCTGCTGTTCATAACAAAATCCTAACTCAAGATAACTTACAGAGGGGATTCACTTTGGTCAATAGGTGCTTTCTGTGCTTGAAGGAAGAAACAGTCTCTCATTTAATTCTCCACTGTGATTTTGCCAGGGAAATCTGGGATATTATTTTAAAGAATTTTGGCATTCAATGGGTTTGTAATTCTAATATTAGGGAAGTCATTGCCAACTGGTGTCCTACCTTCTCTCACCCATGGCTTGTTGAGCTGTGGAACCAAACTTTGCCATGTCTTGGTTGGACTTTATGGAAAGAACGTAATAATAGAATATTTAGGGATGCTGCTAGGGATACTTCTCAAGTTCTTCATTCCTTTTCTAAGATCCTCATGGAAAGTGTGACCAATTCTCACATCAAAATTGTAGAAAAAACCTTTTTCTCAAGAAGAGGAGCAAATTGTGACTAATTGGAGAATTCTAAATCAAGTTCTGACTCATAATAATTCCAAATAGTTGTAGAGATTAAATACAAGATGGATTCCCCCAAAGCCCTAGTGGCTCAAACTTAACTTTGATGGGGCATCTAAGGCAGATGGTAAGGCTAGTGGAGGTGGGATTATAAGCAATGACAAAGGGTGGATGGTTATTGCTTATGCTGGTGGGATAGGCTTCCAAAGCAATAATTATGCTGAAGCCTCTGCTCTTCTATGGGGGGTGAATTTGGCTATTTCTCTTGATATTAGGCAATTGTATATTTAGGGGGATTCCAAACTGGTTATCGATGCTATTAATAACGTGTCAACTTGTGGCTAAAAGATATTATTGTGGATATCCAGATCCTTTGCAGTGAATTTCCAGAGTTGATATCTCTCATATATATAGAGAAGGAAATCGGGTTGCGGATGCTCTTGCTGACCTGGGCCAACAATTTTCAAATTGGCATTGTTGGCGCCAAGTTAATAACATCCCTTTAAATGTAAGGGACTTAATTTAAAAGGATATGACGTGTTAATGATGATTCAACATACTTGGAAAGATAGTTTATTCCGTTAGCTTTGTTGGAAGACGTTGACGTGTATCTTGAAGTACGTGCCTTTTTGTACTTCGTTGCCTAATGTCATTTCTGCATTATTACTCCCTTGTGTTAAGGCAAGTTGCTTATCTGCTAATTATAGCAAATGACAAAAAATTATGTTCGAGCATGGGAAGAGTAGGCGTCAATTGGTCTTTCGTAAGGCGGCTCTCATCAATGATAATGCGTGCATATTTATTATTATCATAATTCCTTGTCAAGTGGTTAATTTTACCTTTCACAATAACTCTGTGAATTTTTGGTTTTGGGGATTCTATGCTTTTGTCTGGAAGGCTAAAATGGGTGGAGATAGGATCCGAACGAAGCCAGTTTCCTGTTGTGAGTTTAAGGACAATGCTGTTGTCTGGCACTATTGTAAGGAAGGCGGTATCAGCCCTTATTTGGAACGCCTCAATGGCTATGATGAAAATCTATCTGAGTAATTTGCTAGGTCCTGGCTAAACTATAGAGTCATTGTGGGGAGAATTGGGTTTGAGATTTCTGAGAAAGTTATTGCTATGCCGTCTGGCCTGTTGACCAAGGGGACCAAGCTGCAAAGGAAAGCAAAAGTGGTGGACCATTCTAACCAGAAGTTATTCCTTGGGGAAGGTGAAGAATTGGTTCCTTACCAGGGAGGGTTCGAATGGGCCAAGCTGCCAGAGCCATGGGATGAAATATGTTTCCTCCTAATGAAATACTTCACTCTGGAGGGGTGTTTTACCAGGTTTTACAATTATCATCTTCCTCTCCTGAATCATTTTAGACATAATGCTCATATTAGTTTCATGTTTTATTTATTGTCTTCCCTTGAACATTCAATTTTTAGGGTTAAAGCTAAGTTGGCCAAGAAACCTTCCAAGAAACCCATTCCCCTGCACCAGGGTCTCATCCTCTGCTTATATAACTTTCACCTTGCTTTGGATCTGCCTAAGCCTATCTAGACTCATAGCGGTGAAATGTCTTCCAACCCTAATGATACTACCATGTATGAAGAGCCTTGGCCTTCCCCTACTTCTCCTAATTGGAAAGGGGTTTCTTTTTCTCTGTCTAATGAGGAGATTCCCATTGTGGCTGCTACCCACACTTCGGTCTCCAAAGGTAGTGTCAAGAGCAAGAAGAGGAAAATTAGGGAGGTGGAAGAGGAAACTGTGGGGGAGGTTGTGGGGACCCCTAAAAATATTTGTAGTACCCCTATGGGACCGGGCAGTAAATCTAATCTGTCTGTTAAGAACATGAAGGAGGGATTTTCCTCTAAGGTTAGGAGGTCAGGGAGGATTGCTGGAAAACCTGCGCCCAAAGCCAAACTTATAGATTATTCAGAGAGTGTGTCTGAAGAGTCCACTTAGGGTGATGAGGCCAAGGTTATGGAAGTTTAGGAGATTTTTGAAGATGCTGAGGGTAAGAATGTGAATAAACCGAAGGAGGTTTTTGGTGGTGCTGTTGGTGATTCTGAGGATAATGTTGATGAAGGGGGAAAGATGTTTGTGGAGGAAGCTGCTGATGAAATGGAGGAAGATGTTGGTTATAGGAATGACATTGATGTCCTAAGGGGCCGTGTTGAGAAGCTGGAGTAGTCTTTTTCCACTATGCTCAGGCGTATTGTTTTACTTAATCTTTTTGTGTTACAGGATATTGGGACTACTGCTGCTGTTGACAAAGATGAGAATTTAAAAAAGTTGGATGAATTTATTGAATCCCTAGCCAAAATGTGGGAGAATCTTTCTCCTTAGATCTAATTTCTTTTATGCTATTGATACTCTGCTATTCCATATATACTGTATTTAGACTGGTTATGTTGTCCATGTTGTTTATGCTGATTAAGCAGGTTATGCTGTGACTATTTCGAGGCTCTTTTGTGTTGATGCCTCTGGGGTTTCTTTTTTTTGTTTTGTAAGGGTTTGGCCCCTTGTTTTAGCTACCTTATATAATCAAAAACATTTTGTGTCAAGATCTCAAACCTAGGGCTTCAAAAACACTGATTTTCACTAAATTTGGCCTTATCGACTCTCTAAATTTGCACCGTAGGCATGTTGTGAAGGGTTTTTTTTCATTAATTGGATTTTATCATGGTAATAATTTTCTTTCCCTACTAAAAATCTTCACAACACCTTTTTAATGGGCTCTTGTATTAAAAATTCGGTGAAAAACTATACATTTATGCTATTTTTTGCCCTAGGGTTTGGCCTAGTTTGCACTCCAAGTGTGTTGTAATAGGTTTTATGGATTGAGGTGACTGATATCATTGCTATTATTTTCTATACCTCCTAAAATTCATTACAACATCTCTTTGGCCAGGTCTTGGAAGTGAAAAACTGTGAAAAAGTGCCTATTTTTGCAATATTTTCACTAGGGCTTGACCTTAGTGCCACTAAAAGCATGTTGTGATGGATATATTTTCATTAAGTGGCTGTTATTACTGATATAATTTGATTTAAATCATCATTTTTCTCACAACACCCTTTTTCATGCTCTTTTGCATCAAGATTTGGTGAAAAAATTGCATATTTTTGACATATTTCACTATATTTTGACCTATCGTCATCTTATATTTGCACCAAGAGTGTGTTTGTGAAGGATCTTATTTCTATTTTGGACTGATATCAGACATATAATTTTCTTCCCTTCATCAAAATCCTTACAACACCTTTTGTTTCATTCATTTGGATTGAAAAAGTTCAAAAAATCAAGCATTTTAAGTCATTTTCATACATTCTTTTGCACTTGTCTTTTGCATCAAATTTGCAAAGCTTTTAAAATACTGATTTTACATTGAAAACAATGCAATGGCACCTTCATGTCATTTTTCTATGGTATCTCTGCATGCATTTATCAAAAATCTTGATTTTGACAAATTCCTAATCCTCATGAGTGAACATCCTTTGATATTAGAAGATTTAACCAAATTCATCTCTAGGAACACTCATGAGAAAGATGAGGGTGAAAAATCTTTTTCCACTATAGAGTATGATGATGATGATGATGTACCTTCTTCTCATCCCATTGCTCTCCCTGGCCAAGATGTAGCATTAGTGGATGAGAAAAGGTCTCTCACATTAAATACTTTAGGGATGGATGTTGGGTGCAATCAAGAGGGAAACAATGTTAATTCGATACTTATTAATAGACTTGGTAACACTATTCCTAAGGTGGTTGTGTGAGGGGCACCTAATGCACCTTCTTGCTTAAATCCGGTGATTACAGTTCAAGGTGTTCAAAATGTGTTACAACAAACCACAATGTGATTGCTAACACATACGACACCCGTAATAACAAGCAAAGTAACCAAGCACTGCATGTGCTTGTCTCTCTTCCATGTTCTCAACCTATGCTCCCTCCACCACCTCATCTTACTCATAAAAGTGGTCAAGAGTATGACCTTGTTGAACAACTTCGTGCTACTCTGGCTAAGATCTCTCTTTGGGATTTGATACAAACATCACCTACATACTATGGAATGCTCCAAGAAGCTTTACAAAAGGTGATTGTGCCACTTGCTATTAAGTTGAATGATGTAGCAGCCATATTGGATAGTATGCATGAAATAAAAATAGATATTCTCTTCAACCACATGAATTACCATTGATTGAAGTTCAAAACCAATATGATCCTCTTATAATCTTTGTCACAATAAAAAAAATGTTGGTAAAATGAGTTATGATTGACAATGGATCAGCTCTTAATGTTTCTAGCATTGACCTACTACACAAAATCAAGGTTGACACATCACAAATCACACCAAATGGTATTAGCATTCGTGGCTTTGATAATGTTGGATGACAGTCCATGGGCACTATAACTTTACCTATACAAGTAGGATCCATGCTTGTGCCTACCCTGATTCATGTCAAGCCTTGTTCTTTATCTTACAACATGATTCTTGGTAGACCTTGGATTCATGCATTGGGGGCAGTCCCTTCCACTCTACATCGTTCAATCAAATTTATATTCAAAGGTAAACTTCATATTATTCATGCTGATCTTGAACCAGATAACTATTCACATGTTGAAACACAAAAACTAGTTTACAATCATATCAACTTAAACAATTTACAAGCTAATTCATCAAGGTCTCTAACCACGAATAATGTTGTGAAAGATTCTAAACCTTCGAATGCACTCTTTGGTGATGATTGGGACTCATTAGATTTTAATCCTTGTAGCATAGGGGAATATAAAATTAATAGCCTTGACACATCAAAAGTAGCATCGATCTCACCTAGGCAGTCCTTTGAAGCATTTAAGAAACCTAAAGTCTCCTTGGTAGAAAATAAAAAACAATACTCTCACTTATACCACAAATTACGAGACCTATGAGGCTTTCCATCTTCTAAGGAAATGACATCCATTTATGGTTGAGGATTTAAAATCTTTTATAACAATTGTGAGTATATAGGTAAGGGATGTGGTCAAATCAACAAGGGATTCGAGTACCTATAGAATCCGCTTAAACACATTACTCAAGCAGCATTGGATATAATCCTTTTAAAGAACAGAAATCCTCCCATCATCCTACACTTAATGTCAATTCAACAAGACCAAAACAACATGAGAGAAATCCTAGATATGTATGTTCTTAACAATGGTACACTACAGGTAAGTATCTCTAACCCTTTATCTCTCTCATGATGTGCTTCCCTCATGATGTGTTATGTGTTGTTTAGGCCTCCTGGGATGACCCCTGATTCTCTTGTAACATCTGGGATACCAGGAGACAGCCTCTATTGTGACCTTCTTCTATTTGTATCATCATTCTTCTATATTGCCTCTCTCTGATTTCATTGTTGTGTGTTGTGTCTTACGGACATAGCATTGTGGTTGGTGACTTGGGGGCACCCTCCTACATGATTGTCCCTAAGACACTTGTTTCTCCTCTCTTATTTACTGTTTCCCTTCCTCTAGTGTTTCTATCTAGTGGGTGGATGATGAAAAACACTTATACTCATGTAGACCTAGTGTCCCTTTCGAGAGCAATAAAAAAATGGACTTAGTTCCTAATATGACGATGGGGTTGTATATTTTATCTGATGCTTGGCTAGTGGAAGCACTTGTGCTTTCCGCATAGTGAATTTGATGATGTTTCTATTGCATTTACAAACCTTAACAATACTGCTGCTCTGTGCACCTTTGTTTGTCTTTGAATCTGGCCTCAGTGATGCTCGATTCAGAGAGCTTTGTGATATAACCCCACGGTTATCCTCAAACTCTAAATTAGTAGTATAACCTTGGCTCTTTGTGTGTTTAATTGTATGCATTGATGTTGTTGTTTATCATGATTTTGTAGACACTAACATGTTTCTTGTAGGGATGTGTTTGTGGGAACATTTCATGATTGTGAAGTACATGTCACCTCTCAGGGGGCATGGGCTTTGTGAAAGTCAGTGTTCCCTTGTGTGTTTTCTTCCTACCTTAACGTGCTTGATATCGATACTTGATATCAACCACCTTAAGGTGGGGGCATATATAAGGTAAGTTGTCTATTGTAGATGTTAGCTATGTGCTTGTCCTTAGATGCAGTTTAAAGACTAGCTTGATGAGTGCTTCCTGCATCCTGAGAATGTTTGCAATCAATCAATCGACATGTAAGCCCTTTGCGGAGGTAGGATATCGTGTATATCCTTTTTATCTTAAGCCCTCTGTGGAGGTGGGGATGGTGTATTTCTCAGAGTAGATTACATCATCCTGTCATTTTCAAAAGTCCTATGTGGAGGTGGGGAGCGGTTATGTGACTAACTCAACCCTTAAGCATGTCTTTGACGATTGTTGTGGTAAAGCCCAATCATTGGTGTGTTCTTGTAATGTGCCTGAGATGGTGCTAAGCCTAGAAATAGGAACACTCCATCGCTTGTTTGCCATGTTTTCTTCACATCTTCAAAGTGTGTGTGTTTGGCGTGCTTTCTTTGTTTGGCATGTTTGTTGCCCCATATGCAGTCTACATTTTGGGAGGTTTTGCGTGTCTTGCATGTGTGTTGCCCCCTATATACAGTATAAAGACTTGCGCGATGAGTGCATCCTGTATTATGGGAGGTTTGTTTACTTTCCAGTACTTGCATCTGCATTTCATATATATGAGAAAAAGAAAATAAAAGATATCATGCCTGTCTTCCATGCATTATTGTGTCTTATTTGCATTTACAGTCTTCTCCGTGTTCTACGTGACTGTAACTATCTTCTCTGTGTTTTGCATGCCTGTTACTGTTTTCTATGTGATTAGCGTGTGTTCTCTCTGCTTGGTGTGTTTGCAATGTTTGTGAGCTTAATTTATTGCATGTATTGGCCTCACGTTTATACATACATTAAAGTGGGGGCTAAATGTAACGTCAAAAAATGTCCCCTTGGGGGCTTTTCCCTCTTTAGGTTTAGCTTCCGGGTCTTTTGCATGCATTTAGGACATCTTCATAATTTGGCATCCCGATGGAATGAGCCCTAGGTAACATGACAAATGGGACCTAGGCACTTGAGCTTAGCCCTTCCCAAAATAGAGGGGGAGAACTTGGGCGCCTGTGCCCTAGTCCTGCCCTATTTTGGGGCAGTCCCAATTTTTGGGTGTCAGCTTGTGACTGTTATTTGGGTCCTATGCCGACACGGTAAGTTTGAATTTATGAAATCTTGGTGGGAGTGTTTGTAGTTGCATATAAAATCATGTTTAGGCATTCATTTAGAAACTAGATGGCAATTATGATGTTCATGCATTCTCAAGGTGATTCAAGGCTTTCATTGTGTTGTAAGAGCAGATTTATGTTGTCTATGTGTTTGTGTTTGCATATTTGAGCATCCATTTCATCATGGAATGAAGAACATCTTCCTCCCACGATATCTTCACTACAAGGTGACATTATATTGTGTTTGTGATCAATTATTCATTTGGTTTTTGCCTTTGCCTCCCTAGGCACACACTCTCTATTTGACAAAGGTGTTCAGAGACTTAAGTGTCCTTCGGGGCTTGACTGAGGCAAGCCTCTAAATACCACAACCCCCTCCCAAAGTTTTCATGGTTGTAGGTTAGTGGTTGAGAAGATGGACAAAGTAAGGTTACAAGAAGACATCTTGGAGTGTCATAATTGCATAACAGGAAGAAAATTTAACCCTGGACTTGGGCACCTTCTCATTAGTCCTCCAAGTTTCGTGATGGGAAAATCTATGGAATAGTAGGAAAGAGTTGTAGACTGAGTTCTCAGATCTAGACAAAAATATAGGCCTTGGACTTGGGCATCCACTCCTATATCCTTGACTTTTCTGCCTCGAAACCCTGAAAACAAGTACTCTGTGATTTGATATTTTACATTCCTCTGCAAGAGCTTTTTCTATAATTCATCTGTTTACTGTCGCATTTGGAAAATTAGGATTTTAATGGTCAATTAAGCATAAGAGAAGGAAAATTGATAATTAAACATCCTAATCTAAGTTTCTCTACATCTCACAGCGACCTAGGGTATGATAGTGCATTGCCACTCGACCCTAGATCCTTGAATGTAATGGGTGAAAGGAGGATTTAAACACTAACCAAAACAAATCCAAATTTTACTCTAAACAAATATTCTAGAACAGTTTGAGGAAGATCACAAAAGATTGTCACATAGTTCATATGATCAGGAGAAGAATAAGCCCTTCACTATCAATTGGTTAGAGTAGGAGGTCAAGCACAATGATGATTTGATGGTACCTATTGGTGCCTGCATAAACATTCAGGTTTCAAGTATTTAAATATGCAGACACCTTCCCAAAAAATCCAAAAAGTTCTAAGTCTTTGGCCTTTGTAGTTGAAAAGTGCAAAAATTTAGTTGCATGCATGTATCTTTGTATATACAAAGGGGTTTGTTTGTACAAATGCAAATATACCTTGGTGGGCTTGTAGAAATTTCAATCGGCCTTCAAAAAATGGAAAAAATTAGTTATATGCATCCTTGAATGCATATCAGGTTTGTATATGCAATGGGGAATATTTCACAGATTCTGGGAACATTCCCTGCTTGTATGTGAGGGTTACATGTATATCGGGTTTGTATGTTTAGACATACAACAGCTAGATATAAAGAAGAAGCATGCAAGTGAAGGATACTTTGGTGGCATACAAAGAAGGAATGTGCAAAGTCAACATACAAAAGGGCCGACATGCATTCGCTACAGTGAAAAAGGGTTTGTATGTGCGAGATGCAAGTGTAATATACATTCGCCACATACAACAGAAAGATACATTGGCCGATGCATGTGCAAGAAGAAACATGTACATTGAAAAGATACAAGGGGTCTTGTATATTCGGCAACATACAAAGCGGAATGTATATGCAATATACATTCTCTATATGCAAAGGAAAAAGATGTACAAGGCCGCTATACAAGTGATGGGGCCCGCAGACATACAAGGGTGATTGTATCTCCAACATACAAGTCACAATGTATATGCGACATACAAGTAGCAGGCAAAGGGGGAGATACATTTGGTAGGGCTTGTGGATATACAAAGGAGATTGTATGTTCGAACATACAAGGGAACATACATTCTTAATGTGCATGACCCAGATCCGAAAAGGTTTGCAATGTAATTGATAAAGGCTCAAATCCGATGAATGTATTTTTTGGCTTGTATGTTCACATTGTATATTGTATATTGTATGGCTCAAATCCGATTCAAAGGTCAGATTTGGCTAATCCAGCGCTGGCATTCACGGCTTGCATGTATATTGTGCATTGTATATGCCGATATACAATTTGAAGTGCAATGAGTGAGATACAATCCAGACCCGATGGAGATTTCAAGCTGCTTCATAAACATTTGAGGTTCACAGCTTGTATGTATATGCCGATATACAAAGGGATGAGATACAAGGCCCAAATTTGAAAACTGTCCCAATCTGTTTCGTAAAATTTGAAATCCGCGGCATGTATATTACATTGTATGTATGCAACATACAAAATGGAAGGATGCAAAAGGTGATACAAGCCGGACCCGAGTGCAATTTCAATTTGTTCTATACATATTTGGGGTCCGCCTTGTATGTTAAATAGTTGTTTGTATATGCATGTTCTTTTGCATATACAAAGGGACAAAAAGAGGCAAAATGCATGTTGCGATGGCAGAAAAGTTAGCGATGGAAGCACAGGGTGCCTATGTGGCACGTTCTTATTGGTTGGCAACTTTTCAAAGCATTTTAATGCCGTAGATCTCAGCGATAGAGGGAGATCAACGGCCCTATTTTGAACGCTTGAGGAAGGAAGTGTTTTCTATTTATCTGCACCAGTTCAAGTGGGAAACTTCATAGCACGAACCATTGCTGCATCCCATGGGTCAGTTGGGCATTGATGACAAAATTACAGAGGCATGGGTCTGAGTGACCAGCCAACTACCAAATTCATGAGGAAAACCTTCAGGTGGCGGTGCAGATCCTGATCTCATCTGCTTTTTCCTCATTGTATCCTGCTGCATTGAATATTTTGAGTGCTAATTCTCATGGTACGCTGCATCTGGCAAATTTTTGAGTTGACCTGGTACTAAATTGCTGCAAAAGGTGCGAAATACAGCTTCCCTAATGTTAATTCAAAGGGGATAATGTATCCAGGTAACTTTCAATTCAATACACAGAAGAATACATCAGAAAGATATAGAAAAATAAACAAGATATAGAGAATGACACCAGATTTACGTGGGAAAACTCTTTCGAGTAAAAAACCCACCACCACAATAGAAGCTATCTTTATTACAGTAAACTAAATAGTTACAATAAAGATTTCCAACTCTCTCTGTTGCTTAGGGAACGATTCTCTACAATTATACTAAACTATTTATTCTCTCTGTATATTTATAGAATAAACTATATAATCAAATCTCTTCCTATCATTTGACGAGCTTACCAAATCTCTATATAAACCACAGTTTTCAAGAGCAAGAAACCATTTTCACTTTTGCCCTAACTGCACGTTTCAACTGACTCAGCACCGCTGTCCCAACTGTCGCTTAACTGTTGTCCAATAGTCGTAATTGTTCACATTCCCGTGAGATATATAGTCCCACATGCACAAGGTTGCGAATATTATTCCAGTTTATAACCACAAACGATCAATATGACTATCGTCGACAATTTTGTTGCCAACGATGATAGTCAAAGACTCATTAGGATAACCTTCATCATCGGCAAGCTGTTCAACACTTACTCTGATAGATCCTTGTCCCACCGACGCCAACACAATGCCTTCATCAAAGTGACCTCTGTCCATCAGCTCGAAGACTTTAAGCTACGCCGATAGAAGTTCTTACGCCGATAGACACATGTCATCAATGAAACATCGCACATCGGTCAATGATTTCGAACTCCCGCCGATAGCGGTTCTCACACCGATGTCAAACACCATCGGGATGAAGAGTAGCATCGGAGGGACTTCAGAATGCTGAGCCAACAATAGTTCTCACACTGATATATCCATACCGGTGAAACCTTGCATATCACCCAATGCCTTCTCACTCCTGCCGATAGTGTTCTGTCAACTCGATGAAGAACATGATATGAATGAAACCAATGATTAAATAAATGAGGTCCAAGAAGTAACTTGAGACATTAGGTCTCTTCAATCTCCCACTTGTCGAAGAGATTACTGCTTCCTCTTAATCCTCACTTAGTTACTGAGAATTATGGGCTCGAAGACCCATTCCATCTAAACACCATTTGAACTTGGTTGTGCTCACTGGTTTAGTTAAGGCATCAGCAACATTTTCCAAAGTGTCAATCTTATCTAGCTTCACCTTCCTGTCTTCCACCATATCACGAACAAAGTGATATTGGACATCAATATGTTTTGTCCTAGAATGAAACATAGGGTTCTTCACCAAACATATAGCACTTTGACTGTCACAGTGTGTTTGTATCTGCCCTGCATCAAAACCAACATCAGAACACAACCTCTTCAACCAAACGGCTTCTTGGCATGCCTGAGTAGCTGCCATGTAGTCTGCCTCTGTTGTGGACAAAGTGACTATAGCCTGCCGCTTACTCATCCAACTAATAGCACCACCATTTAACATGAATACATATCCACTGGTGGATCTTCTACTGTCAATATCCCCTACCCAATCAGAATCCACATATCCCTGAATGCTAATAGATCTCTGTGATCCAACTAAGTTTCCATGATAGAAAATAGCATAGTCAGAAGTTCCCTTCAAATACCTCATAACTCTTTTCACAGCATCCCAATGTGATCTTCCTGGATTCGCCATAAACCGGCTCAAAACTCCCACTGCTTGGGCAATGTCTGGTCTGGTACAGACCATTGCATACATTAAACTGCCAACAACACTTGCGTAAGGCACTCTTTTCATGTCATCAGATTCATTCGAAGATTTTGGACAATCTTCAACAGATAATTTTGTTCCCTGCAAAACTGGAACAACTAACTGTTTAGAATCAGACATATGAAACTTATCAAGAACATTGGTAATATACTTGCTCTGGCTGAGCCAAATCTTTCTCTTAGACCTATCTCTTTTGATTTCCATTCCCAGAATGTACTTTGTTGCCCCCAGATTCTTCATTTCAAATTTCAAGGACAGCTGAGCTTTTAAATCTGAGATCATCCCCTTACCATTGCCAATGAATAACATGTCATCCACATACAGTGCAATTATAAGAATTCACTCACCATCAGTTTTATAATAAACATAGTGATCAGATTTAGATCTCACATACCCCAAGGATAAAACATACATATCAAATTTTTGATACCACATTATGGGAGATTGCTTCAAACCATAAAGAGACTTTTTAAGTTTACATACCAGATGTTCTTTACCTTTTTCCACAAAATGCTCTGGCTGGGACATATAAATTTCTTCTTCAAGGTCCCCATGAAGAAATGCTATTGTCACATCCATCTGCTTAATTTCAAAATCATATGCTACTGCAAGTGACAATGGAAATCTAATGGATGTTAGCTTAGCTACAGGAGAAAAGATTTCTCCATAATCTATGCCTTCCTTTTGGGAATACCCCTTAGCAACTAGTCTTGCCTTGTACTTATCAATACTACCATCTGGACCATATTTCTTTTTAAATACCCACTTACAACCCACAGGTTTTCTGCCTTCAGGCAAGGGCACCAGATCCCAGGTTCCATTCTTCTCCAATGATGACATTTCATTATCCATGGCTTCCAACCAAGAATCTGAATCAGATAAACTAATAGCTTCTTTCACAGTCCTAGGTTCATCAGTATCAGTAAGTAAAGCATAGGCACAACTTGAATCAAGTACTGAAAATCCATACCTATCTGGTTGTCTTCTTTCACGTGTAGACCGCCTCAATGGTTGAGGTGTAGGTTCAGGTTTTTTCTCTGGAACTGAATCTTCGGAGCTACTTGAACTCACTTCTGAATCATCTACACTTGGTGTTTGTTGTTCCTCTTTTACAGGGGTCAGAGGAATATTAACAACACTCTTTTCTTTCTTTTCTGTCTTCTCCGGCTGAGGATCAATAACCACAGGTTTCAGCTCTCTGAAAATTACATTCCTGCTATAAATTACTTTTTCAGTTTCAGGATTCCAAAGCTTGTACCCTTTAACACCGACTCCATAGCCAATAATGTAAATTCAAATCGAACTTATAATCTCTAACTTGGATATCTTCTGAATGTTGGATATTTGTATTGTAGACTTAATTTATTACTTTCTTTTGTTTAGCAGATGCAATTTCCACTTCTCATACACTTCTAATTTCTGTGTCGATCTGTGTTATTGCAGGGCAAAATGTTGATATATATATTAGTAATGGTAGGAGTCACATCTGTGATAGATGTGACTCCTCAAGGAGTCACGTCTATCATAGGTGTGAATTCGTCATTTTTCATTGTTTTAGCGATTGCTAATCACCGTTTAAATGTAATCGGTGTTTATATCATTCGATCATGCTATATTCACGTTTATTTAACATAGCTTATATTCATGCATTATCTGATCGAAGCTACAAATAACTCAACACTCCCTCTTAGCTTGAGAAGATAACAATATCACAATAATCTCTGTGAATATCAATTGTCTGATCTGTAATGAATTACTCAAAGTAATTTAATATCACATAACTCATGATATATAGTATCACCTACCTGATGATACGTAGCATCACCTACCTCATGATACTAAAGCATATACTATACTCGAGAACATTACATTCTCCTTATATATCCTAGTTATGGTATGTGCATTGACATTAAGTCACATAATGTCTACCATAACTTAATCATGATAACTCCATGATTCATACATATATCAAGTCACATGATATTAGTCTAATGAACATTATAAGATCATCACCTTATAATGTTAGGTACAAGTGTAGATTATCCAAAAGTCGTCGCTTTTAGAAATAAACATAGGATGGGTAGGCCCATTATGTCATAGAGTCACACATATGACACAAGAAGTTTACACATTAAACATTAGTACAAATCAATTAGAGTCTTACATTTCAATCATACCAAGATTTTTCTTGAAGTATTCAACTTTCACCTTGAGGAGTGGTTTGGTAAGAATATCTGCAGTTTGATCTCCTGTACTGATATACTCCAACTGAATCACATTCCTTTCCACCATATCACGCACAAAGTGATGAGGAATCTCAATATGTTTAGATCTATCATGGAATACTGGATTCACGGATAGCTTAATACAGCTTTGATTGTTGCAGTGAATGATAGTTGGTTTAAGAGGTTTACCAAATAATCCTACAAGCAATTTTCTAAGCCATATTGCCTCTCTAGCAGCCATAGAAGCTGCAATATATTCGGCTTCTGTAGAACTCTGAGCAACTGAAGACTATTTTTGTTGATCCACGATATCATTGCTAACCCTAAACTGAAACAACATCCGGAGGTGCTCTTCCAGTCAATTACACTTCCAGCCCAATCTGAATCTGTGAATCCATGTAGATCTAAGTCAACCTTTTCATATTTTAAGCCATAATTTAGAGTACCTTGAAGGTATCTCATTATATGCTTCACAGCCACAAGATGTATCTCCTTGGGCTCACACATAAACTGACTTAAGGCATTTACAACATAGTAGATATTAGGTTTGGTATTGACCAAATACATCAAGGATCCAATTATCTGTCTGTAAAGAGTGGGATCTGCCAACAGAGAATCTGCTGCTACTTCCTTCAATTTATGAAGATTTGTTTCCATGGGGGAAGACATAGGTCTACATTCCATCATACCAAACCTTTTTAATATATCAATTGTGTACTTCCCTTGGTTTAGAATAATACAGTCTGATTTCTGCCATACTTCCAGTCCAAGGAAGTAGTGTAATAGACCTAAGTCCATGTCAAATTCTGAAGCTAGATCTTTCTTACACTGATCAATAAGATGATCTTCTCCTGTAATCAATTGATCATCAACATATAATATCAATATTAACATATCACCTTTTCTTTGTTTGAAGTAGAGATTTGGATCTGCATCATTCTTTGAGAAGCCTAATCTCAAGAGGTAATTGTCAATTCTTTCATACCAGGCTTTGGGGGCATGTTTAAGTCCATATAGAGCTTTCTTTAATTTACATACATGGGATCCTGCATTGTGAATCTCAAATCCTTCAGGTTGCTCTAAGTAAACCTCTTCTTCAATGGTTCCATTTAAGAAAGCAGTTTTTACGTCCATTTGATGGACTTTCCACACTTTGGCTGCTGCAATAGCTAGAACTGCCCTGACTGATGTATATCGAGCAATTGGAGTGAAGATTTCGTCGTAATCAATTCCTTCCTTTTGTGAAAAATCCTCTGGCTACAAATCTTGCTTTGTATTCCCTATACTGCCATCTGCAGCATATTTGATTTTAAATAGCCATTTTGAAGAAACAATAGATTTCCCTTTTGGTCTAGGTACTATATCCCACACATCATTCTTCAAGATGGATTGATACTCCTCTGTCATGGCATCCTTCCATACTTGGTGCTTAAGAGCTTCTACAGCACTAGAAGGTTCTAATTTAATGAATTCACTCATTAAAGCTACATAACTAGAGAATCTCTTAGGTCTTGTGCTTTCCCTAAAAGTCCCTAATGGAGTGACATTATTTTTAGCTTCTTCCATTGTTTTGGTGGCCCAGAGTGGTCTTTTCTTGGGATTTTCTAGTGATGTGATTTGTTCATGGTTTACATCTTCCTCAGGATACTCCCTCTGAAACTCAGGTGTAGGATCCTCTTCTATGCCTGAGTTGGAAGTTTGAATTTCTGGCTCTTTTGAAAGCTATGTCTTCCTCAAAAATCACATCTCTACTTAGTTCAATCTGTCTTTGACCAGGTATATATATTCTATAAGCTTTTGATGTTTGACTATAGCCTACAAAGATGCCTTTTCTCCCAGAAGGTTCTAGCTTAGTTCTTTTCTCTTTGGGCACATGAATGTAAATAGGACAACCAAATATCCTTAAATGACTAATGTCTGGTTTTGTGCCAGTGAAGGCTTCTTCAAGAGTTTTGTCATCAATATGAGAGTGAGGACATCTATTATGTATATAGACAACAGTACTAGATGCTTCTGCCCAAAGTGAAGTGTCTATATTCTGATCAAGTAACATAGCCGTAGCAGCTTCTACAATGGTTCTATTTTTTCTTTCTGCAACTCCATTTTGTTGAGGATTATAAGGTACAGTGAACCTCCTCTTAATCCAGTGGTTTTACAAAAGTCTTTAAAATGTCCGAAGTGTATTCACTCCCATTTTCTGTTCTTAAGGTTTTGATTTTTCTCCCGGAAGATTTTTCAGTAATGGATTTGAATTCCTTAAATCTTTTAAGGATTTCTTGTGATTCTTTACATTGAAGAAAATAGATCCATGTCTTTCTAGAGAAGTCATCAACGAAGATTACATAGTATAGAAACCCACCTAAGGAGGGTACAGACATGGGTCCACATAAATTTGAGTGGACTAGTTCTAATACGTTATTTGTTTTGCTAGAACTATTTTGAAAGGACCCCTTTGTATTTTTCCCTAAGGCACACTCCTTGCATACCCCTGAATTGCATTGTTTGAGTTTGGGTAACCCTGTAACTAGTCTTTCCATGGAAGATAGGGCACGAAAATTTAGGTGTCCTAGTCTTCTATGCCATATTTCATTAGAGTCTGTAGTTTCATGAATTAGGGCTAGATTTGGTTCCGTACATAACTCGTACAAGTACCCTTATCTATGACCTATGGTTTTAGCTTTCTTAATAGTAGAATTCTTTGGCCATGCCAATACTTTGCTATCCATAAAGGTCACCCTATATCCATTATCTTCAAGTGCAGATATGGAGACTAGATTTCTTTTGATTCTTGGGACAAATAATACTCCATAAGTTGGATGGAGATGCCAGTCTTTAATTTGAGGGTGCATGTGCCAACACCCTTGACTGGATGTATAGAGTTATCTCCAATTGTTACTTCTTTGTTAGTCTCTTCTACCATGGTGTCTAGTAGCTCCCTGAACCTTGTGATGTGTCTTGATGAACCACTATCTATAACCCAGGTGTTGGATTTATTTGTTACTTGGTTTGAAAGTGCAGAGTAGAATACATATTTCTCAGATTCATGCTCCTTTATTTTGGCATAAGATGCTTGTTGCTTGGTTCTGTCAGGACATCTAACTGCATAGTGTCCATATTGGTTGCATCTGAAACATTGGATGCGAGAAATGTCTTTCTTGAATGACCCTTTCCTGTGATGATTTTTCCTCTTCTTGAAGTGTTTCTTCTTCTCTTTCTTGTGAGAGTTTGTATTTAGAACATGAAGATCTTCATCTATATTTTTTTGTTTTGACCCTTTCTTTGTCTGTCTAGATTCTTCTTGAAGATAGTCTGATCTTAGGTGGTCAAATTTTGGAAATTCAGACCTTGCACTAATGCCTTGAACAAATGTCTCCCAAGAATTTGGGAGACCATCTAGGGCAATAAGTGTTAGTTCCTTGCTTTCAATTTGGTACCCAAGTGTTGATAGTTGATCCCTTAGTGCAGATATTCTCATAAAGTATGCATTGATAGATTCTCCTTTGTTCATACTTATATGATTTATTTCTCTCTTTAGGGCTAAGGTTCTGCTGGAGTTATTAATTTCATAATTGCTTTCAAGTGACTTAAACATATGATATGCAGTCTCATGTTTTGTCAGAATTGACATGATATGATCTCTAACTCCATCAACTATGATTTTCATGGCTTTGTCATTTCCTTCAATCCATGTCATTTTATTAGGATCATTCTCTGGTTCCATTTTGTTTTCTCTCACAAATGAATCAACTTTATTTTCTTTTAGTATCATCATAATTCTGAATTTCCATGATGAGACGTTATTTCCTCCTTCCAATCTGTCTTCGAATCAGATTGCTGCTACCATTTGAGAAATGAGATGTATTAAATCTAAATTTCTCAAGTTTGATTTTCTACTCGGATTCTGCTTAACTTGGCTCTGATACCATGTAAATTCAAATCAAACTTATAATCTCTAACTTGGATATCTTCTGAATGTTGGATATTTGTATTACAGACTTAATTTATTACTTTCTTTTATTTAGCAGATGCAATTTCCACTTCTCATACACTTCCGATTTCTGTGTCGATCTGTGTTATTGCAGGGCAAAAACATTGATATATATATTAGTAATGGTAGGAGTCACATTTGTGATAGACGTGACTCCTCAAGGAGTCACGTCTATCACAGGTGTGAATTCGTCATTTTTCATTGTTTTAGTGATTGCTAATCACCGTTTAAATGTAATTGGTGTTTATATCATTTGATCATGCTATATTCACGTTTATTTAACATAGCTTATATTCATGTGTTATCTGATCGAAGCTACAAACAAATCAACAAATAAAGATACATTTGACTGCCTTGTAATCCAGCTTAGACTTTATACCTCAGGAATATGAGCATATGCCTCACAGCCAAAGACACGAAGATGTCTTAGAGAGGGCTTCTTACCAGACCATGCTTCCATAGGCATTTTATCAACCAATGCTAAAGTAGGAGAACGGTTCAGCAAGTAACAAGCTGTAGCAACTGTCTCAGCCTAGAACCTTTGTTCAAGATTAGCATAACTCAACATACTTCTTGCTTTCTCCATCAATGATCTATTCAACCTTTCAGCAACTCCATTTTGCTGTGGAGTATAAGGTGTAGTCTTATGCCTTTTTATACCATGATCTACACAATATTTATCAAAATCCGCATTGCAATATTCACCACCGTTATCTGTTCTCAAGCATTTTATTTTTCTACCAGTTTGGTTTTCCACAAGAGTTTAAATTCTTTAAATTGACTGAACACTTTTGATTTATTTTTCAAAAAATATACAAATGCCCTCCTTGAATAATCATCAATGAACGATACATAGTATCTTGATTTAGATAAAGACGGAACATCAACTGGACCAAAAACATCAGAATGTACATAGTCCAGGACACCAGAAGATTTATGAGAACTTGAGTAGAAAGAAACATGGTTCTATTTTCCATATATACAATGTTCACAGAAATTGAACTCCAGATTACAATCAATTAGCCCATCTACCAGAGTTTTGTTTTTCAAGGTTTTTAAACCTTTTTCACCTATGTGACCAAGTCTATGATGTAAGAGCATTGTTTTCTCTGAAGGAAGTTTAACTTCCATAGAGTTTGCATCATGTGTTACAATAGTAGCTTTTTCAGATTTTTCAGAGACACTATTACAGCACACTGGTTTAGCATCTAACCTATACAAAGTTCCAATGCGTTCACCCTTAGCCAGTACAATAGAACCTCTAGTCATTTTACAACCACCATTCACAAAAGTAACTTGCACTCCAACATCATTAAGCTTACTAACAGAAAGTAAATTTCAAGCCAGACCTGGTATGTGTAGCACTCCATTCATTCCCTTTATTCAGCCATCCGGGAACTGGATTCTGACTCGTCCTCGACCAACAATTTCCAATGTTGAATCACTCGCCAGGAACACCTTCCCACCAGAATACGGTTCATACTTTGTGAACCACTCTCTGTGAGATGTCATATGAAAAGATGCTCCTGAATCCACTAGCCACACATCTTTAGATGCAGGCGTTGCCACGGTATCAATGAAGGCATCAACATCACTCTGAGAAGAATCATTGTCAGAAGAGTTCTTCTTCTTCTTCTTTTTCTCCTCTTTATAGTCTCTTCTGATGTGTCCTTTCTGCCCACAATTCCAGCACTTCACCTTGGACTTTGTGCCAGGAGATTTTGATTTCCCCTCTGATTTGGACTTAGACTTGTTGTCCTTCTTCTTGCCTCTTTCCTTTGATCTACCTCGAACAGACAAGGCCTCTTTGGCTGTCTCAGAAGATTTCCTCCGCATCTCTTCAGATAACAATGATGTAATAGCCGCTTCAGTTGTAAACGCGATTGTTGTACTTCCAATAGCCATCACAAGATGATCCCACAAGTCAGGTAAGGAACACAATAGAAGCATACAACGGTCTTCCTCTTCTATTTTTACACCTACAGACGTCAACTGTGCAACAATCAGATTAAATGTGTTTAGATGGTTTGCTACAGATGCACCTTCATCCATCTTCAGAGAATACAACTTCTTTCTGAGGAACAGTTTATTCACCAAGGACTTGCCCTGGTAAATATCTCCCAACTTCTTCCACAAATCTTTGGCTGACTTCTCTTCATGGACGTTCAATAGAACAGAATCTGCAAGACTTAGTCTTATCAGTCCTCTGGCTTTTCTTTCAGCTAGGTCACAATCTTCTTGTTTCATGCTTGTAGGTTTAACCCCAGACATAGCAATCCAAAGATCTCTGTCGACCAGCAAATCTTCAGCCTTAATCTTCCACAACTTAAAGTTTGTGCCATTGAACTTTTTAATGTCTATTTTTCCTGATGTACTTGCCATCTTATTTAACAGAATAGACCTCTACAGAACTCCCACTCACTGAACTAACACAAAAAACCCAACCTACCAACAAGGATAACACAACTGGCCAAGCTCTGATACCACTTGTAAGGAAAGCAAAAGGTACGGAATACAGCTTCCCTAATGTTAATTCAAAGGGGATAATGTAGCCAGGTAACTTTTAATTCAATACATAGAAGAATACATCAAAAAGATACAGAAAAACAAACAAGATACAGAGAATGACACCAGATTTACATGGGAAAACTCTTTCAAGTAAAAAACCCACCACCACAATAGAAGCTATGTTTATTACAGCAAACTGAATAGTTACAATAAAGATTTCCAGCTCTCTCTGTTGCTCAGGTAACGATTCTCTACAATTATACTAAACTATTTATTCTCTCTGTATATTTACAGAATAAACTATATAATTGAATCTCTTCTTGTCATTTGATGAGCTTACCAAATCTCTATATAAACCATAGTTTTCAAGAGCAAGAAATCATTTTCACTTCTGCCCTAACTGCACGTTTCAACTGACTCAGCACCGCTGTCCCAACCGTCGCTTAACTACTGTCCAACAGTCATAACTGTTCACATTCCCATGAGATATATAGTCCCACATGCACTAGGTCGTGAATACTATTCTGGTTTATAACCGCAAATGATCAATATGACTATCATCAGCAATTTTGTTGCTGACGATGACAGTCAAAGACTCATCGGGATAACCTTCATCATCGGCGAACTGTTCAACACTTACTCTGACAGATCCTTGTCCCACCGATGCCAACACAATGCCTTCATCAGAGTGACCTCTATCCATCGGCTCGAAGACTTTAAGCTACACTAATAGAAGTTCTTATGCCGATAGACACATGTCATCAATGAAACATCGCACATCGGTCAATGATTTCAAACTCCGACCGATAGCGGTTCTCACACTGATGTCAAACACCATCGGGATGACAGGTAGCATCAGAGGGACTTCAGAATGCTGAGCTGACAATAGTTCTCACATTGATATATCCATATTAGTGAAACCTTGCATATCACCTAATGCCTTTTCACTCCCGCCGATAGTGTTCTGTCAACTCGATGAAGAACATGATATGAACGAAACCAACGATTAAATAAATGAGGTCCAAGCAGTAACTTGAGACATTAGGTCTCTTCAAATACTCAGTCTTGGGTGGTGTTTGTAAGGCAAATACCAGTCCTAACCCCTTGAAACTTGAATGCTAGTTACAAGCCATTCTCTTGTATACATCTAGTTTACTCCTTGCCCTAAGATAGGCACTGGTCTACTTCTGGATTAGTAGCTATGATCCAAAACCCCCCTGTCTTGCATCCAAACATTAATACAAATCATTCCATTTTTCCAACCTGTTAGTTGTAGGAGTAGGATTAGGACCATTGCATACTCTCATTCTCAACCAGTTAGGTATGTCCAAGAGTGTAGCCAAACTTGTGATCGATCATTCAAACCTTGGTCCATACATGAGAGTATTCTGCCTGTTGTTGTAAAGCTAAATCTTTCTATCATTAGGTGTGTCAAATGTCAAATCTTTAGCTAATAGGGATACCCCCATTGGTGCGGCAAAACTAGAAGTGAAGGGGAGGGAGCTCACGCAACCTCCTGTATTAGTTGGCCGAATCTGCCTATGCATTGGAACTGGCAAACCCTCTGCTGATTTGGAAAGAACACTAACAGTACCAATTGTGGCACATACTAAGAAATATGTGGAGTTGCAAGTTCAAAGGCTTAAAGAAAAGAATGTTCATCTCACATACAATTTGATGGGAGGAGGTAGTGCACATCATCCCAGGGAGACTTCGAGTAGTGAGTCAAGCAGTGACTCTAGTGACTCAGAAGGTGCAAGTGCTGACTGAAAGGAAGAATTTCAGCCAAGGAAGAAGGTGAAGATCAATGATCAGAATGTGGCCAGTACCTCTTCTAGGCAAGAAAGCAATAGTTTAATATTTATTGAAGAGGATGAAGTAGAAAAAAATGATCAAGTAGCTTTGGAAGTACAGGCTGGAAAAGATAAGCCTAAAGCTTTGGAATCCATGTTGCAATGGAACCAAATCGAGGATGTCTAGTCAAATCCACCTAAGGAGCAAAATGAAATTGTAATTGAGACAGAGAATTAGGGTAATATGGAGCTATATGAATTTGATGAAGAATCTCTTCCTACCATTCAACAGAAGAAAATTCCAGAGGAAAATTAGGAAGATTTGTAAGAATTACCAAAGTGGCTAAGAGAGAGAGTCAAAGAAAAATCTATTGTTGAAAGAGAACCCATCCTAAGTTTGGAGGACTTGCTGAGCAAAGCCAAATCAGACAAGGGGAAACAAAAGATTACTAAATTTTCAAAGATCACAAGAGACAGCTCTGGGTCACGATAGGTGAATGTTACAATCCCAAGGATGAATATGGATGCAAGTGAAGGTGTTCCAGGTGGCTATGACATTAATATAGTTGATTTGGGTCCAACCACAGTGGAACAGGAAATGGAAGAATTTGAAGATTCAGTCATGACCATCAAAGAAAGATTGAAGAAGGAACGTGAATAGAGGATCCAGTTGGAAAATGATAATCAAGCATTTTAGCATTATATCCAACAATTGATGATGTCAGTGGATCAAGAAGTGGGAATACCTGCACCACCTGCCTTGCTTTCGTAGGAATCTGTTGCACATTTAGAAGGAATGTGATCTTCATCTCAAGCATTACAAGAATGGGCAGCAAGTTTTAGGGTCAAAGCTGATGGGTTCATTGATGAAGTTGAAAAGTTATATAAGGAAGCCTCCTATCTTTTGGATCGAGTTCAGGTTGTTCTGGTGTCTTGTGCAGAATTTAGAGTTGTTAGGGAAGAAGTGTTGCCTCAGTTGAAAAGGTTGATATATACTCCAAATGCTATCTTAATGGATGAAGGAGTGATTGAACAGGGTTCCTCATATAATTTTCCTCCTTGGTATTGCACTCTAAACATAAAGGAGTAGATTCTAGGGAAGATTGAGAGTGAAAGCCTCCAAGCAAAAGAAGCACTTCAAGAAATTCAAGGCAAAATACTTGTTTCAATAAACAATATATTTGACCCTGCGGGTGAAATTGATGAATATTTGTTGAAGGATAAAATGCATACAATGTATTTCTGGCATATCTAGATTGTTTCCAAAGATCTTTTGGATGATGTTTGCGCACTTTCCACCTTCATGGACATGTTTTAGGCATCCATGGCTAGATGGGAGATGGCACTTGTGAAATGCACAGAGGAGCTGCAAATCGTAAAAGGTACCATTCAAGCGATGCCAAGTGTCCCAATGGAAGAGATTACACGTGTCATGGATAAATTTGTGGAATTCATCACAAAAAGGAGAGAAATAAAGGAGGGCACCCCACTTAGTGAGTGCCTCATAAATGCAGTGCCTAATAATAATAAATTTTGTAACCACTTGCCTGTGTGGTGTAGTAAGCACCCTTGATTTCTAGAATTAATCTTGGCCATTCATTTGTATCTTGAGGGCTATATAAGCCTCATTTTTCTCTCATTTGAAAGGGGGGAATGCTCTAAGAAATTGTTGCAAAAGACTCTGCTGAAATAAATGCAAATTCATTGTTGAATTCTCCATGGTGATTTTGTGTTGTTTCAAATGGATGCATGGTTTCTAGGTGTTCACTCATAGAATAAGATTAGCTTAGTTTGTTTTCAACAATTTTGTTTTATGTTCATGGAAGTGTTACTGTTGATTCATGTTTGGAGTCCTTATAGTTCATACCATTTATGATTTATTGATGGGAAATTGTAGTGCATGGTTAGTTTGAACCTTATTTGAGCTTAACTTCAATTACTTTATGATCATTTACCTTCATGTTTGTGAGGATTTATGTGCATAAGTAATTTGAAAACCTTACTTTTACCCTTAGAAGATTTCATCACCTTTGTGTAGTTGTTACCTTATGGCGAAGCAAAGTGTGGTTGAGATTCTAGTGAATTAGTGGTAATTGCTTGCATTTAGATTATAGTTCTCTAAACCCATCTCTTTTGCATTTTCTTTAGAATCCTGTTAGAACTAGATTTGAAATCTTTCACTACCATATCTTAAGAAGACGTATTGTTGAACCTTTTAAAAAGATATGTTGCCTGTTATCCAAGAGAAACAAGTTTCCTATTGTTGAACAATTGTGTAAGTCTCTTTGTGTTAAACAACAAATCACATCCTACTGCTACGCTATCCCAAGTTGTGAAATCAAAAGAACTAATGGAGAACCTTGGAATCTACTCATTTGATCACTTGGTTGAGCATTTGAGTGATTTTGTTCAAGTGAGGATAGAGTACATAGGTATTTTATTCTACATTGTATGTGCAAGGAAAACACATCAACATAATTGGCGCTAGAAGGAGGGCTCTCTTGGAATGCAAGGATAGTTGAAGGAGGGACACACTGGAGCGTATTGTTTCTTTCTCACCTAAAAGGTACCAGAGGATTTTAAGGTCTACACCACAAGCTTTAAAGGAGTTTGTTGAATTGGATTTGAATTCCAAGTCCAAGCGTAACAAGAAGATAAAGCGTATCAAGTGAAGGATCACCTAGTGGAGAGAATATTCAAATTTGTTTCAAACTCCTCTGCCACGAAATACATTCATAGAAATTGGTCAACCAAGTAATACACAAGTAGTTACTCAAATAGTTCTAGCGCAACAAGCAAACATTCCAATGGCTTGGCTTCTGACAAATGCTTCTCCCCTTGCTGCTTTTGCGAACTATCATGACATGCCCAAGACTCCTGAGCAATTTTGCTCCAAGTTGCATATCAATGATGTAAACTAGACAACAGAGGAGCATATCAAATTTTTTGAGGATACTCTTCGAAATAGGAGAATTGCTCAAGAAGATGTAGCTTATAGATTGTTTCCTTATTCACTCAAGGGAGATGCATTCTATTGTTATATCAATCTACCTGTTAATTCTATAACTAACTGGCAAGGATTGAAAGATGCTTTCTTGGCTAAGTTCAGAATTCCTATTACTCTAGTAGAATTGTACAAGCAATGTTGAAGTTAGGAGAGAAGAGCATTAACCTATCGATGCTTTCAATAACAGGTTTCATAAAGCTTATTTAAGATTGTAAGCCCCATATAACATCAATGATGCAATGGCCAGAGAGGTATATTATGTAGCACTAGACTACCTTACTTCCATGTTTGTGAAAAGGGCAACCACGCCTCCAACTAGTCTGACAGAAGCATATGTGGAAGCTGTCCAAGTGAATACCGACTTAGGGATGAACACTCAAGGCCCACTTAATCATATCGGGTACCCAGCTATGCCAAATCAAATTCAAGGAATAAATCAAGCATTGACACATCACAATCTCGTGATGAATCCTATTCCTACTCCAAATAATTAGTTGGTGTGGCATCCATCAACACCCATTTCACAAGCTTCGCTGGTGCAGCCCGTGTATTTACAAGGATCATCATCCTCTACAAGGACTCAAGAAGAGAAGGATGAAATGAAGGAGTTAATTGATCAAGTGAAGAGGTTATGGATCGAGGTTACTCACCTGAGAAATCAAAATAATCACTTAAAAAATATGCAAAGGAATTTCCAATGGAATCAGAGGGATTAAGGAAACCAAAATGGATATCAAGGAAATCAGAGAGATCAAGAAAATTATCAAGGGTATAATTAGGGATTTTGAGGGGTAAATCAAGGATTCCAAAGACAAAAAAGGACATGGAATACATCTCCAAATAATGGGAATGTCCCCTCTCCTTTGGAAAATACTTCAAATTCGAACTCTAGACCAGTAAACAAGGTATTCTTAGCAGAGGCAACACTATCAAGTTGGTGCAGATTACATAACACAAATCAGCATTCTGAGTTGCAATGTACTAAGTTCAAAATAGCTTCTGATATATTTTAATGCAAAGCACGAAACTCAAGAGGCTCCTTAAGCAACGACAGGATATGAGATTGTTCCTACAATAAGGTATGATCAAGCCTTGATTATTGAAGACTTTACATTCCCTCCTGTGATGGATTATGATACAATGGAAGGTTTCCTCCAACATCTGCAAATGGACCAATTGAAGATTCATATTATTATCCTCCATTCAATGATAATTTCCAGGCTGAGGCAATAGGGGAAGTACAAGCATTTCAACAATCAGCTGGAAATCCACCCCTAAAAAGCTATCAAAGAAATCATCGAGTACAAGATCCATTAACCACGTCAGTTCCTCCTAAAAATTTTCAAACTCCACTGAATCCAAATGCTAGTAACAATCCAAATTATCCAAAGGATTCGCCAAAGTACAAACAAAGGGATGTTGCTCAAAGAGTTACTCCAACATGAGAGGTTCAGCCACGAGACATTCAACAAAGAGTCAATCCTTCGCAAGATGCTACTACATCAAATGAAGAACTGAAGCATTTAAGCTTAATTGTCACAAAAGAATTCAAGAAAGTGAAGGTGAGTATGCCTTTGATTGAACCAATGAGAATCCCTGAGATCAGAAACATAATTTTAAATAGCCTAAATGATACACCTACTTCAAGGAATGCTACAGTAAGCCCTTCAAATTCACCTAACGTTTAAAATGCACATGTTGTGGAAAGTGTGCCATCTTGTTCTCAGAATACATCAGATGCTGCTACTCATCTTATGAACCCAATGTGTATAGCTCAAGAAACCACAAAAGATACAACAGAAGGAAGTATTGTTAAAAGTGAAAAGATTGTCAAAAATGAAAAGATTGCAAAAGATCAAATTCCACCATCAAGTGATGTGGCAAAGAATGCACATCCACGGTCATCAAAAGAAAAGTCTATAGTCTTTTATCAAGGAAGAGATGAACCTGCCCCTTTCGTATTATCTGTTCGCATTATCGTGAAGATGCTACACAATTGTTTAATGGATTCAGGAGCATCAAGCAATGTAATGCCACTCGCCATATGTAAAAGGGTGGGTCTGATTCCTACCCAAACCACAAAGAAGGTTACACAACTCGATAAGTTAGAAGTTCCTATGGTTAGAGAATTAAATAATATACACATGTAATTATCATCCGATCCAAGAATACAGAGCTATATCAACATCTCGGTTATTGATATCCCATGTGGATATGGTATGCTCCTAAGTAGAGATTGGCCGAGAAGATTGAATGGATATGTAGCTACTCACTTCTCACACATGTGGTTACCATGGAAGGGAATTCCAAACCAAATTAGAATTGATAGTACTCCAAGGTTAAAACTAATGATCACAGAATATGGTGAAGACAATGAGGTCATGTTCCTAGAAACTGATCTTGGAAACTATAGGCCAAATATGGGAGAAGTTCTCATGCTACAAAGTTTAGAGGTAGAAGAGAATCAATGTCAAAAATCTTTTGATGAAACTAAAATTCTGGTAGAAAGCGATAATGGGTCTTCCTCTGACGAACGGGATGGTACATTTCAAAATTTCTAAAATTTTGTACTTAAGAATGTTAGACAAGCAATAGAGTTGGGTCAGCACACAAATGTCAAGGATCTGTTATTACCCAACTAGTGTTGGATACACAATGCTTTTCATTCTGAATTTTCTTGTGCTATGTGTAAAATTGCATTAGAACAAGTGTACAAGAGAGTTCCACATGTTGTAAAACAAGAAATTTTAGAAGTAAGGAAAGAAGATAATCCTATAGAGTCATCCACTAAAGCTAAAATGGTTGAAAAAGTTGAGGAGAGAAAGGATCAACTAAAGAAGAATCCAACTTCACTAAAGGCTCCCAAGAAGGGTAAAGGAAAAGAAAGTCTAGGTAAAGTTTCAATAAATCAGGAAGGGAATCAAGTATGGACTTTGTGTTTTGACAGGTCCAAGTCGAAGCAAGGAGCTGGTGCTGGATTCAAGTTAATCAATCCATCAAGTGGATCATTCTTGGCTGCACATAGACTGCAATTTCCATGTAAAAATAATGTTGCAAAATATGAATCATTAGTTCATGGGTTATTGATGGCTATTAAGAAAGGCGCTAAGATCCTGCATGTTTATGGGGATTCAGAGGTAATTATCAAACAAATAAGGAAGAAATATGTTTGTCATGATAAGAGATTGAAGAGATATAGAAATAGTGTTTGGGATTTGATTGAGACCTTTGATGCATTCAACATCAAATCAGTTTACAGATCAAAGAGTCAAGTTGCTAATTCCCTGGAACAAGTCGCAAGTTCACTTACACCACTTGCTATGAACAGGTTAAAGAAGTTTACAGTAGAGTTGGTTTTAGTACCATTAGTGTTGGATAATATTACACATTTTTAGGTGTTCAATGATGACAAACATATATTGGATTTCATCACAAACTCTGGGATTTTTGAAACTCAAATCATAGATGAAGAAGATTTGGAATAGGTAGAATTTGATCTAAATGGTATCCTAAACTTGAAGAATAACACAATACCACGAGGAATGATTGAACTAGAAAGACTCTTTGACCAAATAAATTGAGTGCATTAAGAGATCACAAGATAGAAGGAGATAAATGTGAAGCTGTCAATATAGGAACAGATGGTGAAGAGAATAATGTATTCATTGGAAAAGTATACAAGCCTGAAGAGAAGGAAGGTATACTCAAATGCATGAAAGAATTCTCAGACATTATAGCATGGAGCTATGATGATTTGAATACTTATGATACTTCAATCATTACACACACCATTCCTCTGAAGCCCAATAGAAAGCCATTCAGACAAAGGCAGAGACCTATCAATCCAATTTTAGAACCACTGATATACAAAGAGGTAAAGAAGTTGAGCGCGAGAATAATATTCCCAGTAAGGCACTCAACGTGGGTCACCAATCTTGTTCTTGTCTGCAAGAAAAATGGAGAGATAAGATTGTGCATGGATTTCAGGAATTTGAATAGAGCATCTGAAAAGGATAATTATCCATTACCATCATTAGATGAAGTATTGCAAATTGTAAATGGTTCCCAGATGATGTCTTTTTTAGATGGATATTTCGGATACAACTAGGCAATGGTAGAACCAAAAGATAGGTTGAAGACTGCTTTCACATGCAAGTGGAGAATCTATGCATATAGACGAATACCATTTGGACTAATTAACGCAGGAGCAACCTTTCATAGGGCAATGGACATAGCATTCCAGGACCTGGTCAGAAAATGCATTGTGATCTATATGGACGATCTCACAGTCTTCTCCTGCAAGAGGGAAGACCACATAGAAGATCTCAGGAAAGTATTTCAAAGGTGTAGAAAGCATGGAATCTCACTGAATCCAAAGAAGTGCATGTTTGGAGTGACAGAAGGTAAATTACTGGGATATGTATTTCAGAAAAGGGAATCTCGATAGATCCAAGTAGAGTAGAGGCCATTTCTAAAATTGATATGCCTGTAAGTAAGAAGGAACTAAAGTCATTCTTTGGAAAGATAAACTTTGTTAGGAAGTTCATTATAGGATTTGTAGAGATTGTTAAACCATTAAATGACATGTTGAAGATAGATGCGAAGATAGAGTGGACAATTCTAGTGAGAAAGGAATTTGAAGAAATCAAACAAGCTATTGCTAATGCTCCTATTTTGATAAGCCCAGATTACACAAGGCCATTTTATCTATACTCTTTTGCTTCAGAACATACATGTGCAACAACTCTCACGCAAAGAAATGAAGAAAAAGATGAGCACCCCATAGCATTCATGAGCACACCATTGAAAGATGTTGAGCTAAGATATCCTAATGTGGAGAAGCAAGCTTATGCACTAGTCAAAGCAATCAAGAAATTCAAACATTATATTTTGAGAAGCAAAATATATGCCATTGTTCTAGACGTAGCAGTTAAGACCCTTCTTATGCAGAATGAACTGGGAGAAAGAAGAGGCAAGTGGGTTGCCATCTTTCAAGAATACAACACTGAAATTCAACCAATGAAGCTTGTTCATGGACAAGGATTGACTCAAACAATTGCCACTGAGGGACCAGGGTTGGTGCAACAAGTTTATACTCTTGAGGAAGTATCACCTGACGAGTGGTACAATGACATCATATATTATTTGCTAAATCAAAAATGTCTGACACAGATGAATTCAACCTAGAAGAGAGCTTTGAGATAAAGAGTCAGCATTTTATGCTCCAAGGATTAGTCCTGTTTCAAAAAAATCATGAAGGGATATATTTGAGGTGCATAGGAAAGGATGAAGCAAGTCAGATAATGGAACACTTTCGCAGCAAATTTGGAACATGTCATGGAGGTGGTTTGGCTACGACACACCAGATTCTGAGGGTGGGCTATTATTGGCCTACTTTGTTTCAAGATGCATATGATCATGTCAAGAGATGTCACACATGCCAGGTAGCTGCTTCAAGGGAAAGAACTCTTGCCATGCCACTTCAACTTGTGATTAAAGTAAGACCTTTTGCTCAATGAGGCTTGGACTTTATTGGTATGATTAACCCACCTTCCTCAGCATAACACAGGTATATTCTAACTGCTACTGATTACTACACCAGGTGACAGTCTGAAGCTCATGCATTAAATTTTTGTACTTTTGATGTCGTTATTAAATTTCTTGAGGAAAATATTATCACTAGGTTTGGATGTCCACATGCACTTGTTTGTGATAATGGTCCTACTTTTACTTCATTGAAATTTTCTAATTGGGCTTTTGAATATGGCATCACATTGAAGTTTTCATCCAACTATTACCCATAGGGAAATGGCCTAGTAGAATCCACCAACAAGAACTTACTAGGTGCAATTAAGAAACTTTTGGACAGAAACCCAAGGGATTGGCATACACAGCTTAGGTTTGCTCTTTGGGCAGACAAAACAAGAATAAAGAGTTCCCTGGGTACATCTCCCTATCATCTAGTTTATGGCTGCAATTTTGGTTTTTCCTGGGGTTCCATTTTGTGAATGGTGATTAAATTTCAAACACATTTTGGTTGACTTTATGAGGTAATGTTAAGTTTATTTCTGGTATAAGTATTCATGGTATTCTTTGAGTCAAAAGGTAATTTTCTTTAGTTTGTCTGTTTGTTAAGATCTGTGCTTGACTCGAGAAAAGAATCATACATTGCATCTTGACATGGATATCTTTGATCGTATGTTTAAAATGTTTAATCTTAAAATGAATACTTCTTGTTTTCTTTTGATAAACTTGTATCAGATGGATGGATCCATTGTGGACTCCATTATTAGTGTTTGATAGCATGATGCTTGCTCTTGGAGGATAAATTGATTATTTAGAGCGAATTGAATTGTTTTGAGATCTTATATCTTTTCACACTTTTAAAAGCTAGAGGTACCGAAGTGAATCTTTGTGATCTTGCATTAAGTGAAAAATCTAAATTCCACCTTTGCTGCCATCAAAATTCCACACCCAGCTAGTTGTGTTATCAACGTAACTCGTGCCTTCAAAAAATATGCGTTGCAAGGGTAGCAGTACTGCATTGTACTCTGCCAAATATAAGCTTGTTGAAAATTAAAAAGAGAAAAAAGAAAAGAAAAGAAAAGAAAATCACATTCACACACTATAACTCAGTTAGATGGACAATTGAGTAATCTTTACCGGGGCTATGGACACTTGACCGATAGTAGGGCTCTGCTCGAGTGGAATTACAATACAAACTCATCAGGGCTATAGACGCTCATTGGCAGCAGGGCCATGTCTAGGTAGTTCATGAGGTGTGTACTAATCATGTAGCTTAATGCGAAGGAACTGAGATGATCTTAGTTACCGATAGAGGGGAATGGACTCAATTGCACACACTTGGATCCTTGGGATGTGAATGGTTGTTCTAAGCTTTTGATTTTGATGCTTTGATCAAGTTTTCTTATTTATTTGGCCTAATATGTGGGGGTATGCAGGGATTTTGAAGTTTTGATTTTTATTTATCTCTAGAATACTTGAAGAGTTTTAAATGAAATGCTTATTTTATGAAACAACAGAGATGAAATATCGTGATACAATTTATGACTCTTTTCTCTTTTTGAGTACATTTCTTAACGATGGATTCACTTAAGGGAGTTATTTGATGATTTCAGATTTTTGAATGGGTTTTTATCCCTGAAATGTTTAGGAACATTTCTCTCCTGGTGTCACCAGATGTTGTGACCTATTCGAAACATCGCCCCATTTGAAATGGGGATCCCCCCTCATTTTGAGTTCATTTTGTTTTGGCAGTAGCCCTGTCCAAGAATTCCCGCCTGAATAAAGAGTTTGCAAATAGTACAAGGGGTTATGTTTAAAACCATTGAGTGCAAAGAGAGGTCGATCACTGTAGAGGTTAGGTAACACGTACTTACCTTAGGATTCGAATTGTGAATCGAGACCAAATGAAATTTGAAAGTCGTCTAAGACTAGAAATTTTGAGATGCATTTTCAAGTATTATGTGAGCAAGTGTAAGATGTTCTCCCCAAGCACTTAGTGGTCATTTGGTTTGCATATTGAAAAATTTCCAAATCATACATAGCCATTTTAAAAGTCTGTCTAAGCCCGTCGATCTGTTGGAGCGGTGAAATTCAACGTAGATGCAATCACTTTAAACATTGATTCATGCATAAGCATATTGAAAGTCTGCCTAAGCGCACATTGTTAATCACCATGCAACACGTAAGGAATTTTCAAATGATACACAAAGCACTCAAATCTCCACCAAGTGCATATAAGTAATGACTTAGCAGTCCATACATTCCGATATGCTCACAATGGTTATACGTAGCATCCCAAAATGTCTGCCTCAAGAAGACTTTCATAGTCCCTTTGCAAATCATGTTTCCCAAGTATCAAGCATGATGGTGCGAATAGTCCACTCAGTGATTGTTATATTATTTGTGCATCACTTATAGAGCATTCCCAAATTCCCACCAATGCATATCCTTTGAGTGATTTTGCAATTCGCAATGGTCTGGAGAATTTGTTTTGAGTGCCAACACATAATCATTCTGCATAGTATGCATAACATGCCAAGATATCCACCCTAGGTGGACTTGTGCAATCCTTTGGTAGTTTATATTTTCCAGATATCATATGCTATAATTTGAAATATCTGCTCTCATCAATTCATACATAGGCACGTAAAAGGTCCGCCTTAGCTTGTTGGATATTCACTCATTGTTTAAAGGTCATTCCAATCTATTTCTAATGGTGTTTTACTCCTTTGAAATATTTCAAGCATCTGCCTAGGTGGTGTCTTATGTAAACAAGCCCAAGAAGTTTGCTAAGGCTCAAAGTAAACGGTTGGTCTACAAAGATGGTGAAATTTCAAGCATATATTATGCACGATGTCCTCATTATCCCGCCAAGCGCATATTCGTCTAGACTTTACAATTCACATTTTATCCAATTCATACATAAATGTCATAGAAGTTTTTTTTAGCGCACATCGACAATCATTTTGCAAAGAATAAGTTTTAGGCTGTGCATTGAACAATCAGGAATCCACCTAGCCATGCGTGTGGGTCCCGAATCCCTGCTCTGGATCCAAATTTTTAGTTGATATTGTATAAGGCCAAGTGTGCCGAATTATCCGCTCAACTCAAGGACTCTTATATCATGCATTCAATTCAAAGATTCTGCCTTAATTCGTATTTTATGCCTTGGTGCATATCCATAATAAATTTGTAATTCATGTTTTCACAATCATTTGAAAGATCCATTCTAGAATATACAAAAACATGCCGAGGTATCCGCTTATCTTCCTTAAATCATATTCCTGCGGTTGTCCATTTTCCATCACTCAATTCAGTCATAATAATTAGTCTCAGACATGCATGTAATGACTATAACCCAAGAATAGCACCATGTTTTAATTTCGGGATTCTAATTTTCATTCCACATAATAAAATTCAAAGATCGACACATTACATATATAAAAAGAGGCTTGCATAAACCCCACTTAACGCATTGAAGCAAAGGCTTCTAATTTTGCAATTGGATTTCGTAGTTTGCATAGGCTTCTGAATCATTTGCATCTAATTGGAGTCCGGCACCCCTCACTATAAACGTATATGTAGATTTGACTCTAGGATCGTCCCAGGTCAACCAAGGTAAGAATGAGTATTCGAATAACAGATGAAACTGATTAAAGTCTTAAAACATCTATGTGGCTGACCCTCAGCATATATTTATGCGTGACTCCACTCCCTCATTTAAGATACTCATTGATTGAAACAATGTTAGGAGCAGATTTCAAGCAACTAAAAAGGTGAGTTTGAGATGGATTTATCGATATTATCAAGAAATTAGTCAAGTTCTATTTTTCACAAAAAGCTCGCATTATTGATTTTTGTTATAATAGGACAAGGTAATTTAAAATTACATATTCGTTTTATCCCGCATGTACTAAGTGGTGAATTTTGTCCTATTTTCTTGTCTATTAAGCATCATTTCATGATGTTGACATCAGGATGTTCATGCAGGTGAATTATGAATACGAAGGAAAGGCAAGCGATGATGAAAGGTGATATGAAGGGAACATTGAAAGGAAGCTAGGTGTGTGGAAATCGCTTCCTACACTAATCTAATGAGGGGAGGAGAGTGCAAATTCAAATTTATCCTAACTATTACATCAACATTAAACCATTAACATGAGATATTGTAGCAAACACATAACAGAGAAGGTGAGACAAAAGAAGAGAGACACAAGATATACATGGGGAAAACCCTTATCGGGTGAAAAACCCCACACTCTAAAACCTACACAATGTATTATCAAAACAAAGAATGTTTAGAACACACTTGCAATGCAAGCTCTCAGGAGTCTTCGACACTCGTATCTAGAGACAAACTGGCAGCATAACAGTACTTGTCAAACCTGTAATACATCTCCTCCTCCAAGCACCTGTTTATATATAATATACAAGGCAATATTGGTCCTATCTTGGAATAGGCATCCAACTTGGCCTCATGGCCCAAAACCCATGCCTAAAGACACTTGGTCAACATTGTAGAATGTATCTGATACTTGTCCACATCTCCCATCCCAAAGAGGTCGCCTATTTCCAAAATGGGATATGATAGATGCTCTTACGACTCTTACAACTATCATAGAATCTGTCATAACAGTTACAACTTACAGCTGTAAGAGAATCTATCATACACAGGCTATAAATAGCATATTCTCTTACAACATGTCATAGTCCACCTTGGGGCACCCAAAGATGCCTTTTTCAAAGATGCTTCATGACACATGTCTTCACCTGTCTTACAAGCTTCTATTTCTAACTCTTACATGTCATAACTTCGTCATAGGAATCCGTCATAACCGTTTTAGTCAAACATTCCCTTACACAACATTCAAGATGCCAACACATGGAAAAATGCTCCTACCACAAAGTGGGATGCCTATCTCCTCATGTGAGGACAAAATTACAAGTTGTCATCTTCCATGTAGGATGACAAATCACCGTGCCACATCCCACAAAATGACAATATGGAATTTACAATTAATTTACAACATAGGTAATGAATAAATAAATACAATCACAAATAATGCAAGGAATTACCAAGGTTGAGACACCTTAATTCCCAACAAACATGGCTAGAGACAGATTACATCAAAATGGTGAAATCTTGGTGACACCAATCTAGGGAGAACCAACATGGATGAAATTCGGCAAAGTTTGTATAAGTCTAATCCTTTAGATTTGATTAGGCGAATGTTGAAGAATGGAATTGTGCAGGCTGCCTGCTTTCTACTTGCAATGTTGAGTCTAGAATTGATGTTGGAGTACGTAAAGCACTATGATCCTGCAAGAATGTGTATTATGACAGGTGATGGTAAGGTACTAGCTCACCTAAGAAAGGAAGCAATCCCAGAAGCCTTCGATATTCCCTCACCTAAAACCACTACATTCTGTACTAAGGAGTCTTCTTTGCAATTGTACCTATCTGGACCCAAAAAGTGCATGGAAGTAATAAACAGCAAGTGGTTGGTACACCTGAGGCCGCATGTGAGTAGAGTACCTAAGAAACTCCACAAATATGATTTTCATCAGGAGATTGACTATATGGTCATATTTTTGAGTCACATTATGGGCTGCCCACAATCGACAAATTTTAAATCCTGGATGTTCTTCTTTATTGAGGAGATCGTAAGTGGAAAGGGGATGATCGATTGGGCTAAAATGATTAGCAGCAATATTGATGATCAGTTGAAGAATCTGCAAGAAACTAAAACATTTTATATGAGCTCGTATGTAATATACATGCTCGCAAGGAACGAGAGATATTTGGGGCTGAATTGCAAAGGTAGAGTTGGTAACGGTGATGGGCAGTTTAAGGTTTATGACTACTACCCTCAGCTGCACCTGCAGGCTATTACTCATTACAGGAGGTTCAATGACACATTCTCCATGTATATTGTCATATTGTTACAAGGAAATGTGTGCAAGAGATTGTCTAAAGAAGCTATGAACTTAGTGGTGAAATATGAAAAATGGTTTATTCAGTTCCTGAGATTCACATACCTCCGAGTGGAGGGATGCTCATCATTTCCCTACATTTTGCCTAGATATCCTACAAACATGATGGTATTACTGGAGGTAACGAGACAGCTGGTGGCCTTTGACAAATATCGAAGGAAAATGAAGAAAACTACTACAAAGTTTCCAATTAGCATTGGGAGGCTAGAGACTTGTTTATCCTTGCAAGCAGCTGAGAATTCAGAAATAGAGCTGCAAGCCTACAACTTGGTTCACCACAATGATGCACGCAACAATTTTGATCCATTTAATGCAATCTGACATAAATTTGAAAGTAGATATGAGCATATACCATAGCTTGAGGATCATTGGGAGGATGCACGTGATGATATGGAGATAAGGAGGAAGAGCTACTACAAATTGTCTTTGGACTTGGCTAGGGCAACAAGGATAATTAATATTCCTGATCAGCTCAAGGAAGATCACAAAAGATTGTCACAGAGTTCATATGATCAGGAGAAGAATAAGCCCTTCACTATCAATTGGTCAGAGAAGGAGGTCATGTGCAATGATGATTTGATGGTACCAATTGTGGCACATACTAAGAAATATATGGAGTTACAAGTTCGAAGGCTTCCAGAAAAGAATTTTCAGCTCACATACAATTTGATGGGAGGAGGTAGTGCACAACATTCTAGGGAGACTTCGAGTAGTGAGTCAAGAAGTGACTCTAGTGACTCAGAAGGTGCAAGTGCTGACTCAAAGGAAGAATTTCAGCCAAGGAAGAAGGTGAAGAGCAATGATTAGAACGTGGCCAGTACCTCTGGTGCAGGAGCACTAAGTTGTTGAGATTTTACTTGAGGTTGTTTGGTTTAATAAGGTCTCTGAGACCATTTTCTTGATGTATAAGGCTTGAATTCCATTTTTGTAATGGACTATGTCCAAATAGCTAATTTCCTCTATTGTCTTGTTATAAGTCCTAGTTAGGACAGTCATAGGTAGTTTGCAAGATGAATTTATGTTTTATATAGGTAGTCATTAAATTCTCATGCTTTTAGCCTATAATGGCATGTCAAGGATGGAAAGGTGTTTAAAACCTTGTCATAAGTTAAACCTTATGTTTAAAAAGCTTTCTAATCATGGAAAAAGCAATCGGTGGGCAGTTTCAAAACAAAGTTCCTAAAACAGTTTTAGAGAACAGTAGTTACAAAATCAGAAAAAGACAAGAAAGGCTGATGGTTTTGGGAATAAAAAATGTTTTTGGCAAATGTTAAGGCTGGTATTAAGCCAAGGAAGATTGTATTGTGAAGAGAGATTGAATAGATTGGAAGAAATAACAGAAAAAAACCATTGTTTGCTTCCTTTTTCTGCAATTTTCTAAGTTTATGTGCATTTGGAGACCGTACTATTGTATTGTACGGCATTATCATGAGAGGTCGAATGATTGGAAGTGAAGGATGAAGTGTTAGCTTGGTATTGAACAAGGTTGAAGATCTTGATGATTACTTAGGTGAAAGATATCAGTAGTTTTATATAAACTGGTTTTTAGAAATTGCTGTCTCCTTTTTAGAATCGTTGTTTTCTGCAGTTTTTCGTACATGTACGGCCCTGTCATGGAATAAATTTATGATGGATGGAAAGAGGTCTGAAGCAGCTTTGATCTGAGCCTAGTTAGAAGTCTTGGCAATAGATAATAATGAAGATATGTATGTTTTCCCAAAAACTATTTTATGACTATTTTCTGAATTTGTACTTTGCAACAGTCCGTACCTTTCAGTTGTATGGCCCTATCATAACCCAAGGTTGTGATGGATAGTTAGAGGGTTGAGTTGACTGTCATTTGCAAGTTGTTTGGGCCCTTGACACCCTTGTGTATCCTTGCATTCCTCCTTTAATTGAAAGAGTCTTAAAATCTTGAGTAGGGTATCTTTGAGCAAACCGATGGGTATTCTTTCTTTTCATTGATCTTCTCCATTTGTGATTAATGGAATGGGATGTATGATAGTTGGCTCACATCCTTGTGAAGATTATAGGATAGAGGAATGGTGTATGGTGAGTGTGGGCATGGGAGAAACCTCTGTAGAACCATGTATTAGGAGAGGACAACAATCATACCAAGAAGGAAGTGAGTTTTATTCATCACGTTGTTGTTTGGTCATTGAAGGTATTAAGAGTTTGGTAGATTATTGAGTTGGTATGCTACAATGAAGTTGAACTTGTGTTGATAGACACCACCCTAAGATGGATAGTGTGATTATCCTGCTCTTGGAGCTATGAGATTGTGACTAAGGGATATGGTAGATGCTACTGTCCTTCTGTCCTTGATGCTCTGCATCATTTTTGGTATCAGAGCTAGCTAGTAGATCCTTGAAGGAGTAAAGGATCTTGTGAAGAAGATAAGAGTTTTTGAGAGAGTTGTGAAGATGCCTCCAAAGAACCAGATGGAAAGAGAGAATGCTGAGTTGAGAGAAGCTTTAGAGGCAAGAGAGAAAGAGCTGAGGGACAAAAGAGAACATGATGCTGCCAGAGATAGAGAGCTGAGGCAAGTAAGAAGGGAGAATGCGACAATCTTGGCAAGATTGGAAGCATTAGAGAAGAATCCAAGAAAGGTTGAACAAAGTGAGTTAGAAGAAGATGAGGATGCAGATGAGAATCCTCCTGAGGATGAGTTAGATGCTGAAGAGAAGAAGTCTGTAAGATTGCTGAAGGCAGTCCAAGGAAGTGGAACTAAGGCAAACATAGAGCTACCTATCTATCAGGGGAAGATGGATAGTGAAGAAGTGTTAGAGTGGATAGATGCCCTGGAAATTTTTTTTGAGTATGAGGAGATGAGTGATGAAAAGAAGATCAAGTTTGCAAAGACAAAACTGAGAGGAACAACACTTACCTGGTGGAGTAGTGTGCAGACAGAGAGAATGGCTAAAGGTGCATCAAAAATCACTTCTTGGAGTAGGATGAAGGACATGATGAAAGACCAATTCCTTCCATCTGATTATTCCATTCAGACAAAGAGGATGAGGCAGAATCTAAAATAGAAGGACATGGATGTTATGTCCTATACTGAGCAATTTCATAAGCTTAGTATCAGAGGAGGATTGGAAGATGAAGAAGAGAAAGTGGCAAGATACCTTAATGGGCTTAAGTATAACTTGCAAGATGAGATTGGGTTAGCAGTACCAAAAACACTTGGAGAATGTTTTTAGTTAGCCATCAGGGCTGAAGAGAGAGTG